>OZ020182.1:41749488-42999488 GCA_963971135.1 Stenus bimaculatus
TTAATAAAAGTAACCATGATATTCCTGACGTTGTAAATAATATCTTAGGGTTAGGCTCAAAATTTAGTATAGCCCCAAGAGATATACCTATGTTGAACGTTATTAAAGATTTAGAAGCTACCCTAAATAATATTAGGGATATTGATATGTCTAATAAAGACATTATTAGGGCTCGTTGCGTAAATATTATAACAAACACTAATAATAATTACGATAATATTATTAAGCGTAATATAAAAGAATGTCAAATGTATAATGATTTTATTAAGACTAAAAATTATCTTAAAGAGAACGATGATCTTATTGTTGTACGTGCTGATAAAGGGAATAGTACCGTTATCATGTATTCTAAGGATTATGACACTAAAATTCGGGAACTTATTAATGATAATCAGGTTTATGTTAAATTAAAATCCGATCCAACACAAAAATTTCAAAAATTGTCTAATAATATTGTGAAGAAATTGGTCAGTGATGGTGATATTACCCCCACTCAGGGGAAAAGTCTAACATCTCATAATTCTGATTCACCAAAACTTTATGGACTTCCTAAAGTCCATAAAGATAATATGCCTTTAAGGCCTGTGGTTGCATGTTTACATACCCCTTCGGTGAATTTGGCAAAATTAATTCACCAGTCTCTGTCTACTTACTCTAGTTCATTTGCTTTCAAAATTAAAAACTCTTTTGAGTTGGTTGAATTCTTAAAACAAGTAACGTTACCAAGTGATTATGTTTTGGCATCGTTTGATGTCAAATCATTATTCACCAATATCCCAAAACAGTTGGTTATTGATATTGTAGATGAAGATTGGAATATTATTTCTACACATACTAATATTAACAAGACCAATTTCTTATCAATTATTAATTTCATATTTGATACAAGCTACTTTAGTTATAATAAAGAATTTTTCAAACAGTTAGATGGTACGGCCATGGGTAATCCGTCGTCGCCCATATTAGCTGAGTTGGTTATGAACCGGGTTTTAACGAAGGCCATCAATTTACTACCATTCAGTATCCCGATACTTAAAATCTATGTAGATGACACTATCTTAGCGATCCCTCAGTATGAGGTAGACAACACTCTAAATATCTTCAATAGCATCCATGAGATGATTCAATTTACAGTGGAAAAAGAAAATGATAAATCCTTACCGTTCTTAGACCTTCTCTTGACAAGAACTGATTCAAATAACATAGATATTGATTGGTATCGAAAGTCTATTAACGCGAATAGATGCCTAAATTTTAAATCTTTTCACTCGCTCACTCAAAAGATGGGTATTATAAAGCAATTTAAGCATAAAATCACTACTCTTAGTGATACACATCATCACAACGACAACTATGAAATTGCTAGGGTGATCCTTAATGATAATGGTTATCCTAATAACATTATTAATAAGGTGTTCTTTAGCACTCCAGTTGTTAATGTCAAACCGCCTGATATGATTGAACAGGTCAAAACTTACAGTAGATTCATCAATATCCCGAATATTACGACCAAATTAAAAAAGGTGTTTAGCGATTATAATATCCAGCTTGCCCCGTATAACCATCTAACTGTGGGGAAATTATTTACGCCTCTAAAAGATAAAACTGACCTGCTGATGAAGTCTCATGTGATTTATTGTATTCCATGTTTGAATTGTAAGAAATCGTATATTGGGCAGACAAAGCAATATTTAAAGAATAGGCTTAATCAACATAAACTGAGTTGCCAACCTAATAGGGTTAATTCAGAAAATAATACTGCTTTGGCTGCCCATGTAGATAGCACAGGTCATACTTTTAATTTTTCGAAAGTAAAAATTCTTGATAGAGAATATGATTATCAAAGGCGTTTAGTGAGTGAAATGGTTAATATTAAGTCTAATGATTGTGTCAATTTTAGATGTGATGTAGATAAATTAAGTACGATTTATTGTAATTTGTTTTAATATTAATGTCATGTAATTTGAATTGTATACTTATCCTCTGGTGTGAATTGTAATAATTCCTTGAATCATGTCTGTAATATACTTTTGTTGTCGCCTTGTATATATATTTACGCTGTATTTGTTATTTTTATGACGTTCTGTGGTTTGAGCGTTACTCATCGTTACGTCTATGATAGGTTATAACCTAACTGGGTCTCGTGTTCCTATGTTACTTTCGTTTAACTACTTTTTGAATAAAATAGAAATTTGTAAAAACCAAGTATTTGCCATCTTTACTACTTGGATAGGTTACATGATTGTACTCATGTTGAGAATTTCTTATAATTATAATTTGACTTGTTGCATTACATTTTCGCACCAGAGGTATTTATGAGTAATTTAATTTTGTAACTTATGTGTAATTTTAGAAAATATGTTTTAGCTCTGATGAAGCCCACGTTGTAGGGCGAAACGTTAGGTAAATGGTGTAAGTCGTTTGCAATAAAATATATGTCCGATTACCGGTCTAATTTATGTTTCCTATATTCTCCTACGGGCACTAATTTCAACTCATAATTTCTATTTAGATTTTATGAAAACAAAGTTATTTAAACAAAATTGAAATTTTTTTATGAAGAAATAAAAAAGTTACAGCAGTTTTTGTGTGATTTTTAAGAAAAATGCTGTTTTGTATAACTTTAGAATAAATCGTCTGAGAAATTTAAAAACGGCATTTCTATTTAGATTTTATGAAAACAAAGTTATTTAAACAAAATTGAAATTTTTTTATGAAGAAATAAAAAAGTTACAGCAGTTTTTGTGTGATTTTTAAGAAAAATGCTTTTTTGTATAACTTTAGAATAAATCGTCTGAGAAATTTAAAAACGGCATTTCTATTTAGATTTTATGAAAACAAAGTTATTTAAACAAAATTGAAATTTTTTTATGAAGAAATAAAAAAGTTACAGCAGTTTTTGTGTGATTTTTAAGAAAAATGCTTTTTTGTATAACTTTAGAATAAATCGTCTGAGAAATTTAAAAACGGCATTTCTATTTAGATTTTATGAAAACAAAGTTATTTAAACAAAATTGAAATTTTTTTATGAAGAAATAAAAAAGTTACAGCAGTTTTTGTGTGATTTTTAAGAAAAACGCTTTTTTGTATAACTTTAGAACAAATCGTCTGAGAAATTTAAAATCAGCATATCTATTTAGATTTCATGAGAACAAAATTATTTAAACAAAATTTAAATTTTTTTATGAAGAAATAAAAAAGTTACAGCAGTTTTTGTGTGATTTTTAAGAAAAATGCTTTTTTGTATAACTTTAGAACAACTCGTCTGAAAAATTTAAAAACGGCATTTCTATTTAGATTTCATGAAAACAAAGTTATTTAAACAAAATTGAAATTTTTTTATGAAGAAATAAAAAAGTTACAGCAGTTTTTGTGTGATTTTTAAGTAAAAGGCTTTTTTGTATAACTTTAGAATAAATCGTCTGAGAAATTTAAAAACGGCATTTCTATTTAGATTTCATGAAAACAAAGTTATTTAAACAAAATTGAAATTTTTTTATGAAGAAATCAAAAAGTTACAGCAGTTTTTGTGTGATTTTGATCTGATCTGAGAAATTTAAAAACGGCATTTCTATTTAGATTTCATGAAAACAAAGTTATTTAAACAAAATTGAAATTTTTTTATGAAGAAATAAAAAAGTTACAGCAGTTTTTGTGTGATTTTTAAGAAAAAGGCTTTTTTGTATAACTTTAGAATAAATCGTCTGAGAAATTTAAAAACGGCATTTCTATTTAGATTTCATGAAAACAAAGTTATTTAAACAAAATTGAAATTTTTTTATGAAGAAATAAAAAAGTTACAGCAGTTTTTGTGTGATTTTTAAGAAAAACGCTTTTTTGTATAACTTTAGAACAAATCGTCTGAGAAATTTAAAAACGGCATTTCTATTTAGATTTCATGAAAACAAAATTATTTAAACAAAATTGAAATTTTTTTATGAAGAAATAAAAAAGTTACAGCAGTTTTTGTGTGATTTTTAAGAAAAACGCTTTTTTGTATAACTTTAGAACAAATCGTCTGAGAAATTTAAAAACGGCATTTCTATTTAGATTTCATGAAAACAAAATTATTTAAACAAAATTGAAATTTTTTTATGAAGAAATCAAAAAGTTGCAGCAGTTTTTGTGTGATTTTTAAGAAAAACGCTTTTTTGTATAACTTTAGAAAAAATCATCTGAGAAATTTAAAAACGGCATTTCTATTTAGATTTCATAAAAACAAAGTTATTTAAACAAAATTGAAATTTTTTTATGAAGAAATAAAAAAGTTACAGCAGTTTTTGTGTGATTTTTAAGAAAAATGCTTTTTTATATAACTTTAGAACAACTCGTCTGAGAAATTTAAAAACGGCATTTCTATTTAGATTTCATGAAAACAAAGTTATTTAAACAAAATTGAAATTCTTTTATGAAGAAATCAAAAAGTTACTGCAGTTTTTGTGTGATTTTTAAGAAAAACGCTTTTTTGTATAACTTTAGAATAAATCGTCTGAGAAATTTAAAAACAGCATTTCTATTTAGATTTTATGAAAACAAAGTTATTTAAACAAAATTGAAATTTTTTTATGAAGAAATAAAAAAGTTACAGCAGTTTTTGTGTGATTTTTAAGAAAAATGCTGTTTTGTATAACTTTAGAATAAATCGTCTGAGAAATTTAAAAACGGCATTTCTATTTAGATTTTATGAAAACAAAGTTATTTAAACAAAATTGAAATTTTTTTATGAAGAAATAAAAAAGTTACAGCAGTTTTTGTGTGATTTTTAAGAAAAATGCTTTTTTGTATAACTTTAGAATAAATCGTCTGAGAAATTTAAAAACGGCATTTCTATTTAGATTTTATGAAAACAAAGTTATTTAAACAAAATTGAAATTTTTTTATGAAGAAATAAAAAAGTTACAGCAGTTTTTGTGTGATTTTTAAGAAAAATGCTTTTTTGTATAACCTTAGAATAAAACGTCTGAGAAATTTAAAAACGGCATTTCTATTTAGATTTCATGAGAACAAAATTATTTAAAAAAAATTTAAATTTTTTTATGAAGAAATAAAAAAGTTACAGCAGTTTTTGTGTGATTTTTAAGAAAAATGCTTTTTTGTATAACTTTTGAATAAATCGTCCGAGAAATTTAAAATCGGCATATCTATTTAGATTTTATGAAAACAAAATCATTTAAACAAAATTGAAATTTTTTTATGAAGATATCAAAAAGTTACAGCAGTTTTTGTGTGATTTTTAAGAAAAACGCTTTTTTGTATAACTTTAGAATAAATCATCTGAGAAATTTAAAAACGGCATTTCTATTTAGATTTCATGAAAACAAAGTTATTTAAACAAAATTGAAATTTTTTTATGAAGAAATAAAAACGTTACTGCAGTTTTTGAGTGATTTTTAAGAAAAACGCTTTTTTGTATAACTTTAGAATAAATCGTCTGAGAAATTTAAAATCAGCATATCTATTTAGATTTCATGAGAACAAAATTATTTAAACAAAATTGAAATTTTTTTATGAAGAAATCAAAAAGTTACAGCAGTTTTTGTGTGATTTTGATCTGATCTGAGAAATTTAAAAACGGCATTTCTATTTAGATTTCATGAAAACAAAGTTATTTAAACAAAATTGAAATTTTTTTATGAAGAAATAAAAACGTTACTGCAGTTTTTGTGTGATTTTTAAGAAAAACGCTTTTTTGTATAACTTTAGAATAAATAATAATAATAATAATAATAATAAATCATTTATTGGTTTCAAAATTACATTATAAATAAATAAATACATATAACAATAGTAAGGTAGAAACCAAAAGGAACAGGATCAGCGAAGCTACCGAGATAGCGCTGTTTTTCATCAAGTCCTAACGAGATACTGTTAGATAATAGTGAAGTAGGATAATGATTAGTAAAGTACAGTGACGCAAACACGCTAATTCTAACAAAAAACTAGAGGTAGCTCTAAAAACATAAAAAATAATGCGTTAAATCAGCGAATAGGGATTAAAAGACTTATTGGTTTTGCTTGTGCAGTAACTGTGACCTTAAGTTTCTTTTAAACGAATATATTGAGTTAAATGAGAAATCGTACAAATTATAAAACGAAGCGATATTATAGGAAAAGCACCTTTTAAACAAAGTCGTGTGATGTTTAGGAATCCTAAGTAAATCTTTACGCCGAACATTCACATTGTGAACGTCAGTACGAAAGGTAAGTTTTTCAGTTAAGTATGGTGGGCAACGTGTTGCAATGATCTTGTAAAAATAACACCCCGAGTGCAATATACGACGATTCCTCATATTGAGCCAGTTTAGTTCGTTAATTTTATGGGAGATTCGTTCATACTTTCTTATGCCCAAGATCAGCCTAGCGCAGGAATTCTGAACCAATTGAATTCTTTTAGAAGTGTGTTCATCAATATAAAAAGTATAAAGTTGATCGCAGAAATTGAAGTTGGATAAGACAAGTGCTTCGGATAATATCTCTTTATTCTTCCTGCTGAGTAATTCCCGATTTAGGTATAAAGATTTAAGTGCTATAAATGATTTTTTAATAAGTTGTGATGTGTTTTCTCGGAATCGCAGATCAGTGTCAAGTAACACGCCAAGGTTTTTTGCGCAGTGGGAAAATTCTAGTACTGCACCGTCGAGATGGAGGTGCATATTCTGCTCTACGAATAATTTTTTGTTTTTAGGTCCGAACACAAGAACTTTAGTCTTTTTGGAATTTAGTAGGAGACTATGTTTAATTGAGTTAGTGGTTAACGCATTTAAGTCGTAATTAATTGAACTTTCAGCTTCACGCATTCTTTCAACAGGGAAACTTATAAAAATCTGAGAATCATCAGCGTAAAGATGATATTTACAGTGTTTAATGACTCTAAATAAATTGCTCGTATAGATTGAAAATAAAAGTGGTCCCAATATGGATCCTTGGGGAACCCCTGATGTAATTTGGGTTTCAGCAGAAAAAGTATCAGCGTGAAAAGTTCTCTGTCTTCTACCGGAGAGGAAAGAACTAATTAACGCGATGGCTGATTTATCAAAACCAGAATACTCCAAGATTGATGGCATCAGCTCATGGCTTATGGTATCAAAAGCTTTAGAGTAGTCTAACAGGATTAAAACTGTTACGAGATTTTTATCAGTTGCATTAACCAGTTCGTCAGTTATGCAATTTAGAGCGGAACAGCAGCTGTAGCCCGGTCGAAAACCTGATTGCACTTCAGGTAAAATACTAGGATGCTTATTTATAAAATTACGTATCTGACTTTCCATTAAGAATTCAAGCATCTTAGAGAGTGTAGGTAGTATACTGATCGGTCTTAGATCATTCAATGATTTGGGATTAGGAACCTTGGGTAATGGTATAACTAATGAGCTTTTCCATGAACTTGGAAAGTAATTAGAAGAAATGCAACTATTAATGATATGGACTAAATAATCTATTAGATGAGGATAAGATATTTCAAGCATTTTCGCATCAATTCCATCGGAACCACCTCTGCACGGTTTCATTCTTGATAGAAAATTAGAGATTTCTGAGGGAGAAGCTTGGTTAAACTTAAATCTATAATCAGTTGATAGTTTGCAGGTGTTTTCATAGAAGTGCATAAGTTCAGGACTAGCTGGAATTTGCTGTATATTTGAAAAAAAGTAATTAATATTTTCAACATTAGTTAATTCTGCTGGGAGTTTATTATTTCTTAGCTTACCTATACCCAAAGTTCTAAGATTATTCCATAGAGCTTTGTTACCTTTATTTCCATGACTGGTATTAAAATCTATATACGCCCGCTTTTCATCTCGAATGGCTTTAGTAGTTAAGTTACGTAGTTCCTTGTAATAACTGAAATGTTTGATTGCCTTGGACTTTTTATATTTAGATAGAGCTTGATCACGTAGCTTCATCATACACTTTATGTTATAGGTTATCCACGGTTTATGCGGCTTATAATGATTATATGTTGCTAAGGGTGCGTGAATATTAAATATGAATTTTAAGTTTTCACTAAAAAATTTGATTTTATCATCAACATGAATTATATCGAAAATCTGATACCACCGAATATCCAAAAGGTCACGAGTAAAATTATCAATATCAAAATTTTTGTAGTTACGCGTAGTGACGCTAGAGACAACAATGACTTCTTCTTCAAAATTAATTTTAGTTGTTACAAAGTTATGGTCACTTAACCCATGAGAATCTAAGACCTGCGTATCGGTAGCTCGAACATCCTCACCTGTTATTATTAAGTCTAACAGAGAATCCTTAGTAGGGGAAATCCGCGTAGGATTGTTAATGAGTTGTTTTAGGCTCAATGATTCCAATAAGGAAGAGAACTTTAAGAAGCGAGTATCCTTTAACGACAAGAAGTCGACGTTAAAATCACCCATGCATACAAACGTATTTTCTTCCAAGACAAAATGAGCAATATAGTTTTCAAATTTTTCCAAGAATTCATTAAAATTACCATTCGGTGGCCTGTACACCACACCCAAAGTTATTTTCTTAGTGCCCACATTAATTTCGACCCAGAGGCCTTCGAAAGACGTATCACTAAGCTGGCTCAATATTTTACTATTAAAACATTTTCTTATAAACAGTGCAACACCTCCCCCACGACTGCAACGATCGAGACGCAATAGATTGTATTCAGTGAAATTAAATAAATTATTTGGCAGCGAGTCGTTCAACCAAGTTTCACACAGGGCGACAACGTCATATTCGTTATTTGATACAAATTCAGCAAATAAGTCAAATTTACTGCACAATGATCTTATATTTAAATGGCACAATGAAAATTCTTCAATTCGCATATTTACAGACTGTTACAATACGATTATTATGATTGTGTTTGCTACCTCAAAAATATACAGACGACAGACACCAAAGCAAAAATAAGAAACAAAAATATTACGATTAAAAATTTATACGAAAAGCAGGCTAACTGCAGTATGCGCAGACAGCGTAGTTTTTAAATTAGAGTTGGAATTAAACTTATTATAAAATTACTACAAATCCACAAGCGGTCCCTGGCTAAATTAACCTATCAAAATCAGACTGAGTATTAATAACTATAACATTTTCACCAGAAGAAGCGAGAATCGTACCATTATTAGTCCACACTTTCTCTTTTCCAAACTTCTCAATCGCAAGCTTTAAAAGACCCATCCTCACAGCAGTAAGATCTTCCCTGATGACACCACCTGTACCTTTTAACTTCTTTTTGTTCTTATAGATATTTTGCCGAATATTATTATTATTTAGTTTGATGAGAATGCCGCGTGGAGATTTTATTTTCTGTCCAACATCTGGCCTTCCAACACGTTTGCAATGTTGAATTTGGGAACTTGAGATATTAATGTTTAATTTATCATTTAATAACTTAATAACAACTTCTTCACAGTTCTCATTAACTGCTTCTTTAATTCCATAGATTCGTAAAGAATTTTGTTTAAGATATTGCTCCACTTTATCAATTTTATCTTGAAGTTCATAATTTTCCTCTTCCAGTTCACTTATGCGTTTATCATATTTTTCCATTGCTTTGTTGAACATAACGTCCAATTTAACAGATAGAGTTGCAAAAATACGATCCGTAATTCTGGTAATTAGGGCCTCTTCAAGATCAGGTGTGAGTTTCACTTGATCAGCGTCAAGACGGTTGCTTCGAATAGATTGTCTACCTTTGGACCTTGTTGACGTCATATTGACACTACTAACTCGCGAACGAATACTAATTAATTAATAGTAACAAGTGTATAGGATAAATAAGTTGATAATATTCAATTAATCCAGCCAGAGCGCGAGCAACTTTACAAGCACATGGCGAACACCTCTGTACGCTACGAAATATATATATCATCTGATAAATTTAAAAACGGCATTTCTATTTAGATTTCATGAAAACAAAGTTATTTAAACAAAATTGAAATTTTTTTATGAAGAAATAAAAAAGTTACAGCAGTTTTTGTGTGATTTTTAAGAAAAACGCTTTTTTGTATAACTTTTGAATAAATCGTCCGAGAAATTTAAAATCGGGATATCCATTTAGATTTTATGAAAACAAAATTATTCAAAAAAAATTGAAATTTTTTTATGAAGAAATAAAAAAGTTACAGCAGTTTTTGTGCGATTTTTAAGAAAAACTTTTTTTTGTATAACTTTAGAATAAATCGTCCGAGAAATTTCAAAACGGCATTTCTATTAAGATTTCATGAAAACAAAATTATTTAAACAAAATTGAAATTATTTTATGAAGAAATAAAAAAGTTACAGCAGTTTTTGTGTGATTTTTAAGCAAACGCTTTTTTGTATAACTTTAGAATAAATCGTCCGAGAAATTTAAAATCGGCATGTCTATTAAGATTTCATGAAAACAAAATTATTTAAACAAAATTGAAATTTTTTTATGAAGAAATAAAAAAGTTACAGCAGTTTTTGTGTGATTTTTAAGAAAAACGTTTTTTTGTATAACTTTAGAATAAATCGTCCGAGAAATTTCAAAATGGCATTTCTATTAAGATTTCATGAAAACAAAATTATTTAAACAAAGTTGAAATTTTTTTATGAAGAAATAAAAAAGTTACAGCAGTTTTTGTGTGATTTTTAAGAAAAACGCTTTTTTGTATAACTTTAGAATAAATCGTCCGAGAAATTTAAAATCGGCATGTCTATTAAGATTTCATGAAAGAAAAATTATTTAAACAAAATTGAAATTTTTTTATGAAGAAATAAAAAAGTTACAGCAGTTTTTGTGTGATTTTTAAGAAAAATGCTTTTTTGTATAACTTTAGAATAAATCGTCCGAGAAATTTCAAAACGGCATTTCTATTAAGATTTCATGAAAACAAAATTATTTAAACAAAATTGAAATTTTTTTATGAAGAAATAAAAAAGTTACAGCAGTTTTTGTGTGATTTTTAATAAAAACGTTTTTTTGTATAACTTTAGAATAAATCGTCCGAGAAATTTCAAAACGGCATTTCTATTAAGATTTTATGAAAACAAAATTATTTAAACAAGATTGAAATTTTTTTATGAAGAAATAAAAAAGTTACAGCAGTTTTTGTGTGATTTTTAAGAAAAACGCTTTTTTGTATAACTTTAGAATAAATCGTCCGAGAAATTTAAAATCGGCATGTCTATTAAGATTTCATGAAAACATAATTATTTAAACAAAATTGAAATTTTTTTATGAAGAAATAAAAAAGTTACAGCAGTTTTTGTGTGATTTTTAAGAAAAACGTTTTTTTGTATAACTTTAGAATAAATCGTCCGAGAAATTTCAAAACGGCATTTCTATTAAGATTTTATGAAAACAAAATTATTTAAACAAAATTGAAATTTTTTTATGAAGAAATAAAAAAGTTACAGCAGTTTTTGTGTGATTTTTAAGAAAAATGCTTTTTTGTATAACTTTAGAATAAATCGTCCGAGAAATTTCAAAACGGCATTTCTATTAAGATTTCATGAAAACAAAATTATTTAAACAAAATTGAAATTTTTTTATGAAGAAATAAAAAAGTTACAGCAGTTTTTGTGTGATTTTTAAGAAAAACGCTTTTTTGTATAACTTTAGAATAAATCGTCCGAGAAATTTAAAATCGGCATGTCTATTAAGATTTCATGAAAACAAAATTATTTAAACAAAATTGAAGTTATTTTATGAAGAAATAAAAAAGTTACAGCAGTTTTTGTGTGATTTTTAAGCAAACGCTTTTTTGTATAACTTTAGAATAAATCGTCCGAGAAATTTAAAATCGGCATGTCTATTAAGATTTCATGAAAACAAAATTATTTAAACAAAATTGAAATTTTTTTATGAAGAAATAAAAAAGTTACAGCAGTTTTTGTGTGATTTTTAAGAAAAACGTTTTTTTGTATAACTTTAGAATAAATCGTCCGAGAAATTTCAAAATGGCATTTCTATTAAGATTTCATGAAAACAAAATTATTTAAACAAAGTTGAAATTTTTTTATGAAGAAATAAAAAAGTTACAGCAGTTTTTGTGTGATTTTTAAGAAAAACGCTTTTTTGTATAACTTTAGAATAAATCGTCCGAGAAATTTAAAATCGGCATGTCTATTAAGATTTCATGAAAGAAAAATTATTTAAACAAAATTGAAATTTTTTTATGAAGAAATAAAAAAGTTACAGCAGTTTTTGTGTGATTTTTAAGAAAAATGCTTTTTTGTATAACTTTAGAATAAATCGTCCGAGAAATTTCAAAACGGCATTTCTATTAAGATTTCATGAAAACAAAATTATTTAAACAAAATTGAAATTTTTTTATGAAGAAATAAAAAAGTTACAGCAGTTTTTGTGTGATTTTTAATAAAAACGTTTTTTTGTATAACTTTAGAATAAATCGTCCGAGAAATTTCAAAACGGCATTTCTATTAAGATTTTATGAAAACAAAATTATTTAAACAAGATTGAAATTTTTTTATGAAGAAATAAAAAAGTTACAGCAGTTTTTGTGTGATTTTTAAGAAAAACGCTTTTTTGTATAACTTTAGAATAAATCGTCCGAGAAATTTAAAATCGGCATGTCTATTAAGATTTCATGAAAACATAATTATTTAAACAAAATTGAAATTTTTTTATGAAGAAATAAAAAAGTTACAGCAGTTTTTGTGTGATTTTTAAGAAAAACGTTTTTTTGTATAACTTTAGAATAAATCGTCCGAGAAATTTCAAAACGGCATTTCTATTAAGATTTTATGAAAACAAAATTATTTAAACAAAATTGAAATTTTTTTATGAAGAAATAAAAAAGTTACAGCAGTTTTTGTGTGATTTTTAAGAAAAATGCTTTTTTGTATAACTTTAGAATAAATCGTCCGAGAAATTTCAAAACGGCATTTCTATTAAGATTTCATGAAAACAAAATTATTTAAACAAAATTGAAATTTTTTTATGAAGAAATAAAAAAGTTACAGCAGTTTTTGTGTGATTTTTAAGAAAAACGCTTTTTTGTATAACTTTAGAATAAATCGTCCGAGAAATTTAAAATCGGCATGTCTATTAAGATTTCATGAAAACAAAATTATTTAAGCAAAATTGAAGTTATTTTATGAAGAAATAAAAAAGTTACAGCAGTTTTTGTGTTATTTTTAAGAAAAACGCTTTTTTGTATAACTTTAGAATAAATCGTCCGAGAAATTTAAAATCGGCATGTCTATTAAGATTTCATGAAAACAAAATTATTTAAACAAAATTGAAATTATTTTATGAAGAAATAAAAAAGTTACAGCAGTTTTTGTGTGATTTTTAAGCAAACGCTTTTTTGTATAACTTTAGAATAAATCGTCCGAGAAATTTCAAAACGGCATTTCTATTAAGATTTTATGAAAACAAAATTATTTAAACAAAATTGAAATTTTTTTATGAAGAAATAAAAAAGTTACAGCAGTTTTTGTGTGATTTTTAAGAAAAACGCTCTTTTGTATAACTTTAGAATAAATCGTCCGAGAAATTTAAAATCGGCATGTCTATTAAGATTTCATGAAAACAAAATTATTTAAACAAAATTGAAATTTTTTTATGAAGAAATAAAAAAGTTACAGCAGTTTTTGTGTGATTTTTAAGAAAAACGCTTTTTTGTATAACTTTAGAATAAATCGTCCGAGAAATTTAAAATCAGCATATCTATTTAGATTTCATGAGAACAAAATTATTTAAACAAAATTTAAAATTTTTTATGAAGAAATAAAAAAGTTACAGCAGTTTTTGTGTGATTTTTAAGAAAAATGCTTTTTTGTATAACTTTAGAATAAATCGTCTGAGAAATTTAAAAACCGGATTTCTATTTAGATTTCATGAAAACAAAGTTATGTAAACAAAATTGAAATTTTTTTATGAAGAAATAAAAAAGTTACAGCAGTTTTTGTGTGATTTTTAAGAAAAATGATTTTTTGTATAACTTTAGAATAAATCGTCCGAGAAATTTCAAAATGGCATTTCTATTAAGATTTCATGAAAACAAAATTATTTAAACAAAATTTAAAATTTTTTATGAAGAAATAAAAAAGTTACAGCAGTTTTTGTGTGATTTTTAAGAAAAATGATTTTTTGTATAACTTTAGAATAAATCGTCCGAGAAATTTCAAAATGGCATTTCTATTAAGATTTCATGAAAACAAAATTATATAAACAAAATTTAAAATTTTTTATGAAGAAATAAAAAAGTTACAGCAGTTTTTGTGTGATTTTTAAGAAAAATGATTTTTTGTATAACTTTAGAATAAATCGTCCGAGAAATTTCAAAATGGCATTTCTATTAAGATTTCATGAAAACAAAATTATTTAAACAAAATTTAAAATTTTTTATGAAGAAATAAAAAAGTTACAGCAGTTTTTGTGTGATTTTTAAGAAAAATGCTTTTTTGTATAACTTTAGAATAAATCGTCTGAGAAATTTAAAAACCGGATTTCTATTTAGATTTCATGAAAACAAAGTTATGTAAACAAAATTGAAATTTTTTTATGAAGAAATAAAAAAGTTACAGCAGTTTTTGTGTGATTTTTAAGAAAAACGTTTTTTTGTATACCTTTAGAATAAATCGTCCGAGAAATTTAAAATCAGCATATCTATTTAGATTTCATGAGAACAAAATTATTTAAACAAAATTTAAAATTTTTTATGAAGAAATAAAAAAGTTACAGCAGTTTTTGTGTGATTTTTAAGAAAAATGCTTTTTTGTATAACTTTAGAATAAATCGTCTGAGAAATTTAAAAACGGCCATTCTATTTAGATTTCATGAAACCAAAGTTACTTAAATAAAATTGAAATTTTTTTATGAAGAAATAAAAAAGTTACAGCAGTTTTTGTGCGATTTTTAAGAAAAACTTTTTTTTGTATAACTTTAGAATAAATCGTCCGAGAAATTTCAAAACGGCATTTCTATTAAGATTTCATGAAAACAAAATTATTTAAACAAAATTGAAATTTTTTTATGAAGAAATAAAAAAGTTACAGCAGTTTTTGTGTGATTTTTAAGAAAAACGCTTTTTTGTATAACTTTAGAATAAATCGTCCGAGAAATTTAAAATCGGCATGTCTATTAAGATTTCATGAAAACAAAATTATTTAAACAAAATTGAAATTATTTTATGAAGAAATAAAAAAGTTACAGCAGTTTTTGTGTGATTTTTAAGCAAACGCTTTTTTGTATAACTTTAGAATAAATCGTCCGAGAAATTTCAAAACGGCATTTCTATTAAGATTTTATGAAAACAAAATTATTTAAACAAAATTGAAATTTTTTTATGAAGAAATAAAAAAGTTACAGCAGTTTTTGTGTGATTTTTAAGCAAACGCTTTTTTGTATAACTTTAGAATAAATCGTCCGAGAAATTTCAAAACGGCATTTCTATTAAGATTTTATGAAAACAAAATTATTTAAACAAAATTGAAATTTTTTTATGAAGAAATAAAAAAGTTACAGCAGTTTTTGTGTGATTTTTAAGAAAAACGCTTTTTTGTATAACTTTAGAATAAATCGTCCGAGAAATTTAAAATCAGCATATCTATTTAGATTTCATGAGAACAAAATTATTTAAACAAAATTTAAAATTTTTTATGAAGAAATAAAAAAGTTACAGCAGTTTTTGTGTGATTTTTAAGAAAAATGCTTTTTTGTATAACTTTAGAATAAATCGTCTGAGAAATTTAAAAACCGGATTTCTATTTAGATTTCATGAAAACAAAGTTATGTAAACAAAATTGAAATTTTTTTATGAAGAAATAAAAAAGTTACAGCAGTTTTTGTGTGATTTTTAAGAAAAATGATTTTTTGTATAACTTTAGAATAAATCGTCCGAGAAATTTCAAAATGGCATTTCTATTAAGATTTCATGAAAACAAAATTATTTAAACAAAATTTAAAATTTTTTATGAAGAAATAAAAAAGTTACAGCAGTTTTTGTGTGATTTTTAAGAAAAATGATTTTTTGTATAACTTTAGAATAAATCGTCCGAGAAATTTCAAAATGGCATTTCTATTAAGATTTCATGAAAACAAAATTATATAAACAAAATTTAAAATTTTTTATGAAGAAATAAAAAAGTTACAGCAGTTTTTGTGTGATTTTTAAGAAAAATGATTTTTTGTATAACTTTAGAATAAATCGTCCGAGAAATTTCAAAATGGCATTTCTATTAAGATTTCATGAAAACAAAATTATTTAAACAAAATTTAAAATTTTTTATGAAGAAATAAAAAAGTTACAGCAGTTTTTGTGTGATTTTTAAGAAAAATGCTTTTTTGTATAACTTTAGAATAAATCGTCTGAGAAATTTAAAAACCGGATTTCTATTTAGATTTCATGAAAACAAAGTTATGTAAACAAAATTGAAATTTTTTTATGAAGAAATAAAAAAGTTACAGCAGTTTTTGTGTGATTTTTAAGAAAAACGTTTTTTTGTATACCTTTAGAATAAATCGTCCGAGAAATTTAAAATCAGCATATCTATTTAGATTTCATGAGAACAAAATTATTTAAACAAAATTTAAAATTTTTTATGAAGAAATAAAAAAGTTACAGCAGTTTTTGTGTGATTTTTAAGAAAAATGCTTTTTTGTATAACTTTAGAATAAATCGTCTGAGAAATTTAAAAACGGCCATTCTATTTAGATTTCATGAAACCAAAGTTACTTAAATAAAATTGAAATTTTTTTATGAAGAAATAAAAAAGTTACAGCAGTTTTTGTGCGATTTTTAAGAAAAACTTTTTTTTGTATAACTTTAGAATAAATCGTCCGAGAAATTTCAAAACGGCATTTCTATTAAGATTTCATGAAAACAAAATTATTTAAACAAAATTGAAATTTTTTTATGAAGAAATAAAAAAGTTACAGCAGTTTTTGTGTGATTTTTAAGAAAAACGCTTTTTTGTATAACTTTAGAATAAATCGTCCGAGAAATTTAAAATCGGCATGTCTATTAAGATTTCATGAAAACAAAATTATTTAAACAAAATTGAAATTATTTTATGAAGAAATAAAAAAGTTACAGCAGTTTTTGTGTGATTTTTAAGAAAAACGCTTTTTTGTATAACTTTAGAATAAATCGTCCGAGAAATTTAAAATCGGCATGTCTATTAAGATTTCATGAAAACAAAGTTATTTAAACAAAATTGAAATTTTTTTATGAAGAATTAAAAAAGTTACAGCAGTTTTTGTGTGATTTTTAAGAAAAATGCTTTTTTGTAGAACTTTAGAATAAATCGTCTGAGAAATTTAAAAACGGCATTTCTATTTAGATTTCATGAAAACAAAGTTATATAAACAAAATTGAAATTTTTTTATGAAGAAATAAAAAAGTTACAGCAGTTTTTGTGTGATTTTTAAGAAAAATGCTTTTTTGTAGAACTTTAGAATAAATCGTCTGAGAAATTTAAAAACGGCATTTCTATTTAGATTTCATGAAAACAAAGTTATATAAACAAAATTGAAATTTTTTTATGAAGAAATAAAAAAGTTACAGCAGTTTTTGTGTGATTTTTAAGAAAAACGTTTTTTTGTATAACTTTAGAATAAATCGTCCGAGAAATTTAAAATCAGCATATCTATTTAGATTTTATGAAGACAAAATTATTTAAACAAAATTGAAATTTTTTTATGAAGAAATAAAAAAGTTACAGCAGTTTTTGTGTGATTTTTAAGAAAAACGTTTTTTTGAATAACTTTTGAATAAATCGTCCGAGAAATTTAAAATTGGCATATCTATTTAGATTTTATGAAAATAAAATTATTTAAACAAAATTGAAATTTTTTTATGAAGAAATAAAAAAGTTACAGCAGTTTTTGTGTGATTTTTAAGAAAAACGTTTTTTTGTATAACTTTTGAATCAATCTTTCGAGAAATTTAAAATCGGCATATCTATTTAGATTTTATGAAAACAAAATTATTTAAACAAAATTGAAATTTTTTTATGAAGAAATAAAAAAGTTACAGCAGTTTTTGTGTGATTTTTAAGAAAAACGTTTTTTTGTATAACTTTAGAATAAATCGTCCGAGAAATTTAAAATCAGCATATCTATTTAGATTTCATGAGAACAAAATTATTTAAACAAAATTTAAATTTTTTTATGAAGAAATAAAAAAGTTACAGCAGTTTTTGTGTGATTTTTAAGAAAAACGTTTTTTTGTATAACTTTAGAATAAATCGTCCGAGAAATTTCAAAACGGCATTTCTATTTAGATTTCATGAAAACAAAGTTATTTAAACAAAATTGAAATTTTTTTATGAAGAAATAAAAAAGTTACAGCAGTTTTTGTGTGATTTTTAAGAAAAACGTTTTTTTGTATAACTTTAGAATAAATCGTCCGAGAAATTTCAAAACGGCATTTCTATTTAGATTTCATGAAAACAAAATTATTTAAAGAAAATTGAAATCATTTTATGAAGAAATAAAAAAGTTACAGCAGTTTTTGTGTGATTTTTAAGAAAAATGCTTTTTTGTATAACTTTAGAATAAATCGTCTGAGAAATTTAAAAACGGCATTTCTATTTAGATTTCATGAAAACAAAGTTATTTAAACAAAATTGAAATTTTTTTATGAAGAAATAAAAAAGTTACAGCAGTTTTTGTGTGATTTTTAAGAAAAACGTTTTTTTGTATAACTTTAGAATAAATCGTCCGAGAAATTTCAAAACGGCATTTCTATTTAGATTTCATGAAAACAAAATTATTTAAAGAAAATTGAAATTATTTTCTGAAGAAATAAAAAAGTTACAGCAGTTTTTGTGTGATTTTTAAGAAAAATGCTTTTTTGTATAACTTTAGAATAAATCGTCTGAGAAATTAAAAAACGGCATTTCTATTAAGATTTCATGAAAACAAAACTATTTAAACAAAATTGAAATTATTTTATGAAGAAATAAAAAAGTTACAGCAGTTTTTGTGTGATTTTTAAGAAAAACGCTTTTTTGTGTAACTTTTGAATAAATCGTCCGAGAAATTTAAAATCGGCATATCTATTTAGATTTTATGAAAACAAAATTACTTAAATAAAATTGAAATTATTTTATGAAGAAATAAAAAAGTTACAGCAGTTTTTGTGTGATTTTTAAAAAAAACGCTTTTTTGTATAACTTTAGAATAAATCGTCCGAGAAATTTAAAATCAGCATATCTATTTAGATTTCATGAGAACAAAATTATTTAAACAAAATTTAAATTTTTTTATGAAGAAATAAAAAAGTTACAGCAGTTTTTGTGCGATTTTTAAGAAAAACTTTTTTTTGTATAACTTTAGAATATATCGTCCGAGAAATTTAAAAACAGCATTTCTAATTGGATTTCATGAAGGCAAAATTACTTAAACAAAATTTAAAATTTTTTATGAAGAAACAAAAAAGTTACAGCAGTTTTTGTGTGATTTTTAAGAAAAATGCTTTTTTGTATAACTTTAGAATAAATCGTCTGAGAAATTTAAAAACCGGATTTCTATTTAGATTTCATGAAAACAAAGTTATTTAAACAAAACTGAAATTTTTTTATGAAGAAATAAAAAAGTTACAGCAGTTTTTGTGTGATTTTTAAGAAAAACGTTTTTTTGTATAACTTTAGAATAAATCGTCCGAGAAATTTCAAAACGGCATTTCTATTTAGATTTCATGAAAACAAAGTTATTTAAACAAAATTGAAATTTTTTTATGAAGAAATAAAAAAGTTACAGCAGTTTTTGTGTGATTTTTAAGAAAAACGTTATTTTGTATAACTTTAGAATAAATCGTCCGAGAAATTTTAAAACGGCATTTCTATTAAGATTTCATGAAAACAAAATTATTTAAATGAAATTGAAATTTTTTTATGAAGAAATAAAAAAGTTACAGCAGTTTTTGTGTGATTTTTAAGAAAAACGCTTTTTTGTATAACTTTAGAATAAATCGTCCGAGAAATTTAAAATCGGCATATCTATTTAGATTTTATGAAAACAAAATTATTCAAACAAAATTGAAATTTTTTTATGAAGAAATAAAAAAGTTACAGCAGTTTTTGTGTGATTTTTAAGAAAAACGCTTTTTTGTATAACTTTAGAATAAATCGTCCGAGAAATTTAAAATCGGCATATCTATTTAGATTTTATGAAAACAAAATTATTCAAACAAAATTGAAATTTTTTTATGAAGAAATAAAAAAGTTACAGCAGTTTTTGTGTGATTTTTAAGAAAAACGCTTTTTTGTATAACTTTAGAATAAATCGTCCGAGAAATTTAAAATCGGCATATCTATTTAGATTTTATGAAAACAAAATTATTCAAACAAAATTGAAATTTTTTTATGAAGAAATAAAAAAGTTACAGCAGTTTTTGTGTGATTTTTAAGAAAAACGCTTTTTTGTATAACTTTAGAATAAATCGTCCGAGAAATTTAAAATCGGCATATCTATTTAGATTTTATGAAAACAAAATTATTCAAACAAAATTGAAATTTTTTTATGAAGAAATAAAAAAGTTACAGCAGTTTTTGTGTGATTTTTAAGAAAAACGCTTTTTTGTATAACTTTAGAATAAATCGTCCGAGAAATTTAAAATCGGCATATCTATTTAGATTTTATGAAAACAAAATTATTCAAACAAAATTGAAATTTTTTTATGAAGAAATAAAAAAGTTACAGCAGTTTTTGTGTGATTTTTAAGAAAAACGCTTTTTTGTATAACTTTAGAATAAATCGTCCGAGAAATTTAAAATCAGCATATCTATTTAGATTTCATGAGAACAAAATTATTTAAACAAAATTTAAATTTTTTTATGAAGAAATAAAAAAGTTACAGCAGTTTTTGTGCGATTTTTAAGAAAAACTTTTTTTTGTATAACTTTAGAATAAATTGTCCGAGAAATTTCAAAACGGCATTTCTATTAAGATTTCATGAAAACAAAATTATTTAAACAAAATTGAAATTATTTTATGAAGAAATAAAAAAGTTACAGCAGTTTTTGTGTGATTTTTAAGAAAAATGCTTTTTTGTATAACTTTAGAATAAATCGTCTGAGAAATTTAAAAATGGCATTTCTATTTAGATTTCATGAAAACAAAGTTATATAAACAAAATTGAAATTTTTTTATGAAGAAATAAAAAAGTTACAGCAGTTTTTGTGTGATTTTTAAGAAAAACGTTTTTTTGAATAACTTTTGAATAAATCGTCCGAGAAATTTAAAAACGGCATTTCTATTTAGATCTGATGAAAACAAAGTTATTTAAACAAAATTGAAATTTTTTTATGAAGAAATTAAAAAGTTACAGCAGTTTTTGTGTGATTTTTAAGAAAAATGCTTTTTTGTATAACTTTAGAATAAATCGTCTGAGAAATTTAAAAACGGCATTTCTATTTAGATTTCATGAAAACAAAGTTATATAAACAAAATTGAAATTTTTTTAAGAAGAAATAAAAAAGTTACAGCAGTTTTTGTGCGATTTTTAAGAAAAACTTTTTTTTGTATAACTTTAGAATAAATCGTCCGAGAAATTTCAAAACGGCATTTCTATTAAGATTTCATGAAAACAAAATTATTTAAACAAAATTAAAATTTTTTTATGAAGAAATAAAAAAGTTACAGCAGTTTTTGTGTGATTTTTAAGAAAAACGTTTTTTTGTATAACTTTAGAATAAATCGTCCGAGAAATTTAAAATCAGCATATCTATTTAGATTTTATGAAGACAAAATTATTTAAACAAAATTGAAATTTTTTTATGAAGAAATAAAAAAGTTACAGCAGTTTTTGTGTGATTTTTAAGAAAAACGTTTTTTTGAATAACTTTAGAATAAATCGTCCGAGAAATTTCAAAACGGCATTTCTATTAAGATTTCATGAAAACAAAATTATTTAAACAAAATTGAAATTTTTTTATGAAGAAATAAAAAAGTTACAGCAGTTTTTGTGTGATTTTTAAGAAAAACGCTTTTTTGTATAACTTTAGAATAAATC
The DNA here is from genome assembly GCA_963971135.1 of Stenus bimaculatus. Taxonomy (NCBI): domain Eukaryota; kingdom Metazoa; phylum Arthropoda; class Insecta; order Coleoptera; family Staphylinidae; genus Stenus; species Stenus bimaculatus. The sequence continues at coordinate 41,771,430 of OZ020182.1, forward strand.
GTCCGAGAAATTTAAAATCGGCATGTCTATTAAGATTTCATGAAAACAAAATTATTTAAACAAAATTGAAATTATTTTATGAAGAAATAAAAAAGTTACAGCAGTTTTTGTGTGATTTTTAAGAAAAACGCTTTTTTGTATAACTTTAGAATAAATCGTCCGAGAAATTTCAAAACGGCATTTCTATTAAGATTTCATGAAAACAAAATTATTTAAACAAAACTGAAATTATTTTATAAAGAAATAAAAAAGTTACAGCAGTTTTTGTGTGATTTTTAAGAAAAATGCTTTTTTGTATAACTTTAGAATAAATCGTCTGAGAAATTTAAAAATGGCATTTCTATTTAGATTTCATGAAAACAAAGTTATATAAACAAAATTGAAATTTTTTTATGAAGAAATAAAAAAGTTACAGCAGTTTTTGTGTGATTTTTAAGAAAAACGTTTTTTTGAATAACTTTTGAATAAATCGTCCGAGAAATTTAAAAACGGCATTTCTATTTAGATCTGATGAAAACAAAGTTATTTAAACAAAATTGAAATTTTTTTATGAAGAAATTAAAAAGTTACAGCAGTTTTTGTGTGATTTTTAAGAAAAATGCTTTTTTGTATAACTTTAGAATAAATCGTCTGAGAAATTTAAAAACGACATTTCTATTTAGATTTCATGAAAACAAAGTTATATAAACAAAATTGAAATTTTTTTATGAAGAAATAAAAAAGTTACAGCAGTTTTTGTGCGATTTTTAAGAAAAACTTTTTTTTGTATAACTTTAGAATAAATCGTCCGAGAAATTTCAAAACGGCATTTCTATTAAGATTTCATGAAAACAAAATTATTTAAACAAAATTGAAATTTTTTTATGAAGAAATAAAAAAGTTACAGCAGTTTTTGTGTGATTTTTAAGAAAAACGCTTTTTTGTATAACTTTAGAATAAATCGTCCGAGAAATTTAAAATCGGCATGTCTATTAAGATTTCATGAAAACAAAATTATTTAAACAAAATTGAAATTATTTTATGAAGAAATAAAAAAGTTACAGCAGTTTTTGTGTGATTTTTAAGAAAAACGCTTTTTTGTATAACTTTAGAATAAATCATCTGAGAAATTTAAAAACGGCATTTCTATTTAGATTTCATGAAAACAAAGTTATTTAAACAAAATTGAAATTTTTTTATGAAGAAATAAAAAAGTTACAGCAGTTTTTGTGTGATTTTTAAGAAAAACGCTTTTTTGTATAACTTTAGAATAAATCATCTGAGAAATTTAAAAACAGCATTTCTATTTAGATTTCATGAAAACAAAGTTATTTAAACAAAATTGAAATTTTTTTATTAAGAAATAAAAAAGTTACAGCAGTTTTTGTGTGATTTTTAAGAAAAATGCTTTTTTGTATAACTTAAGAACAAATCGTCTGAGAAATTTAAAAACGGCATTTCTATTTAGATTTCATGAGAACAAAATTATTTAAAAAAAATTTAACTTTTTTTATGAAGAAATAAAAAAGTTACAGCAGTTTTTGTGTGATTTTTAAGAAAAACGCTTTTTTGTATAACTTTAGAATAAATCATCTGAGAAATTTAAAAACAGCATTTCTATTTAGATTTCATGAAAACAAAGTTATTTAAACAAAATTAAAATTTTTTTATTAAGAAATAAAAAAGTTACAGCAGTTTTTGTGTGATTTTTAAGAAAAATGCTTTTTTGTATAACTTAAGAACAAATCGTCTGAGAAATTTAAAAACGGCATTTCTATTTAGATTTCATGAGAACAAAATTATTTAAAAAAAATTTAACTTTTTTTATGAAGAAATAAAAAAGTTACAGCAGTTTTTGTGTGATTTTTAAGAAAAACGCTTTTTTGTATAACTTTAGAATAAATCGTCCGAGAAATTTAAAATCAGCATATCTATTTAGATTTTATGAAGACAAAATTATTTAAACAAAATTGAAATTTTTTTATGAAGAAATAAAAAAGTTACAGCAGTTTTTGTGTGATTTTTAAGAAAAACGTTTTTTTGAATAACTTTAGAATAAATCGTCCGAGAAATTTCAAAACGGCATTTCTATTAAGATTTCATGAAAACAAAATTATTTAAACAAAATTGAAATTTTTTTATGAAGAAATAAAAAAGTTACAGCAGTTTTTGTGTGATTTTTAAGAAAAACGTTTTTTTGAATAACTTTAGAATAAATCGTCCGAGAAATTTCAAAACGGCATTTCTATTAAGATTTCATGAAAACAAAATTATTTAAACAAAATTGAAATTTTTTTATGAAGAAATAAAAAAGTTACAGCAGTTTTTGTGTGATTTTTAATAAAAACTCTTTTTTGTATAACTTTAGAATAAATCATCTGAGAAATTTAAAAACGGCATTTCTATTTAGATTTCATGAAAACAAAGTTATTTAAACAAAATTGAAATTTTTTTATGAAGAAATCAAAAAGTTACAGCAGTTTTTGTGTGATGCTTAAGAAAAACGCTTTTTTGTATAACTTTAGAATAAATCATCTGAGAAATTTAAAAACGGCATTTCTATTTAGATTTCATGAAAACAAAGTTATTTAAACAAAATTGAAATTTTTTTATGAAGAAATAAAAAAGTTACAGCAGTTTTTGTGTGATTTTTAAGAAAAACGTTTTTTTGTATAACTTTAGAATAAATCGTCCGAGAAATTTAAAATCAGCATATCTATTTAGATTTTATGAAGACAAAATTATTTAAACAAAATTGAAATTTTTTTAAGAAGAAATAAAAAAGTTACAGCAGTTTTTGTGTGATTTTTAAGAAAAACGTTTTTTTGAATAACTTTAGAATAAATCGTCCGAGAAATTTCAAAACGGCATTTCTATTAAGATTTCATGAAAACAAAATTATTTAAACAAAATTGAAATTTTTTTATGAAGAAATAAAAAAGTTACAGCAGTTTTTGTGTGATTTTTAAGAAAAACGCTTTTTTGTATAACTTTAGAATAAATCGTCCGAGAAATTTAAAATCGGCATGTCTATTAAGATTTCATGAAAACAAAATTATTTAAACAAAATTGAAATTATTTTATGAAGAAATAAAAAAGTTACAGCAGTTTTTGTGTGATTTTTAAGAAAAACGCTTTTTTGTATAACTTTAGAATAAATCATCTGAGAAATTTAAAAACGGCATTTCTATTTAGATTTCATGAAAACAAAGTTATTTAAACAAAATTGAAATTTTTTTATGAAGAAATCAAAAAGTTACAGCAGTTTTTGTGTGATGCTTAAGAAAAACGCTTTTTTGTATAACTTTAGAATAAATCATCTGAGAAATTTAAAAATGGCATTTCTATTTAGATTTCATGAAAACAAAGTTATATAAACAAAATTGAAATTTTTTTATGAAGAAATCAAAAAGTTACAGCAGTTTTTGTGTGATTTTTAAGAAATACGCTTTTTTGTATAACTTTTGAATAAATCATCTGAGAAATTTAAAAATGGCATTTCTATTTAGATTTCATGAAAACAAAGTTATATAAACAAAACTGAAATTTTTTTATGAAGAAATAAAAAAGTTACAGCAGTTTTTGTGTGATTTTTAAGATAAATGCTTTTTTGTATAACTTTAGAACAAATCGTCTGAGAAATTTAAAAACGGCATTTCTATTTAGATTTCATGAGAACAAAGTTATTTAAAAAAAATTTAACTTTTTTTATGAAGAAATAAAAAAGTTACAGCAGTTTTTGTGTGATTTTTAAGAAAAATGCTTTTTTGTATAACTTTAGAATAAATCGTCCGAGAAATTTAAAATCGGCATGTCTATTTAGATTTTATGAAATCAAAATTATTTAAACAAAATTGAAATTTTTTTATGAAGAAATAAAAAAGTTACAGCAGTTTTTGTGTGATTTTTAAGAAAAACGTTTTTTTGAATAACTTTAGAATAAATCGTCCGAGAAATTTCAAAACGGCATTTCTATTAAGATTTCATGAAAACAAAATTATTTAAACAAAATTGAAATTTTTTTATGAAGAAATAAAAAAGTTACAGCAGTTTTTGTGTGATTTTTAAGAAAAAATTTTTTTTGTATAACTTTAGAATAAATCGTCTAAAACATTTTAAAACGGCATTTCTATTTAGATTTCATGAAAACAAAATTATTTAAATGAAATTGAAATTTTTTTATGAAGAAATAAAAAAGTTACAGCAGTTTTTGTGTGAATTTTAAGAAAACGCTTTTTTGTATAACTTTTGAATAAATCGTCTGAGAAATTTAAAAACGGCATTTCTATTTAGATTTCATGAGAACAAAGTTATTTAAAAAAAATTTAACTTTTTTTATGAAGAAATAAAAAAGTTACAGCAGTTTTTGTGTGATTTTTAAGAAAAATGCTTTTTTGTATAACTTTAGAATAAATCGTCCGAGAAATTTAAAATCGGCATGTCTATTTAGATTTTATGAAATCAAAATTATTTAAACAAAATTGAAATTTTTTTATGAAGAAATAAAAAAGTTACAGCAGTTTTTGTGTGATGCTTAAGAAAAACGCTTTTTTGTATAACTTTAGAATAAATCATCTGAGAAATTTAAAAATTGCATTTCTATTTAGATTTCATGAAAATAAAGTTATATAAACAAAATTGAAATTTTTTTATGAAGAAATCAAAAAGTTACAGCAGTTTTTGTGTGATTTTTAAGAAAAATGCTCTTTTGTATAACTTTAGAATAAATCGTCCGAGAAATTTAAAAACGGCATTTCTATTTAGATTTCATGAAAACAAAGTTATTTAAACAAAATTGAAATTTTTTTATGAAGAAATCAAAAAGTTACAGCAGTTTTTGTGTGATGCTTAAGAAAAACGTTTTTTTGTATAACTTTAGAATAAATCATCTGAGAAATTTAAAAATGGCATTTCTATTTAGATTTCATGAAAACAAAGTTATATAAACAAAATTGAAATTTTTTTATGAAGAAATCAAAAAGTTACAGCAGTTTTTGTGTGATTTTTAAGAAAAACGTTATTTTGTATAACTTTAGAATAAATCGTCCGAGAAATTTTAAAACGGCATTTCTATTAAGATTTCATGAAAACAAAATTATTTAAACAAAATTGAAATTTTTTTATGAAGAAATAAAAAAGTTACAGCAGTTTTTGTGTGATTTTTAAGAAAAATTTTTTTTTGTATAACTTTAGAATAAATCGTCTAAAACATTTTAAAACGGCATTTCTATTTAGATTTCATGAAAACAAAATTATTTAAATGAAATTGAAATTTTTTTATGAAGAAATAAAAAAGTTACAGCAGTTTTTGTGTGAATTTTAAGAAAACGCTTTTTTGTATAACTTTTGAATAAATCGTCCGAGAAATTTAAAATCAGCATATCTATTTAGATTTCATGAGAACAAAATTATCTAAACAAAATTGAAATTATTTTATGAAGAAATAAAAAAGTTACAGCAGTTTTTGTGTGATTTTTAAGAAAAACGCTTTTTTGTATAACTTTAGAATAAATCGTCCGAGAAATTTAAAATCAGCATATCTATTTAGATTTCATGAGAACAAAATTATTTAAACAAAATTTAAATTTTTTTATGAAGAAATAAAAAAGTTACAGCAGTTTTTGTGCGATTTTTAAGAAAAACTTTTTTTTGTATAACTTTAGAATATATCGTCCGAGAAATTTAAAAACAGCATTTCTAATTGGATTTCATGAAGGCAAAATTACTTAAACAAAATTTAAAATTTTTTATGAAGAAACAAAAAAGTTACAGCAGTTTTTGTGTGATTTTTAAGAAAAATGCTTTTTTGTATAACTTTAGAATAAATCGTCTGAGAAATTTAAAAACCGGATTTCTATTTAGATTTCATGAAAACAAAGTTATTTAAACAAAATTGAAATTTTTTTATGAAGAAATAAAAAAGTTACAGCAGTTTTTGTGTGATTTTTAAGAAAAACGTTTTTTTGTATAACTTTAGAATAAATCGTCCGAGAAATTTCAAAACGGCATTTCTATTAAGATTTCATGAAAACAAAATTATTTAAACAAAATTGAAATTATTTTATGAAGAAATAAAAAAGTTACAGCAGTTTTTGTGTGATTTTTAAGAAAAATGCTTTTTTGTATAACTTTAGAATAAATCGTCTGAGAAATTTAAAAATGGCATTTCTATTTAGATTTCATAAAAACAAAGTTATATAAACAAAATTGAAATTTTTTTATGAAGAAATAAAAAAGTTACAGCAGTTTTTGTGTGATTTTTAAGAAAAACGTTTTTTTGTATAACTTTAGAATAAATCGTCCGAGAAATTTAAAATCAGCATATCTATTTAGATTTTATGAAGACAAAATTATTTAAACAAAATTGAAATTTTTTTATGAAGAAATAAAAAAGTTACAGCAGTTTTTGTGTGATTTTTAAGAAAAACGTTTTTTTGAATAACTTTAGAATAAATCGTCCGAGAAATTTCAAAACGGCATTTCTATTAAGATTTCATGAAAACAAAATTATTTAAACAAAATTGAAATTTTTTTATGAAGAAATAAAAAAGTTACAGCAGTTTTTGTGTGATTTTTAAGAAAAACGCTTTTTTGTATAACTTTAGAATAAATCGTCCGAGAAATTTAAAATCGGCATGTCTATTAAGATTTCATGAAAACAAAATTATTTAAACAAAATTGAAATTATTTTATGAAGAAATAAAAAAGTTACAGCAGTTTTTGTGTGATTTTTAAGAAAAACGCTTTTTTGTATAACTTTAGAATAAATCGTCCGAGAAATTTCAAAACGGCATTTCTATTTAGATTTCATGAAAACAAAGTTATTTAAACAAAATTGAAATTTTTTTATGAAGAAATAAAAAGTTACAGCAGTTTTTGTGTGATTTTTAAGAAAAACGCTTTTTTGTATAACTTTAGAATAAATCATCTGAGAAATTTAAAAACAGCATTTCTATTTAGATTTCATGAAAACAAAGTTATTTAAACAAAATTGAAATTTTTTTATGAAGAAATAAAAAAGTTACAGCAGTTTTTGTGTGATTTTTAAGAAAAACGCTTTTTTGTATAACTTTAGAATAAATCGTCCGAGAAATTTAAAATCGGCATGTCTATTAAGATTTCATGAAAACAAAATTATTTAAACAAAATTGAAATTATTTTATGAAGAAATAAAAAAGTTACAGCAGTTTTTGTGTGATTTTTAAGAAAAACGCTTTTTTGTATAACTTTAGAATAAATCATCTGAGAAATTTAAAAACGGCATTTCTATTTAGATTTCATGAAAACAAAGTTATTTAAACAAAATTGAAATTTTTTTATGAAGAAATAAAAAGTTACAGCAGTTTTTGTGTGATTTTTAAGAAAAACGCTTTTTTGTATAACTTTAGAATAAATCATCCGAGAAATTTAAAAACAGCATTTCTATTTAGATTTCATGAAAACAAAGTTATTTAAACAAAATTGAAATTTTTTTATGAAGAAATAAAAAAGTTACAGCAGTTTTTGTGTGATTTTTAAGAAAAATGCTTTTTTGTATAACTTAAGAACAAATCGTCTGAGAAATTTAAAAACGGCATTTCTATTTAGATTTCATGAGAACAAAATTATTTAAAAAAAATTTAACTTTTTTTATGAAGAAATAAAAAAGTTACAGCAGTTTTTGTGTGATTTTTAAGAAAAACGCTTTTTTGTATAACTTTAGAATAAATCATCTGAGAAATTTAAAAACAGCATTTCTATTTAGATTTCATGAAAACAAAGTTATTTAAACAAAATTGAAATTTTTTTATGAAGAAATCAAAAAGTTACAGCAGTTTTTGTGTGATGCTTAAGAAAAACGCTTTTTTGTATAACTTTAGAATAAATCATCTGAGAAATTTAAAAATGGCATTTCTATTTAGATTTCATGAAAACAAAGTTATATAAACAAAATTGAAATTTTTTTATGAAGAAATCAAAAAGTTACAGCAGTTTTTGTGTGATTTTTAAGAAATACGCTTTTTTGTATAACTTTTGAATAAATCATCTGAGAAATTTAAAAATGGCATTTCTATTTAGATTTCATGAAAACAAAGTTATATAAACAAAACTGAAATTTTTTTATGAAGAAATAAAAAAGTTACAGCAGTTTTTGTGTGATGCTTAAGAAAAACGCTTTTTTGTATAACTTTAGAATAAATCATCTGAGAAATTTAAAAATGGCATTTCTATTTAGATTTCATGAAAACAAAGTTATATAAACAAAATTGAAATTTTTTTATGAAGAAATCAAAAAGTTACAGCAGTTTTTGTGTGATGCTTAAGAAAAACGCTTTTTTGTATAACTTTAGAATAAATCATCTGAGAAATTTAAAAATGGCATTTCTATTTAGATTTCATGAAAACAAAGTTATATAAACAAAATTGAAATTTTTTTATGAAGAAATCAAAAAGTTACAGCAGTTTTTGTGTGATTTTTAAGAAATACGCTTTTTTGTATAACTTTAGAATAATTCGTCTGAGAAATTTAAAAACGGCATTTCTATTTAGATTTCATGAAAACAAAGTTATTTAATTAAAATTGAAATTTTTTTATGAAGAAATAAAAAAGTTACAGCAGTTTTTGTGTGATTTTTAAGAAAAATGCTCTTTTGTATAACTTTAGAATAAATCGTCCGAGAAATTTAAAAACGGCATTTCTATTTAGATTTCATGAAAACAAAGTTATTTAAACAAAATTGAAATTTTTTTATGAAGAAATCAAAAAGTTACAGCAGTTTTTGTGTGATGCTTAAGAAAAACGCTTTTTTGTATAACTTTAGAATAAATCATCTGAGAAATTTAAAAATGGCATTTCTATTTAGATTTCATGAAAACAAAGTTATATAAACAAAATTGAAATTTTTTTATGAAGAAATCAAAAAGTTACAGCAGTTTTTGTGTGATTTTTAAGAAATACGCTTTTTTGTATAACTTTAGAATAATTCGTCTGAGAAATTTAAAAACGGCATTTCTATTTAGATTTCATGAAAACAAAGTTATTTAATTAAAATTGAAATTTTTTTATGAAGAAATAAAAAAGTTACAGCAGTTTTTGTGTGATTTTTAAGAAAAATGCTTTTTGTATAACTTTAGAATAAATCGTCTGAGAAATTTAAAAACAGCATTTCTATTTAGATTTCATGAAAACAAAGTTATTTAAACAAAATTGAAATTTTTTTATGAAGAAATAAAAAAGTTACTGCAGTTTTTGTGTGATTTTTAAGAAAAACGCTTTTTTGTATAACTTTTGAATAAATCGTCTGAGAAATTTAAAAACGGCATTTCTATTTAGATTTCATGAAAGCAAAGTTATTTAAACAAAATTGAAATTTTTTTATGAAAAAATAAAAAAGTTACAGCAGTTTTTGTGTGATTTTTAAGAAAAACGTTTTTTTGTATAACTTTTGAATAAATCGTCCGAGAAATTTAAAATCGGCATATCTATTTAGATTTTATGAAAACAAAATTATTTAAACAAAATTAAATGTTTTTTATGAAGAAATAAAAAAGTTACAGCAGTTTTTGTGTGATTTTTAAGAAAAATGCTTTTTGTAAAACTTTAGAATAAATCGTCTGAGAAATTTAAAAACGGCATTTCTATTTAGATTTCATGAAAACAAAGTTATTTAAACAAAATTGAAATTTTTTTATTTAAAAATAAAAAAGTTACAGCAGTTTTTGTGTGATTTTTAAGAAAAATGCTTTTTTGTATAACTTTAGAACAAATCGTCTGAGAAATTTAAAAACGGCATTTCTATTTAGATTTCATGAGAACAAAATTATTTAAAAAAAATTTAAATTTTTTTATGAAGAAATAAAAAAGTTACAGCAGTTTTTGTGTGATTTTTAAGAAAAATGCTTTTTTGTATAACTTTAGAATAATTCGTCTGAGAAATTTAAAAACGGCATTTCTATTTAGATTTCATGAAAACAAAGTTATTTAAACAAAATTGAAATTTTTTTATGAAGAAATCAAAAAGTTACAGCAGTTTTTGTGTGATTTTTAAGAAAAATGCTTTTTTGTATAACTTTAGAACAAATCGTCTGAGAAATTTAAAAACGGCATTTCTATTTAGATTTCATGAAAACAAAATTATTTAAAAAAAATTTAAATTTTTTTATGAAGAAATAAAAAAGTTACAGCAGTTTTTGTGTGATTTTTAAGAAAAATGCTTTTTTGTATAACTTTAGAATAATTCGTCTGAGAAATTTAAAAACGGCATTTCTATTTAGATTTCATGAAAACAAAGTTATTTAAACAAAATTGAAATTTTTTTATGAAGAAATAAAAAAGTTACAGCAGTTTTTGTGTGAGTTTTAAGAAAAATGCTTTTTTGTATAACTTTAGAACAAATCGTCTGAGAAATTTAAAAACGGCATTTCTATTTAGATTTCATGAAAACAAAGTTATTTAATTAAAATTGAAATTTTTTTATGAAGAAATAAAAAAGTTACAGCAGTTTTTGTGTGATTTTTAAGAAAAACGTTTTTTTGTATAACTTTTGAATAAATCGTCCGAGAAATTTAAAATCGGCATATCTATTTAGACTTTATGAAAACAAAATTATTTAAACAAAATTGAAATTTTTTTATGAAGAAATAAAAAAGTTACAGCAGTTTTTGTGTGATTTTTAAGAAAAATGCTTTTTTGTATAACTTTAGAATAAATCGTCTGAGAAATTTAAAAACGGCATTTCTATTTAGATTTCATGAAAACAAAGTTATTTAAACAAAATTGAAATTTTTTATTTAGAAATAAAAAAGTTACAGCAGTTTTTGTGTGATTTTTAAGAAAAATGCTATTTTGTATAACTTTAGAACAAATCGTCTGAGAAATTTAAAAACGGCATTTCTATTTAGATTTCATGAAAACAAAGTTATTTAAACAAAATTGAAATTTTTTTATGAAGAAATCAAAAAGTTACAGCAGTTTTTGTGTGATCTTTAAGAAAAACGCTTTTTTGTATAACTTTAGAATAAATCATCTGAGAAATTTAAAAACGGAATTTCTATTTAGATTTCATGAAAACAAAGTTATTTTAACAAAATTGAAATTTTTTTATGAAGAAATCAAAAAGTTACAGCAGTTTTTGTGTGATTTTTAAGAAAAATGCTTTTTTGTATAACTTTAGAACAAATCGTCTGAGAAATTTAAAAACGGCATTTCTATTTAGATTTCATGAAAACAAAGTTATTTAAACAAAATTGAAATTTTTTTATGAAGAAATCAAAAAGTTACAGCAGTTTTTGTGTGATTTTTAAGAAAAATGCTTTTTTGTATAACTTTAGAACAAATCGTCTGAGAAATTTAAAAACGGCATTTCTATTTAGATTTCATGAAAACAAAGTTATTTAAACAAAATTGAAATTTTTTTATGAAGAAATCAAAAAGTTACAGCAGTTTTTGTGTGATTTTTAAAAAAAATGCTTTTTTGTATAACTTTAGAATAAATCGTCTGAGAAATTTTAAAATGGCATTTCTATTTAGATTTCAGAAAACAAAGTTATTTAAACAAAATTGAAATTTTTTTATTTAGAAATAAAAAAGTTACAGCAGTTTTTGTGTGATTTTTAAGAAAAATGCTTTTTTGTATAACTTTAGAATAAATCGTCTGAGAAATTTAGAAACGGCATTTCTATTTAGATTTCATGAAAACAAAGTTATTTAAACAAAATTGAAATTTTTTTATGAAGAAATCAAAAAGTTACAGCAGTTTTTGGGTGATTTTTAAGAAAAACGCTTTTTTGTATAACTTTAGAATAAATCATCTGAGAAATTTAAAAACGGCATTTCTATTTAGATTTCATGAAAACAAAGTTATATAAACAAAACTGAAATTTTTTTATGAAGAAATAAAAAAGTTACAGCAGTTTTTGTGTGATTTTTAAGAAAAATGCTTTTTTGTATAACTTTAGAACAAATCGTCTGAGAAATTTAAAAACGGCATTTCTATTTAGATTTCATGAGAACAAAGTTATTTAAAAAAAATTTAACTTTTTTTATGAAGAAATAAAAAAGTTACAGCAGTTTTTGTGTGATTTTTAAGAAAAATGCTTTTTTGTATAACTTTAGAATAAATCATCTGAGAAATTTAAAAACGGCATTTCTATTTAGATTTCATGAAAACAAAGTTATTTAAACAAAATTGAAATTTTTTTATGAAGAAATAAAAAAGTTACAGCAGTTTTTGTGTGATTTTTAAGAAAAATGCTTTTTTGTATAACTTAAGAACAAATCGTCTGAGAAATTTAAAAACGGCATTTCTATTTAGATTTCATGAAAACAAAGTTATTTAAACAAAATTGAAATTTTTTTATGAAGAAATAAAAAGTTACAGCAGTTTTTGTGTGATTTTTAAGAAAAACGCTTTTTTGTATAACTTTAGAATAAATCATCTGAGAAATTTAAAAACAGCATTTCTATTTAGATTTCATGAAAACAAAGTTATTTAAACAAAATTGAAATTTTTTTATGAAGAAATAAAAAAGTTACAGCAGTTTTTGTGTGATTTTTAAGAAAAATGCTTTTTTGTATAACTTAAGAACAAATCGTCTGAGAAATTTAAAAACGGCATTTCTATTTAGATTTCATGAGAACAAAATTATTTAAAAAAAATTTAACTTTTTTTATGAAGAAATAAAAAAGTTACAGCAGTTTTTGTGTGATTTTTAAGAAAAACGCTTTTTTGTATAACTTTAGAATAAATCATCTGAGAAATTTAAAAACGGCATTTCTATTTAGATTTCATGAAAACAAAGTTATTTAAACAAAATTGAAATTTTTTTATGAAGAAATAAAAAGTTACAGCAGTTTTTGTGTGATTTTTAAGAAAAACGCTTTTTTGTATAACTTTAGAATAAATCATCTGAGAAATTTAAAAACAGCATTTCTATTTATATTTCATGAAAACAAAGTTATTTAAACAAAATTGAAATTTTTTTATGAAGAAATAAAAAAGTTACAGCAGTTTTTGTGTGATTTTTAAGAAAAATGCTTTTTTGTATAACTTAAGAACAAATCGTCTGAGAAATTTAAAAACGGCATTTCTATTTAGATTTCATGAGAACAAAATTATTTAAAAAAAATTTAACTTTTTTTATGAAGAAATAAAAAAGTTACAGCAGTTTTTGTGTGATTTTTAAGAAAAACGCTTTTTTGTATAACTTTAGAATAAATCATCTGAGAAATTTAAAAACAGCATTTCTATTTAGATTTCATGAAAACAAAGTTATTTAAACAAAATTGAAATTTTTTTATGAAGAAATCAAAAAGTTACAGCAGTTTTTGTGTGATGCTTAAGAAAAACGCTTTTTTGTATAACTTTAGAATAAATCATCTGAGAAATTTAAAAATGGCATTTCTATTTAGATTTCATGAAAACAAAGTTATATAAACAAAATTGAAATTTTTTTATGAAGAAATCAAAAAGTTACAGCAGTTTTTGTGTGATTTTTAAGAAATACGCTTTTTTGTATAACTTTTGAATAAATCATCTGAGAAATTTAAAAATGGCATTTCTATTTAGATTTCATGAAAACAAAGTTATATAAACAAAACTGAAATTTTTTTATGAAGAAATAAAAAAGTTACAGCAGTTTTTGTGTGATTTTTAAGAAAAATGCTTTTTTGTATAACTTTAGAACAAATCGTCTGAGAAATTTAAAAACGGCATTTCTATTTAGATTTCATGAGAACAAAGTTATTTAAAAAAAATTTAACTTTTTTTATGAAGAAATAAAAAAGTTACAGCAGTTTTTGTGTGATTTTTAAGAAAAATGCTTTTTTGTATAACTTTAGAATAAATCGTCCGAGAAATTTAAAATCGGCATGTCTATTTAGATTTTATGAAATCAAAATTATTTAAACAAAATTGAAATTTTTTTATGAAGAAATAAAAAAGTTACAGCAGTTTTTGTGTGATGCTTAAGAAAAACGCTTTTTTGTATAACTTTAGAATAAATCATCTGAGAAATTTAAAAATGGCATTTCTATTTAGATTTCATGAAAACAAAGTTATATAAACAAAATTGAAATTTTTTTATGAAGAAATCAAAAAGTTACAGCAGTTTTTGTGTGATGCTTAAGAAAAACGCTTTTTTGTATAACTTTAGAATAAATCATCTGAGAAATTTAAAAATGGCATTTCTATTTAGATTTCATGAAAACAAAGTTATATAAACAAAATTGAAATTTTTTTATGAAGAAATCAAAAAGTTACAGCAGTTTTTGTGTGATTTTTAAGAAATACGCTTTTTTGTATAACTTTAGAATAATTCGTCTGAGAAATTTAAAAACGGCATTTCTATTTAGATTTCATGAAAACAAAGTTATTTAATTAAAATTGAAATTTTTTTATGAAGAAATAAAAAAGTTACAGCAGTTTTTGTGTGATTTTTAAGAAAAATGCTCTTTTGTATAACTTTAGAATAAATCGTCCGAGAAATTTAAAAACGGCATTTCTATTTAGATTTCATGAAAACAAAGTTATTTAAACAAAATTGAAATTTTTTTATGAAGAAATCAAAAAGTTACAGCAGTTTTTGTGTGATGCTTAAGAAAAACGCTTTTTTGTATAACTTTAGAATAAATCATCTGAGAAATTTAAAAATGGCATTTCTATTTAGATTTCATGAAAACAAAGTTATATAAACAAAATTGAAATTTTTTTATGAAGAAATCAAAAAGTTACAGCAGTTTTTGTGTGATGCTTAAGAAAAACGCTTTTTTGTATAACTTTAGAATAAATCATCTGAGAAATTTAAAAATGGCATTTCTATTTAGATTTCATGAAAACAAAGTTATATAAACAAAATTGAAATTTTTTTATGAAGAAATCAAAAAGTTACAGCAGTTTTTGTGTGATTTTTAAGAAATACGCTTTTTTGTATAACTTTAGAATAATTCGTCTGAGAAATTTAAAAACGGCATTTCTATTTAGATTTCATGAAAACAAAGTTATTTAATTAAAATTGAAATTTTTTTATGAAGAAATAAAAAAGTTACAGCAGTTTTTGTGTGATTTTTAAGAAAAATGCTTTTTGTATAACTTTAGAATAAATCGTCTGAGAAATTTAAAAACAGCATTTCTATTTAGATTTCATGAAAACAAAGTTATTTAAACAAAATTGAAATTTTTTTATGAAGAAATAAAAAAGTTACTGCAGTTTTTGTGTGATTTTTAAGAAAAACGCTTTTTTGTATAACTTTAGAATAAATCGTCTGAGAAATTTAAAAACGGCATTTCTATTTAGATTTCATGAAAGCAAAGTTATTTAAACAAAATTGAAATTTTTTTATGAAAAAATAAAAAAGTTACAGCAGTTTTTGTGTGATTTTTAAGAAAAACGTTTTTTTGTATAACTTTTGAATAAATCGTCCGAGAAATTTAAAATCGGCATATCTATTTAGATTTTATGAAAACAAAATTATTTAAACAAAATTAAATGTTTTTTATGAAGAAATAAAAAAGTTACAGCAGTTTTTGTGTGATTTTTAAGAAAAATGCTTTTTGTAAAACTTTAGAATAAATCGTCTGAGAAATTTAAAAACGGCATTTCTATTTAGATTTCATGAAAACAAAGTTATTTAAACAAAATTGAAATTTTTTTATTTAAAAATAAAAAAGTTACAGCAGTTTTTGTGTGATTTTTAAGAAAAATGCTTTTTTGTATAACTTTAGAACAAATCGTCTGAGAAATTTAAAAACGGCATTTCTATTTAGATTTCATGAGAACAAAATTATTTAAAAAAAATTTAAATTTTTTTATGAAGAAATAAAAAAGTTACAGCAGTTTTTGTGTGATTTTTAAGAAAAATGCTTTTTTGTATAACTTTAGAATAATTCGTCTGAGAAATTTAAAAACGGCATTTCTATTTAGATTTCATGAAAACAAAGTTATTTAAACAAAATTGAAATTTTTTTATGAAGAAATCAAAAAGTTACAGCAGTTTTTGTGTGATTTTTAAGAAAAATGCTTTTTTGTATAACTTTAGAACAAATCGTCTGAGAAATTTAAAAACGGCATTTCTATTTAGATTTCATGAGAACAAAATTATTTAAAAAAAATTTAAATTTTTTTATGAAGAAATAAAAAAGTAACAGCAGTTTTTGTGTGATTTTTAAGAAAAATGCTTTTTTGTATAACTTTAGAATAATTCGTCTGAGAAATTTAAAAACGGCATTTCTATTTAGATTTCATGAAAACAAAGTTATTTAAACAAAATTGAAATTTTTTTATGAAGAAATCAAAAAGTTACAGCAGTTTTTGTGTGATTTTTAAGAAAAATGCTTTTTTGTATAACTTTAGAACAAATCGTCTGAGAAATTTAAAAACGGCATTTCTATTTAGATTTCATGAGAACAAAATTATTTAAAAAAAATTTAAATTTTTTTATGAAGAAATAAAAAAGTTACAGCAGTTTTTGTGTGATTTTTAAGAAAAATGCTTTTTTGTATAACTTTAGAATAATTCGTCTGAGAAATTTAAAAACGGCATTTCTATTTAGATTTCATGAAAACAAAGTTATTTAAAGAAAATTGAAATTTTTTTATGAAGAAATAAAAAAGTTACAGCAGTTTTTGTGTGAGTTTTAAGAAAAATGCTTTTTTGTATAACTTTAGAACAAATCGTCTGAGAAATTTAAAAACGGCATTTCTATTTAGATTTCATGAAAACAAAGTTATTTAATTAAAATTGAAATTTTTTTATGAAGAAATAAAAAAGTTACAGCAGTTTTTGTGTGATTTTTAAGAAAAACGTTTTTTTGTATAACTTTTGAATAAATCGTCCGAGAAATTTAAAATCGGCATATCTATTTAGACTTTATGAAAACAAAATTATTTAAACAAAATTGAAATTTTTTTATGAAGAAATAAAAAAGTTACAGCAGTTTTTGTGTGATTTTTAAGAAAAATGCTTTTTTGTATAACTTTAGAATAAATCGTCTGAGAAATTTAAAAACGGCATTTCTATTTAGATTTCATGAAAACAAAGTTATTTAAACAAAATTGAAATTTTTTATTTAGAAATAAAAAAGTTACAGCAGTTTTTGTGTGATTTTTAAGAAAAATGCTTTTTTGTATAACTTTAGAACAAATCGTCTGAGAAATTTAAAAACGGCATTTCTATTTAGATTTCATGCAAACAAAGTTATTTAAACAAAATTGAAATTTTTTTATGAAGAAATAAAAAAGTTACAGCAGTTTTTGTGTGATTTTTAAGAAAAATGCTTTTTGTATAACTTTAGAATAAATCGTCTGAGAAATTTAAAAACAGCATTTCTATTTAGATTTCATGAAAACAAAGTTATTTAAACAAAATTGAAATTTTTTTATGAAGAAATAAAAAAGTTACTGCAGTTTTTGTGTGATTTTTAAGAAAAACGCTTTTTTGTATAACTTTAGAATAAATCGTCTGAGAAATTTAAAAACGGCATTTCTATTTAGATTTCATGAAAGCAAAGTTATTTAAACAAAATTGAAATTTTTTTATGAAAAAATAAAAAAGTTACAGCAGTTTTTGTGTGATTTTTAAGAAAAACGTTTTTTTGTATAACTTTTGAATAAATCGTCCGAGAAATTTAAAATCGGCATATCTATTTAGATTTTATGAAAACAAAATTATTTAAACAAAATTAAATGTTTTTTATGAAGAAATAAAAAAGTTACAGCAGTTTTTGTGTGATTTTTAAGAAAAATGCTTTTTGTAAAACTTTAGAATAAATCGTCTGAGAAATTTAAAAACGGCATTTCTATTTAGATTTCATGAAAACAAAGTTATTTAAACAAAATTGAAATTTTTTTATTTAAAAATAAAAAAGTTACAGCAGTTTTTGTGTGATTTTTAAGAAAAATGCTTTTTTGTATAACTTTAGAACAAATCGTCTGAGAAATTTAAAAACGGCATTTCTATTTAGATTTCATGAGAACAAAATTATTTAAAAAAAATTTAAATTTTTTTATGAAGAAATAAAAAAGTTACAGCAGTTTTTGTGTGATTTTTAAGAAAAATGCTTTTTTGTATAACTTTAGAATAATTCGTCTGAGAAATTTAAAAACGGCATTTCTATTTAGATTTCATGAAAACAAAGTTATTTAAACAAAATTGAAATTTTTTTATGAAGAAATCAAAAAGTTACAGCAGTTTTTGTGTGATTTTTAAGAAAAATGCTTTTTTGTATAACTTTAGAACAAATCGTCTGAGAAATTTAAAAACGGCATTTCTATTTAGATTTCATGAGAACAAAATTATTTAAAAAAAATTTAAATTTTTTTATGAAGAAATAAAAAAGTAACAGCAGTTTTTGTGTGATTTTTAAGAAAAATGCTTTTTTGTATAACTTTAGAATAATTCGTCTGAGAAATTTAAAAACGGCATTTCTATTTAGATTTCATGAAAACAAAGTTATTTAAACAAAATTGAAATTTTTTTATGAAGAAATCAAAAAGTTACAGCAGTTTTTGTGTGATTTTTAAGAAAAATGCTTTTTTGTATAACTTTAGAACAAATCGTCTGAGAAATTTAAAAACGGCATTTCTATTTAGATTTCATGAGAACAAAATTATTTAAAAAAAATTTAAATTTTTTTATGAAGAAATAAAAAAGTTACAGCAGTTTTTGTGTGATTTTTAAGAAAAATGCTTTTTTGTATAACTTTAGAATAATTCGTCTGAGAAATTTAAAAACGGCATTTCTATTTAGATTTCATGAAAACAAAGTTATTTAAAGAAAATTGAAATTTTTTTATGAAGAAATAAAAAAGTTACAGCAGTTTTTGTGTGAGTTTTAAGAAAAATGCTTTTTTGTATAACTTTAGAACAAATCGTCTGAGAAATTTAAAAACGGCATTTCTATTTAGATTTCATGAAAACAAAGTTATTTAATTAAAATTGAAATTTTTTTATGAAGAAATAAAAAAGTTACAGCAGTTTTTGTGTGATTTTTAAGAAAAACGTTTTTTTGTATAACTTTTGAATAAATCGTCCGAGAAATTTAAAATCGGCATATCTATTTAGACTTTATGAAAACAAAATTATTTAAACAAAATTGAAATTTTTTTATGAAGAAATAAAAAAGTTACAGCAGTTTTTGTGTGATTTTTAAGAAAAATGCTTTTTTGTATAACTTTAGAATAAATCGTCTGAGAAATTTAAAAACGGCATTTCTATTTAGATTTCATGAAAACAAAGTTATTTAAACAAAATTGAAATTTTTTATTTAGAAATAAAAAAGTTACAGCAGTTTTTGTGTGATTTTTAAGAAAAATGCTTTTTTGTATAACTTTAGAACAAATCGTCTGAGAAATTTAAAAACGGCATTTCTATTTAGATTTCATGCAAACAAAGTTATTTAAACAAAATTGAAATTTTTTTATGAAGAAATCAAAAAGTTACAGCAGTTTTTGTGTGATTTTTAAGAAAAACGCTTTTTTGTATAACTTTAGAATAAATCATCTGAGAAATTTAAAAACGGAATTTCTATTTAGATTTCATGAAAACAAAGTTATTTAAACAAAATTGAAATTTTTTTATGAAGAAATCAAAAAGTTACAGCAGTTTTTGTGTGATTTTTAAGAAAAACGTTTTTTTGTATAACTTTTGAATAAATCGTCCGAGAAATTTAAAATCGGCATATCTATTTAGACTTTATGAAAACAAAATTATTTAAACAAAATTGAAATTTTTTTATGAAGAAATAAAAAAGTTACAGCAGTTTTTGTGTGATTTTTAAGAAAAATGCTTTTTTGTATAACTTTAGAATAAATCGTCTGAGAAATTTAAAAACGGCATTTCTATTTAGATTTCATGAAAACAAAGTTATTTAAACAAAATTGAAATTTTTTTATGAAGAAATCAAAAAGTTACAGCAGTTTTTGTGTGATTTTTAAGAAAAACGTTTTTTTGTATAACTTTTGAATAAATCGTCCGAGAAATTTAAAATCGGCATATCTATTTAGACTTTATGAAAACAAAATTATTTAAACAAAACTGAAATTTTTTTATGAAGAAATAAAAAAGTTACAGCAGTTTTTGTGTGATTTTTAAGAAAAATGCTTTTTTGTATAACTTTAGAATAAATCGTCTGAGAAATTTAAAAACGGCATTTCTGTTTAGATTTCATGAAAACAAAGTTATTTAAACAAAATTGAAATTTTTTATTTAGAAATAAAAAAGTTACAGCAGTTTTTGTGTGATTTTTAAGAAAAATGCTTTTTTGTATAATTTTAGAACAAATCGTCTGAGAAATTTAAAAACGGCATTTCTATTTAGATTTCATGAAAACAAAGTTATTTAAACAAAATTGAAATTTTTTTATGAAGAAATCAAAAAGTTACAGCAGTTTTTGTGTGATTTTTAAGAAAAATGCTTTTTTGTATAACTTTAGAACAAATCGTCTGAGAAATTTAAAAACAGCATTTCTATTTAGATTTCATGAAAACAAAGTTATTTAAACAAAATTGAAATTTTTTTATGAAGAAATAAAAAAGTTACAGCAGTTTTTGTGTGATTTTTAAGAAAAACGCTTTTTTGTATAACTTTAGAATAAATCATCTGAGAAATTTAAAAACGGAATTTCTATTTAGATTTCATGAAAACAAAGTTATTTAAACAAAATTGAAATTTTTTTATGAAGAAATCAAAAAGTTACAGCAGTTTTTGTGTGATTTTTAAGAAAAACGCTTTTTTGTATAACTTTAGAATAAATCATCTGAGAAATTTAAAAACGGAATTTCTATTTAGATTTCATAATAACAAAGTTATTTAAATAAAATTGAAATTTTTTTATGAAGAAATAAAAAAGTTACAGCAGTTTTTGTGTGATTTTTAAGAAAAATGCTTTTTTGTATAACTTTAGAATAAATCGTCTGAGAAATTTAAAAACGGCATTTCTATTTAGATTTCATGAAAACAAAGTTATTTAAACAAAATTGAAATTTTTTTATGAAGAAATCAAAAAGTTACAGCAGTTTTTGTGTGATTTTTAAGAAAAACGTTTTTTTGTATAACTTTTGAATAAATCGTCCGAGAAATTTAAAATCGGCATATCTATTTAGACTTTATGAAAACAAAATTATTTAAACAAAATTGAAATTTTTTTATGAAGAAATAAAAAAGTTACAGCAGTTTTTGTGTGATTTTTAAGAAAAACGCTTTTTTGTATAACTTTAGAATAAATCATCTGAGAAATTTAAAAACGGAATTTCTATTTAGATTTCATAATAACAAAGTTATTTAAATAAAATTGAAATTTTTTTATGAAGAAATAAAAAAGTTACAGCAGTTTTTGTGTGATTTTTAAGAAAAATGCTTTTTTGTATAACTTTAGAATAAATCGTCTGAGAAATTTAAAAATGGCATTTCTATTTAGATTTCATGAAAACAAAGTTATTTAAACAAAATTGAAATTTTTTTATGAAGAAATCAAAAAGTTACAGCAGTTTTTGTGTGATTTTTAAGAAAAACGTTTTTTTGTATAACTTTTGAATAAATCGTCCGAGAAATTTAAAATCGGCATATCTATTTAGACTTTATAAAAACAAAATTATTTAAACAAAATTGAAATTTTTTTATGAAGAAATCAAAAAGTTACAGCAGTTTTTGTGTGATTTTTAAGAAAAATGCTTTTTTGTATAACTTTAGAACAAATCGTCTGAGAAATTTAAAAACGGCATTTCTATTTATATTTCATGAAAACAAAGTTATTTAAACAAAATTGAAATTTTTTTATGAAGAAATCAAAAAGTTACAGCAGTTTTTGTGTGATCTTTAAGAAAAACGCTTTTTTGTATAACTTTAGAATAAATCATCTGAGAAATTTAAAAACGGAATTTCTATTTAGATTTCATGAAAACAAAGTTATTTTAACAAAATTGAAATTTTTTTATGAAGAAATCAAAAAGTTACAGCAGTTTTTGTGTGATTTTTAAGAAAAATGCTTTTTTGTATAACTTTAGAACAAATCGTCTGAGAAATTTAAAAACGGCATTTCTATTTAGATTTCATGAAAACAAAGTTATTTAAACAAAATTGAAATTTTTTTATGAAGAAATCAAAAAGTTACAGCAGTTTTTGTGTGATTTTTAAGAAAAATGCTTTTTTGTATAACTTTAGAATAAATCGTCTGAGAAATTTTAAAATGGCATTTCTATTTAGATTTCAGAAAACAAAGTTATTTAAACAAAATTGAAATTTTTTTATTTAGAAATAAAAAAGTTACAGCAGTTTTTGTGTGATTTTTAAGAAAAATGCTTTTTTGTATAACTTTAGAATAAATCGTCTGAGAAATTTAGAAACGGCATTTCTATTTAGATTTCATGAAAACAAAGTTATTTAAACAAAATTGAAATTTTTTTATGAAGAAATCAAAAAGTTACAGCAGTTTTTGGGTGATTTTTAAGAAAAACGCTTTTTTGTATAACTTTAGAATAAATCATCTGAGAAATTTAAAAACGGCATTTCTATTTAGATTTCATGAAAACAAAGTTATTTAAGCAAAATTGAAATTTTTTTATGAAGAAATCAAAAAGTTACAGCAGTTTTTGTGTGATTTTTAAGAAAAATGCTTTTTTGTATAACTTTAGAACAAATCGTCTGAGAAATTTAAAAACGGCATTTCTATTTAGATTTCATGAAAACAAAGTTATTTAAACAAAATTGAAATTTTTTTATGAAGAAATCAAAAAGTTACAGCAGTTTTTGGGTGATTTTTAAGAAAAACGCTTTTTTGTATAACTTTAGAATAAATCATCTGAGAAATTTAAAATCGGCATATCTATTTAGACTTTATGAAAACAAAATTATTTAAACAAAATTGAAATTTTTTTATGAAGAAATAAAAAAGTTACAGCAGTTTTTGTGTGATTTTTAAGAAAAATGCTTTTTTGTATAACTTTAGAATAAATCGTCTGAGAAATTTAAAAACGGCATTTCTATTTAGATTTCATGAAAACAAAGTTATTTAAACAAAATTGAAATTTTTTTATGAAGAAATCAAAAAGTTACAGCAGTTTTTGTGTGATTTTTAAGAAAAACGTTTTTTTGTATAACTTTTGAATAAATCGTCCGAGAAATTTAAAATCGGCATATCTATTTAGACTTTATGAAAACAAAATTATTTAAACAAAATTGAAATTTTTTTATGAAGAAATAAAAAAGTTACAGCAGTTTTTGTGTGATTTTTAAGAAAAATGCTTTTTTGTATAACTTTAGAATAAATCGTCTGAGAAATTTAAAAACGGCATTTCTGTTTAGATTTCATGAAAACAAAGTTATTTAAACAAAATTGAAATTTTTTATTTAGAAATAAAAAAGTTACAGCAGTTTTTGTGTGATTTTTAAGAAAAATGCTTTTTTGTATAACTTTAGAACAAATCGTCTGAGAAATTTAAAAACGGCATTTCTATTTAGATTTCATGAAAACAAAGTTATTTAAACAAAATTGAAATTTTTTTATGGAGAAATCAAAAAGTTACAGCAGTTTTTGTGTGATTTTTAAGAAAAATGCTTTTTTGTATAACTTTAGAACAAATCGTCTGAGAAATTTAAAAACAGCATTTCTATTTAGATTTCATGAAAACAAAGTTATTTAAACAAAATTGAAATTTTTTTATGAAGAAATAAAAAAGTTACAGCAGTTTTTGTGTGATTTTTAAGAAAAACGCTTTTTTGTATAACTTTAGAATAAATCATCTGAGAAATTTAAAAACGGAATTTCTATTTAGATTTCATGAAAACAAAGTTATTTAAACAAAATTGAAATTTTTTTATGAAGAAATAAAAAAGTTACAGCAGTTTTTGTGTGATTTTTAAGAAAAATGCTTTTTTGTATAACTTTAGAATAAATCGTCTGAGAAATTTAAAAACGGCATTTCTATTTAGATTTCATGAAAACAAAGTTATTTAAACAAAATTGAAATTTTTTTATGAAGAAATCAAAAAGTTACAGCAGTTTTTGTGTGATTTTTAAGAAAAACGTTTTTTTGTATAACTTTTGAATAAATCGTCCGAGAAATTTAAAATCGGCATATCTATTTAGACTTTATGAAAACAAAATTATTTAAACAAAATTGAAATTTTTTTATGAAGAAATAAAAAAGTTACAGCAGTTTTTGTGTGATTTTTAAGAAAAACGCTTTTTTGTATAACTTTAGAATAAATCATCTGAGAAATTTAAAAACGGCATTTCTATTTAGATTTCATGAAAACAAAGTTATTTAAACAAAATTGAAATTTTTTTATGAAGAAATCAAAAAGTTACAGCAGTTTTTGTGTGATTTTTAAGAAAAATGCTTTTTTGTATAACTTTAGAATAAATCGTCTGAGAAATTTAAAAATGGCATTTCTATTTAGATTTCATGAAAACAAAGTTATTTAAACAAAATTGAAATTTTTTTATGAAGAAATCAAAAAGTTACAGCAGTTTTTGTGTGATTTTTAAGAAAAATGCTTTTTTGTATAACTTTAGAACAAATCGTCTGAGAAATTTAAAAACGGCATTTCTATTTAGATTTCATGAAAACAAAGTTATTTAAACAAAATTGAAATTTTTTTATGAAGAAATCAAAAAGTTACAGCAGTTTTTGTGTGATTTTTAAGAAAAACGTTTTTTTGTATAACTTTTGAATAAATCGTCCGAGAAATTTAAAATCGGCATATCTATTTAGACTTTATGAAAACAAAATTATTTAAACAAAATTGAAATTTTTTTATGAAGAAATCAAAAAGTTACAGCAGTTTTTGTGTGATTTTTAAGAAAAATGCTTTTTTGTATAACTTTAGAACAAATCGTCTGAGAAATTTAAAAACGGCATTTCTATTTAGATTTCATGAAAACAAAGTTATTTAAACAAAATTGAAATTTTTTTATGAAGAAATCAAAAAGTTACAGCAGTTTTTGTGTGATTTTTAAGAAAAATGCTTTTTTGTATAACTTTAGAACAAATCGTCTGAGAAATTTAAAAACGGCATTTCTATTTAGATTTCATGAAAACAAAGTTATTTAAACAAAATTGAAATTTTTTTATGAAGAAATCAAAAAGTTACAGCAGTTTTTGTGTGATTTTTAAGAAAAATGCTTTTTTGTATAACTTTAGAATAAATCGTCCGAGAAATTTAAAAACGGCATTTCTATTTAGATTTCATGAAAACAAAGTTATTTAAACAAAATTGAAATTTTTTTATGAAGAAATCAAAAAGTTACAGCAGTTTTTGTGTGATTTTTAAGAAATACGCTTTTTTGTATAACTTTTGAATAAATCGTCCGAGAAATTTAAAATCGGCATATCTATTTAGACTTTATGAAAACAAAATTATTTAAACAAAATTTAACTTTTTTTATGAAGAAATCAAAAAGTTACAGCAGTTTTTGTGTGATTTTTAAGAAAAATGCTTTTTTGTATAACTTTAGAACAAATCGTCTGAGAAATTTAAAAACGGCATTTCTATTTAGATTTCATGAAAACAAAGTTATTTAAACAAAATTGAAATTTTTTTATGAAGAAATCAAAAAGTTACAGCAGTTTTTGTGTGATGCTTAAGAAAAACGCTTTTTTGTATAACTTTAGAATAAATCATCTGAGAAATTTAAAAATGGCATTTCTATTTAGATTTCATGAAAACAAAGTTATATAAACAAAATTGAAATTTTTTTATGAAGAAATCAAAAAGTTACAGCAGTTTTTGTGTGATTTTTAAGAAATACGCTTTTTTGTATAACTTTTGAATAAATCATCTGAGAAATTTAAAAATGGCATTTCTATTTAGATTTCATGAAAACAAAGTTATATAAACAAAACTGAAATTTTTTTATGAAGAAATAAAAAAGTTACAGCAGTTTTTGTGTGATGCTTAAGAAAAACGCTTTTTTGTATAACTTTAGAATAAATCATCTGAGAAATTTAAAAATGGCATTTCTATTTAGATTTCATGAAAACAAAGTTATATAAACAAAATTGAAATTTTTTTATGAAGAAATCAAAAAGTTACAGCAGTTTTTGTGTGATGCTTAAGAAAAACGCTTTTTTGTATAACTTTAGAATAAATCATCTGAGAAATTTAAAAATGGCATTTCTATTTAGATTTCATGAAAACAAAGTTATATAAACAAAATTGAAATTTTTTTATGAAGAAATCAAAAAGTTACAGCAGTTTTTGTGTGATTTTTAAGAAATACGCTTTTTTGTATAACTTTAGAATAATTCGTCTGAGAAATTTAAAAACGGCATTTCTATTTAGATTTCATGAAAACAAAGTTATTTAATTAAAATTGAAATTTTTTTATGAAGAAATAAAAAAGTTACAGCAGTTTTTGTGTGATTTTTAAGAAAAATGCTCTTTTGTATAACTTTAGAATAAATCGTCCGAGAAATTTAAAAACGGCATTTCTATTTAGATTTCATGAAAACAAAGTTATTTAAACAAAATTGAAATTTTTTTATGAAGAAATCAAAAAGTTACAGCAGTTTTTGTGTGATGCTTAAGAAAAACGCTTTTTTGTATAACTTTAGAATAAATCATCTGAGAAATTTAAAAATGGCATTTCTATTTAGATTTCATGAAAACAAAGTTATATAAACAAAATTGAAATTTTTTTATGAAGAAATCAAAAAGTTACAGCAGTTTTTGTGTGATTTTTAAGAAATACGCTTTTTTGTATAACTTTAGAATAATTCGTCTGAGAAATTTAAAAACGGCATTTCTATTTAGATTTCATGAAAACAAAGTTATTTAATTAAAATTGAAATTTTTTTATGAAGAAATAAAAAAGTTACAGCAGTTTTTGTGTGATTTTTAAGAAAAATGCTTTTTGTATAACTTTAGAATAAATCGTCTGAGAAATTTAAAAACAGCATTTCTATTTAGATTTCATGAAAACAAAGTTATTTAAACAAAATTGAAATTTTTTTATGAAGAAATAAAAAAGTTACTGCAGTTTTTGTGTGATTTTTAAGAAAAACGCTTTTTTGTATAACTTTAGAATAAATCGTCTGAGAAATTTAAAAACGGCATTTCTATTTAGATTTCATGAAAACAAAGTTATTTAAACAAAATTGAAATTTTTTTATGAAAAAATAAAAAAGTTACAGCAGTTTTTGTGTGATTTTTAAGAAAAACGTTTTTTTGTATAACTTTTGAATAAATCGTCCGAGAAATTTAAAATCGGCATATCTATTTAGATTTTATGAAAACAAAATTATTTAAACAAAATTAAATGTTTTTTATGAAGAAATAAAAAAGTTACAGCAGTTTTTGTGTGATTTTTAAGAAAAATGCTTTTTGTAAAACTTTAGAATAAATCGTCTGAGAAATTTAAAAACGGCATTTCTATTTAGATTTCATGAAAACAAAGTTATTTAAACAAAATTGAAATTTTTTTATTTAAAAATAAAAAAGTTACAGCAGTTTTTGTGTGATTTTTAAGAAAAATGCTTTTTTGTATAACTTTAGAACAAATCGTCTGAGAAATTTAAAAACGGCATTTCTATTTAGATTTCATGAGAACAAAATTATTTAAAAAAAATTTAAATTTTTTTATGAAGAAATAAAAAAGTTACAGCAGTTTTTGTGTGATTTTTAAGAAAAATGCTTTTTTGTATAACTTTAGAATAATTCGTCTGAGAAATTTAAAAACGGCATTTCTATTTAGATTTCATGAAAACAAAGTTATTTAAACAAAATTGAAATTTTTTTATGAAGAAATCAAAAAGTTACAGCAGTTTTTGTGTGATTTTTAAGAAAAATGCTTTTTTGTATAACTTTAGAACAAATCGTCTGAGAAATTTAAAAACGGCATTTCTATTTAGATTTCATGAGAACAAAATTATTTAAAAAAAATTTAAATTTTTTTATGAAGAAATAAAAAAGTTACAGCAGTTTTTGTGTGATTTTTAAGAAAAATGCTTTTTTGTATAACTTTAGAATAATTCGTCTGAGAAATTTAAAAACGGCATTTCTATTTAGATTTCATGAAAACAAAGTTATTTAAACAAAATTGAAATTTTTTTATGAAGAAATCAAAAAGTTACAGCAGTTTTTGTGTGATTTTTAAGAAAAATGCTTTTTTGTATAACTTTAGAACAAATCGTCTGAGAAATTTAAAAACGGCATTTCTATTTAGATTTCATGAGAACAAAATTATTTAAAAAAAATTTAAATTTTTTTATGAAGAAATAAAAAAGTTACAGCAGTTTTTGTGTGATTTTAAAGAAAAATGCTTTTTTGTATAACTTTAGAATAATTCGTCTGAGAAATTTAAAAACGGCATTTCTATTTAGATTTCATGAAAACAAAGTTATTTAAACAAAATTGAAATTTTTTTATGAAGAAATCAAAAAGTTACAGCAGTTTTTGTGTGATTTTTAAGAAAAATGCTTTTTTGTATAACTTTAGAACAAATCGTCTGAGAAATTTAAAAACGGCATTTCTATTTAGATTTCATGAGAACAAAATTATTTAAAAAAAATTTAAATTTTTTTATGAAGAAATAAAAAAGTTACAGCAGTTTTTGTGTGATTTTTAAGAAAAATGCTTTTTTGTATAACTTTAGAATAATTCGTCTGAGAAATTTAAAAACGGCATTTCTATTTAGATTTCATGAAAACAAAGTTATTTAAACAAAATTGAAATTTTTTTATGAAGAAATAAAAAAGTTACAGCAGTTTTTGTGTGAGTTTTAAGAAAAATGCTTTTTTGTATAACTTTAGAACAAATCGTCTGAGAAATTTAAAAACGGCATTTCTATTTAGATTTCATGAAAACAAAGTTATTTAATTAAAATTGAAATTTTTTTATGAAGAAATAAAAAAGTTACAGCAGTTTTTGTGTGATTTTTAAGAAAAACGTTTTTTTGTATAACTTTTGAATAAATCGTCCGAGAAATTTAAAATCGGCATATCTATTTAGACTTTATGAAAACAAAATTATTTAAACAAAATTGAAATTTTTTTATGAAGAAATAAAAAAGTTACAGCAGTTTTTGTGTGATTTTTAAGAAAAATGCTTTTTTGTATAACTTTAGAATAAATCGTCTGAGAAATTTAAAAACGGCATTTCTATTTAGATTTCATGAAAACAAAGTTATTTAAACAAAATTGAAATTTTTTATTTAGAAATAAAAAAGTTACAGCAGTTTTTGTGTGATTTTTAAGAAAAATGCTTTTTTGTATAACTTTAGAACAAATCGTCTGAGAAATTTAAAAACGGCATTTCTATTTAGATTTCATGCAAACAAAGTTATTTAAACAAAATTGAAATTTTTTTATGAAGAAATCAAAAAGTTACAGCAGTTTTTGTGTGATTTTTAAGAAAAACGCTTTTTTGTATAACTTTAGAATAAATCATCTGAGAAATTTAAAAACGGAATTTCTATTTAGATTTCATGAAAACAAAGTTATTTAAA
The DNA here is from genome assembly GCA_963971135.1 of Stenus bimaculatus. NCBI lineage: Eukaryota > Metazoa > Arthropoda > Insecta > Coleoptera > Staphylinidae > Stenus > Stenus bimaculatus. The sequence continues at coordinate 41,800,827 of OZ020182.1, forward strand.
CAAAATTGAAATTTTTTTATGAAGAAATCAAAAAGTTACAGCAGTTTTTGTGTGATTTTTAAGAAAAACGTTTTTTTGTATAACTTTTGAATAAATCGTCCGAGAAATTTAAAATCGGCATATCTATTTAGACTTTATGAAAACAAAATTATTTAAACAAAATTGAAATTTTTTTATGAAGAAATAAAAAAGTTACAGCAGTTTTTGTGTGATTTTTAAGAAAAATGCTTTTTTGTATAACTTTAGAATAAATCGTCTGAGAAATTTAAAAACGGCATTTCTATTTAGATTTCATGAAAACAAAGTTATTTAAACAAAATTGAAATTTTTTTATGAAGAAATCAAAAAGTTACAGCAGTTTTTGTGTGATTTTTAAGAAAAACGTTTTTTTGTATAACTTTTGAATAAATCGTCCGAGAAATTTAAAATCGGCATATCTATTTAGACTTTATGAAAACAAAATTATTTAAACAAAACTGAAATTTTTTTATGAAGAAATAAAAAAGTTACAGCAGTTTTTGTGTGATTTTTAAGAAAAATGCTTTTTTGTATAACTTTAGAACAAATCGTCTGAGAAATTTAAAAACGGCATTTCTATTTAGATTTCATGAAAACAAAGTTATTTAAACAAAATTGAAATTTTTTTATGAAGAAATCAAAAAGTTACAGCAGTTTTTGTGTGATTTTTAAGAAAAATGCTTTTTTGTATAACTTTAGAACAAATCGTCTGAGAAATTTAAAAACAGCATTTCTATTTAGATTTCATGAAAACAAAGTTATTTAAACAAAATTGAAATTTTTTTATGAAGAAATAAAAAAGTTACAGCAGTTTTTGTGTGATTTTTAAGAAAAACGCTTTTTTGTATAACTTTAGAATAAATCATCTGAGAAATTTAAAAACGGAATTTCTATTTAGATTTCATGAAAACAAAGTTATTTAAACAAAATTGAAATTTTTTTATGAAGAAATAAAAAAGTTACAGCAGTTTTTGTGTGATTTTTAAGAAAAATGCTTTTTTGTATAACTTTAGAATAAATCGTCTGAGAAATTTAAAAACGGCATTTCTATTTAGATTTCATGAAAACAAAGTTATTTAAACAAAATTGAAATTTTTTTATGAAGAAATCAAAAAGTTACAGCAGTTTTTGTGTGATTTTTAAGAAAAACGTTTTTTTGTATAACTTTTGAATAAATCGTCCGAGAAATTTAAAATCGGCATATCTATTTAGACTTTATGAAAACAAAATTATTTAAACAAAATTGAAATTTTTTTATGAAGAAATAAAAAAGTTACAGCAGTTTTTGTGTGATTTTTAAGAAAAACGCTTTTTTGTATAACTTTAGAATAAATCATCTGAGAAATTTAAAAACGGAATTTCTATTTAGATTTCATAATAACAAAGTTATTTAAATAAAATTGAAATTTTTTTATGAAGAAATAAAAAAGTTACAGCAGTTTTTGTGTGATTTTTAAGAAAAATGCTTTTTTGTATAACTTTAGAATAAATCGTCTGAGAAATTTAAAAATGGCATTTCTATTTAGATTTCATGAAAACAAAGTTATTTAAACAAAATTGAAATTTTTTTATGAAGAAATCAAAAAGTTACAGCAGTTTTTGTGTGATTTTTAAGAAAAACGTTTTTTTGTATAACTTTTGAATAAATCGTCCGAGAAATTTAAAATCGGCATATCTATTTAGACTTTATGAAAACAAAATTATTTAAACAAAATTGAAATTTTTTTATGAAGAAATCAAAAAGTTACAGCAGTTTTTGTGTGATTTTTAAGAAAAATGCTTTTTTGTATAACTTTAGAACAAATCGTCTGAGAAATTTAAAAACGGCATTTCTATTTAGATTTCATGAAAACAAAGTTATTTAAACAAAATTGAAATTTTTTTATGAAGAAATCAAAAAGTTACAGCAGTTTTTGTGTGATCTTTAAGAAAAACGCTTTTTTGTATAACTTTAGAATAAATCATCTGAGAAATTTAAAAACGGAATTTCTATTTAGATTTCATGAAAACAAAGTTATTTTAACAAAATTGAAATTTTTTTATGAAGAAATCAAAAAGTTACAGCAGTTTTTGTGTGATTTTTAAGAAAAATGCTTTTTTGTATTACTTTAGAACAAATCGTCTGAGAAATTTAAAAACGGCATTTCTATTTAGATTTCATGAAAACAAAGTTATTTAAACAAAATTGAAATTTTTTTATGAAGAAATCAAAAAGTTACAGCAGTTTTTGTGTGATTTTTAAGAAAAATGCTTTTTTGTATAACTTTAGAACAAATCGTCTGAGAAATTTAAAAACGGCATTTCTATTTAGATTTCATGAAAACAAAGTTATTTAAACAAAATTGAAATTTTTTTATGAAGAAATCAAAAAGTTACAGCAGTTTTTGTGTGATTTTTAAGAAAAATGCTTTTTTGTATAACTTTAGAATAAATCGTCTGAGAAATTTTAAAATGGCATTTCTATTTAGATTTCAGAAAACAAAGTTATTTAAACAAAATTGAAATTTTTTTATTTAGAAATAAAAAAGTTACAGCAGTTTTTGTGTGATTTTTAAGAAAAATGCTTTTTTGTATAACTTTAGAATAAATCGTCTGAGAAATTTAGAAACGGCATTTCTATTTAGATTTCATGAAAACAAAGTTATTTAAACAAAATTGAAATTTTTTTATGAAGAAATCAAAAAGTTACAGCAGTTTTTGGGTGATTTTTAAGAAAAACGCTTTTTTGTATAACTTTAGAATAAATCATCTGAGAAATTTAAAAACGGCATTTCTATTTAGATTTCATGAAAACAAAGTTATATAAACAAAACTGAAATTTTTTTATGAAGAAATAAAAAAGTTACAGCAGTTTTTGTGTGATTTTTAAGAAAAATGCTTTTTTGTATAACTTTAGAACAAATCGTCTGAGAAATTTAAAAACGGCATTTCTATTTAGATTTCATGAGAACAAAGTTATTTAAAAAAAATTTAACTTTTTTTATGAAGAAATAAAAAAGTTACAGCAGTTTTTGTGTGATTTTTAAGAAAAATGCTTTTTTGTATAACTTTAGAATAAATCATCTGAGAAATTTAAAAACGGCATTTCTATTTAGATTTCATGAAAACAAAGTTATTTAAACAAAATTGAAATTTTTTTATGAAGAAATAAAAAAGTTACAGCAGTTTTTGTGTGATTTTTAAGAAAAATGCTTTTTTGTATAACTTAAGAACAAATCGTCTGAGAAATTTAAAAACGGCATTTCTATTTAGATTTCATGAAAACAAAGTTATTTAAACAAAATTGAAATTTTTTTATGAAGAAATAAAAAGTTACAGCAGTTTTTGTGTGATTTTTAAGAAAAACGCTTTTTTGTATAACTTTAGAATAAATCATCTGAGAAATTTAAAAACAGCATTTCTATTTAGATTTCATGAAAACAAAGTTATTTAAACAAAATTGAAATTTTTTTATGAAGAAATAAAAAAGTTACAGCAGTTTTTGTGTGATTTTTAAGAAAAATGCTTTTTTGTATAACTTAAGAACAAATCGTCTGAGAAATTTAAAAACGGCATTTCTATTTAGATTTCATGAGAACAAAATTATTTAAAAAAAATTTAACTTTTTTTATGAAGAAATAAAAAAGTTACAGCAGTTTTTGTGTGATTTTTAAGAAAAACGCTTTTTTGTATAACTTTAGAATAAATCATCTGAGAAATTTAAAAACGGCATTTCTATTTAGATTTCATGAAAACAAAGTTATTTAAACAAAATTGAAATTTTTTTATGAAGAAATAAAAAGTTACAGCAGTTTTTGTGTGATTTTTAAGAAAAACGCTTTTTTGTATAACTTTAGAATAAATCATCTGAGAAATTTAAAAACAGCATTTCTATTTATATTTCATGAAAACAAAGTTATTTAAACAAAATTGAAATTTTTTTATGAAGAAATAAAAAAGTTACAGCAGTTTTTGTGTGATTTTTAAGAAAAATGCTTTTTTGTATAACTTAAGAACAAATCGTCTGAGAAATTTAAAAACGGCATTTCTATTTAGATTTCATGAGAACAAAATTATTTAAAAAAAATTTAACTTTTTTTATGAAGAAATAAAAAAGTTACAGCAGTTTTTGTGTGATTTTTAAGAAAAACGCTTTTTTGTATAACTTTAGAATAAATCATCTGAGAAATTTAAAAACAGCATTTCTATTTAGATTTCATGAAAACAAAGTTATTTAAACAAAATTGAAATTTTTTTATGAAGAAATCAAAAAGTTACAGCAGTTTTTGTGTGATGCTTAAGAAAAACGCTTTTTTGTATAACTTTAGAATAAATCATCTGAGAAATTTAAAAATGGCATTTCTATTTAGATTTCATGAAAACAAAGTTATATAAACAAAATTGAAATTTTTTTATGAAGAAATCAAAAAGTTACAGCAGTTTTTGTGTGATTTTTAAGAAATACGCTTTTTTGTATAACTTTTGAATAAATCATCTGAGAAATTTAAAAATGGCATTTCTATTTAGATTTCATGAAAACAAAGTTATATAAACAAAACTGAAATTTTTTTATGAAGAAATAAAAAAGTTACAGCAGTTTTTGTGTGATTTTTAAGAAAAATGCTTTTTTGTATAACTTTAGAACAAATCGTCTGAGAAATTTAAAAACGGCATTTCTATTTAGATTTCATGAGAACAAAGTTATTTAAAAAAAATTTAACTTTTTTTATGAAGAAATAAAAAAGTTACAGCAGTTTTTGTGTGATTTTTAAGAAAAATGCTTTTTTGTATAACTTTAGAATAAATCGTCCGAGAAATTTAAAATCGGCATGTCTATTTAGATTTTATAAAATCAAAATTATTTAAACAAAATTGAAATTTTTTTATGAAGAAATAAAAAAGTTACAGCAGTTTTTGTGTGATGCTTAAGAAAAACGCTTTTTTGTATAACTTTAGAATAAATCATCTGAGAAATTTAAAAATGGCATTTCTATTTAGATTTCATGAAAACAAAGTTATATAAACAAAATTGAAATTTTTTTTGAAGAAATCAAAAAGTTACAGCAGTTTTTGTGTGATGCTTAAGAAAAACGCTTTTTTGTATAACTTTAGAATAAATCATCTGAGAAATTTAAAAATGGCATTTCTATTTAGATTTCATGAAAACAAAGTTATATAAACAAAATTGAAATTTTTTTATGAAGAAATCAAAAAGTTACAGCAGTTTTTGTGTGATTTTTAAGAAATACGCTTTTTTGTATAACTTTAGAATAATTCGTCTGAGAAATTTAAAAACGGCATTTCTATTTAGATTTCATGAAAACAAAGTTATTTAATTAAAATTGAAATTTTTTTATGAAGAAATAAAAAAGTTACAGCAGTTTTTGTGTGATTTTTAAGAAAAATGCTCTTTTGTATAACTTTAGAATAAATCGTCCGAGAAATTTAAAAACGGCATTTCTATTTAGATTTCATGAAAACAAAGTTATTTAAACAAAATTGAAATTTTTTTATGAAGAAATCAAAAAGTTACAGCAGTTTTTGTGTGATGCTTAAGAAAAACGCTTTTTTGTATAACTTTAGAATAAATCATCTGAGAAATTTAAAAATGGCATTTCTATTTAGATTTCATGAAAACAAAGTTATATAAACAAAATTGAAATTTTTTTATGAAGAAATCAAAAAGTTACAGCAGTTTTTGTGTGATTTTTAAGAAATACGCTTTTTTGTATAACTTTAGAATAATTCGTCTGAGAAATTTAAAAACGGCATTTCTATTTAGATTTCATGAAAACAAAGTTATTTAATTAAAATTGAAATTTTTTTATGAAGAAATAAAAAAGTTACAGCAGTTTTTGTGTGATTTTTAAGAAAAATGCTTTTTGTATAACTTTAGAATAAATCGTCTGAGAAATTTAAAAACAGCATTTCTATTTAGATTTCATGAAAACAAAGTTATTTAAACAAAATTGAAATTTTTTTATGAAGAAATAAAAAAGTTACTGCAGTTTTTGTGTGATTTTTAAGAAAAACGCTTTTTTGTATAACTTTAGAATAAATCGTCTGAGAAATTTAAAAACCGCATTTCTATTTAGATTTCATGAAAGCAAAGTTATTTAAACAAAATTGAAATTTTTTTATGAAAAAATAAAAAAGTTACAGCAGTTTTTGTGTGATTTTTAAGAAAAACGTTTTTTTGTATAACTTTTGAATAAATCGTCCGAGAAATTTAAAATCGGCATATCTATTTAGATTTTATGAAAACAAAATTATTTAAACAAAATTAAATGTTTTTTATGAAGAAATAAAAAAGTTACAGCAGTTTTTGTGTGATTTTTAAGAAAAATGCTTTTTGTAAAACTTTAGAATAAATCGTCTGAGAAATTTAAAAACGGCATTTCTATTTAGATTTCATGAAAACAAAGTTATTTAAACAAAATTGAAATTTTTTTATTTAAAAATAAAAAAGTTACAGCAGTTTTTGTGTGATTTTTAAGAAAAATGCTTTTTTGTATAACTTTAGAACAAATCGTCTGAGAAATTTAAAAACGGCATTTCTATTTAGATTTCATGAGAACAAAATTATTTAAAAAAAATTTAAATTTTTTTATGAAGAAATAAAAAAGTTACAGCAGTTTTTGTGTGATTTTTAAGAAAAATGCTTTTTTGTATAACTTTAGAATAATTCGTCTGAGAAATTTAAAAACGGCATTTCTATTTAGATTTCATGAAAACAAAGTTATTTAAACAAAATTGAAATTTTTTTATGAAGAAATCAAAAAGTTACAGCAGTTTTTGTGTGATTTTTAAGAAAAATGCTTTTTTGTATAACTTTAGAACAAATCGTCTGAGAAATTTAAAAACGGCATTTCTATTTAGATTTCATGAGAACAAAATTATTTAAAAAAAATTTAAATTTTTTTATGAAGAAATAAAAAAGTAACAGCAGTTTTTGTGTGATTTTTAAGAAAAATGCTTTTTTGTATAACTTTAGAATAATTCGTCTGAGAAATTTAAAAACGGCATTTCTATTTAGATTTCATGAAAACAAAGTTATTTAAACAAAATTGAAATTTTTTTATGAAGAAATCAAAAAGTTACAGCAGTTTTTGTGTGATTTTTAAGAAAAATGCTTTTTTGTATAACTTTAGAACAAATCGTCTGAGAAATTTAAAAACGGCATTTCTATTTAGATTTCATGAGAACAAAATTATTTAAAAAAAATTTAAATTTTTTTATGAAGAAATAAAAAAGTTACAGCAGTTTTTGTGTGATTTTTAAGAAAAATGCTTTTTTGTATAACTTTAGAATAATTCGTCTGAGAAATTTAAAAACGGCATTTCTATTTAGATTTCATGAAAACAAAGTTATTTAAACAAAATTGAAATTTTTTTATGAAGAAATAAAAAAGTTACAGCAGTTTTTGTGTGAGTTTTAAGAAAAATGCTTTTTTGTATAACTTTAGAACAAATCGTCTGAGAAATTTAAAAACGGCATTTCTATTTAGATTTCATGAAAACAAAGTTATTTAATTAAAATTGAAATTTTTTTATGAAGAAATAAAAAAGTTACAGCAGTTTTTGTGTGATTTTTAAGAAAAACGTTTTTTTGTATAACTTTTGAATAAATCGTCCGAGAAATTTAAAATCGGCATATCTATTTAGACTTTATGAAAACAAAATTATTTAAACAAAATTGAAATTTTTTTATGAAGAAATAAAAAAGTTACAGCAGTTTTTGTGTGATTTTTAAGAAAAATGCTTTTTTGTATAACTTTAGAATAAATCGTCTGAGAAATTTAAAAACGGCATTTCTATTTAGATTTCATGAAAACAAAGTTATTTAAACAAAATTGAAATTTTTTATTTAGAAATAAAAAAGTTACAGCAGTTTTTGTGTGATTTTTAAGAAAAATGCTTTTTTGTATAACTTTAGAACAAATCGTCTGAGAAATTTAAAAACGGCATTTCTATTTAGATTTCATGCAAACAAAGTTATTTAAACAAAATTGAAATTTTTTTATGAAGAAATCAAAAAGTTACAGCAGTTTTTGTGTGATTTTTAAGAAAAACGCTTTTTTGTATAACTTTAGAATAAATCATCTGAGAAATTTAAAAACGGAATTTCTATTTAGATTTCATGAAAACAAAGTTATTTAAACAAAATTGAAATTTTTTTATGAAGAAATCAAAAAGTTACAGCAGTTTTTGTGTGATTTTTAAGAAAAACGTTTTTTTGTATAACTTTTGAATAAATCGTCCGAGAAATTTAAAATCGGCATATCTATTTAGACTTTATGAAAACAAAATTATTTAAACAAAATTGAAATTTTTTTATGAAGAAATAAAAAAGTTACAGCAGTTTTTGTGTGATTTTTAAGAAAAATGCTTTTTTGTATAACTTTAGAATAAATCGTCTGAGAAATTTAAAAACGGCATTTCTATTTAGATTTCATGAAAACAAAGTTATTTAAACAAAATTGAAATTTTTTTATGAAGAAATCAAAAAGTTACAGCAGTTTTTGTGTGATTTTTAAGAAAAACGTTTTTTTGGATAACTTTTGAATAAATCGTCCGAGAAATTTAAAATCGGCATATCTATTTAGACTTTATGAAAACAAAATTATTTAAACAAAACTGAAATTTTTTTATGAAGAAATAAAAAAGTTACAGCAGTTTTTGTGTGATTTTTAAGAAAAATGCTTTTTTGTATAACTTTAGAATAAATCGTCTGAGAAATTTAAAAACGGCATTTCTGTTTAGATTTCATGAAAACAAAGTTATTTAAACAAAATTGAAATTTTTTATTTAGAAATAAAAAAGTTACAGCAGTTTTTGTGTGATTTTTAAGAAAAATGCTTTTTTGTATAATTTTAGAACAAATCGTCTGAGAAATTTAAAAACGGCATTTCTATTTAGATTTCATGAAAACAAAGTTATTTAAACAAAATTGAAATTTTTTTATGAAGAAATCAAAAAGTTACAGCAGTTTTTGTGTGATTTTTAAGAAAAATGCTTTTTTGTATAACTTTAGAACAAATCGTCTGAGAAATTTAAAAACAGCATTTCTATTTAGATTTCATGAAAACAAAGTTATTTAAACAAAATTGAAATTTTTTTATGAAGAAATAAAAAAGTTACAGCAGTTTTTGTGTGATTTTTAAGAAAAACGCTTTTTTGTATAACTTTAGAATAAATCATCTGAGAAATTTAAAAACGGAATTTCTATTTAGATTTCATGAAAACAAAGTTATTTAAACAAAATTGAAATTTTTTTATGAAGAAATAAAAAAGTTACAGCAGTTTTTGTGTGATTTTTAAGAAAAATGCTTTTTTGTATAACTTTAGAATAAATCGTCTGAGAAATTTAAAAACGGCATTTCTATTTAGATTTCATGAAAACAAAGTTATTTAAACAAAATTGAAATTTTTTTATGAAGAAATCAAAAAGTTACAGCAGTTTTTGTGTGATTTTTAAGAAAAACGTTTTTTTGTATAACTTTTGAATAAATCGTCCGAGAAATTTAAAATCGGCATATCTATTTAGACTTTATGAAAACAAAATTATTTAAACAAAATTGAAATTTTTTTATGAAGAAATAAAAAAGTTACAGCAGTTTTTGTGTGATTTTTAAGAAAAACGCTTTTTTGTATAACTTTAGAATAAATCATCTGAGAAATTTAAAAACGGAATTTCTATTTAGATTTCATAATAACAAAGTTATTTAAATAAAATTGAAATTTTTTTATGAAGAAATAAAAAAGTTACAGCAGTTTTTGTGTGATTTTTAAGAAAAATGCTTTTTTGTATAACTTTAGAATAAATCGTCTGAGAAATTTAAAAATGGCATTTCTATTTAGATTTCATGAAAACAAAGTTATTTAAACAAAATTGAAATTTTTTTATGAAGAAATCAAAAAGTTACAGCAGTTTTTGTGTGATTTTTAAGAAAAACGTTTTTTTGTATAACTTTTGAATAAATCGTCCGAGAAATTTAAAATCGGCATATCTATTTAGACTTTATGAAAACAAAATTATTTAAACAAAATTGAAATTTTTTTATGAAGAAATTAAAAAGTTACAGCAGTTTTTGTGTGATTTTTAAGAAAAATGCTTTTTTGTATAACTTTAGAACAAATCGTCTGAGAAATTTAAAAACGGCATTTCTATTTATATTTCATGAAAACAAAGTTATTTAAACAAAATTGAAATTTTTTTATGAAGAAATCAAAAAGTTACAGCAGTTTTTGTGTGATCTTTAAGAAAAACGCTTTTTTGTATAACTTTAGAATAAATCATCTGAGAAATTTAAAAACGGAATTTCTATTTAGATTTCATGAAAACAAAGTTATTTTAACAAAATTGAAATTTTTTTATGAAGAAATCAAAAAGTTACAGCAGTTTTTGTGTGATTTTTAAGAAAAATGCTTTTTTGTATAACTTTAGAACAAATCGTCTGAGAAATTTAAAAACGGCATTTCTATTTAGATTTCATGAAAACAAAGTTATTTAAACAAAATTGAAATTTTTTTATGAAGAAATCAAAAAGTTACAGCAGTTTTTGTGTGATTTTTAAGAAAAATGCTTTTTTGTATAACTTTAGAATAAATCGTCTGAGAAATTTTAAAATGGCATTTCTATTTAGATTTCAGAAAACAAAGTTATTTAAACAAAATTGAAATTTTTTTATTTAGAAATAAAAAAGTTACAGCAGTTTTTGTGTGATTTTTAAGAAAAATGCTTTTTTGTATAACTTTAGAATAAATCGTCTGAGAAATTTAGAAACGGCATTTCTATTTAGATTTCATGAAAACAAAGTTATTTAAACAAAATTGAAATTTTTTTATGAAGAAATCAAAAAGTTACAGCAGTTTTTGGGTGATTTTTAAGAAAAACGCTTTTTTGTATAACTTTAGAATAAATCATCTGAGAAATTTAAAAACGGCATTTCTATTTAGATTTCATGAAAACAAAGTTATTTAAGCAAAATTGAAATTTTTTTATGAAGAAATCAAAAAGTTACAGCAGTTTTTGTGTGATTTTTAAGAAAAATGCTTTTTTGTATAACTTTAGAACAAATCGTCTGAGAAATTTAAAAACGGCATTTCTATTTAGATTTCATGAAAACAAAGTTATTTAAACAAAATTGAAATTTTTTTATGAAGAAATCAAAAAGTTACAGCAGTTTTTGGGTGATTTTTAAGAAAAACGCTTTTTTGTATAACTTTAGAATAAATCATCTGAGAAATTTAAAATCGGCATATCTATTTAGACTTTATGAAAACAAAATTATTTAAACAAAATTGAAATTTTTTTATGAAGAAATAAAAAAGTTACAGCAGTTTTTGTGTGATTTTTAAGAAAAATGCTTTTTTGTATAACTTTAGAATAAATCGTCTGAGAAATTTAAAAACGGCATTTCTATTTAGATTTCATGAAAACAAAGTTATTTAAACAAAATTGAAATTTTTTTATGAAGAAATCAAAAAGTTACAGCAGTTTTTGTGTGATTTTTAAGAAAAACGTTTTTTTGTATAACTTTTGAATAAATCGTCCGAGAAATTTAAAATCGGCATATCTATTTAGACTTTATGAAAACAAAATTATTTAAACAAAATTGAAATTTTTTTATGAAGAAATAAAAAAGTTACAGCAGTTTTTGTGTGATTTTTAAGAAAAATGCTTTTTTGTATAACTTTAGAATAAATCGTCTGAGAAATTTAAAAACGGCATTTCTGTTTAGATTTCATGAAAACAAAGTTATTTAAACAAAATTGAAATTTTTTATTTAGAAATAAAAAAGTTACAGCAGTTTTTGTGTGATTTTTAAGAAAAATGCTTTTTTGTATAACTTTAGAACAAATCGTCTGAGAAATTTAAAAACGGCATTTCTATTTAGATTTCATGAAAACAAAGTTATTTAAACAAAATTGAAATTTTTTTATGGAGAAATCAAAAAGTTACAGCAGTTTTTGTGTGATTTTTAAGAAAAATGCTTTTTTGTATAACTTTAGAACAAATCGTCTGAGAAATTTAAAAACAGCATTTCTATTTAGATTTCATGAAAACAAAGTTATTTAAACAAAATTGAAATTTTTTTATGAAGAAATAAAAAAGTTACAGCAGTTTTTGTGTGATTTTTAAGAAAAACGCTTTTTTGTATAACTTTAGAATAAATCGTCTGAGAAATTTAAAAATGGCATTTCTATTTAGATTTCATGAAAACAAAGTTATTTAAACAAAATTGAAATTTTTTTATGAAGAAATCAAAAAGTTACAGCTGTTTTTGTGTGATTTTTAAGAAAAACGCTTTTTTGTATAACTTTAGAATAAATCATCTGAGAAATTTAAAAACGGCATTTCTATTTAGATTTCATGAAAACAAAGTTATTTAAGCAAAATTGAAATTTTTTTATGAAGAAATCAAAAAGTTACAGCAGTTTTTGTGTGATTTTTAAGAAAAACGCTTTTTTGTATAACTTTAGAATAAATCGTCTGAGAAATTTAAAATCAGCATATCTATTTAGATTTTATGAGAACAAAATTATTTAAACAAAATTTAAATTTTTTTATGAAGAAATAAAAAAGTTACTGCAGTTTTTGTGTGATTTTTAAGAAAAATGCTTTTTTGTATAACTTTAGAATAAATCGTCTGAGAAATTTAAAAACGGCATTTCTATTTAGATTTCATGAAAACAAAGTTATTTAAACAAAATTGAAATTTTTTTATGAAGAAATCAAAAAGTTACAGCTGTTTTTGTGTGATTTTTAAGAAAAACGCTTTTTTGTATAACTTTAGAATAAATCATCTGAGAAATTTAAAAACGGCATTTCTATTTAGATTTCATGAAAACAAAGTTATTTAAGCAAAATTGAAATTTTTTTATGAAGAAATCAAAAAGTTACAGCAGTTTTTGTGTGATTTTTAAGAAAAACGCTTTTTTGTATAACTTTAGAATAAATCATCTGAGAAATTTAGAAACGGCATTTCTATTTAGATTTCATGAAAACAAAGTTATTTAATTAAAATTGAAATTTTTTTATGAAGAAATAAAAAAGTTACAGCAGTTTTTGTGTGATTTTTAAGAAAAACGTTTTTTTGTATAACTTTAGAATAAATCATCCGAGAAATTTCAGAACGGCATTTCTATTTAGATTTCATTAAAACAAAATTAATTGAAGAAAATTCAAATTATTTAATGAAGAAATAAAAAAGTTACAGCAGTTTTTGTGTGATTTTTAAGAAAATCGCTTTTTTGTATAACTTTAGAATAAATCGTCTAAAACATTTTAAAATGGCATTTCTAATTATATTTTATGAATACGCAATTATTTAAACAAAATTTAAAATTTTCTAGAAAGAAATAAAAAAGTTACAGCAGTTTTTGTGTGATTTTTAAGAAAAACGCTTTTTTGTATAACTTTAGAATAAATCGTCCGCGAAATTTAAAAACGGCATTTCTATTTAGATTTCATGAAAACAAAATTATTTAAACAAAATTGAAATTTTTTTATGAAGAAATAAAAAAGTTACAGCAGTTTTTGTGTGATTTTTAAGAAAAACGCTTTTTTGTATAACTTTAGAATAAATCGACTAAAACATTTTAAAATGGCATTTCTAATTAGATTTTATGAATACAAAATTATTTAAACAAAATTTAAAATTTTTTAGAAAGAAATAAAAAAGTTACAGCAGTTTTTGTGTGATTTTTAAGAAAAAACGCATTATTTCATAAAAATACCGTTTTTTTTGTATAACTTTAGAATAAATCGTCCGAGAAATTTCAAAACGGCATTTCTAATTGGATTTCATGAAAGCAAAATTATTTAAACAGAATTTAAATTTTTTTTTGAAGAAATAAAAAATTTACAGCAGTTTTTGTGTGATTTTTAAGAAAAACGCTTTTTTGTATAAGTTTAGAATAAATTGTCCGAAAAATTTAAAATCAGCATATCTATTTAGATTTCACGAAAACAAAATTATTTAAATAAAATTGAAATTTTTTTATGAAGAAATAAAAAAGTTACAGCAGTTTTTGTGGGATTTTTAAGAAAAACGCTTTTTTGTATAACTTTAGAATAAAGTGTCCGAGAAATTTAAAATCGGCATATCTATTTAGATTTCATGAGAACAAAATTAGTTAAAAAAAATTAAATTTTTTTTATAAAGAAATAAAAAAGTTACAGCAGTTTTTGTGCGATTGTTAAGAAAAACTTTTTTTTGTATAACTTTAGAATAAATCGTCCGAGAAATTTAAAAATAGCATTTCTAATTGGATTTCATGAAAGCAAAATTATTTAAACAAAATTTAAAATTTTTTATGAAGAAATAAAAAAGTTACAGCAGTTTTTGTGTGATTTTTAAGAAAAACGCTTTTTTGTATAACTTTAGAATAAATTGTCCGAGAAATTTAAAATCAGCATATCTATTTAGATTTCACGAAAACAAAATTATTTAAATAAAATTGAAATTTTTTTATGAAGAAATAAAAAAGTTACAGCAGTTTTTGTGTGATTTTTAAGAAAAACGCTTTTTTGTATAACTTTAGAATAAATCGTCTAAAACATTTTAAAATGGCATTTCTAATTAGATTTTATGAATACAAAATTATTTAAACAAAATTTAAAATTTTCTAGAAAGAAATAAAAAAGTTACAGCAGTTTTTGTGTGATTTTTAAGAAAAACGCATTATTTCATAAAAATAAAGTTTTTTTTGTATAACTTTAGAATAAATCGTCTGAGAAATTATAAAGCGGCATTTCTATTTAGATTTCATGAAAACAAAATTATTTAAATAAAATTGAAATTTTTTTATGAAGAAATCAAAAAGTTACAGCAGTTTTTGTGTGATTTTTAAGAAAAACGCTTTTTTGTATAACCTTAGAATAAATCGTCCGAGAAATTTAAAATCAGCATATCTATTTAGATTTCAAGAAAACAAAATTATTTAAACAAAATTTAAAATTTTTTATGAAGAAATAAAAAAGTTACAGCAGTTTTTGTGTGATTTTTAAGAAAAACGCTTTTTTGTATAACTTTAGAATAAAGTGTCCGAGAAATTTAAAATCGGCATATCTATTTAGATTTCATGAGAACAAAATTAGTTAAACAAAATTTAAATTTTTTTATAAAGAAATAAAAAAGTTACAGCTGTTTTTGTGCGATTTTTAAGAAAAACTTTTTTTTGTATAACTTTAGAATAAATCGTCCGAGAAATTTAAAATCAGCATATCTATTTAGATTTCACGAAAACAAAATTATTTAAACAGAATTTAAAATTTTTTTTGAAGAAATAAAAAAGTTACAGCAGTTTTTGTGTGATTTTTAAGAAAAACGCTTTTTGTATAAGTTTAGAATAAATCTTCCGAGAAATTTAAAATCGGCATGTCTATTAAGATTTCATAAAAACAAATTTATTTAAACAAAATTGAAATTTTTTTATGAAGAAATAAAAAAGTTACAGCAGTTTTTGTCTGATTTTTAAGAATAACGCTTTTTTGTGTAACTATAGAATAAATCGTTTTTTAGAAAGAAATAAAAAAGTTACAGCAGTTTTTGTGTGATTTTTAAGAAAAAACGCATTATTTCATAAAAATACCATTTTTTTGTATAACTTTAGAATAAATCGTCCAAGAAATTTCAAAACAGAATTTCTAATTTGATTTCATGAAAGCAAAATTATTTAAACAAAATTTAAAATTTTTTATGAAGAAATAAAAAACTTACAGCAGTTTTTGTGTGATTTTTAAGAAAAACGCTTTTTTGTATAACCTTAGAATAAATCGTCCGAGAAATTTAAAATCAGCATATCTATTTAGATTTCAAGAGAACAAAATTATTTAAACAAAATTTAAAATTTTTTATGAAGAAATAAAAAAGTTACAGCATTTTTTGTGTGATTTTTAAGAAAAACGCTTTATTGTATAACTTTGGAATAAAGTGTCCGAGAAATTTAAAATCGGCATATCTATTTAGATTTTATGAGAACAAAATTATTTAAATAAAATTGAAATTTTTTTATGAAGAAATAAAAAAGTTACAGCAGTTTTTGTGAGATTTTTAAGTAAAACTTTTTTTTGTATAACTTTAAAATAAATCGTCCGAGAAATTAAAAAACGGCATTTCTAATTGGATTTTATGAAAGAAAAATTATTTAAACAAAATTTAAAATTTTTTATGAAGAAATTAAAAAGTTACAGCAGTTTTTGTGTGATTTTTAAGAAAAACGCTTTTTTGTATAACTTTAGAATAAATCGTCTAAAACATTTTAAAATGGCATTTCTAATTAGATTTTATGAATACAAAATTATTTAAACAAAATTTAAAATTTTCTAGAAAGAAATAAAAAAGTTACAGCAGTTTTTGTGTGATTTTTAAGAAAAACGCATTATTTCATAAAAATAACGTTTTTTTTGTATAACTTTAGAATAAATCGTCTGAGAAATTATAAAGCGGCATTTATATTTAGATTTCATGAAAACAAATTTATTTAAAAAAAATTGAAATTTTTTTATGAAGAAATCAAAAAGTTACAGCAGTTTTTGTGTGATTTTTAAGAAAAACGCTTTTTTGTATAACTTTAGAATAAATCGTCTAAAACATTTTAAAATGGCATTTCTAATTAGATTTTATGAATACAAAAGTATTTAAACAAAATTTAAAATTTTCTAGAAAGAAATAAAAAAGTTACAGCAGTTTTTGTGTGATTTTTAAGAAAAACGCATTATTTCATAAAAATAAGGTTTTTGTTGTATAACATTGGAATAAATCATCTGAGAAATTTAAAAACAGCATTTCTATTTAGATTTCATGAAAACAAAATTATTTAAAGAAAATTGAAATTATTTTATGAAGAAATAAAAAAGTTACAGCAGTTTTTGTGTGATTTTTAAGAAAAACTTTTTTTTGTATAACTTTAGAATAAATCGTCCGAGAAATTTAAAAACAGCATTTCTAATTGGATTTCATGAAAGTAAAATTATTTAAACAAAATTTAAAATTTTTTATGAAGAAATAAAAAACTTACAGCAGTTTTTGTGTGATTTTTAAGAAAAACGCTTTTTTGTATAACCTTAGAATAAATCGTCCGAGAAATTTAAAATCAGCATATCTATTTAGATTTCAAGAGAACAAAATTATTTAAACAAAATTTAAAATTTTTTATGAAGAAATAAAAAAGTTACAGCAGTTTTTGTGTGATTTTTAAGAAAAACGCTTTTTTGTATAACTTTAGAATAAATCGTCCGAGAAATTTAAAATCGGCATATCTATTTAGATTTCATGAGAACAAAATTAGTTAAACAAAATTTAAATTTTTTTATAAAGAAATAAAAAAGTTACAGCAGTTTTTGTGCGATTTTTAAGAAAAACTTTTTTTTGTATAACTTTAGAATAAATCGTCCGAGAAATTTAAAAACAGCATTTCTAATTGGATTTCATGAAAGCAAAATTATTTAAACAAAATTTAAAATTTTTTATGAAGAAATAAAAAAGTTACAGCAGTTTTTGTGTGATTTTTAAGAAAAACGCTTTTTCGTATAACTTTAGAATAAATCGTCCGAGAAATTTAAAAACAGCATTTCTAATTGGATTTCATGAAAGCAAAATTATTTAAACAAAATTTAAAATTTTTTATGAAGAAATAAAAAAGTTACAGCAGTTTTTGTGCGATTTTTAAGAAAAACGCAATATTTCATAAAAATATCGTTTTTTTTTTTAATAACTTTAGAATAAATCGTCTGAGAAATTTTAAAATGGCATTTCTATTTAGATTTCATAAAAACAAAATTATTTAAAGAAAATTGAAATTTTTTTAGAAAGAAATAAAAAAGTTACAGCAGTTTTTGTGTGATTTTTAAGAAAAACGCCATATTTCATAAAAATAACGTTTTTTTGTATAACTTTAGAATAAATCGTCTGAGAAATTTTTAAACGGCATTTCTATTTAGATTTCTTGAAAACAAAATCATTTAAACAAAATTGAAATTTTTTTATGAAGAAATAAAAAAGTTACAGCAGTTGTTGTTCGATTTTTAAGAAAAACTTTTTTTTGTATAACTTTATAATAAATCGTCCCAGAAATTTAAAAACGGCATTTCTAATTGGATTTCATGAAAGCAAAATTACTTAAACAAAATGGAAATTTTTTAGAAAGAAATAAAGAAGTTACACCAGTTTTTGTGTGATTTTTAAGAAAAACTTTTTTTTGTATAACTTTAGAATAAATCGTCCGAGAAATTTTAAAATGGCATTTCTAATTAGATTCCATGAAAGCTAACTTATTTAAACAAATTTTAAAATTTTTTATGATGAAATAAAAAAGTTACAGCAGTTTTTGTGTGATTTTTAAGAAAAACGATTTTTTGTATAACTTTAGAATAAATCGTCCGAGAAATTTAAAATCGGCATATCTATTTAGATTTCATGAAAACAAAATCATTTAAATAAAATTTAAAATTTTTTATAAAGAACTAAAAAAGTTACAGCAGTTTTTGTGTGATTTTTAAGAAAAACGCTTTTTTGTATAACTTTAGAATAAATCGTCTAAAACATTCTAAAATGGCATTTCTAAGTAGATTTAATGAATACAAAATTATTTAAACAAAATTTAAATTTTTTTAGAAAGAAATAAAAAAGTTACAGCAGTTTTTGTGTGATTTTTAAGAAAAACGCAATATTTCATAAAAATAACGTTTTTTTTTATAACTTTAGAATAACTCCTCCGAGAAATTTAAAAACGGCATTTCTATTTAGATTTCATGAACACAAAATTAATTAAACAAAATTGAAATTTTTTTATGAAGAAATAAAAAAGTTACAGCAGTTTTTGTGTGTATTTTAAGAAGAACGCATTATTTCATAAAAATAACGTTTCTTTTTGTATAACTTTAGAATTAATCGTCCGAGAAATTTAAAAACGGCATTTCAATTTAGATTTCAAGAGAACAAAATTATTTAAACAAAATTGAAAATTTTTTATGAAGAAATAAAAAAGTTACAGCAGTTTTTGTGCGATTTTTAAGAAAAACTGTTTTTTGTATAACTTTAGAATAAATCGTCCGAAAAATCTTAAAATAGCATTTTTAATTAGATTTCATGAAAGCCAACTTATTTAAACAAAATTAAAAAATACTTATAAAGAAATAAAAAAAAAGAGCAGTTTTTGTGCGATTTTTAAGAAAAACTATTTTTTGTATAACTTTAGAATAAATCGTCCGAGAAATTTAAAAACGGCATTTCTAATTGGATTTCATGAAAGCAAAATTATTTAAACAAAATTTAAAATTTTTTATGAAGAAATAAAAAAGTTACAGCAGTTTGTGTGTGATTTTTAAGAAAAACGCATTATTTCATAAAAATAACGTTTTTTTGTATACCTTTAGAATAAATCGTTCGACAAATTTTAAAATTTTCTATTTAGATCTTATGAAAACAAAATTAAATTTTTTTTATGAAGAAATAAAAAAGTTTCAGCAGCTTTGTGTGATTTTTAAGAAAAGCGTTTTTTTGTATAACTTTAGAATAAATCTTTCGAAAAATTTTAAAACGGCATTTCTAATTAGATTTCATGAAAACAAATTTATATAAACAAAATTTAAATTTTTTTATGAAGAAGTAAAAAAGTTACAGCAGTTTTTGTGGGGTTTTTAATAAAAACGCTATTTTGTATAACTTTAGAATAAATCGTCTAAAACATTCTAAAATGGCATTTCTAAGTAGATTTAATGAATACAAAATTATTTAAACAAAATTTAAATTTTTTTAGAAAGAAATAAAAAAGTTACAGCAGTTTTTGTGTGATTTTTAGGAAAAACGCAATATTTCATAAAAATAACGTTTTTTTGTATAACATTAGAATAAATCGTCTGAGAAATTTGTGTGATTTTTAAGAAAAATGCATAATTTCTTAAAAATAACGTTTTTTTTTGTATAACTTTAGAATAAATCGTCCGAAAAATTTTAGAACGACATTTCTAATTAGATTTCATGATAACAAATTTATTTAAACAAAATTTAAATTTTTATATGAAGAAGTAAAAAAGTTACAGCAGATTTTGTGGGGTTTTTAGGAAAAACGATTTTTTGTATAACTTTAGAATAAATCGTCCGAAACATTTTAAAACGGCTTTTCTAACTAGATTTTATGAAAACAAAGTTATTTAAACAAAATTTAAAATTTTTTATGAAGAAATAAGAAAGTTACAGCAGTTTTTGTATGATTTTTAAGAAAATCGCATTATTTCTTAAAAATAAGGTTTTTTTTGTATAACTTTAGAATAAATCGTCCGAAAATTTTTAAAACGGCATTTCTAATTAAATTTCATGAAAACAAAATTACTTAAAAAAATTTAAATTTTTTTATGAAGAAATAGAAAAGTTACAGCTGTTTTTGTGGAATTTTTAAGAAAAACGTTTTTTTGTATAACTTTAGAATAAATTGTCTGAAATATTTTAAAACGGCATTTCTAATTAGATTTCATAAAAACAAAATTATTTAAACAAAATTTAAAATTTTTTATGAAGAAGTAAGAAAGTTACAGCTGTTTTTGTGGAATTTTTAAAAAAAACGTTTTTTTGAATAACTTTAGAATAAATCGTCCGAAACATTTTATAACGGCATTTCTAATTAGATTTCATGAAAGCAAATTTATTTAAACAAAATTTAAAATTTTTTATGAAGAAGTAAGAAAGTTACAGCTGTTTTGTGGAATTTTTAAGAAAAACGTTTTTTTGTATAACTTTAGAATAAATCGTCCGAAACATTTTATAATGGCATTTCTAATTAGATTTCATGAAAGCAAATTTATTTAAACAAAATTAAATTTTTTTATGAAGATGTAAAAAAAAATCAGCAGTTTTTGTGTGATTTTTAAGAAAAACGCATTATTTCTTAAAAATAACGTTTTTTTTTTGTTTAACTTTGGAATAAATCGTCTGAAATATTTTAAAACGCCATTTCTAATTAGATTTCATGAAAACAAATTTATATTAACAAAATTTAAATTTTTTTATGAAGAAATAAAAAAGTTACAGCAGTTTTTGTGGGATTTTTAAGAAAAACGTTTTTTGTATAACGTTAGTATTTATTAATCGTCCGAAACATTTTAAAACAGCATTTCAAATTTGATTTAATGAAAACAAAATTACTTAAACAACATTTAAAAATTTTTATGAAGAAATTAAAAAGTTACAGAAGTTTTTGTGTGATTTTTAGGATAAATCGTCCGAAAAATTTTAAAATGACATTTCTAATTAGATTTCATGAAAACAAAATTATTTAAACAAAATTTAATTTTTTATATGAAGAAATAAAAAAGTTACAGCAGTTTTTGTGTGATTTAAAAAAAAACGCAATATTTCTTAAGAATAACGTTTTTTTTGTATAACTTTAGAATAAAGCGTCCGAAGAATTTTAAAACGGCAATTCTAATTAGATTTTATGAAAAAAAATTATTTAAACAAAATTTTAATTTTTTTATGAAGAAATAAAAAAGTTACAGCAGTTTTTGTGTGATTTTTAAGACAAACGTTTTTTTGTATAACTTTAAAATAAATCGTCCGAAAAATTTAGAACAGCATTTCTAATTAGATTTCATAAAAACAAAATTATTTGAACAAAATTTAATTTTTTTTATGATGAAATAAAAAAGTTACAGCAGTTTTTGTGTGATTTTTAAGATAAACGATTTTTTGTATAACTTTAGAATAAATCGTCTGAAAAATTTTAAAATAACATTTCTAATTATATTTCATGAAAACAAAATTATTTAAATAAAATTAAAATTTTTTTATGAAGAAATAAAAAAGTTTCAGCAGTTTTTGTGTGATTTTTAAGAAAAACGCAGTATTTCTAAAAAATAACGTTTTTTTTTGTATAACTTTAAAATAAATCTCCCGAAAAAATTTAAAACGGCATTTCTAATTAGATTTCATAAAAACAAAATTATTTAAACAAAATTTAATTTTTTATATGAAAAAATAAAAAAGTTACAGCAGTTTTTGTGTGATTTTTAAGAAAAACGCAATATTTCATAAAAATAAAGTTTTTTTGTATAACTTTAGAATAAATCGTATGAGAAATTTTAAAACGGCATTTCTATTTTGATTTCATGAAAACAAAATTATTTAAACAAAATTGAAATTTTTTTATGAAGAAATAAAAAAGTTACAGCAGTTTTTGTGCGATTTTTAAGAAAAACGTTTCTTTGTATAACTTTAGAATAAATTGTCCGAAACATTTTTAAACGGCATTTCTAATTAGATTTCATAAAAACAGACTTATATAAACAAAATTTAAATTTTTTTATGAAAAAATAAAAAAGTTACAGCAGTTTTTGTGTTATTTTTAAGAGAAACGTTTTTTTGTATAACTTTAGAATAAATCGTCCAAAAAATTTTAAAACGGCATTTCTAATTAGATTTCATGAAAAAAAATTTATTTAAACAAAATGTAAATTTTTTTATGAAGAAATAAAAAAGTTACAGCAGTTTTCGTGGGATTTTTAAGAAAAACGTTTTCTTGTATACCTTTAGAATAAATCGTCCGAAAAAATTTAAAATAACGACTAGTACTGTTTGAATGAGTTTATACACGGCCTTCAAAAATGATTAATACTGACTACGTTTATCTCGTGTAATTCGATCCGGATTGAACTGAAAAGCGATTAACTTAGTTTGCATTTTTGGTGATATAACCACATAGGATTGGATTCACTTTCAGGATTCACTTTAATAATCCAATCCTATAAAGGTGATTGACTTTAAAAGAGTTACTAGTAAATTATGTTATCGAAGTTGGCACATCTGACTGATGTCATCTGTTACTGAGCTGCATACATAACCATTAACCATGCACCTTGCTATAACCTAGAAGTCTTGAGTGTTTGAGAAATTATTTTATTAAATTTAATACTCCTAAATTAAACATAATGAGTGATATTGAGATTAAAAAAGGAAACGTCGAAATGTTATGAGGAATTTCTTTCTCTTTAGTTGGTATGTTGGTAATAAGGATAACGATATAATAATAATATGTAGGAATTTTATTTACAACTAAGTTAAGAATTTAATTTCTGAATATTTTCTAGTCCTATATCTCAAAATTCTCCAAACATTATTATTTCTTTTGATGCGAATAAAACGGAACGGAACCGCCTTGAAACCCTCGTGCTCACGTCAGTGTGCGTGTTAGATGTCCCTCCTCCTTTTCGGTGCAACGATATTCGACCCCATAACTTTCGGCCCAGCAATATTTCGACCGGGCAATTTTCGATGCAGCGCGCTTTCGGTGCACCGATATTCGATCCAACAACTTTCGGCCCAACCATTTCATTCGGCGTAGCGATTTTCGGTCCAGCGATATTTGGGTCCAACAACTTTTCGAACGGACAACTTTCATTTCAGCGATGTTCGATCCAGTAATATTTCGGCCCAACAACTTTCGATACACCGATTTTCGACCTAGCGGCTTTTCAGCCCAGCAACTTTTCGGTCCAACTATTTTTCGGTGATGCAAATTTCGGCCCAGCAAGGGTCACCCAAAATCACAATTTAGGCACTAAAAATTTTTTCAATAAGACTTCTGGTTTTACCTGAAGTGACATCAACTTTATTTTTTTAAACGTAACACCCATTTTTTTTTTCAAGATATGAAATTATTTTATAAAAAGAGTATGTTTTTACAAATAACTCTTTTTTTAAAGGAAAGATGCCGGGTCACTTGGTTTTTCAAAAAGAAGATTTTAATACGATTATTTTGGTATCTCATATGTAGGGTGTAATCAAGTTACTTGAGCCAGTTATTCATATTTTTTGTACTCGGGATTATACAAAATTTCAAAAAAAAAATAAAAAGTGTATCACAAACATACTGCTTTTTTAAAATAGTATTAAATTATGAACAAAAAAATTAGGTGTTACATTTAAAAAAATAAAGTTGATGTTCAAAAAATTTTTAGTGCCTAAAATGTGTTTTCTTGAACCATACAACATAGTCAAATATCAAATTTTTATTTTCATAAATAAAGAAGTTATAGATGTGATCGGTGTTTTGTTTCCACCCGGTGTTAAAAAAATTTTTAAATGGTAGCTTGTTTAAATTGAATAAACTTTTGTTTAAACTTTTTTTTTAATTCAATATGGTTCAAAAAATAATTAGGTGTTTCCATTTTTTGGAGGACCCTGTATGTATGTATAAGATGAAATATACAATATATACAGGGTGTCCCAAGTCCCAACAACCTACGCAAAATTCATAAGGAGAAAAAATCTTACAAATGTTTGAAAAGCGTAGTTTTCGCTAGTAAACATTGTTTTTTGGGCATTTGCAATCAAAAATTTAACAAAAACGATGCCTAGTGCCAATCAAATTGAATTTTGTTTTCATATAGAATTTTTGTTTTTCATGTTGAGTGTATGATAGGGGCGTATTTTTTGAACAAAAATAAAAAAATGAGTTTTTATTTTTATTCATAAAGTACGCCCCTATCATAGACTCTACATGAAAAACAAAAATTCTATATGAAAACTAAATTCAATTTGATTGAACTAGGCATCGTTTTTGTTAAATATTTGATTACAAATGCCCAAAAAACAATGTTTATTAGCGAAAACTACGTTTTTCAAACATTTCACCGAGTATCTTCTTAAATGAAATTTTTAAATACCTAAAAAGTTTTTGACTGTTTTATGCTTTCTTTTTCAATCCAACACTATTTAAAAAAATCGAGGATTAGTCAAAGTTTTACTAATTGAGCATCCAGTATTTAAAAGCACGTATACAAAATTTCGTTAAAAAATCTTTACTGCTTTGGCTGCAGTAAAAAAAATCTATTTTAAAAAATCAATTTTGGAGGCTTATAACTGCCCAGGGGTTAATTTTTGAATATAGATAAATAGGGTCATATCAACTTATTGTTAGATGTACTTTCTCCAGTTAATCGTTGTCGGTCGAATTTTGGGACACCCTGTATATTCGCATTCGCGATTTATTTATAATCCTGTCGCTACAGCAAAAATAGGCCTATACTGGGTCGACAATCGACAAGTGTGGCCAAATTTTTCTTTTACATGTAAGTACAACATTATAAAAATAACAAAAATATACCAAATACAAAATTTTATTACAAACACACCAGCCTCCATAAGCACCGGCCTCTCGGGAAAAATCCCGAACTCCCGGTACTCCTATCCGCGCCTCTAAAACAACAGTAGAAGCCCTTCCCTAGAATTCAAAAATACGAGTTGTCAGAAAATGATTATTAATATACATACATTTATTAGGTATACCTAACAATAAACTATAGTTTATCAGCAGGTACTATTTTTTGATAAAAATCTACTCTTTTTTTATTTTTTAGATTTAGAAACATTTAAATATACATGCAATTAATAATATTTGTTCCGACGACCATTTGAGAAAATCGTATATGTCATTCATATTAGTAGTTTAGAAAATCTTTCATTTCAACACTAGTGACTTTGACTTTTTGTAACAGTCAAATAGTTCTTGGAATTTTCGATAGAGGCGCTGCGAAGGAATTCCGAAAGCCCTCTCTTGGATTTTTTTGAACTTGCAAAAAAAGGATAGTTCAAATAAAAATTAATATTTAACCCCGCCAATATTACTAATTTTATTATTAAAATCATTATATAATTCACTTTTCTGTAAATTTTAAATAAAATAGGAACATTTTTGATTCGTTTCTATAAGTTGCTTCCGTGACGGAAGTTCCGTCGAAACAGCGCCACCTACAATTATTTACATTTAACTAAAAATAATCGATAACTTCAATGTCAGCTGCTGTTAACATAGGTTATGTTATGTTGTTACTACAAAATATTAATAATGGTCGCAAAATCTCCGTTGTCGTCGGAAAAATAGCGTACACAACTCGCAGAAAGTGAATTTCGTTGCTCGTGTAATATCCTCACTCGGCTAGCGCCTCGATCGGCTATTTTCACACTCGCACAAAATTCGTCACTTTCTATTTTTCTATGACTATTGAATAATGGGTACTTTATGAACGCTTATCTAGATAAGTAATGACAGCTATTACTCTCACCAGTGAGTTTTGGTTACCGGTAACCAAAACTCACTAGTGATTCTCTGTTACCAATTTCAAACAACTTCTAAAAATAATCGTCAGTGATCGGGATTCGAACTCGAGGTGGAAGTCTGTAACAGCTAACGTCTCGACTTTTCACGTTAGCACGTCATTATTTGTTTGTTTTGACGTCATTAGTTTCGTTCCTAACCGAGATTGGCAAAAATGGTAGTCTGTAAGCTTAAATCTCGTTAGTAACGTGTTTTTGATAACGAGTTTCAGTCGTTTGGGGGCAGGCAGCCGTGTTTGAAGCGTTGTTAATGTCAATGAAAATAAATAATAATAAAAATTACTAAAAGAAAATTATAAACTTCTAGAAAGGCATATAAATGCCATGGAAAAATTAGTAAATTTATTTACAAAAAAATCATGATGAAATTACGATGTAGTATTTAATCTAGGTATACAAATGAAGATTGCAGCTTAATCACATTGTAGATAGAATACAATTTTACCATGCAGCCAAAAGGACTTATCTCTACTTTCATGTCTTCTTCTTAATTCTTTTTTACGCGGTTTCGCGGTTTTTTTTTCTGGAGCAAATCGGTAAATATTCGAACTCTTTTGCCTTGTTATTGTATGAATAAGCTTGTGCGGGAAAATCCGGTTAATTTCCACATCTTGCCGAATTTACAGAGATAAAATGATCGATATTTAAGTTCTCAGCCAGTGTTCTAGAGGTGCAACGTTTGTCCTCCTCCATAACCGCTAGAAGGACGTAGATAGCAAAATCCGAAGATCGACCTCTTCCTGACTTATATCGTTCCTTCGCCGAAAAAATCGTTGAAATCGAGAAATTACTTTCCAACCTTTCTCAAAGTGCTATAGCATAACTGAAGCATATAGATATGTGGTTTTGGATCCGCATTTCTATTTCCTAACCATATTGAAGAATTATAGGTACTATGAAAAATTTCAATTTAAGCTACAAATTCAAATACCAGAAGGCTTAAAACTGGAACAAGGCATTTACAAAGACTATACACTAGTTTATTGTTTTTATTAAAAAGACCACTTTAAACTTTGTTATTTTTTTACGTCAATTAATTACATGCCAAAATCAGTTTGCGTGATTTATTCAAAATGTGTTCAAAAACTGCTAAACCATAGACAAATTTCGTAAAATAATGTCGGCAACGTTGTAAGCCTTGTCGGTTGTAATTTCGTCCCGTTTCTTAAGTCGTTAGGTGTTATAGACTACTAAAAACTAGTAACTAACGACTCAGCTAACGTGAAAATTTGACAACCGAGATCAACTCGTTAGGGTTACAGACTTCCACCTCCGGGACCTTTGGATCCACAGTCGACGTAACAATCAACTGAGCTACCGATGACTCAAAATTTATACAAGCTGTTTTAGTATTTAATGAATGCAGACGTTGTTACGTCAAATAACCTAATTTTTTAGAAAAATATTTTTACTTTTACCAAATAGTCATAGAAAAAGTATAGTATTCTACTCGTGTCGCAATTTCGGCCTTCGTGAGTAATGGCTATCATTACTCGCTCGTTGAATAATATACTATTATAACTTGATTTTTATTTTATATTTCTATTTTCCTTTATCATTTATTAACACCTTTTATTATTTTTAAAGAGTTTTCTTAATTAAAAATGTAAAATACTAAATACTCCATACTCCTGATTGTTTTTCTTGTAGATCATTTTTATGGAATATCCACCTGCTCATTCCTTTAGTCCCTGAACATCTGCATACCTATTCTTGAACCACTCGAGATAATGTCGCATGCGAGATATCGGCAAATCTCGATTACATTTCGTGAAATGCTATTCTTGAGCCATCGAGATCATCTCGCATTCGAGAATTCCCGATCGAGATATCTCGAGTGCCTAAAAGTAATCGAGGTGGATTTGTCGCATGAGTTTCTAACCTAACTCAATGAAATATTTGTTGTCACTTTTATTATTTTATTTTTTTTTTATTTGAAAAACTTATTAATTAAAGGGTTTTATTATAAAAATTTCTTGACGAAAATATTTTTTATTATACATATAATAACATTAAAGGAATTGCTCTGTCTTTAAAATTAAAGTAAAATTTATGGCGAATACAGTAATCATTTCAGAAAAAAGTAATTTTTTCAAAGCCATGTTTTCCAGCGGAATGCTAGAATCGAAAAGTAACCAAGTTAAAATTAACGGAATTTCCTCGAAAGGATTTGGGGATATATTGAGGTACATGCACGGTTTAAAACTTTAAATTTATATGAAAAACGTCTTGGACACCCTCGCCATCGCCGATTACATCCAAATAAAAGACGCGATTAAACTTTGGGAGGAATTTTTGATGTTGAATGTGAATGTTGATGCGAAAAATTATAGTACTGTTGCGAATATCGTCGAGTGCTACTCGCTTGTTGGTCTTAAGGAACATGTACTTAATTTTATTGACGAAAACTTTTGGAACATTTCACAAACACAAACCGATTTTTTTTGTAAATTGAGTCCAGAGGAAATTCATCATGCCGTTAAAGCTGATAAAGTAGTTAGCTTTTCCGAGTTGGATTTATTGGAGGCTGTTTTGCAATGAGGACTTAAGCTCAGCAATCTTACGTGAGTATTTTTTTTCTATAAAGAACAAGTTTAAAAAAAAATTAGAGGTGCGCGAAGAGTCCTGAATAATGGCTATAACTTTTTTATATTGCTTTGATAAAAAAATGTTTCATATAAATGTTGTAAGAATTAAAAATTTACATTTCTCTGTGACTGACAATGAGATAAGACTGTCAAGTTTGAAATCTTAAATGGAATAGTCCACCATTTTTTTAATAATGTGATTCTATTCACAATTTTCTGAATGCCCCATGACATATTTTTCCTTCACTTTTGAAAAATTAATTATTCATAATTAATTTATTTTGATGATTTTGAAATGTAATATAGTTTTATATTTTATAAAAAAACGAAGGTGAAATGATTGATAATTTTATACAAGATTTAAAAAAGTTAGTAAAAACGTGTGATTTCGGAATTAAAGAAGAAAGTATGATTCGAGATCGTATCGTATTGGGTGTTAGAGATAAATCGTTACAAGAACGATTATTAAATATTGCAGAATTAAATCTAGAAAAAGCAATTGATTTGTGTAAAAATAGTGAAGTAATAAAAGAACAACTAAAACAAATTCAAGATATAAATTGTAGCGTTGATGTTATTAAACGCAAGTTGATAAATGGGAATAAGAAGAAAAACTATGTTCAAGAAAATTATTATAAAAAAGGTCATCAGTATTGGAAAGAAAATGAAGAATTTAGTTGTTGAAGGTGTGGTCAAAATCATAAGAATAGAAATTGTCCTGCGTTTGGTCAAAAATGTAGAAAATGTGGATTTTATAATCATTTTGAAAAGATGGGTCGAAAAAAATTAGTTAAAGAAGTTATGTCAAGAAAAGATAGTGGTGATGATGAAAATGAAGAGGATTTGTTTGTCGGTATAATAAACATTGAGAAGTCAGTTAATGTGTACAAACTAGAAAAGGCATGGTTTGAAGAAATTAAGGTAGAAAACAAGTTTATTACATTTAAGTTAGATACAGGTGCTGAGGTTAACATTTTGCCTATCAATATTTTAAAATATATTACAAATATTCAAATTATTCCTACTAATGTCAAAATTCAATCTTATGGTGGATTTACAGTTAATCCATTGGGTATTATTTGTTTATCTGGCAATTTTAATAATACTAATCTTAAATTAAAATTTATCATTTGCATCAAACTTGGATTAATAACCCGAACAAGTAGTGTAATGGCAATATGTAGTACTATTGAAACTATTTTAGAAAAAAATGATGATTTATTTAAAGGTTTAGGAAAATTTTCAAATAAATTAAAAATTACTTTAAAAAATAATGCAATTCCTGTTGCTAGACCTCCTAGGAGAATTGCTTTAACAATCAAAGACAAACTGAAGTCTAAATTAGATAATTTAGAGAAAGAAAATATAATTGAAAGAGCTAAGAACCATCTGAATGGGTCAGTAACTTGGTTATAGTTGAAAAACCTGATAAAACTATTAGAATTTGCATAGACTCACAGGATTTGAATAAATATATTAAACGAGATTATTATTTAATACCATCTATAGAAGACATATTTTCAAAATTGTCAGGAAAGCAATATTTTAGTGTTTTAGATTTAAAGATGGCTTTTATCGAATACAACTTGATGATCAATCTAGTAAACTTTGTACTTTCAGTACATCCTTTGGGTGTTACAGATTTTTAAGGCTTCCATTTGGTCTTAATTTAGCTCCTGAATATTTTCGAAAAGTTAATCAACAAAATTTTGGTAATATTGATGGGGTGATTGTTTATTTTGATGATTTACTAATAGCAGCAAAAACATCAGAAGAACATGATTTTATTTTAAATGAAGTATTTAAAAGAGCACGTGAATTAAATATTAAATTTAATAAAAATAAATTTAAAAATAAAGTATCAAAAGTTAAATATTTAGGTCATATTTAAAAATACTAAAGTAAAGAGGGATTATCTCCTGATCCTGAAAGAATAAATGCAGTTTTGAAATTAGAAAATCCGTCAAATAAAAAAGAGTTACAGAGAATATTGGGATTCATTAATTATTTTCGTAGTTTTATCCCTATCTTATCAGAAATTACTTCGAATTTAAGAGAGTTATTAAAAAATAAGGTTAATTTTGAGTGGATGAATATGCATGAAGTTGAATTGAATAAAATTAAAGAAATTTTAACTTCACCACCAATTTTAGCAGCATTTGACGAAAATAAAGAAATTATAATTCATACAGTTGCATCTAAAAATGGATTAGGTTGTTGTATCTTTAAGATAATAAACCAATTTATTTTGCTTCACGTAGTTTAACTCAATCTGAACAAAATTACGCACAAATTGAAAAGGAATTTTTGGCGATATCATTTGCAGTTAAAAATTTTTATACTTTTATTTATGGACGGAAGGTAAGTATTTACTGATCATAAACCACTTGTGTCAATAATGAATAAGAATATTTTTAATATTGTTTCGACTAGGTTACAAAGAGTTAAATTAAAATTGATTAAATATGAGTTAGATGTGTCTTATATGCCAGGTAAATTTTTATTTGTTGCTGATACTTTGTCAAGGTCATTTTTAAAAGATGATGTAGAGGAAGATCAATCTATCTATGAAATAGTTCACTCTGTAGTAGAATATATTAGTTCATTAATAAAGATTTACTTGATAAAGAAACAATGAATGATACTGATTGTAAAATTATTAAAAAATTTTATATTAATGGTTGGCCATCTATCAATAAAGTACCGAATGATATTAAAAAATATAATAGTATAAAAAATGATATATTTTTTAGAGATGGTTTGTTATTTTATCAATCAAGATTGATAGTTCCTAAATCACTAAGACATGATATGTATATTAAATTTACTCTATGAAGGTCATTTTGGAATTAATAAAATTAAAGCCAAAGCTAAGGAAATGTATTTTTGGCCAGAAATGAATGTCGATATTCAAAATTTTGTAGCATCCTGTAAAGTATGTGAAAAATTTAGACCTTCTTGTGTGAAAGAACCAATGATTTGTCATGAAATACCAGATATACCGTTTCAAAAAATTGCTGCAGATATTTGTTCATTTGGTTCTGAAGATTATTTAGTTATTTTTGATTATTTTTCTAAGTGGTTAGAGGTTTTACCACTAAAAAATAAAGATTCAGACGAAATAATTGTTAGAAGTTAATCTCCTCGAGAATAATTTTTGTCAGGATCAGAAATAAAAACTCAAGTCGTGGAAAAATGATGTACGTTTATTCAAGTATAAACCGAGACTGCCTAACCGCTTTATATTCGGCAGTGTTGTCCCTATTTTCCGCAACTACCTCTAGCGGTTGTTTACATAACTAGCGAAGGTACATTGGGTTGCCTACAGTAAAGGAACGTGTAACAAATAAATATCTAACATAATTAAAAAAATTAAAAAAATTAAAAAAATTAAAAAAATTAAAAAAATTAAAAAAATTAAAAAAATTAAAAAAATTAAAAAAATTAAAAAAATTAAAAAAATTAAAAATATTTTTTCTACTCATGGTATTCCTACCATTTTAATTGCAGATAATATGCCATTTAATTCATTCAAATGTCGTGAGTTTGCTAAGTTATGGGGGTTTAAGATTATTACAAGTAGTCCTATTTATCCACAGTCAAATGGCTTAGCTGAAAGTCGTGTCAAAATAGCTAAAAATATTTTGCGAAAAAATTCTGATCTTGATTTAGCCTTATTAAATTATAGATCATTGCCATTAGATGGAATTGGATTATCACCAAGTCAGATATTAATGAGCA
Organism: Stenus bimaculatus; assembly: GCA_963971135.1. Classification (NCBI taxonomy): domain Eukaryota; kingdom Metazoa; phylum Arthropoda; class Insecta; order Coleoptera; family Staphylinidae; genus Stenus; species Stenus bimaculatus. Next base: position 41,833,269 of record OZ020182.1, read on the forward strand.
GAAGACTTAAAAATAAATTACTAATAACACAACATTTATTATTACCTATTCAAAATAATTATGATGAAATAAAAGATAGTATTATTAAAAAGCAAGAAGTTTCTAAAACATATTATGACAGAAGAACAAAAGAGAAAAAAGATTTTAAAAAAAGGCGAAAATGTTAGTTTTAAAAGAGGTAAAGAATGGGAATCAGCTAAAATTATCAGACCGTTTGAAACTCCTAGGTCCTATATCATATCTGATTCTAAAAATAACGAATTTGGAAGAAATTCAAGTTTTATCAGACATTCACATAATAATATTTCAAATGAAAAAAACTTGAATTTAAATGAACAAAATATTGTTATAAATGAAACTGACAATTCTAATTTGCCTACAACTTTCAGGAATTTACATAAAAGGCAAATTAAGTTGCCCGTTAAATTTAAAGATTTTGAAATGTAATATAGTTTTATATTTTATAAAAAAAGGGAGATGTTAAGAATTTATTATTTTATAATTTTAATATCATATTGCCTATGATTATAATTGATAGTTGTTATGTTTTGTTATAAAGACAGAAGTTGTTGTAATTTTTATTAATAAAGTTATTAAACTTAACAGTTTTAAGTAAATTTAACGTTATAAAATTCACATTTCTCAGCTCTCAAGTTTATTTTATCTTTTATAATATGTTGTAGTGTCATTTCGTCATGTCATTTAAATGTTTTAGGAGTTGTTTATGAATTGCTTGTTTTCAATCGATTAGAAAATAGATAAAATAACTTTAAAAAAATAAAAATTAAAAAAATGAGGGAAAACAAACGACAGCTTAAAACGATCTCCTTCTTTATTGCTACTTTTTCTACAATTTGCCAACGTTTTGACGGCTGTTCCCGACTTTTTCAAGGCTTATGTACGTCTCACAATAGCGTCGAAGTGTGAGGTAGATACCATAATTTAAAATACGAACATAATAAAAAAATATTGGAATGCTATAAAAACCATTTACGGATCGGAGGAGAATTTTTGGATATGTTGAGAGAAACACGTCCATTGACTTTAACACCAAGTGACAAACTGTCTGGCCTGTTGTTTTAAAATATCAGTAGGAAGCTTGTAAAAAATGCCATCGAATGATGTTAAATTATACAGGGTGTTCCATTTGATAATTTCGATTAATTGTTCAATTTGCGTTTCATAAGGCACCCTGATAAAAAATTATGAGAAGCTTAAATTTGACATGATAGTTGTAGACTAGACGATGTTAAAAAAAAATTTGACAAAATTTCAACCCAAAATGTTCATCTGTTTTAGAGCAGTGATTTTTCAAAAATGGATCTTTTTTTGGCTTAAATGGCAAATATCAGCAAAACGACTGAAGATAGACCCATAAAAGTTTATGCCAAGTAGAATTATTTTTTGATAAGGAATCGAAAAATGTCATAATACTGGGTGTTCCATTTAAAAAAACATAACTTTGGTCCACCATCTTGCGGCCAGCTCTCGTACTATTAGGTACAAATTGATTTACTTCTGAAAATCAAAATATATTCAGCGGTTTTATGGAGTTTAGGGACCCGTCATGATTTTTGGCGAGAGTCAGTAAACGTAGTTACGCCACTGCTTACAAGCTTAAAAACAAAGTAGTTACTTTATTTAAGGGTTAGATTACACTTTAAAATGGATCAAAATACCTTTGTAAGAAAGAAAGAAAACTTTATAAAAATCCAATCAACGTAAAATAATAAATATCATTTTCTTAAAATGTTTGAAATATAGCATTAACATTAATCAAATTTGAAAAAACTAAAAAAATATGTAACTACTTTAAATAGTAGTTTTTAACATTTATAAAAAGATACTTCTAAATTATGTAATGCACTTTAAAAACATTCTTCACATGTGTAAAGTTAACAAAACATAAAAAAAATGTTGTCCACTAAAATGAAAAATAATTCACTTTTAAATAATTATTATGTATGTGTCCTGCTCGATGTATCTCTTATAATTGATAATTGTAGTACTCCCATACTCTGTGTCAGGTATCACAACTTGATTTAAAAACTCAAATTTTCAATCTAGTATGTTGCTCGCATATCTTTCGTTATTCTTCTGTTTTTGTGTCAGGGCACAAGTCGCATATCAGAAGAGAGTAAAAATTTTTAACAATTTGAGGTAAACTGAGTGTTTGGAGAAGTATATTAAAAAGAAAAAGCATAGAAAAAGTGGGTGCTCAAGTTTGGTACAAGTACCTACTGTCAAATGTCAAAATTATAGTCGCATAATTGATGCTATTTCATGGGGAATAGGCGATGGTTAGTGTTCCGTATCAATGTTATACGGATAGAAATACGTATGATACAAACCATAAGCATGGCTTATATGTATTTCTAAGCATGTAAGTACATGGATGTTAAAAATCTACAGGTGTAGGTATAAGAAGCACCATTTTATTGTCAGTGGAGGATGGTCTTATGTTACATAACGCACAAAGTGCGTCAAGATTTATTGACAATATGCCTTCAATGTGAAAATTCACAGTTAAATATTTCGTATCAATGTTATACGACTAGAAATACGTATGATACAAACCATAAGCATGGTTTGTATGTATTTCTTAGCATGTAACTACATGCATGTTAAATGTCTACAAGTGTAGGTATAAGAAGCACCATTATATTGATAGTGGAGGATGGTCTTATGTTCCATAACGCACAAAGTGGGTCAAGATTTATTGACAATATGCCTTCAGTGTGAAAATTCACACTTAAATATTTCGTATCAATGTTATACGACTAGAAATACGTATGATACAAACCATAAGCATGGTTTGTATGTATTTCTTGGCATGTAAGTACATGCATGTTAATTATCTACAAGTGTATGTATAAGAAGCACCATTTTATTGATAGTGGAGGATGGTCTTGTGTTACATAACGCAAAAAGTGCGTCAAGATTTATTGACAATATACCTTCAGTGTGAAAATTCACACTTAAATATTTCGTATCAATGTTATACGACTAGAAATACGTATGATACAAACCATAAGCATGGCTTGTATGTATTTCTAAGCATGTAAGTACATGCCTGTTAAATATCTACATGTGTAGGTATAAGAAGCAGAATTTTATTGACAGTGGTGGATCGTCTAATGTTATATAACGCACAAAGTCCGCTAGGATAAATATTTCGTATCAATGTTATACGACTAGAAATACGTATGATACAAACCATAAATATGGTTAGTATGTCTTTCTAAACATTGTTAAATCATCAAGGTAAAAAGAGAAAGAAAGATTATCAAAGTTGCAGATTCGGATGGATATAGGACTAGCGGATATTGGACAAGCACTTGCAATTTTGGTTAAAAAAGAAGATGTGGGGGATGTAAAGAAGCCATTAAATATAACATAGAATGTATCAGTGATGTTGGAAGATTGTCTGAGATAAGATCATTTTTGGCAATATCTTTATTAAATAAAGATATTAAGGAAACTTTGGAGAAAACTGACATATGTTCACATGTTTTTGGAGGATCGTTTATAATCGGCAATGGCGATTCAGCGTTTGTCAGAGCAGTTAAAACGTACTCCAAAAACTAACTGTATAGAGGGATTGTCAAAAGTTACAAATAATTTAAACTTCAATCGTTCATCAACAAGTAGTCCGAAGATTCACAAGTTGAGTGGACAAAAAGTCCGGAGAAATTATTATCCAAAGATGTCAACTTATACGACAATGCAGTACCAGGGAGGACATACATAAACGAAAGCTCAACCCCAACGTCGGCGTCGTCACTAAAGGTGAGAAATAGTCCTGGCCACTTAAAATATTTTTAGAAATAAATAAATAATGACAATATTATTTTGTCATGGTAAAGGGCTATAAGACCCCGTTTGCCAAAAAGGTTATAAAACGGGTCGTTCCAAAGGAACAGCAATGGTCTGTTTTAAAGACAAAATTAAGTTGTTTTTTAAGAACAAAATAATAGGAAAATGTAAACCTATGATTTATAGGAAATAATACCATTTGGTCAATACATTACAAAAATTTTATAATACCCAAAAAAGATAATTTTTTCAGATTTATTATAAATCTTAAAGACTTAAGTAAATTTCTTATTACCAAACATTTGAAGTTAGAGTTGTTAAACTCTTACGAGATTGACAAAATTTAAATCTTATTTTGCTACAATTGATATAGACGATTGTTAAAAAAAAAATATGTGTAAAACTAAAATTGTTTTGGAACATCTGGAACTTTTCATTAATGAAAAAAGTCTAGTCATATTTTAAAACAACATATTTTGTTTTTAGTGTTCAATTTAGATTCAGTAAAAATGTATTATCCTTTCCAGAGCAAAATTGCGACAATTCAGGAAAAAATATTATGGTTCAAAAATTGCAAAACTTGTAATATACAATCAAAACAATTATAGATTAAAAATGATTTTTAGAAAAGAAATAATACCAGATATTGAATGTTGGTCAAATAATATAGTTAAAGATAATTGTTATATCGGGAAATATCATTTTGATAAAATTATTTATACTGATGCCTCTTTATTAGGTAGGGGGGCAATTTGTGAACAGGTATAGTTATTGTAAAATTGAGGAAGTCTTACTTCAAATTTGGAGCTACTTGCAGTATTGTTTGCTTAAAAATGTTGACTTCTAAAAATGTACAAAAATGTACAAAATTAATATTTTATTAAGATTAGATAACATTATTTCCGTTTCTTACATAAATTGTATGGGAACCATAAGATAAAATTGCTATGCAAATTTGGGAATTTTCAGAGGAACTATAAATATAGCTAAAAGCGGATTTTATTTCAAAGAAAGATAATTATAAAGCTGATAAAGAATCGGTTAGGAAGATATCTCTGTATATGGAGATTGAAATATCAGATTGGATTTTTCAAATTTTTGCTAAGCAATTTGGGATAATGGATATAAATATATTTGCATCTTGAGTTATTCGGAAATGCGATAAATTATATTCTTATATTCAAGATCTAGACTCAAGCAATTTTACGTATTCCCATCGTTTTTTCTTTAAATTTAAGGATATTAGATAAAATAGGACATGATTAAGCGGGGGGAATCGTGTTAGTATATTTTTGGCAAAGCCTACTATTGAGAATTCTTCTTAAAGATAAACCTATCTTTTTTGAACCTAATGACAATGTTTTGGCAGGAATTATCCTTTGGCTAGTCAACTTCTCTTGGTGGTACAGAGATTATAATAGGGAATCTTTTGGTAGCTTCCTTAAGTATACATATAAATAAACTTAAACAATGTAACTCCAGTATAAGGTGGGAGTTTTGTAATGCAACAAACTTTGTATATTTAATGGAGAAATTTACCATATTATAATAATAAAATCTTTAATGATTTTATGAAACTGTGCTGCATATGGAATATTAAAGTCATCGAGCAGCTATAAATTTAATTAGTGAAAATTCAAAAAGTAATGATCCCATATATTAAAGAGGGGTTTTAAGTGTATATGCAATAATAGAATATTGAACCAAAATATGTAGTAACTTGGGTTCCACGAGAAATAATAGATTTTCTATCTTTTACAGAATTTACAAATAAAATTTCAATAAGTATGCTTTTCAAAAAATTGGTTAGTTTGTTGGTACTGGCCACTGTACAAAGAGTCCAGATTCAACATTTAATAACAATAGCAAATATAAAATATGGTCCAAAAAGGGGTGATTATTAGAATTCTAAAGGATTAAAACATCAGGCGCAATAAAATATAACCAACAATAATACTTCCAATTTTTTGTATTGTATATCATTTGGTGAAATATTTAGAAATATTTAAAGAATATAGGGGGGAGATTCAACACGTGTTTATAACGGTTAATAGACCGTATATAACAGTTAGCAAACAAACCATTAGTAAATGGGTTAAGGAAATTTTAGGAAAAGGTGGATGAAACACATAAGTTTTTAGTGCGCATATTACTCGATATGCAGTAACTTCAAAAGCAAATTTGCAAGGAGTTAATATTAATTTAATCCACAATAAGGCGGGACAGTCCGACATATTTAAGTTTTTTGCTAATTTCTATAATATTGCCTATTATATTTCAAGATAATTTTACAAATGATGTGTTTAATTTGTTTTAATGATTGTTACAATTGGTTTTGAAAATAGTTTATGCTGTTTTCTTCTTATGTAAGAATCTTCTATTGTATTTTAAATAGACGAATAAAAATTACTATAGTAATTTTATTCGAATCTATTCTTGACGCTTAAGAGCTCTAAAAGTCTACAATTATCAATTATAAGAGATACATCGAGCAGGACACATACATAATTACAAGATCAAACGAACTTACCTAGGAAGGAAGTTCGATCTTGATTATGTTTGTGTCCTGCTCGATGTATCGCGCCCCCCCAATATCCCAGGTCCCAGGCGTCAAGAATCAAGAAGCTTTAAAGGAATAACGAAAGATATGCGAGCAACATACTAGATTGAAAATTTGAGTTTTTAAATCAAGTTGTGATACCTGACACAGAGTATGGGAGTACTACAATTATCAATTATAAGAGATACATCGAGCAGGACACAAACATAATCAAGATCGAACTTCCTTCCTAGGTAAGTTCGTTTGATCTTGTAATTACACGCTTTAAAAAATATTTACGCTATAGAAACAATGGACAAGTACTTTAAAACGCAAGTACAGTTGCTCCCAGCTGGAAGTAGGACAAAAGTAATCACGATCGCGTATTCTTTGTCCTACTTCCAGCTGGGAGCAACTTTACATACATTCCCAAACCTAACCTAATCTAGAAACGAAAATGTCCATTGGTTTGGTGAATCATAATGAAACAAGGAAATGATTCATTATTTTTAACCTAATCTAACTTAAACTAACATTTTTTTAAATAAAATACAAACCGGTGATTATTTACCGAAAACGAGATAACCTAAATATGTCTTATTCAAAGTGCAAACCATTTATAGCTGAAAGCTCAAAATTTATTTTATCCAAAGTGCTCACCATTCATTTTATTGTGGTGGTATTAAAGTTTAAAAATACTTTTTCAAAGTTAACACCTACTATTTTGAGTTATTATTATGCAAATTAATCATTTTCTAGACTATGTTTAGCTCGAGCAGGTCAATCCAGCTTGAATTCGGGCTTGATTTGACCTTTCACATGTACTTCATATAGTAGAGGTCAAGCTAAACGTAGTCATAGTTTGTTTAAAGTTAAACCCATTTCTTTAAAGTGCAATTTATTTTGTCCAAAAAAAGGCTTTAAGCAAGTTAGTTTATTGGAGACAATAGCGTGAATTTATTAAACATATGAGCCCGCATTCAACTACTGTGAAATATTTAGAGACGTCTTTAACGTTAAGGATGTTATTATAAAATATGTCTTCATATTCATATTTTTTATACACCTTTAAAGTTAACGACTTTAAAAATGTTCATCATAAACGAACTTTTTATGGAAATTCATTGAAATTTTTAAAATATCAGTATTTTTTTAATGTTTTTATAGTTATTATCTTTTAATACTCTGATAAAATATTACTATTAGTTATTAATTAAAGTAGGAGAATTATTTATTAATTTAAAATTTACTTCTTTATAATTAGTATAAGAATGAAATTTCAATTGTTATACAACTTTAGTGTGGTTTTTACAAGTGTGTAGCGTTTCAAATTAAAAATTTGAAAGTTAATAATTTTGGGTTGTAGTATAAAGAAATAAGAAAAAAAATAGAAAAATTCAAGCCAGTACGACTTTTTGTTCAAAAGGTATGAATTTTTATATAAAATATGGCTTTCTAACAAATGACTAAAGGTGTATTATTAAAAATTCATATTTCGCTTAATAACTAAAATTAAGAAACGAAAATTCGTACAAATAAGTTTGTAAAAATTATCGATATTATCTTAATTTTGTTTTGTTTGAGTTTTTGGGGTGTAAAATTTTTTTGGGAGGGTGTAGAGGGCAAATGGCCTTCTACATTTCATCTATTTTCTATTATCTTTCGTTTGCGGGGTCGATTTTGAGAAGATTCGAAAAAATATTTTTTGAGATATTTTTAAGGCTTAAAATTTTTCATGGAAATCGATTTTTATTGTTTTTCTCGAAAACTATAAAAGTTAGCGATTTCAAATTTTTACCAAAGGTAAACACTATGGATAGACGCGTTTTAAAAAATATTTGGTTAAAATCGGTTAAACAGTTTTTTTGGAAAAAATTGGCAAAGTTTTGGCAAAATTTTGGTACAAATACGGGCCTGGACGACGTAATTTTATACCGATAATTAAAATTTTCACGGAATTTAGTGGGGGAGGTAACGGTGCGAATTTTAAGCTATTACTCGTCTCGGCGGTTTTAATAGATTAGAAGATATTAATTAATTTGTGAAAAGTGAAAAATTTCAGACCGCAATTTTGGTTCCAAACGGAGATTTTGCATATTTTTGCCACATTTTCGGCCATAACTCGATAACGAAAGGAGATAGCGAAGTGATTCTTTTTTTTGTCGTAAAGTGTACCATGAAAACTTTCAGAAAATGTACATTGCGGTGCTGATTAAACCGAAACTCGAATAAAAATGCGACTTTTTTAAATGCGATCTTAAAATATTTAAGATTTCGTTGTTTTTTCAAAATTTAAAAAACCCTATGCGTGGGCGGTTTTAATACCAAGAGTAGATTTATCAGAATTTCTAAAAATGAAAACCCGTTAAGAAATAGGCCGACGGGAGCCGCCGACACCTAAATTCAACATTTTTACGCCATAACTTTTTAACCGCGCAAAATTTAAAATTGCACTATGCTCATTACACCACATATATTGTTGTTCTTTGATAATCTGATGTAAAATTGAGAAAATTTTAGAAATTGACGGCTGCAGAGGGGGCTGACCAAAGCGCGCGTTTTAGCTATTTTATTAACATTTCACTTGGGATTTTTTTTTCAAGTCCAGGGGTAAAATATAATCGTGCTGATTTTTTTTCGCATAAATAATAAAGAAAGAAGGGAAATAAAAAACATTGTAATATTATACATGGTCGGGATCATAAGTTACGAATTTTCAAAGTCGGCGTCGAAAAAGCACTAATTTCAAACTACAAATTCGAGGGCGCCAAAAGTACAGAAAAAATTAAGATATCAAAAAAAGCGCTCGTTTCCTGATGTAGCGCGGTATGTAGATGGCAAATCAAGAAACCGCGATTTTTTTTTCACCTGACGATCTTCTAATCGAAGCCGCACAGTTTTAGCACTTATGCCGACCATATAACCCGTGCGAGGCGACTAGGAAATAATGACGTCACTCAGCTCGCAAGGAAAAAAAGTAGCGCCGCGCGATTTCATAAACTTTGTTAATTAATTGCGAAGCCATTTTAAGTGCTAGACCAAAAATTCAAATTGCAAAATTCAAGTTAAAAGGTACTCCTTTATATAAAATTATAAACAAAAATGGTTTACAGACTCATTGGTTGATAGTAATAAACAAGCTCTTGATATATCACATTTATTAAATCAAAATTACAAAGTACATCTTATAAAGTAAATATAAAACATAAGGTGAAGACAGTTCTATTTTACCCAAAGAAAATTTTAGGTAATATGCTAAACATATTAAGTCAAAACACAGATTGAAGACCAACATATCTACAGTGAAAGCAACCATGTATGATTACAGCAATTTGTAATTTTACCAACCATAAATTTTAATTAAATGGTTGAACCTCATTCATTGATTGATTTTACTATAAGTATAAGAATATGTCAGAACCAGTTTAATGGCATTTAAGATGGACTAGATTAATTGTTGAAACCTAAGTATTTTAAAAATTTGTGCATAATGTATGTTTTTGCACTTCCTACATATATGAATGATTTTACGCCATCTTTAGCAAGCGTAAAGCACAACATTTACGCTCCCCCGGTCCAGAGGTCGTAAAATTAATGGCGACCGTACTTTACGCCCTTGGGCCAAAAATTTGACATTTCTTATAGTTTTGTTATTCTGTGGTTCTGAAATGACATTTACAATTGGGTGCTTTTAGGTTAATTACGGTTGGTTGGGTTATAAGTTATAACCTCCAATATCCAATAAGGTTTTAAACACACCTTCGTCCACCTCTATCACAAAATTAGTTGGTTTTAACAAAAAACTACAACACTCCACTAAACTTCTTTCAAATTATCAAATTTCAATTATGACGCCATTAAAATTGTCGGTAAAGAAGAGAAATCCGCAAAATAATTTTAACATAATACATAAAAACTCCGATAAGAAAATTCTCGCTAAAAATATCAGGACGTCGATTCCTGAAATCTCACACGGTCACCTTCCTCGAAGCGCATGCGTCAAAATCTCATCGGCGAATCCAAATACTATTGGTCTGAACCAGGCGAATCAAGGGTGAGATTTTGACGCATGCGCTCGAGGAAGGTGAGATTAACATTCACTCGGGTGAAATTCAGATATGCGAACTTATTTTTACAACATTTATTTTAAATTATAGTTAATTAAAATAAGTTAATAAGTAGGAAGTGCAAAAAATCTCGTATGTACCACTGGTGTAAAGTTAATTTAAGCGCTCGCGTGATTGTTTTCACACTCACGCTTAAATCTATAACTTTACACCCTTGGTACATAAATAGCTATATATATTATATACCCACATCTATTTGATCTGACATGTCAATTACGTTTTATTCAAACGAACAAGGCTAATTTGCATTAAAAAAAGGAAAAACAATTAAAAAAATCTACAATAAAATCTTAATATAACACATTTTTGAAGACGTTTTATCTTACAGTACATACATCGAAAAATAGTTCCTCAGAAGATATATATTAGTAGGTAGTTTTTAATTTAATAATATTTATGTAAATATATATATTTGTTTGTGAATATAGACTTAGTTTTTGTGATAAAATATGAAGTAACACAGCCTAGGAATAAAAAATGAAAATCAAAACATTGATCCCAATTTTTAATAAATTTAATTAAATAATTTTATTATTTAATGTTTTAAATAAAAAATATTTCAAAAATTTTAAATGAATAAATTTTTGTGTAATTCGGACGTTAAAAACTAAAATAAATAATTAAATCCTTCATAAACTACTACACTTTCACGAAATTTAATAAAAAAAGTACATACATAAACCCGTTTAAATTATGAAAGACATCTACGGATTCTTAATACAGAATCCTTATAACTTATAATTTACGTTTTTAATGAGATCACAAAATCAAGAGAAAAATATGTGTTAGGAATATGAATGATTTAATGACTTCAATTTTGATTCGATTTACAATAAGTATAAAGTTGAACTTTTTTGCTACTGAAGAATTTTGGCATCATCTTTTAGGAATATTATTTTTTTTTTAATTTTATTAATACGCAACTCAAAAATGATTAAATGTTCGTATAAACTGTATGATCAGAATTTTTTGTTTATTTTCAAAATTGTTATTGACATTTATGAAGGATTTCATTTTGTATAAAATAAATTATAAAAACACCCTTAAATAGCTTATTTGAGAAAAAATTAAGGTATCCTGAGTTCTTTTGGTCCCGGTTCTTCAGGGCTGGGGCTATCATCCCTATGGCGACTTCTAACCCTTACCACTTGCCTATGCGAGTTGCTTTCCATTTGTGGACTTATTCCACCATCAACACCATAATGCATACCAAATCCAGTACTAGCAAGTCGCATTTTCTCAGTATTTTGCTCTTCATTTTGAGAAAACAATACTCCCAGATTCAATTGAGGAATGTCATAAAACACAGCTAGTGTCAGCATCATAAAAGTTATTCCCAAAAATAAATAACCTAGAAAAGAAAAAAAATATATAATATATTTACTCGAAATAAAAATCTATGCAACTTCTATCCTCATTCAAATAGTTATGTATGCAACATGTGTAAAAGGTGGATAATATTTACACGTGACGTAAAATCATCAACCATTGAAAATAATAAAATTCCATAAAAAATTAAATTAATGACAGATATTGAAATTTCTAAAATTGTCATTTATCATTAATTGTCAGTGCATAAAGTCATGCTTTTTTGCACTCGTGCACTGACAACTAATCTTAAGTGGCCTAGTTTTTGCATGATCGTAGAAAAAAGTATTAAGGCCTTAACGAAAAAGGGTAAAGTAAATACTTCAGCTTTATTGGTCGTTTGAATAAACTTTCTTAGTTTATCCCCCTATGATGTTTTATCCACGAGGTTGAGGATAGAGGTTCTAATCCTTAATTATTGTAATTGTTAAGTTTATTATAAAATATTGGAAAATATAATTTTTCATGTTACTAACCTGTTGTGAGTATTTTATAAAGTGGTCGGTAAGGCTGATCGGGCGAGTCACCAGGGATGTAGTCTCCAAGCCCAATCGTTGTCAGAGATATAAAACAATAATAAAATGAGTCTAGGTAGTCCCAGTCGGGTTCAATGTAGGCAAAAATGCCGGCGGGTACGAGAAGAAAGAGGACGACCAAGCATACAACTGAAAAGAATAAAAGGGTCTTGGATTATTCAATTAGAAGCGCAAATATTGATTCAAGTCAGGCGCAAATAAAGACTTTTAAATATGTAGCTACTTATAAAAGGTATTAAGAGGTTTTAGTTTCTAATTTTCTTTACCGATTATTTGATTCTCCATATTCAATAAGAAAAATTTGAGTTAACATCGCATTTCTAAATAATTATAAAAATTAACAAGGCCCAGGTCACATAGATTCGAATATCTTGTTAAAAAATAACATTTTAGTAATGATATAAAGTGACGATTATAGTACACCATTTTTTTAACTACTCGTGTATCCCTTTAGAAATGATCCAGTCCTGGGAGGCTATTCTTGAATCATTCAACGCAATGACGTATACGACATGATGAGGATAGGCTCTTACCCAGCAAACACAGTTATATAGCGTGTACATCAAGTTTTATGTAAAATTTATGTAGCAAATAGGGGGTTAAGAGAACTTTCTTCGCAATTAGATGTAAATAAAGATGCAGTGTTTAGAACTCTAAAGGAGCAATTACTGCATCCATTTCACTTCCTTTGAGTTCAAGAGTTATTGCCAATTGACAGAAACAGAAGATTTACTTTTTGTCGATGGGTTAGAGGCAAACAGAACATTTTAAGGAACATCTTATTTACTGATGAATCTTATTTCACCAGGCACGGAGTAATCAATACACATAACATGCAATCCACATGGATTGCTTGTAAAAAGCCACCAAAGGCAGTTTTCAATTAATGTGTGGTGTGGCATTATTGATAATTTTGTTATCGAGCCATTTGAATTGCCTCAAAGGCTTAATGGCAAATCTTATTTACAATTTTTAAGAACAGATCTTCCTACATTACTTGAAGATGTACCTTTGGCCATCAGGAAGACGGAGCACCACCTCATTTTGCTAGAGACGTCAGAAATTATTTAAACCAAAATTTTCCAAGGCGATGGATTGGTCGCGGTCCGGATGCTCCAGTTGTCTGGCCGCCACGATCACCGGATCTGAATCCTCTTGATTTCTTTTTTTGGGGATGTTTAAAGGAAAAGGTTTATAGCACCCCCATTGAAAACCGAGAAGATCTTTGGAGACGGATAGTAAATGCAGCCGATGAGGTTCTGACGAATTGACAATGCCACACATCTTTGATTCTGTGCGGTTTTCATTTCAGCGTCGGGTAAACTTATGTTTCCGTTTCCGAGGCAATCATTTTGAAAATTTCCTTTGATGTTATTATTATTTTTATGTTGTTTTAAAATAAATTTGTTAGAATGTTCCATTTAAATAAAAAGACTTTAATTTTAGTTAATTTATAACTGTTAATTTTCTAAACGCAAACCTAAATTACTCTGGTTTGGGGTTTTAATAAACGATTAAAAATTAAATAAATAGAAATTTGTACGTTTAGTTGATTTGGATACTTTTTGCTATAACTTTTAGAAGCAGCTCTTCAATTACTTCCATATTTTAAGACTTTTTAGAAAAATACCAAATGAATTACTAATAAGTAAAAATTTCAAGTAACGTCAGATTATAAGCGTTACCATGTTTACGGTTTTAAATAAAAAGAAAATGTAAAAATTTGCAAAATTACCTTTTATGCTTTGATTTAGATTTTCAAATTTTACTCAAAACCGGTACAACTTAGAAGAAAAAACTAAGAGACAAAAAATCTTTAAATTGAATTTTTGCACAACAAGAGATAGTTTTAAACTTAACTTAGCAATTGGCTAAAAAGTTCTGAGCTAATTTATGCATACCATCTTCGTCTTAAGCACTTTCCAGGTATCAAACTTTGGTAAGATTTTCACAAAATGAGCTTGTGTTTAAAAAACTTAGGTACACAAATTTGTATAACAAAATCTCTATTAGTGTCGGAGAAATTAAATAAAATGTATTTTTTTTAATCAACTTCAGACGCCTATAACTCCTCAGCGGTGTACTTTTGGATATACAGGGTGGCCCAACTAAGATTTCCCACCCGGCTTATTTCGAAAACCAATAATTTTTGAAAAAAACCCTGAAACCGGTCAATATTTATTTGGCGGGGGATCAATTTTTATGGTAACGCAAGGGACAACCCCTCACCCAGTTATGCAGGGAAACTACCCCTTCAGAAATCTTAAATGGCAATAGGGGTCGAGTGATACATCATTATAAAGCTCCTACTATTCCCTACATAACTGTGATATTTTTTTTAATTTGATGGAATATTTGAGAAGTTATAGCATTTTCACGTTAGAAATGTAAAACGTGTTTTTAACAGGTGACATGAGCTAAAAGGGGTTTTAAAGCTTGATTTTGTTAAAAATAATTACAATCATACTTTGATTCTCCATTTAATAAGGATTGGCCGGTTTCAAAGTCTTTTTACAAAATACTTTTAGTTCCCACCCAGGTTATTATGAAAACAAGTAATTTTTGAAAAATAGCCTGAAACTGATCAATTGTTATTTAGTGGGGGACCAATGTATAGTTGCATTTACTTTTATTGTAACTTTTAACAAAATCAAGCTTTAAAAGCTTTTTAAGCCCATGTTACCTGTTAAAAACGCGTTTTAGATGACTATCGTAAAAATGCTACAACTTCTCAAATATTCCATCAAATTAAAAAAAAATATGACACCTGTATAGAGAATAGTAGGAGCTTTACAATGATGTATCACTTGATCCCTATTGCCATTTAAGATTTCTGAAGGGGTAGTTTCCCTGCATAACTGGGTGAGGGATTGTTCCTTGCGATATCATAAAAATTGGTCCCCTACTAAATAAAAATTGACCGGTTTCAGGGTTTTTTTCAAAAATTATTGGTTTTCGAAATAACCTGGGTGGGAACTCTTAGTTGGGCCACCCTGTATGTATAATAGATAAATGTGGTTATATGTTGAGTTGCAGAATCCCCAGTTAACGGTTGTCGGTCGAATAACGAGACACCCTGTGTAGATACATGCATGCCCCAGAATTTAAAAATATTTTCGATATATACAGGGTGTCCCATCAAGGCCTACTGAACCAAAGTTATATTTTTTTAAATAAAACACACAGTATTTTATGACATTTTTGGATTCCTTATAAAAAGATAATTATACTTTGTATAAACTTTTATGGGTCTATCATCACTCGTTTTGCTGATATTTGCCATTTAAGCAAAAAAAAAGATCAATTTTTGAAAAATCACTGCTCTAAAACAGATGAACATTTTGGCTTAAAATATTGTCAAAAATTGTTCAACATCGCCTAGTCTACAACTATCAGGTCAACTTTAAGTTTGTGATATTTTTTATCAGGGTACCTTATGAAACGAAAATTGTACAATTAAACGAAATTTTCAAATAGAACACCTTGTATATTTTAACATCAATCGATGGCATTTTTTACAAGCTTTCTATTGATATAATTTTTCTATGGTCGCTTATCAATGGTTTAGGAGATATTAATATCCAAACTGAGAAATGTGTGTGGGACTTCATACTGAGTGGGCAAAAAGATCTCGATCTTATGATTTGGATGGAACCCACAGACCATTCATCAAATTATTACTTTTGCCTTACTGTAAGGTGGCCAGATTTTTATTTTGCTTAGGCGCGACAAGACAATGATGTTATTAAAAAAAATGCTCCATTTTCATGAAGTTTCATTTAAACCAAAAAAGAGTTACAAAAAAAACAACATTATCAGCAAGAAACAAACCAAATTTGACAAATAATAAACAAAGACGATGACCTAATTTTTTATCCAGATTTTTAAGAAGCTTTCTCATCTAACGGGCCACATCTACTATCTCAAGAAGATCTCACTGATTTGATTCGTGATTTAAATTTGTCCAAACCGCTGGCCAAACTTTTGTCATATCGATTATAGTCTACAGCACAACACCCTTTTTTATAAATGATTACTAACAGGCTGAATTTTCGTGAATAGCTTCGTTTTGACGAGACGCCCAATTTTTCTATCTACGAAATTTCTCGATAGTGGTACCTAATAAAGTGCGCAGGCGTAAAACAGGTCGATTGGGCGATTATCAAAATTTGATTACTAACAGTTAGTTTTGTTGGTTAATCTTAAGATAATTTGATGAAAAACTCGAAAAAACGTTTGTCCTACAAAATTGGTGGTTTAACCGAAGACTTCCCCCACTCTCAACATGTCCGAATAAAAAATATTACTAACCAGCTGATTATTTTACTATTGCTGGGTTAATGTTTGAATAATTAAATTGCCAAATTGTCCTACAAATTAAATGGTATGAATGGCTCGGAAAATGTCAGTTTCAGAATATCACTTTTATCATTACTAACTGTAGGATAAAGATAAATAACATATGATGGGTGAGTGTATTCTCTTCCCAAATAAAACATTATCCTATAAAAAAATGGGTATGTATCGCTAGTCCGACAAGAATTAAAATGGAGGATAGCAATAGCTTGTCATTCTCAAAGGTGATCTGAAAAAAAAAACAACTTGGGAATCTTTCATGGAACTGACTTCAGATTTTTTCGGAAATTACCGAGTAAGTAACTACTATTATTCAGAAACTTTTAACCACTTAAAAGGTTTTAGGTTGTCACATGTCCTTAAAAATACGTTTTCTACACGCTTATTTGGACTTCTTTCATAAAAATTTGGGCGCCGTTAGCGATCAGCACGTGAAAGATTTCACCAGGATATTTCTACAATACAAAAACGGTATCAACGCCAGTGGAGTCTAAATATATGCCTGCGGACTACTGTTGGGCATTAAAACGGAACGTCTCTGAAGTAAAATACAGAAGTAAAGTAGTGTAGAACTTGCAGAGATTTGGATAAACAATATGAGTAATGAAAGACGGGAATTCCATATATCCAACTTATTTTAATGATGTAAACTTTACATTTACAAACTGCTATATGTTTCGCCGTACTACGGTTTCATCAGGCAACAACTAAAATTATTTTACAATAAGCGAAAACAGGCAAATTTGTGACATATTACTTACAATTCAAAAAGTATAAATAAAGTTGTACGAAAATCGTGTAAAAAACACAAATTATCGAGTAAAGATCAACTAAAAGAAGCTAAAATGTTACAATTAGATATGTGTGGTTTCGTTGTTTACAAAACTTACTTGGAGTTGGATAGTGTTCTTGAAAAAAAGTCATACGTTCTAGAAATTGGGTTTCGGAACGCCAAGTAAAATAAAATTCTTATAAAAAGAAAACAATACTTATAGAACATGGAGTAAGATAACATTTAACGTATATAGGAAGTTGTGATAATCGTTAGCCTTTAAAATAAGTTGGATATATGGAATTCCCGTCTTTCATTACTCAAAACACAGAAGCATCGGTGACCTAAAATTAAAAACGCTGTAAAACGCTTTTTGGGTTTTTTTGCCAATGAAATTTGATCTCCTTCCTAACCTTAAAGGTTGATCTATTACGAACTGAGTGTCCCCACAGAAGCGTTTAGAAATGTTGAAAAAAAGTGGATGAATTTTATTCTATTCTTGCTTTCTATTTATCAGAGTTCCATTAGTGGTTAGACTATTTACGTAAGTATTTTCTCTCGCCCACTCATCTTTTCACCAATTCTCTTAGACAAAGAGTCACGCCATTTCATTATCCTGTAGCATATTTAAGAAATGACGCCAAGATTCTTGACTATTTTTAAAAAACACATTTTTATTAGAATTTGGGCTAATTTAAAAAAATCGGACGAAAAATGTGAATACGTTTATCTCGTGTAACTCGACCCGGATTGGATTGAAAATATGATTATGACAGGATTCAGTTCATTTGGCCTGGATTGAATTTTTCAATCAATGATTAATCCTTGTTACCAACTAAAGAAAAAGAAATCCCTCCAAACATTCCGCCGTTTCCTTTTTTAATCTCAATAACACTCATTA
Source organism: Stenus bimaculatus (assembly GCA_963971135.1). Lineage (NCBI taxonomy): Eukaryota > Metazoa > Arthropoda > Insecta > Coleoptera > Staphylinidae > Stenus > Stenus bimaculatus. The sequence continues at coordinate 41,851,684 of OZ020182.1, forward strand.
TATGTATAATACATTATTTGCCCAACAGAAAAACTCCAATTACAGAACAAAATATGAAATAGCATGTGTAAATAATTAATTTTACATAAAACATAAAATTTATAAGATGATTAGAATATATTAGGTACATAAAAAACTATCACTATATTTAAATCTGAGAGCAACATATTTAATAATACAGGGTATAACTTAAATGCACGGCAAAAATTTAAGGGGTGCTTCCTTGGGTCATTTTAAGAACATTTATACCTTAGGTGATTTTTCGAAAAACGCTTCATTTCAAAAATACACGATAATTTTAATTATTTATTAATCTAAATACAATTTACAATAAGTGTTCAAAATGAGAACCATTAGCTAGCAAACAAGAATCCAATCTTCTTCTCATCGATTGGCAAACTCTTTCAAAGATACCAGGATTGTTTCTTATTCGTTAATTATTCTAGTTCTTAGATCTTCTAAATTTTCTACCGGAGTCTGATAAATTAATGATTTCAGATGGCCCCATAGAAAAAAATCCAAATGATTTAAATCAAGGGATCGAGGAGGCCATGGTTGTGGACTACTGCGTCCAATCCACCTATTAGGATAGTTTGCATTCAGGAACTCACGAGCAACCAAACTAAAATGCGCTGGAGCTTCATCATGCATTAGCCACATTACATTCCTCGTCGACAATGGTACATCTTCTAACAAACACGGTAGCGATTGTTCCAAAAAAATCCGATATGCTTCACCGGTAAGCCTTGGAGGTAGAAATGCTGGTCCAATAAGAAAATCACCCACAATTCCGACCCAAACGTTTAATGAAAATTGTTGTTGTAAACGATCTTCACAAATCTCATGTGGGTTTTCTTCGGCCCACGAATGTCTATTGCGAAAATTCATTACTGTGTTTCTTGAAAAATTTGCTTCGTCAGTAAATAAAATTATGGTCATTAATTGAGGGATTTGGATCAATTTTTGAAGATACCAGTGCCTGAACGCGTCATGGGTGTAACAAATGCTGCCTTAAAATTCTCCAAACAGTCATATTACTTACATTCAAATTTCTACCAATTTTTCGTGTAGATGTACTTGGATCTTCTTCCACCAAGTTGAGCACATTTTCTTCCAATTCTAGCGTTCTAACTCTCATTGGCCTTCCTGATCTCTCTCTGATCTTAAACGAACCACTTTCTCGAAGACAGTTATGAATGTTTTCAAAAGTTTTTCTATCAGGAAGACGACGGTTGGGAAATCTTTCACGATAAAAACATCTTGCTCGTAGTGCATTTCCATTGACAAGTCCATAGGTAAAATGGATGTTTGTCATCTCGGAATTTGTGTAATATTTCATAATTAGCAAAATAAACTATGACAGGTGACAGCAACAAAGTTTGTAGCCATGGTAACAACTAAACTTTAATTTTTACACCTATTATTTATTTAATAAAAAGCATGCATTTTAAGAAATCTTTATCTTTGTGTATTTTTGAAATGAAGCGTTTTTCGAAAAATCACCCCTTAAATTTTTGCCGTGCATTTAAATTAAACCCTGTATAATAACATTAAATAAACAAACAGTAACTATACATTAACTTTACAATGCAACGGTGGCCACTACTTTGTTGAAATCATTAAAACTGCTATTAAACATATTTACATTTTCAGTGCTCAAATACTGATTATAATTAGTCATCATAGAAACTATTGGCGAGTTGGTAAGTACGTAGGTCCTAATAGAAGGACAATAAAACAGATGTTTTTGTCTCCCAGTTGGTCGTGGTATTTTGAAAGATATTTGCGATAAAAGGTAGGGATAATCAATTAAGTTATTTAGTAGTTTAAACAGAAAATATAGAGATATCCTTACTCGCCGGACTTGTAAGGAGTCTACATTAAAGCGTCTCAATAATATGGAATAAGGGAACCCACATTCAGGATAAACACCATCAACTCTATATGATAAGAATTTTAAAAACCTTCTTTGAACTGATTCTATATCTGTTATATGGACCGAATATACTTGATTCCATATTAAAGCACAGTACTCGAGCTTTGTTCTAACAAATGAAAAAAATAGTGTTTTAAGACTATCAATATTATTGAATTCTCTGCAATTCCCAACTATGAAGCCCAGAGACTTTAACTTTGACGATATTTTCAAAATGGTGGTTGAAAGATAACCTGAAATCGAAAGTCACACCTAAATCTTTAATAGTTGAGCACCTTTCAACATTTTGGTTATTAAGGTTGTAATCAAAAACAACTGGTTGAGTTTTGCGAGTGAATGTTACAATTTTACATTTTGAAACGTTTAATTTTAGAATATTTTCAGGGCAAAAGCGCCAGCGCTCTAATTTTAATAATTGCTGTTGTAAGAATTTGCAGTCATTGATTGCCTTGACTTCGATGTAAAGTTTTAGATCATCAGCGAACAACAATTTTTCACACTCTATTTCTTCGCATATATCGTCAATGAATAATAAAAACAAAAGTGGCCCTAGGTTTGATCCTTGGGGAACACCCGATCTAGCATAATATAATTTTGAGGTATGACCGTTGTAGTGAACAAACTGTTGTCTGTTGTATAGGTAAGATTTGAAAAAGTTGATTAAATTGTTACAAAAACCGTAGCTGTCCAACTTTCCCAAGAGAATGATGTGTTCAATGCTATCGAAGGCTTTCGAAAAATCCGTATACACCACATCAACTTGATTTCGATCACCAATGGAGGAATTGGGTAGAGCGTTTATCAACAAAACCATGCTGGTAGGGGGAAATGTGTACCTTTAAGGATGGATACAAAAAATTATACACTGTTATTTCGAAAACCTTCGCAAAGTTAGGCAATATGGATATTCCGCGATAATTTTCTATCATATGTGAATTTCCGCTTTTGAAAATTTGACAAATATTCGCTAATTTCTAGCATTCAGGAAAGGTTGAGGTTTGAATCGATAGGTTAAATAGCACAGTGAGCGGTGTAGCAAATACGTACATACAATCTTTGATAATAAAACTAGGAACATTATCATAACCTGAAATTAACTTATTATTTAGAGATTTTAAGGCCTTCGGTACCCCATTTTCGTTTATTTTGTTTAACTTTATGGACGATGCATCTGAAGTAGCAATATTTTGTGTTGGAGGATTTACCGTTGGTGGTAAGTATGTACTACTAAAAAAATTTGCAAATGCGTCAACAATGTTCTTTGTCGAGTCTACAATTGCTCCTTTATATTCCATTTGACTCGGTATTCTTGATTGTTCTTTTTTTGAATTTATGAAGGACAAGAATAAATTTGGATTACATCTTACGTTACATTGAACCACATTCAAATAATTTTTGTATGCTAGATCTGTTTGGTGTTTTATTGAAGATCTTAAATTTTTGTAATTTTGCAAATTTTTTGTTCTCGAAATTTATCTCTTTGTTTAATCCACCGAATTATTTGTGGAGTAAACCATTTTGGAAAAGAAGTATTAGATTTTAAGCTAAATTTTGGAATATGTTTATCAAATATATTTAGGAGTATTAAAATAACTTCTGACTTCTAGGTTATAGCAAGGTGCATGGTTAATGGATATGTATGCACACATGACAATAGTCAGTTGTGCCAAGTTCGATAACATAATTTACTAGTAACTTTTTTAAAGTCAATCGCGTTTATGTCGTTACAAATTGCTATTCAATCGCGATTACAAAGTCCAATCCCATGATTTTATATGATTGTATTATTAAACTAAATGTTGAAAGTAAATTCAATCCTACGTGTTTATATCGCAAAAAATTCGGAATGAGTCAAACGCTTTTCAATTCAATCCGGATCGTGTTACACGAGATAAACGTAGTCTGTGCTTAAATTACTATAACATTTTTTTCTATATTTTTTTTAATAAATTATAAATATTCTTTAAAATAAATGAAAAAAGTTAATTGAATACAAGAATTTATTTGAATATTCCAAACTAAACTTTGGCCTATTTGTAAGGGAAACGTGAAACTTGTGCTTAGAAATGGGACATTAATTTTAATGGAAACGGAAAGCAGTGGCTTTGAAACAAGCCTCAACGGAGAGCGGAGATAATTTTGGCCCAATCAAAAGCAAACCTGAACTTTAGTTTCGGCTACTTGATTTATCTTGTTATTATAATAACATGGCACTAATTGGTAATTCGCTTGTTTACTATAATGAACTTTCAGATGGCTACACGCTACATATCGCATGTAAAAAGTCGAATGTTAAAGGTCGCCATCAGAAAGCTTACACAAGGAAAATACGACAACGTGTGAAAGGATCCCCTTTTTTCATATAAAGCTTGAGTGCGTTTCAGGTTCAAATTACATTCTGTGATAAATGGGAATGGGATGTTGGAAATAGTCCACCCATAAAAATGTTAAAAGTACTTATTATTTACGGTGTTTAATTCTTTATTATTTTAAATGTGTCACATCAAATACATTTAACTATCAATTTCATTGTGTGGAAATATTTTAATTTATATTAAATTATATGTACACACCACTATGCACACTACCTAGCGGAAATTAATCGCAACTCAATCGAATGCTTTTAAACTGACTACAAATTAAACGGAAGATTTAACGCGAAATTAAATTCAGAACCTACGTGTAATTCGCGTACAATTATTCCACCCATTTGTATTCCCAAGGATTTAATTTGGGAATACATGCATGTCCGATGAGTTGAGGCGTGTGAGGTCTTCAGGGAATTTCAATTTAGTTATCCCGTTATATTATGAAAACTCATGCTCTTTTCATAAGTAAATGTTTTTAATTATTTCATAATTAAATGATATAAGAATTGTTTTACTTGGAAACTTCGCATCATATGCCAAAGGCGGACCTACACAAAAGTGTATGTAATCAACAGCAAACTTGGTTAGAATATTCATGTACATTAGCATGGGCCTCAAGGAAGTGTGGTTTTATTGGCAGAACCCAATTTTAAGTACGTAACCATTAAAAATAGTTGACAACTTTTTACTCCCTAATATCTAATTTATCAGGGTTTAAAATGCTTGCAAAAACAAGTAATAAAAGTATAATTTAATACTACACAAACCAAATATCTTGAACCATTCCCGAAAAATAATGAAAAATCCTATGTAGAAATGTGTAATATGGTTAATTCCGCCATCAAAAGAGGAAAATCTAACTAGTTTCAATGTTAAAAATGCGGATCCCACTTCGCCATCGAAAATAATAAAAAGTAATAATATCATAAGTACTGCAGATATTTCCATTCCAATGTTTTTAAGACACGTTGATGCTATCACCATATTAAGTCTGCTCCTCAAACAATTAACTAATTAACTACTACAAAAATGTATTTCCTTCAAGTTAATTTACCTTAAAATTAGTAGACTCAAAAAAGCCTTGAAAATAATTGGCTCAATATATGAAATGCGGCGGATTTCTATGAAATTAATTTAAACATGTTAAAAAATTGTCTGCCATTAATTTTAGATTATGTGTACATTTCCTCAAATGTGGATCAGTAATAACTCCTTCTCCCAAAAAACCTTCTCCTACTAAATATTAATATCCAAGACCAATAAATTTACTCGGTACTTTCAAAAATACTAGAAAAGGTCGTGGATGAGCAACTTTGCGATTACCTTCAAGCTAATAAATTATTACCTAAGGACCAATCGGGCTTTAGAAAAGGACCCAGTTTCGAAACTGCACTTAGTAGTATCATTGATGGTATATAACACAGATAATAAAAAGAGCCACGTTAGGTGTCCGTAATTAACTAAAAATTAATCCTTTAAATCTATTAATTAGGTTCCAAAAATTCACAGATTGGTTCCTCCAAACATTAAAGCAAAAGTGAACCGAATTGACTTAGTAATAAGGTATGTACTTAATTTATACCTGGTAAGACCTGGAGAGGAAAAAATTAAAAGGATTAGGGTAGTTGTAATATACAGCGTGTTCCGTTCATGGTTCACCAAACGTCAGGATTAGAAACTAGAGTGACTTGACAAAAAACGAAAAAAGTAGGAGTCTATCTTTTATATTTATGAAGCTACAGCATTTTGAAATTTAGGTCACCAATTTTTGTAAAAAATCAAAAAATCGGTAAATACTTTTTAATCAATATACGTAGAATTAAAAGAAAATTATCGCTGGAAAGCTGAACCATCCTCTTTCTATTGGTAATAGCATTCATACAGATAAGGTTGATATAATGTTGAATAAAAAATCGCTAGGAAAAAAGAAAACATAATATTTTTTTTTGAGTTTTCAAAATATTTTTCATGATAAGACCCATTAAGGCTGTAATTTTTTTAAATTTTCTGAAAGTTCTTCATACTTACAACAAATCAAGGAAAAATTTGAAGCCATAGCTCTTTTCCTTCTCTTATATAATATATTATATTGTATAATAAAATTTCAGACGTTTTTAAAAAACTCCCCCTAAATAGTTTCAAAAAAATTCAAGAAATTCCCACTCCAGTAAGATTTACTTTAAACTACTTTCTTTCTTTCCTATTTTCTCTTTAGTTTTGCGGATCTACATTTGGCGATGATCTTGTTTGTGGTGTGCATAGGAAATTTTTAATGAATGACTGAAGTTGTTAATTTATGCGCTAATATTATTGTGTTTATTAATACGAGGTTAAGTGAAAGAACAGATTTATCTGAACTTCGCCTTGTGGTTTGGCCCATTATTACATCAATATAATCATTGTATCTTGAGCACTGTAATGTTATTTTGTGATAATGAGTTGAATAAAGATATTATTATTAAATTAAGAAAAAATTCCGTTCGGTGTAAGTATTGTTGGAAAATAAAGTCTCTTTCAAGAAAAAAAAACCTCGGCTATAGTTGTATCGAAAAATTTATTTGGTGTAATTCATTTACAACCAGTTGACGTTTCGGTAGAGATTCCTACCTTAATACATAACTAAAAATATTTACAATTAATATGTGATTTTTTTAATTACAAAGAAAAAAAACTTTTTTGTATAAAAAAAGACAAATCTAAGACAATAAAGATCAAGAACTAGGTATTAAATACGGTATGAAACAATCAAAACTTACAAAGCCGTTCTGTTAGTTTCATGAGTATATCAAAAAATGGTCCATCTTTGGATGATCGGAGATGTAATTTAGTAAAATAAGTATGGACATGTCTTTTTTGAGGTGCGCTGGAAAATGGCCTAAACGGAAAACAACCTAAACAGAAATTGGCCTAAACGGAAAGTAGTAAAACGTAAAATAGCATAATCCAGAAACCGAAAAGTAGCATAACGTACTTTAGCATAACGGAAAGCAGCATAACGGAAAATAGCATAAACGGAAATTGGCCTAAACGAAAAATAGCATAAATGGAAATTGGCATAAACGGAACATGGCAAAAACGGAAAATAGCCTAAACGGAAATTGGCATAAACGGAAAATTTTCTATACAATAGAAACGAATATAAAAACATGAAGCTAAAAACGAATACGAATGGATTCGAATCCATCCTGGTCCTATTTGAACCATATACTTAATATCTTAAATATTAAATCTTGGATCTTAAATCTCTGAGCATAAATAGACCTTATAGTCCGAGAGTTAGCGTCACAAAAATGTGTACTATTTCTAAATGGACTAAATGTTGCCTATGATCCATTTCAGTCAGTCGAGCTGGAAATGATATGTTGAGCAAAGTTGATCAGCAAGGGAGGTGTGACTATATCAATAAAAATCGTTTGTACTGTTTGTAAATGGACGAAACTTGCTCAGTATTTAATTTGAGGTGTAAACTAAACTAACCTAACCTAATTAAACCAGTCAGTTGCCTTGGTAGACGTGCACAGGCAGTCGGTCAAGCGCTGACCTACTCATGACGTTATCGTAAAAGTGGTTGTCTATTTTTAAATTAACTTGGATCGCCAATAAGCCCTTTGGACTATTTGTAAATGGACGTAAACTTTGTCAGCAGATAATTTGAAGCATAATAAACGTAATTAAATCATTACACAAGTCAGCTACCTTGGATTATGGTGTTTTACTTTTAGGCCATACTACGGTTAGGCTATTTTCCGTTTAGGCTATTTTCCGTTTAGGCCATTTTCCGTTTATGCTAAAGTACGTTATGCCACATTCCTGTTTCTGGATTATGCTATTTTCCGTTTAGGCTATTTTTCGTTTAGGCTATTTTCCGTTTTGGCTATTTGCCGTTTTGGCTATTTTCCGTTTAGGTCATTTTCCGTTTTGGCTATTTTCCGTTTAGGTCATTTTCCGGTATGCTGCATTCCGGTTTCTGGAATATGCTATTTTCCGTTTAGGTCATTTTCCGTTTAGGCCATTTTCCGTTTAGGTCATTTTCCGTTTAGGCCATTTTCCGTTGAGGCTATTTTCCGTTAAGGCCATTTTCCGTTATGCTGCTTTCAGTTACGCTACTTTCCGGTTTCTGAATTTTCCGTTTAGTCCATTTTCCGTTTAGGCTGTTTTCCGTTATGCTAAAGTACCAATTGTGAATAACTTTTTTTTAAATATAACATCTTTTGAACTTTCGACTTGTAATATTGCATCATAATATGTGACTTTGGGTTTGCTTTAGAAAATAGTAATTTTTATTACAACCCTTCTTCTTTCATGATTAACACGTTAGTTGTAGTAAATTCGAGGTCTGCAAAAGTACCCTAATTTAAAGCACCAACAAAAAACGAAGTTGGCTTTAACAAAATCCATCCAATGTCATAATCTAACAAAACCATAACAAAACAATCATTCCAAAGCATTCTTTGCTGTCATGCAACAAGTGGACCGCATTTTGAGATTTAATGCTTTTCTGTTTTCTGGGCAAAAGAAAACATCACAAATCCTATAAAGTGAAAGTGTAAAATGTTGGTTTGTTAAAAAAGATTAAAACTGAAGAACCCACTGGAATATTAATAGTTCCACAATTTTCGTGATTTGTTCATAATCAAAGGTTTGCATTTTTAAACCAAGCCCCGTACACTCATAAATATTCGAAATTACGATTTTTCTCCATACATTTTTTCAATGAAATCTCCCCATCCTTTTTTATCGTTTCGAAACGATTCGATACTGGTTTTTCTATTTATCAGAATCTGGAATGATTAGTCACTCCCAATTATTCAAATTGCGCCCTTATTAAATATTAAATTGTGACTATAAGCTTTAAATTAATGACTGTTTTGTTGGAGTATGGCATTGGTTGGATTTTGTTGAAGACAACTTCGTTTCTAATTTGTGCTTTAAATTCGTGTACTTTTGCAATCCACGAAGGTACTTCAGAAGAAGCGTTACATACGATTAAGATTGACCATCACTTAGGGTAAGTTCGGTTAATCTTATAATTATTTTAAAGTTATAAGCATAATTCACTGAACTCTAAAATTTAAAAGTTTAGTTTAAATTAGATAAATGGTACAATTCTGTGCAAAACCTTAAGCCCATACAGGAAATATCTGTAAGATTTGTTAGGTGGGTTCTAATAACCATGTTTACCTCATAGATACGTTTCCTAAGGGCTTAAGGGTTCGTACAGAATCGACACAAAAAAATACGGGTATACGAATACTCTTAATGAAATCTATACAGGGTGGAACACACTTTATGGCACGATGAGATAAGAATGCGTGAAGTGGTGGGGTTCGCCCATTAGAATAGTTTTATCCCATGGTCCCATGAAACATGTTCCACCCTGTATACTTGTGGCCGATTTAAAATAATTACTGTAAATCCTAATAAAAATATACTTACCAATAATAAATAAATGTAGAAGACGTATATTGAAAGGTTGGTAGAGATGTCCAAGACGTGAGTTCAGCCATTGGAGGAACCAAATTGTAGGCACCAAGAGTCGCTCAACAAAAGCAGAGAGTAGAACGAGAGTAAAAGGTATCCCAAACACAGCATAAATTATGCAGAATGCCTTGCCTTCCCTGCTAAGAGGCGTCACGTGCCCGTATCCTGGAGGATAAATGCAGGAATAAAAGAAAGAAAACGAACGGATTTGCGTCAAGCAAATCTTTGAACTTTTTTGCATAACTTGCAAATATAATTCATCATTGAGAATTTAGAATAGCACAAAGAAAATAGGAATTTAAAATTATTTAATTTAAATTGAATGATCGTATTATTTTTTAGTGAATTGAAGTAAATTACAATTATATTTACCAATCGTTGTGACAACTGTTCCTGAAAAGAAAAGCGATTGCCCGAAGCTCCAATTTGGCTCTCCTGAAACATTTTTCACAGCTGAAACTCCCCTATTGCTTGCTTTAACTATTTCCCCAATTAATGCTTCTAAATCTTCATCTGCAATCAATAAAAACATCACGTTAAAACCTTACACACACATTTAATCGTAGTATTTTTATATTACAGGGTTATAAATTAATTAAATTAATAATCAAGTTTGTACAGAAAATTTTATTATACAAGGAACTCACATTCAACAGAATTTTTAATAATTAACTATTAGTTTTTTCTGGAATTTCTTCAAAAAAAATATTATACTACTGTACACATTTAAAAAATTAATTTTTGTTAATGAAAAATTATTTTAAGAGTTATTAACCCCTTATACATAGATTGTTGGTACATATGTGTACAATTTTTAGTCCTCACAAATCTATTATAAATATCTAGGCGGTTTTTGGTATAAATATAATATTTAATTCTATAAATAATATGATCCGCAGAGTTCGGCCCTATAAAGGATTAATTTAAAATTTGGGTCTTACTTTTTTTTATTTAAATCAAGTATGCTTTGGGTTTTGAATATCTTTAAGCCAATAAGATGCAAAATTTTACCGAGGGAAATTTAACCTCGTCGTTTACTTATTTTAAAAACAGCCAATAATGTTCAAAAGAACCAATTTGGCAAAAAAAATCTAAATAATAATTGATTTAAATAAAAAAAAATATAATAAGAAAAAAAATTTATACAGGGTGTTCCACAAAAATCATGAAAATTTATCAATTTTAAAATTGCTCTAACTTTTTAAGGAGTCGAAAAAACATAATAGTTCATAGGAAATTTTATGTTCAGAATGACATTTACTATCTAAAAAAAAATTTGCTGGAAAAAAAGTGCGACACCCTGTATACGTTTGGAAGGTATTTGGAGCTGGTGAAACAAAAAGATACAGGTTTTGTGGAATAGTATTCAAGGATAATTGTAGTAAAATTAACATCACGGCCACAATATTAATATATGTAAGTGTGTTTAAATGTTCTTTGATTAATGTTTTTATATTAAACATAGCAGGTAACAACTTAATGGAGAGTCCATTTCATAAACACTACTTTTTCATCCAAAAGAGTTTCATCTACACAGATGTTTCAACGACATTTACTTTCACCTACTACATTTTGATCAACAATGAAAGACCGTTTTAAGTTTTTCTTCTCATTTCGTTGTTTGTAATAAAATGCAATAATACACCCAGGCAACAGTGTCGGTGAAACACGTCTTTTTCGATAAAATGGTATTGTCGAAGAAAAAGCATTGTCGATGAAGAATAAAAAGGTAATGACGATGAAAAGTCATTGTCGATGAAAAGGTATTTTCGATGAAATGGTTTTCGATGAACAGCTAATGTAGATAAAACATCTTTGTCGATGAAAACGTAGTGTCGATTCAACGTCCTTGTCGATGAAACGTCCTTGTCGATGAAACGTCCTTGTCGATGTAAAGGTGTCTCGATGAAAAGGTAATTTCGATGAAAAGGTTGACGATGAAAAGGTGATGCGATACATCTTTGTCGATGAAAATGTAGTGCCAATGGAATCTTTGTGGAAAGGTTTGTCGTTGAAAAAGTACTGTCAACGAGAGAGTTATCGATAAAAAGTTCTTTTAGATGAAACATCTAGGTCGATGAAAAAGTAGTGTCCTTGAAACGTTCTTGCCGATGAAAAGGTGTCGATGGTATTGCATTCGATAAAAAAATTTCAACAAGCCTGCAGGGTTAGTTGGAAAATACGTCAAGTGCAAATTAACTTTTTATGGGTGGCATAGACTATTTTATTCTACAATCCAGATCGATTTGTTGCACTAGTGCAAGAAAGGTTGAATTTACCCACTGACAATTATTGATCCCAAATGACTTAGTTTTTGCACGATCGTAGAATAGTTTTTTTAGTCTTTAAAACGCAATGGTAAACCTAATAAACCCCATTCAATTACAACCGTTCTTAATTTATTAATTATAATTATTATTTATAATTATTTATTATATTTTTTAAACAAATCCATGTATTTCGCAATTAAAAATATCTTTTTTGGTTTAGAAGATCATAAAGGTAACCTCGCATAAACAATAAATTGTATATTACGTATTTAATAAATTCAAAAAACCTTTAGAGTCATTTTTTGAGTATGCTAAATAGGGTGCCACGCCCGCATAAATAACTCATAAACTACTTAATATTTTTGTACCAAATTTGGGCAGCATTTAAAAATATTTATAATAATGATTTTCATTTTACGGAATAAAAAAATATTAACAGTAAGTGTATTTTTTAGAGCCCTTAAAGAACTCCCATTTTAGTTATTCAATAACCAATTAAAGCATGTTGTTGATGCAAAATCAATATCTGAAGGCATAAAATACGAATCGATTGGTGCTATAAGCATGCCAAAGAAAAATTTCTTTAAATAGTTATTCGTACGGTACGAAACGTCGATTTTGAAAAAAAGTTGCCCAATTTAAACGTAGCAACAAAAAAAACTCATAAACATATATAATATGTACACTTGTTTTCAATTAGTATGTAAAACTGTGTATATTGTTGTTATTATTAATTTAAATTGGGTATTTAGTTTTTAAATCGGTGCGCGGCACTAGTAACATAAATGACCCTTAATTTAATGATCTTTAGCGGTTAGGTAATAATAATTATTGTTAAAGGTGGAGATTAAAGTGAAACATGAATGATATTAATGTTAATGATGATTGAGTTTGGTGGTGTGCACTTGCTAAGTGTTCTTAGTATTGAATTGCATCGAAAACCGATTTGCTAATTAATGGATTCTAAAACTTACAAGATATGTACTAAGTAATGAAACTAGGAATATTAAAAATTAAACATTCCGCTAAGTAGCTTTGCTATAAGATTATTTTCTTTATAAAATCTTTCGACGGTTTTGTCTAAACTTTTATTTAAACTCTTAAAGAAAAATTGATATTTATATTTATACCGGGTGTCCACGGAACTAGGGCCACCCCTGTTATATGGCATAAGAAAACGAATGTATTGAACTAAAAAAAATCAATTTCGCTCACCGTTTCACCGAAAATAACATCAACTTTTTTGTTTTAAATGTAATAAAAAATATTAAAAAAATCCAAATTTTTTTTTGAATGTTTTGTCAAAAGCATTCTTAGAAGTTACTAAAAAATAAGGTGTTAAATTAAAAAAAAAATGTTGATGTCATTTCCGGTGAGTTCAATAAATTAGTTTTCTTGTGCCATATAACATAGTAAAATTTCAAATTTTTATTTTCATAAATAAATTACAGGAGTGGCCGTAGTTCCATGGACACCCGGTATACTTTTAAGTAATTCTGTTATAAGGTATTAGAAGTATTAATAGGTAGATTAAAATTTTTTCAAAAAATCAGCTTTGAAAAATTTATGTTTTGGAAAAATCATAAAAGGTATGTTTCTTCAAATTTTGTAACAACGACTTTTTCAGAAATTGATTTTTTCTGAAAAATCAATAATATTTTAGGTAAGAATTGGGTTTTGTATGTAATTTCTTCCAGAACTTCAAGAACAATTATTTTAAGGAATGGTTAATATTAGAAGAAGTTATTAAAACAGAAAATAGTGTCCAAATTTTTCAAAAAAATGGAATGTGGAAAATCAGCTTTGAAAATTTGATTCTTTGGATAAAATATAAATGGTATAAATATTTGGTAAAAATTGGGGATTTTGATTTTTTATAAAATTTTGAGCTCTCGGCGTTTTGGTAGCTCAGATAGTTTTCGAGAAATTGAATTTTTCTGAAAAATAAAAAATATTTTAGGTTAGAATTGGGTTTTGTTATACTTTTACTTACTCCAAAAGAAGAGTAAATATTAAAATAATACTTTTCTAAGGACAAAAGGGACTGAAAGAGCATGAGTGGTTTAATTTTTAATCAGAAAATTCCTTAAAGTTTGAGACGTCAAACGTTTTAGTAGCTCAGATAACTTTCGAGAAATTGAATTTTTCTGAAAAATCAAAAATATTCTAGGCCAAAATTGAGATTTGTGTGTACTTTCTCCCACAAAAATATTTTAAGTCAAAATTGTTTTTCCCTATACTTTGGCTAGAACTCCAAAATAAAAATAATTATTTTTAAGGATAAAAAGGACTAAAAGAGCTTTTTAATGGGTAATATATTGGGGGAAGTTATCAAAGCAAATAATATGTCTTCGTTAAAAAAATGGAGCTGTATAGGAAACTAGCTTTGAAAAACAGCCCAATCGAGCAAAAATAAAATAATTGTATATTCAAAAACATAAAATTTCACACCCCAATAAATAAAATTGAAAATAGGTTTTAGGGAAAAGGTTCAGCTTTATTAGTTTAATGGTCACTGATAGGAAGCACTAAGATTTTAATTTTGAATTAAAGATTTTTGTTTTTGTTGTTGTCAAGATTTAGTAATATACAAAATTCATGTTATACAAGTCTAAATAAATAAAAAATGCATTTTCAATTAAATCTTTTTTCTAGTACATATTTAGTTATTCCAACATAGGTAATATATACTTCATAGTGTGAAATTCATGTCACGAGTAATTCACGCTATCAATTCAATCCCACTCAAGAGTGGGTTCTATACTTCTACTCTACACCATTTCTAATTGTATTTCAGAAAAGATCAATTCGATTTCAGAAAGCATCAATTGTATTTCAGAAAAATCAAATTAATTTCAGATAGGACCAATTACAAAAAAATGAGGAAGTCAAGAGTTTTGGCGGTAATTGTGCACGTGAACCACAATATCACACACATTTAATCAAAAATGTGATTTCGAGATTTAACATTACACCAGTAATACCAGGCTTACGTCCTTATTCACCAATGTTAAACCCAAGTAAAATAATCTGACAAAGACTCTTGGCTTCCTCAATATTTTACAAATGTCTTTTCTAAAATTAAATTTTTCTGAAATACATTCGATGCTTCTGAAATACAATTTATTATTTCTGAATTACAATTGATGATTTTTAAAATAGAATTCACTATTGTGAAATACAATTGATACTTTCTGAAATTAAATTGATTATTCTCAAATATAATTAATGCTTTCTAAAATACAATTGACTTTTCTGAATTACAATTGATGATTTCTGAAATTGAATTGATCTCTTCTGAAATACAATTGGAAAAGGTGTAGTGGGGAAGAGCGTGATAAAAAAATTGACTTGTTCGTGACATGGATCATAGTTTTGCATTTTTTCAAAGTATTTCAATAATTTGTTTAAAGATTTTTATTACAATTGCTACTATATGTTATTTTATGTATATTGGGACACCCTGTATGTCTAAATGTGAGCAAAAATATTTTAAAATGTATTTATAAACTGTTATTATTTATTAAAATGTAGCTAAAAATAAAAATTGCTTTTTGAAACAAGTCAAGTAAATAAATCAGAAACACTAGTAGCCCTCGTCCATTGTGAATATTACATTCCTATTACTGCATTTGACATTTTCGTAACTAGCCTTATCAAATTTCGATTAACTTTTAATACAAATAAAAAACTGCTTCCAGAATGATTAAGAACTAGGATTCGGTTTGTTTCGATTACAACCACATGCTGCTTTTTTTGTTGGGCGAGAAAGGATAAACAAGCAAATCCAATTTCAAATCTTTATTTTTATAAGAAGTCGAATGGCCTCAATATTCATTTAACTCAATTTATTTTATAAAAAAACATATAATTTAATTTCAAAATATTATTTTTACTTCACAAAAATAGTTATTAGATTTTCAAATAAAATAAATAAATAAAAGTTTAACATTAGGAAATATGAAATCATAAAAAAATTGGACAAGTAAGTTTTGCGCTCGATTTAAGATGGGAAGGTTGGAAACATTATTTCATTTATGATTTGAAGAAACTAGAAAAATATTTTCAAAGCTGAAGTGTTTTTATTTTATTTATAGGTGAACTATAGACTACATTTTGATGTAAAACGTAAAGTTATATTTTTCAAAATATAATTTTTAAGAATTAAAGTTGGAAATATATACAGGGTGTCCTATTTTAATTAATCCAGCTGAATATCTTGAAAACGAGGCGATTTCCTTAAAAATGTTTCAGACAAAAATTGTAGCAACTCGAGGGGACATTTAATAGTGCCATGGGTTTTTAATTGTTATGGGGTTTTATGGGAAAACATTTTTTTTTCAAATGGGAACCCCCATTTTTTATTGTAAATTCGATATCTATGGAAAATAATAAGAAAGTTTTGAATGAAACTTTTTTTTCTAAAATTTCAATTTTTCGCTATATTCACCAAAATGAACACAAATTTTGGGATTTTCGATACAGTTTTACTAGAAAACTAAAGCTTTATAAGCTTTATTTTACTTTATTAAATAAAAATAAATTTTAAAAAAGTTAATTTTATTTTTATTATTTTTTAAGAAAAATATTATTTTTTTTACTTATAAAATTTAAAATAAAGTCAAAGGTAATTAATTAATACACTTAAAGATATTTGGATCTATTCTTAAATTACGAGAGCTGGTCTAAATAAGATGTTCGAATATTCCTCCATTTTGTTCAATACACATGTTTACTCGTGTGCGAAAAGCTAATGATACATTTCTCAACATTTCAGGAGTGATACTTCGAAAAGCGTCCGTAATTCGTATCATAATATCCTCTCTAGTTGTAGTTGGTCGTTCATAAACCTTATCTTTTATGTAACCCCATAAAAAATAATCCATTTTTGTAAGATCCGGAGATCTTGCTGGCCATTCGTGTACTTCAGTACCAATTCCAATCCACATATTAGGGAATTGGTTATGTAAAAATGTTTTAACAATTCTGGCAGTGTGGGGTCTAGCTCCGTCCTGTTGAAACCACATTCGCTGTCTTAAGGATTTTCTTCATAAAAAAATGGTCCCACAAGATACTCATCCACTATTCCAGCCCAAACGTTTATAGACCAACGCCACTGTAATCTATGATCTCTTTGCCAATGTGGATTATTTTCAGAATAATAATGAGCATTATGAAGATTTACTCCACCCATGTTGTCAAATTTTGCTACATCAGTAAATAGTACGCGATTAAAAAAAGGCGATCTCTTCTAACTTGATTCGTAGCCCATATGCAAAAATTAAGTCGGCGGATGTAGTCATCTTCTTTAATTTGTTGGGTTAAATGAACATGATATGGGTGTGATTTATGGTGTTTTAAAATTCTGTTGGCAGAAGATTTAGGAAGTCCATGAAGACGCTGAATTTTTCTTGTAGATGTATGTGGATCTTCATTTACGGAAGCTAATGCTATCAATGAGGGGAGCATCTTAGGACCAGTTTTACTACGTTTTCTTCTAAGAGAACCGTTTTACGCTCTTTTCAAAAGCCTCCTAATATTTGTATGATTTGGATGACGCAATTGTGGAAACCTCTCAGCATAAAGACGTGCTGCGTCCCGATAGTTATCATGGCATTCGCCCAAAACTTTCATAATATTCACGAGGTGAATAATCAGCCATTTTATGAGAGACTGATTTTAAATAATCACAGTGGCTTCAATAACAATGAGCTTCTACAAAAAACTAATCTGTCACAATATAACAATTATGTGCGAAACACAAAGTAGGCTGAAAATGAAATTCCTTTATTTTTAGAAGCCTTCTTCCTTAATTGAAAAATATTATTTAACATATTAAATTGCAAATAAAATTGAAAAACCGTTTTGACACCTATTGTTTCCAACCTTTGACTTTATTTTAAATTTTATAAGTAAAAAAAATTAATATTTTTCTTAAAAAATAATAAAAATAAAATAAACTTTTTTTTTAATTTTTTTTTAATAAAATAAAATAATATTTTTTATTGATCCTTGCCTTAATTTAAGCACTTTTTGTCTCTTACGATTTTTCTTATAAAGCTTTAGTTTTCTAGTAAAACTGTATCGAAAATCCTAAAATTTGTGTTCATTTTGGTGAATATAGCGAAAAATTAAAATTTTAGAAAAAAAAGTTTCATTCAAAACTTTCTTATTATTTTCCATAGATTACGAATCTACAATAAAAAATGGGGGTTCCCATTTGAAAAAAAATGTTTTTCCATAAAACCCCATAATAATTAAAAACCCATGGCCTCCTCGAGCCGCTACAATTTTTGTCCCAAACATTTTTGAGGAAATCGCTTCGTTTTCAAGATATTCAGCTGGATTAATTAAAATGGGACACCCTGTATATTAGTTATAGAATTGTTTTACATCTATTCTGCGTTTATTTGATAATCAATAATGATTTATTGAATTTTAATAAATAAAACCGATTTTTACTCATAGAATTATAGCTAATCAAAAATATTTTCTGGGAACTCAAAATTCTGTAGCCAGAGTGGAAATTCGACGTAGCCACAACTGATCCGTAAGGATTTAGTACTTTTCCGGGCTTTATTGAAAATCCATTCAAAGCGCTAAGCTTGATTGGGTAAATAAGTCTATCAATCAAAAATAAAAACGTTTTTAATTTGATTTCAATATTGCTGGACCCAGCAATTATGACCTCAACATTGTGATTCACTCCAATTAGTCCCCCTACCAAATATATTATTTATATTTTTTTAAATTTTATATTAATAATTTGTATTGATTTTTCTTTTTAAAAGCAGTAACTTAAATACACAAAAACGTCAAAATGTCGAGAAAGCTTTGAACTTTAATTTAGTAAAGTGCTTAACAACTAGTTTATCTAATAATTTATACATACAGGTAGTAGTTAAGCTTCGAGGAAGTATTTAGAATTCAAGACAAAATGTCTCCAAATAGCATCAAAAACTTTTATTTATGCTCCAATTGAGAGGAAAATCGATATTCGTATTAAGCACAAGGATGAAAATGTTAAATAATTAATTGTCCTATTTTAATATTTTATTTTGGAACCCGATAATATTATTATTTAACAAAATATTTATACAAAATTATAGTTTAGTACACAATTATTGTATATCATTTTGAAACTTTATGATGTATAAATAAATGAAAATATCTGTTAACATGCCACACTATTTTATCGCTGATTTATAAATCATTAATTTTATCGTTTTACGTATCTCTAGTAACAAACTCCAGCAAATAGGAAAGCAATCGGTGCGACAATAGAGATAAAATTAAATATTTGTCTGTAGCCTGTTCACTTCAATTTACTTAACCTTTTTTATCGCAAATTGCCCCGGACGCACTTTTACAAGTGGCGATATCCCTGGTTGCTAACGCGGTCATCCACTACCATCTGACCTCATTCAAGGTTCCTGCTATCACCAACAGTAAATTTAAAATAAAAATAAAAATATATAAACAATGTGTGTAAAAAAATATCGATGATTAATTGAGCATAGTAGAATTTCTAGAAAATAATTGATAACGATTAATTAGTTTATAAAATATTAAGTGACCCTGTACTTATTAAATTAAAAGTTAATTATCAATAAAATACTTGATTCTTTTTATTACTTGGTAAATAAAAAAATATTAATGAAACTTAAAACTGTCAAATTTTTACAGTGAACTGAAATACTTAGGTAGGTACTTGAAAGAAAATCGAACATGATTAGTGTTCGAATAAAACCTTAAAATACTAAAGTGTAGGATGTACGCTAGTCATTGGAATTAAAAAAATTAATGGTAGCTGGATTTGTAATCCTTAAATCCTTTAAAATTTCTAACTCTCGTTAAAATAACGTTAATGGGGTTGGAGATTTATTAAATAATAAATAAGGTGAATATTTATTATTTAATAAATGCCTTAGGCTTAAAACATGGTGCAGCACCGACTCAAGCATTAAAAACAAACTCAATGTACAATTTTGAAGGAATTAGCCTCCGGGATTATTCTGGAATCAGTCGATACGATATCGTATACGCTATGACAAGAACAGACTCTCATTTTTAACGTAGAGTAGGCAAAACAGTGGATTTTACTGGAATTATTAGTGGATTTGTATCATTATCCAACCTTAACATTGGACTTATTGGAAAACCTTCTGCTCTATCTTTGGGAAAGGATTTAGAATTGCAGCAGCATTGCCTCTTTGAATTTTGATGCTAATTCTTTGCCTTAAATATTCAGTTGCTAATTTTTCTCCAGTTTGTTCTGTTATTCTCCTACCTATAGAATAGATTAAATCTTTACAAGAATTACCCCAAGGTCCAAAAGTTTCAAACCCTAAAGGATTAAAATAAAAAGTATTTTTTAAAACTTTATATTTTTCTATCTTCCTTTTCTCAGCTTCATTCGCAACACTACTAGCTGATTTAATTGAAGAAACTATGTAAGAATCAGCCAACGTATTTACACAGGTTTCGTTCCAGACTAAAGCCTTTCCGTTCTTCCATGGAGTTAATGTCATGCCATCAGGTCTTTTTCCGTCATCACGCATTAAACCATTAGGCTCTAAAACTGATAGTATGTTTGCCGAATTTAGTGCACGTTTAACTATTTCATTTAATGCAGAATGACGACTAAATCTCCCTGAATTTTTATTACAATTTAATCCATGATGACCAAAAATGTCAACTTCAAAACCACATTTACATTGGTAAGGATTGCAAACTTCTATACCTAAACGTAAAGCAATAGTAATACGCAAACTATTGTCATCTAAAAGATTTCCCAAAGAAGCAATAGGGGTTGCTTTAAGCCATGAACCAGATTCTTTTTCATTAAGAGGTTTTAGTCTAGCTTGATTTCTTAATGAAGAATTTAAAATAAACTCATCATAAACTAAATTCATTAATGGTTTGTCCCGTTGTTTTTGAACGTTTTTAAGTTTAGGTTGGGGTAGACCAGTTTTTAAACACCATTAATTAATTAAAATTGATGTAGTATATTCCAAATTAAGATCAGGAACTATTTTAGATGTAAGACAACATACAGAAAAAACCGAAGCCAAATAGGCTGGAATAGCTAGTTCCTCTATTCTGCGTAAACCAATTCCTCCTTTATTATTTGGAAGTGTAGATTGCCTCCATGATTCATCAGACAATTTGCAGTTTGATATTGAAGATAGAGTAGATTTTAATACATCATCAATTTCTATTAATTTATTTTGAAATTTCCAAAATTGAGAACATCTTAAAATGTGCAATACTTTTGGAGCACTCAAACAATTAATTAAAAGAAACAAAGCATGGTCAGCACTAATATCTGATAATCTGCTTGAAAAAAGTTTTAAAGTAGAAATTTTATTATCCATTATATTCGGAATTCCTTCAATAAGAACCGGTGATCCTAAAAGTGATAAATGTTTTGAATCTACCAATTTGATTTCTGGAGCAATCTCAAGATTTTCATTAATAGTATTCTCTTTAATTAAAACATCACTATCACCAAAAACAAATGCTTCACATTTCGATAAATTTAGTGTTAATCCAATTTCATTTCACATACGAATTACTTTTTTAAAATCTTCTTTAATTATATTTATTAAAGTACCATCATCTAATACCAAGTATTTAAAGGAGATTTTAATGAAAAATTTAGGTCTTTGGTTAAAAGGCAAAATAGAAGTGGTCCCAAAGGATCTCCTTGTTGAACTCCACACAAAGATTTTAATGAAAATTTTCCAAAAAGAAGATCGGAAGGATGCTTGTACATTTGCTCAATATACTTATAATAGTCTGGCAAATATTTATAGGTTACTTCCAAAACCAATCCAATTTTAACAAAACTTCAATTTTATCAACTTTCTCAATATAAGCTCTTGTTGCATGAACTGCTGCTTCCAAACCTCATTGGGTTCGTAACCTAATTGGACAGGTCACCCATTAATATTGAAACTCTACGGCTTACAATTTTACCAGATATTCTTCTCATTGTATTTTCTACAGCAATTGGACGAATTCCACCATCTTTCTTTCTTAATGCTGTTAAAGAAGCTCCATAAAGTATTGGGCAAATTTCATTAAATTTATTAACATTAAATTTATTAATTTTGCCAAACTTTCACAAATTTTTTACCGGTTTCTCCTAAAACTTCTCCAGTAATGTCTTTTAAATGTTGAGGTCTCAAAGCATCTACTCCCCCCCGCAGAACCATACGGAAATGATTTTATCGCATTCAATACTTCTAATGCTGATACATCATCAATTACGTTTACTTTGACATCATAATTTTTATAAATTGCATTTTGATGATCTGTGGGATGTTTATCAATTAATATTTTAAAAATTTCCTCTGAATATGGAGCTACAGAATCCTTAGATGACAAGATTCTAACAGCATCACTGATATCACCATCAGAAATTTTTGTTTCCACTGCTTTTTTCATGTGTGGAATGCCAAGTTTCTTCACAACAAAATTTTCCATTCCATTCCATTTCATTTTTTGTAAATTTTTCTTAATACTTTTTGTAAGTGAAATATTTATATTTTGTGATTTGGGTAAATTTAATACTGAGTAAGTAAAAGTCAAAAGATTCGTCCAAGATATTATATCAGTTCTAAAATTTCAATAAAAGAATTTGCAACAGAAAATCTTGCTGCTTTCGGTATCCTTCGCATGATTTTTGTACAAGAATGAAGATTACCAATTTTTACATCCCCTAAGGGTGGTTTACACGAAAAAGTTTTAGTTGAAACCAGTTTTAAACTGACAAGTATGACAGAAAATCCATGCTATTGCATCATACTTGTCAGTTTGAACTTGGTTTAAACTCATCCTAAGTGTCCGAAGTTCACCTCGAATCACACCATATTTGATGTTATTGGGGACCAAATTCTAAAGATGGTGTTTTGACCTGCCTTAAGAGGATAGTCGGCGAATTTTAGCGCTTGATTTTGAAATTCGCTTGATATTTGGGGTTTTGCTCATAATTTTTTTTCTATTGAAGCTTTTTTAAAATTTCTTTTTTTGGTACACAGAAGAGTCTTGTGGCTACCAATTTCTTCTTTTTTTTATTTTTGTAAGTCAATCCAAATACTCATACGGAAGCAGTAAAACGGGCTCTTTACAAAAAACGTTCGCTAAGCGGCGTTTTAGATTTTTATAAAAAACTAATTGAAATAATATGTCATTTCCAACGCTAACAATAAGTTAAGGTATAAGCGAAGAGTGTATAGACTTGTTTTTTGTTTTAAAAATATTTTTAAACTTTTCACAGCGCTCCAAAAATTAAGTAAAATTTTAAGAAACTCTTAAAGTGAAGCGGCGAAATTGGGCTCCTTTAATTCTCACATCCTGGGGATAGACTAGAACCATTTTTATGTGTCCAGGCGTAACCCCTTGGCGTTACGGCGCCAGGATGTGCAGAGTGAAATTTTAGGGTTTTTGGGTCGCAAAAGAAACAACACATTTCTGCTTTAATCTAAAGATTCACCAATGCAAAAAATCGCAATTTTATTATTTAAAATTGGCATACACGTTATTATCACCCTCCCGAAGTTCTTCTTGATATCTTAGTTTTTATGATATTTAGGCGCCCTCAAAGTCGCGCTTTATTTTTCATGCTTTTTCGAAGTCGACTTTGAAAATTTGTACCTTTTGATAGGAGCCAGCTATGACGAATATTTTTTTATTTTCCTTTCTACCTTAATATCTACAGGTAAGCAATAAAATCATCACTTTTAATTTTTCACCCTGGGCTTCAGAAAAAAATCGAGCGTAAGGTGTTTCGAAAATAGCGCAAAACACAGTCGGATGTGGCTGTACGTCGGAAATGCAGGAAGTGATACAAACAACTAACAGATAAATTATCCCTCTGTACTTCATTGACGTTTAAAGAAAAATGGGACAATCGACTTAAAAAATTCCTAACTTTGAACCTTCTTATCTGGGTAAATTGATCAAAAGGATTTTTTAACCATTTTTTTGGGGATCCCTGAAGGGTCCCCAACAACGCTCTGAAGAGCTTATCCGCCATTTTCCGGACACCTTGGTTAACTTTTGAATGAATACAGGGTGATTTTTAAGTTGATACTTTTCTTTTGTGTAGTTGCTTTTGTTCACGTTTTGCTGGGTATAAAAGAAAAAAATCAAAAAATAGCACAAAACATGAAGTGAAAAAAAAACAAAAAAAAACAATTTTGAATATTTTAGTTAAAACGTGCAACAACAGTTTACTTTTTTATGTGAAGACTTTTATATACCAAATATTTTGCCAAACCACTTATTTCATTGAGTTTTACATCCGGTCCAAAAAAAAGTACCAACTTAAAAATCACCCTGTATAAAAAAATTAGAAGCTCATTTAATAGAGTCCGTAATTTTATTAATAACAGAAAACCCATGCAATGCAATTCAAATCGGGACACCTTGTATATAAAAGCTTGATTATGAAAAAAAGTTTTAAAACTTAACTTTAAAACAATTTTTAACCCCAACTTTCCTGAAACCGCGGCATGCTACCACTTCATACACAGTCCATTTCATATTTCATCGACAGTGCTTTTTCATCGAAAACGGTTTCATCGCATGACATTTACATCGGCACGACCATTTCATCGACGCGGACGTTTCATCGACATAGACGTTCATGAACATTACCTTTTCACCGACACAAACGTTTCATCGACACTACCTTTTCTGCGACAAGAACGTTTCATCGACATTACTTTTCCATAGACACAGACGTTTTATAGACATTACCTTTTCATCGGTAACCGTTTCATGGACACTATCTTTTCATCGACAAACAATTTCGTCTATATTTTCAATTCGTCTCATCGACTACAGTTTCATCAATATGCAATATCGTTTTATCCACACAGACCCAATACAATGTTCGCCAAAATATGAAAACGGTAAATGAGGAATATGTTTTTTAAATTACTAAGAAAAAAGGAGTTCGTCATTCGACGTTTTCACATTTTCACAAATAAACTAAAGAATACGGAATACATACAGGGTGTCCCAGCGCTGCGAGGAAGTAACATTACTCTAAAATGAAAAAAGATTTCGACATGCGGTTTTCGATAGAATCAGTGGCTAAATTTTCAAAGCATACTGAGACTTAGAAAACCAAAATTAATAATTGCAAGTTTCGATTTTATTTTTGTTGTAAAACAACATTATAAAAATCTAAAATAGAGAAAGACAGAAATAAATATTAGCCAAATTAAAAAAAATCCACAACAAAATTCTTAAAGAGCGCTATTTTGTTTAGTTTTCAATGTTTCTCAGTTTGGATATTAAAATCTCCTAAACCATTGACATGCGACCATTCAACTATTATATCAGTAGAAAGCTTGTTAAAAATGCCATCGAATGAGGTTAAACTATACAGGGTGTTCCATTTGAAAATTTCGTCTAATTGTTCAATTTGCCTTTCATAAGGCACCCTGATAAAAAATTAAATTTTACATAATAGTTGTAGACTAGATGATGTTGAAAATTTTTTGAAAAAATTTCAACCCAAAATGTTCATCTATTTTAGAGCAGTGATTTTTCAAAAATGGATCTTTTTTGGCTTAAGTGGTAAATACCAGCAAAACGAGGGAAGATAGACCCATAAAAGTTTATACAAAGTGTAAATATTTTTTGATAATGAATCGAAAAATTTCATAATATACTGGGTGTTCCATTAAAAAAAACATAACTTTGGTCCGCCATCTTGAAATGGACACCCGGTATATTATTAAAATACTTTGAAAACGAGCGCATAAAAGTATTGTACATTTTATTGAAAACGGCATGTCGATATTTTTTTTCATTTTAGAGTAATATTACTTCCTCGCAGCGCTGGGACACCCTGTATTATACAACAATAAAATAAATTGCGTAAAAAGGTTCAGCCGTAAATTTTTATACTATTATAGTGTGGATGAACCACCCCTGTCCATATAAAAAGACCTGTCGATGAAAAAGTAGTTTCGATGAAAAGGTAGTATCGAGTGTCAATGAAAAGGTAATGTCGATGAAACGTATGTGTCGATGAATTGGCCATGTCGATAAAACGTCTTTGTCGATGAAACGGTCGTGTCGATGAAACGGACTGACGATGAAACTGCATTAGAGGAAAAGGCTATGTAAACGAAAGTGTACCTGTCGATGAAACGCTTATATAAACTTTTATCATTCTTTTGACATCCACTACCAACTGTATTAGTGCGTCCTACGTATTAAGACACCCTGAGGACCAGGAAAAATTAAAGAACCTTCAATTCTCATGAATTGCCAGTATTACCTTATGAAAAAGTTGGTATGGATAGTTTAAATTTTGTTGGAAAAATTTATTTAGTGCTTGTTGATTATTTGTCGAATTGGTTTGATTTAGTTTTACATTAGGACAAAATTATTTTATCAGTTATAGAATCAATTAAACCTATTTTTGCCACTCAAAGAGTACTAACTAAAATTGGTTTAATTGTTAAAAATAAATTACTACTTCTGGAGTTCGTTGTTGTTTTTATACTTCTACCATTATTATTGTGATAATATGCCATTGGCTTAATAGGAACTTTTTCTAAAAAGTGGGATATGGAAATAGTGAGAAGCATTACAATGTATTATATAAAATAGATTAAATGAACAAAATAACTGAAAAACCGCTGTTGACAATAAACGACAGATTGTCAGGTTAAATATTATTTTGACGTCAAGACAAAATTATTTTAACTAAATCATGAAACTCAACAACGGCAAAGAAATAAATTTTGATAATAAAGATGAAAAAGAGAAAGATATAAGAGCACTGGACGAAGGAGATATACATCTTTTAAAAACCTATGGTCAAGGACTATATACAAGAAACATAAATACTATTCAAGATGACATTCAAGCAATAGTTAAAAGAGTGAATAAGCTCTCTGGAATAAAAGAATCGGATACTGGTTTGGCACCTCCTGCACTATGGGATCTTGCAGCAGATAAACAGACTTTACAGAATGAACAACCATTGCAAGTAGCCCGTTGCACAAAAATTATCAACGCAGATACCGACGATCCTAAATACATTATTAACGTTAAACAGTTTGCTAAATTTGTGGTTGATTTAGCTGATAATGTAGCTCCTACTGACATAGAGGAAGGAATGAGAGTTGGAGTGGACAGAAATAAGTATCAAATTCAAATTCCCCTTCCTCCAAAAATAGATCCAACGGTAACAATGATGCAAGTGGAAGAAAAACCGGATGTTACCTACGGCGATGTGGGTGGCTGTAAAGAACAAATTGAAAAACTGCGGGAAGTTGTGGAAACACCTTTATTACACCCTGAGAAGTTTGTTAAATTAGGAATTGAGCCACCAAAAGGTGTTTTACTATTTGGACCTCCTGGGACGGGAAAAACTTTATGTGCTCGCGCGATTGCAAACCGCACTGATGCTTGTTTTATTAGGGTAATCGGTTCTGAGTTGGTGCAAAAATATGTTGGAGAAGGAGCGCGGTTGGTGAGAGACTTATTTGAAATGGCGCGATCTAAGAAAGGATGTTTGATATTCTTTGATGAAATTGATGCTATTGGTGGGGCGAGATTTGATGATGGAGCAGGAGGAGATAATGAAGTACAACGCACTATGCTAGAATTAATCAATCAATTAGACGGATTTGATGCACGGGGTAATATTAAAGTCCTCATGGCTACGAATCGACCTGACACCTTAGATCCAGCCCTCATGCGGCCAGGACGACTCGATAGGAAAATTGAATTTGGTTTGCCTGATTTAGAAGGAAGGATTCATATTTTCAAAATTCACACTAAGCCTATGTCAGTTGAGAAAGATATTCGTTATGAATTACTTGCCCGCCTTTGTCCAAATTCCACTGGTGCAGAATTAAGATCAGTCTGCACAGAAGCTGGAATGTTTGCCATTCGGGCTAGGAGGAAGGTGGCCATAGAAAAAGATTTTATTAATTCTGTTAATAAGGTTATTAAATCTTATGCCAAGTTTTCATCCACTCCGAAGTATTTAACATATAATTAATTCAATTATTCTGTGATTATAATTCAATTATTAAAATTTTATAAAAATTATACTCTTTTTTTTAATTTTTTTTCACCCAGTTTCTTAAGCATGACTTAAAGCTTTTTATAAAATTACACCTAAATCTTTTCAAAGGTATGCATTTTGAGGAAAATAAATGTGTTGATGGAAATCTTTGCTGAAATTAAAAACTCAAATTTGAGGGAAGCTTCAAAAATTAAAAATTAATTAAAGACTTTTATTTTTGTAATTAATCCAAATAAATTAACCTACTAAGAATGAAGTCGAAAGCCTTTGTATCAAATATTTTGATGGTCCTTTAAAAGAACTATTAGCGATTCTTTAAATTAATACAATTTGAAGTTTGAATTTTTTATAAAGGTGTATAGTACAGTGAATTCAAAAAAGACTGAAACCGCAACTATGCAACCAAACATACTCTGTAGTAATTCTAGACTTGCTAAGTTGGTGTACCTGTTAATTTTCATTCAAATTTAAATCTGATCTGTCAGTTTAACCGAAGCGTCTTTCAGCAGTTTTTCTTCGGGTATTTTTTCAAGTAATTTCTCAGCGTGTTGCAAATTTTATAAAAAAACAGTGCTTTTCGAAACTAAAATTAGTGCAAATAAAATATTCAAGATGGTTTTCTCACCGGAGCACAACGCATTCATTTCAGTATAGCCAACTGAAGGAAACTTATGTTTCCTACCTTGCAATGTCAATAGTTTCAATCTTATTTGAATTCACTGTAGATTACTATATCTATTGTTTTACCTGCAACAGTAGGATATTTTTGTAGAAAGAGCTTCCTACTGACTATAAGTGAAGAAACCACATCCCTTTCAGCAGGTCCTTCCAATGAACTGAAAATGATGGCACCCATGCACAGGTAAATGAAGAAGAACATTAAATATACTCCGAAAAATAAATCAGTTCTACACATTCCACAAAAAAGCTGCTCTGCCTTGCCCTCCACCGACCTTTCATCAAAAACAGACTTCTCATTATTATTATTGTTGAGCACAAGGCCCTCCTCTAGACTCCCGTAATTTTTAACCATTTTTTCTCAAAATTAAAAGCTAAGAGAAAAGTGTGTGTTACAGAATTACGCAACGAGCCCACATTTTTGGTGCTATTTTTTTCAAAATTTTTGGAAACGATGTCATTTTTCGCGTGCAGCTTCGCTCCCGGAATAGCGAGCTGTGCAGGCGTTTCAGTGGTTCGGGTGAATTTATTTGCTCCCACCCAACTGTATTAAACCGGGACGGTAAATTTGAAGTTGATCTGTAATTTACGTCAGGGAAGAGTACTCTGATCGTTTTTAATCTCGGTTTAATGATTATTTAAGGGACTTAAGTGGCGATAAGGGTTTATCGTTTAAGTACTTGCTTAGATGCAGGTAAACAAAACGAAGTTAATAATATCTGCATTTAGACATAAAGATAATTACTATTTAAAAAAAATTAAATAAAA
The DNA here is from genome assembly GCA_963971135.1 of Stenus bimaculatus. Taxonomy (NCBI): domain Eukaryota; kingdom Metazoa; phylum Arthropoda; class Insecta; order Coleoptera; family Staphylinidae; genus Stenus; species Stenus bimaculatus. Next base: position 41,881,255 of record OZ020182.1, read on the forward strand.
TTGTATAATGCAATAATAATTAATCAATTACTTAATAAGCTTATCTTGTTTACTTCATTCATTTTATATATATATTTTAATTCGTAATTTTAAGTAATAATATAAATTTATGAAGTATTGAAAACATAAATTTTAAAACAGCATTTAGTTTTAAACACTGATTTTTTAGCATACCTAATTTATTTCCTATTTTCTTAGATAGTCCATAAAAAAATTAAAAAATGTTTAAAAAGTGTGTTTGTTACATTTTTTTTTAAATATTTTTTATAAAATATTGCAACAGCCTTTTTTTAAATTTTCTATTATCTTGTAATAATATTGATAAAATGTGTGTACCTTTTCAATAAATTAAACTGTTGTTATCAGAAATGCGATTGGTATTAAAGATTAATCTTTCAAACACAAAGGACCAGTGCTGGGAGATCCAAATTTGGATATAAGGAATCTACTGAAATTTACTCATTTCTCAATGAAAATAAAAGCATTTAAAAATAGATTAAGAATAAAAAAATCTTGGGTAGCAACATTTACTATAGTTTTATAGTGAAAAACCCATAAAACGTATTTTTTTGCAATAAAAATGCTTCATTTAAATCCTAGATATTATTTTGTTTATCAGTCATGATCCACAATGTATTTATTCTTTCTAGACCTTTATATACTTCATTAGATCAGATAAGAATAGTTCGATTATTAAAAGAGTGTTTTATTTGTTGGTTGTGTTTTTTATTTTAAATAGTTCTACGTAAAAAATTCTAAATTGAATGATTTGTTTATTATGTACTATATTTTTGTAACTGATAAAGGAACACGAATTTAAAACCTATTATAATAGAACAATATTATACAGGGTGAGTCTGTAACATGGAATAAATTCAAGAAGTCAGAAACGGTACGATTTTCAGAAAAACGGCTTGACATGTGACGCGTCAAATTATTTTTGCAATTGTGGATATTTTGCGACACCATCACAATTTTTTTTTTAAAGTATGATCAATCAAAAATTGTGAATTAAATAAATTCCAAATGGCCAAAACGGTTAGATTTTCAACAACAATGACTGTACATGTGAAACTATCTTATACTTCGTTTTTTAACTAGGAGGAGTGACAGGAAAAGACAGTATACACTATAAAAGTTACTAGTAAAATAACCAAACAGGTGTTGGCAGGAATTTTAGGTTATTTTGGCTTTTTAATGAAAAAATATGTACAAATCAATGAAATTCCCTATTTCTTTGTACTAAATACAAATTTATATGTGTAAATACATTAGTAATTCAAATGTTATGATTAAAATTTTGAAGTTATATGTGAAATATCATCCAAAATAATTATCCGGTGTAAATCTTGCTAACTTTTAACCAATCAGGAACGTTAATTTTTGACATTTTAGTGCGAGAAATTTAAATCACTCCTCCTGGTTAAAAAATGAAGTAAAGTAATTACGGTCATTTTAGGTTAAACAAGTATGCGGGTTTCAAATTTACAATTTGAAAGTTAATAATTTAGAAATGTAGTGTAAAGAAATAAGAAAAAAATTTAAAAAAATTCAAGGCTCTACGACTTTTTGTTGAAAAGATATGAATTTTTATATAAAATATGGCATTCTGATAAATGAGTAAATGTGTATTGTTAAAAAATCACATTTAGCTTAATAACTTTAATTAAGAAACAAAAATTAGTACAGATAAGTTTGTAAAAATTATCGATATTATTATATTAAATTTTTTTTAAATTTAATTATTTTTTAAGGTCCATTACCTAAGTAACTTTTGATTTTTTTGAGTTCTTGGGGTGTAAAATTTTTTTAAGAGGGTGTAGGGGGCAACTAACTCCCTACATTTCATTCATTTTCTATTGTCCTTCATTTGCGTGGACGATTTTGAAAAAATTCGAAAAAAAAATGTTTGCGATATTTTTAAGGCTACTGGCTTGAAATTTTTCATGGAAATCGATTTTTATTGTTTTTCTCAAAAACTATAAAAGTTAGCGATTTCAAATTTTTAGCAATGGTAAACACCATGGATTGACGCGTTTTAAAAAATAATTGGTTAAAATCGGCTAAACAGTTTTTTTGGAAAAAATTCGCAAAGTGTTGGCAAAATGTTGCTACAAGTACGGCCCTGTACGGCGCAATTTTAAACCGAAAATTAAAACTTTCACGGCATTTGGCGGGGGAGGTGTCGCTGCAAATTTTAAGCTAGAAAAGTGAAAAAATTCAGGCCGCAATTTTGGCTCCAAACGGAGATTTTGCATGTTTTTGCAACATTTTCGGCCATAACTCGATAACGAAACGAGATAACGAAGTGATTCTTTTTTTGTCGTAAAGTGTACATTGAAAGCTTTTAGAAAATGTACATTACGCTGGGGCAAAAATTTGAGGGGTTGAATAGACCGAAACGCGTCAAAAATTACGACTTTTTTAAACGCGATCTTAAAAAAAATAATTTTTCGTTATTTTTTGGAAATTCAAAAAACCCTATGCGTGGGCGATTTTGTTTCGGGAAGTAGATTCAAATGAACCTTTAAAATTGAAAATCGGTTAAAAAATGGCCCGACAGGAGCCACTCACCTTAAAATTCAAAATTTCATAACTTCCGAACCCCTTCCAAAATAAAAATTTCCTACGCGCTACCCGTTGTAGAAATTATTCTTTTATAAGGCAGCGTAGAAAAATTTAAAGATTTTTGGAAACTGTGGGCTCCAGTGGTAGTACCAATCGGCCGCGTTTGGCGAAATTTTTTGAACATTTTACGTTCGATTTTTTTCTGAAGCAAAGGGTTAAAATTTTGCGGTGTTGATTTTTCTGCTCATAAAATGAATGGCTTGAAATTTTTCATGGAAATCGATTTTTATTGTTTTTCTCGAAAACTATGAAAGTTAGCGATTTCAAATTTTTACCAAAGGTAAACACCGTCGATAGACGCGTTTTAAAATCGGTTAAAAAGTTTTTTTGGAAAAAATTTTCAAAGTTTTGGAAAAATTTTGGTACAAATACGGGCCTGGACGACGCAATTTTAAACCGAAAATTAAAATTGTCACGGAATTTGGTGGGGGAGGTGACGGTGCGAATTTTAAGCTATTAAGCGTGCCAGTGGTTCCAATAGTTTTGAAGATATTAATTATTTTGTGAAAAGTGAAAAATTTCAAACCGCAATTTTGGCTCCAAACGGAGATTTTGCATATTTTTGCTACATTTTCGGCCATAACTCGATAACGAAAAGGGATAGCGAAATAATTCTTTTTTTGTCGTAAGGCGGACCTTGAAAGCTTTCAGAAAAGGTGTATTACATGGGGGTGAAATAGAATTTGAGGGGTTGATTAGACCGTAAAGCGTCAAAAATTGCAACTTTTTTAAATGAAACTTAAAAAAAAAAATTTTTTTCGTTATTTTTTAGAAATTCAAAAAAAGCCTATGCGTGGGCGGTTTTCGTTCTAAGAGTAGGTTCAGCAGAGTTTTTAAAACTGAAAATCCGTTAAAAAATGGGCGAAGAGGAGCCGTTCACCCTTAAATTCAAAAATTCTTCAATATCTTCCCAACCCCTTCGAGTATAAAAACAAAAAATAGCCTATTAGCTGCAAAAGTTACTCTATTTAAGGGAAATGAAGTAAAATTTGAAATTTTTTAAAAACTTTGGGCGCAAGTGGTACAACCGTTTTACCACGTTTGTGTGATTTTTTTAACATTTTACGTTCGATTTTTTTCTGAAGCAGAGGAAGAAAATTTAGAAATGTCGATTTTTTTCCTTATAAATATTAATGCAGTAAGCAAAATAAAAACTATCGCACCGTAATATCCAACCCCTATAAAAAGTTACGAATTTTCAAATTCCGCGTCGAAAAACAAAGAAAAACGAAATGCAAATTTAAAGGCCCCAAATTAATATAAAAAATCATGATATCAAAAAAAGGGATCGGATCGCCATAATAACGTGTATCTAGTATGCAAATAGATAACCCGCTATTTTCTTGCACCTGCCGATCCTCAAATATAAGGGGTACAGTTTGAGCACTTTTGCCGCCCGAAAAAAATTTAAATTTGTACGCTCTGCGTCTCGGCGCCTGGGTGCCATACCGTTGCGCCTGGAGACTTAAAACTGGCCTGGGTTGATCCCCAGGATTTGAGAATAAAAGGGGCCAAATTTCGTCGCTTCCCTATAAAACCGGACGGAGGTGCGATTTTTCAAAGTTGACGCCGACGAAAACTGGAAAAAAAGCGAGAAAAATCGACCGTTTCGAGAATTTTTTTCAGAGTGTTAGCGTGCTGGGAAAAATTTAAAACTCGAACCCCACTTACATTTTACATCCCTCTTCACGATTCAACCGGAATTTTTAAAATGTGACTAAAAAAACTGCCCTTTTCGCGGCTTGTCGAAAAAAACGTCGGATTTCGGGTTAAAAGTACAAAAGGGGCTGTATCTCCGCCCCCTTAATATATAGGTTCGGACAGGTCAAAACCATCGAATTCAGAATCGGATCCTCCTTAACATACTAAATTTAATGCGATTCGGGGTGAATTTCGGACAGTGAGGGGATGAATTCGATTTTACGTTCGGGGTGGAATAACTTTTTTCGGGGCGGTCCGAACGAAAAGGGACTTTTAAACTTTTATACTTAATAGCTAGTATCTTTATTACAGGCACATGCAAAATAATACCCCTACATATGGGGTACCAAAATAATCGTTATAAAATCCTCTTTTTAAAAAGTCGAATGACCCGGCATCATTGCATTTAAAAAAAGTGAGATATTTGATAAAATCTTCATTAACTAAGTTTAAAAATTAATAGTTCAAAAACCACTTAAATTTTTTTTCAAATTACAATTTTATTTAGGTATTTGAATTATTTAGAATTAGTTTTGGTACTTTTCACCGACTTTTTTTTTTTTTTTTGAAAAAGAATTTTTTTACAAAAAAAATAAAAAATAATATCTCAAAAATACTTCTTTTTTAAAAGTATTTTAAGCCATGAATAAAAATATGGGATGTTACATTTAAAAAAACAAAGTTCATGGTGTTTCCGGTGAAACCGGAAGTGATTTCGAAAATAAAAAATGCACATAAAATTTGTTTTTTTGAACCATAGAACATAGCCAAATTTCAAATTTTTTTATTCATAAATAAAAAAGTTATCGAGGTGACCCGGTTTTCATTTCCACCCGGTATATAGAAGATTAAATTTACGTGACGTCATCTCATAACACTCCCGTGACGTGCCACCAATTTATCTCGAGAACGCGTTATCGCACATCACTGAAATAAAAAACTTAATTACCAAAGTGAACCTAAACAATCCATTGGTGTACTTATTATTTTCAGGTACAACCCGGAACTATCCGGAACCGGAGATCACTTTGATTTTTTAAATAGCAACATAGGTCGAGTTTGGTATGGTTTGATAGGTCTTTTAAAAACAGACAACTTTTATTAAAATTGTTTTTTTAATATTTTCCATACAGTGGACTCTAAAATTGAAATTTTGACAAGTTTGACAAAACTCCCGTCAGATATTTAATCATTATTTTTAATTTACGTTTAAAATAAAACCAAGGTAATAATTTTAAAATATCGGTTTTAAATTCAATTAATAAATGTAATATTTAATTTTAATTATAACGTTTAATTTCAGGAGGTAAAAAATGCAATGTTGCATGATCCTGCAAAAAAGTCTATAGATTTGCTGTAAAAATTATTTTATTTTTATTTAGCCCCGTATTACTACTAATCTTATTACAACTATTAGGACCGTTACTACTTAATTTACAGTAAAAATATTAGAGCTCCAGGAAACTGGAAAAGTCTTTAATTATTAAAAAATTTAAAAATTGCAAAAAACGGTAACAATGAAATAATTGTTAAAATATGCGTATATTTGACAAAAGTATATACTTAAAAATAAATATACAATGAAATCTTTATGAATATGTATTTAATTGTAGAATTGCTATTGTATTATTGTTGATAATTCAAAGTAAAAATATGACATGGGCAACCATTTGCTAGAAAACAATGACATCGTTGTCTAATTGTGCAAAAATTAATTAATTTCAAATCCGTTATTTGGCTGTGAACAGCCATTATCAAACTTAATATATCTTCAAAATTGTATATTTGAGTGATATTTACATATTAGTATAAGTTTCGTAGCTGGAGAAAATCTACCCAAAATCCGGTAAGGTCCTCTATAAGCTCTTTCTACAAATTCTAATATTTTATCAACTTTAAATATCATACTTGTCCATATTTCAAAAAAATTCTTCAAAATATGCAATAACTATTTGTTTTTTGTTTTTCGAATAAATTCTAAACTATGGAAAATATTTAAAAAATATTTTAATAAAAGTTATTTGTTTTTGAAAGAACTCTCAAACCATACCAAATTCGACCTATGTTGCCATTAAAAAAATCAAAGTTATCTCCGGTTCCGGATAGTTCTGGGTTGTTCCGGAAAAAAAAAACTTCACCAATGGATTCTTTAGGTTCACTTTGGTAATAAATTTTTTTATTTCGGCCTTGTACGATAACGCGTTCTCGAGATAAATGGGTGGGACGGGTGGTCTGAATCACCCTGTATACATATAATATAATATTAAATAATAATAAAGATTTAAAAGAGTAGAACAGATTAGTATACATATTAGAACAAAAAATCAATGTACAAAATGTTGAATTATGGAAAATATAAACAAAGCAATCACAGAAATATGAAAATTAATTAGGTACTTATTAAGTTGAATTCTTCCAAGACATGTTGCTTAAACTCTTCAAAATTGTTCAAAAATATATCAACACTGTTCAATGGAGTTGTAATTTTTGTACATTTTGTAGAGAGGTGAGTTACCATGGTGCGTGGTGCTAGGGACTTCATAGGTAAAGGTCAATGGGAATTTTGCTTCAAGACGTGGAACATGAAGATCAATTCGCTGAACCACTCCTGGGTCATCTATGATGTTATATATAAGCTTACACAAGTATAATGTAGTAATAACCTTGTGTTTGGTTATAACAGAGTTATCATTAAACTCATCTAGGAGCTTGGAATAGGTTATAGAAAAATCTGGATACTCGTTATGCTTGAAGTAATAAACATATTTCAGGAAACACTTTCGAACTTTTTCTAGAAGTTTTATATGATTAAGTTGCTTAGGTGACTAAATGATAGCGCAATAATCCAGTTTACTTTTAATGTAGGGCATTAAATAGTGCTTTTTAGTGTGTCAATTGAAGAGAAAATTTTGCTGTTTCTAATAATAAACCCCAGCAGACGAAGACAGTCATAAATTTTAAATGATGCAAAATGACCGCAATTACAAATATAATTTGACGTGTCAAGCCGTTTTTTTGAAAATCGAACTGTCTCTGACTTTTTGAATTTATTCCATGTTACAGACTTACCCTGCATAATTTAAACAAGTATTTATTCTGACTCCAAATATGAAACGTTTGTATTTAAGAAAATCCATTTTCATTTTAGAAAGTATTATTTAATTTCAGAATCATCAATTGTATTTCAGAAAGTATCATTTGAAAATCAGAATACGTGATTTATACTTCGGAAGTAATCAATTGTATTTCAGAAAGAATCATTGTCATTCAACGTAAATTTTGTCATAGAAATTTTGGATTGCCCAAATATAATATTTTAGCCACTAAAGACCATGTCATCCATTGGTAAAGTAGCTATTTGTATGATCCATTGTAGTTTGTTGTACTGAACGAGCACAATCACCAGCAAAAATTGTATTTTTGGCTTCTTCAATAATTGAGCAGTTTATTTAGAAAGTTACCTAACCCTCGATATTATCAAAAGTTTTAAAGGTCATTAAATTTTAAATGAGGTTTAATTTGACATACCTATGGCCGCGTTCCACTGATGAACACTAAAGCCCACGACAACGACCGCAAAATTTTCCCATTCCACTAGCTCAAAACGTCACCATTCAACAGACAACCGCAGAAACCCACGAATAAATACGGTCGTTGTGAGCTTCTTGCGGTCGCCATCGATGCACGAAAGAAAAAGTCGCGGTCTTATGTAGAACGACTTTGCGGTCGTCGTGGGCATTGCGAGTCTTTAGTGGAACGCGCCCTACATAGTATTTTCTGGAAGTTTGGATATAGTTTAAATGACGTTGTTTAGCTGCAAAATAGGCTATACAGGGTGTCCCGTTCGTGGTTCGCCAAACGTCAAGGTTAGAAAGTAGAGCAAATTTTATCAAGAAAAAACCAAAAAAGTAGGGATCTATCTTTTATGGTTTGAAAGTTACAGGGGTTTCAATATGGTATCGCCCGTTTTTGCCAGAAATCAGTAAATGATCAATAGTTGCTTAATAATCAATTTTTATAAGCAAAAGTTAAATTTTGATGGCTTTAGAAATAGTTGTATTATTAAATAATAACAAAAATGAAGGCCCACCTCAATTGTAACTATGCTTAGAATCAATTCTCATAGGAGTAAGTTTAGAAGGCTCTGGTGAGTGCATAAAAAGAGTTAGGGTTTCAAAATTTTTCCCAATTTCTAGAGAATTTAACGAATTTTTAGAAAATTAAAAAAAACCACGCCCTTAATAGGTCATATCTAGGAGAAAATCTTCAAAAACTACTAAAAAAATAATTTTTGCTGGAACATTTTTTCTTTTCGATTTTTTTTAATACTTGATAAACGATTTGTGTTTTATCATTGTTACCAATGGAAAGAAGATACTTTCAGCTTTAAAATTATATATTTTTTAAATCTTTTTACTAAGTTTTTAAGCAGCTATTGATCATTTACAGATTTTTGGCAAAAACGGACGATGCAAATTCAAACCCCTGTAACTTTCAAATCATAAAAGATAGACCCCTACTTTTTTGGTTTTTTCTTGTTAAAATTTGCTCTACTTTCTAACTTTGACGTTTGGTCAACCACGAACGGGACGCCCTGTATATGTATGTTAAATTAAATCTCATTTAATATTAAATGACCGTTAAACGAGGTTGATAATACTGGGGGTAAGTCCATTTATATTTAAATTGAGATATTGAAGAGATTGCGTTTCAATAAAATTAAAAATATACGTATAGTAAGCCATTTTCAAAATGAACTATCAGATATGTTATAAAGAATCCACTGGTGAACTTATTATTTTCCGGAACAACCTGGAACTATCCAGAACCGGAAGTAACTTTCATTTTTTTAATTGCAGTGTAGATCGAGTTTGGTAATTTGATAGTTCTTTTAAAAAGAACCAACTGCCGTATTTAGCCTTTTTAGAAAATGACTCTGATAGGTCAATTTTAATTTTTAAAATGTCATCTTTTGATATAAAAAAATATTTGAAGATCCGCACTTTTTGCCATTTTTGATAATAAAATGAACTTAGGTCACTTTCAAAAAAATGTTTTTAATTATTAACCGAAGTGTGAAAATTTATGTGTTCAAAAAAATCATATATTTTTAATATATATATTTATATATAAACAATAATTATTATTTATGATAGTTAACCCCAAAATACAAACGTTCATAAGGCTACTTTCAAAATAAACGACTCAATTGTTTCTAAGCAAACCACCATTTGCTTCATGACACCAGAGATTGTTTTCGTTTATCGAAAAAATCGTTTGTTGACTAAGTTGCTTGGTAACATATTTTCTATCTCTCTCCCTTATGCAAGTTTTGTGTTTTGTATTTGTTGAAAAAAGACAAACTCTGTCACCATAGCAACATATTCAACAAACGCTTTTTTCGTTATACGAAAAAAATCGTATAGCTTACAGACTACCACCTCAGGAACCATAAAAGAAGAAATACGAAGTTATCTTTTAACTATACTGCCTTATACCCAGATTCTGGTCAAATCATTTAAGATTAAAGGCTTTTAAATTTAAACTTGTTATATGGGATGTAATGGACAATTCCCATGGTTACCTTATTTGCTTCTAATTAAAGACCTTTAATTTTGACCAGAATCTGCCTATTAATCTTAGAACAGGCTATTTCAATTTGGTTTATCATTGGTGCATAAGGATCTAAGCGTAATATATTGTCACTGGTGTATTTGTTACGAGTACACGAGTAGAGCCGGAAACTGGGTAAACCTAGAATTATCCGGGTAAAGTTCGCTTTATCGAAATGTTCTGGGTAAAGCCTAAATAAAATTAAAGTTTCTAGCTTTAATTAAAAAATCGCTGGGTTGAAAAAAGTAAAATATCTGCAACTTTCTTATTTAGTTTTTTTAATGCAATAATAAGCACTAATGAAGCACCAATGAAATACAAAAGAAAATTTAAAAGGAAGTGGTAATTAAACAAAATTGTCGGTGAGCGTGAAGTTAGCGACAAAATTTAAATAAATATTTAGTCACTTAATGCTTAGCCGCTAATTTTACTAATTGTTGCACTAAAGACCACTAACGATGCACTAACAAATATATTGAAAAAAACGTTAGTGCTTCAAGTCTGTAGCTAACTTCATGCACCTGTAAACCTAGGATTATCCACATTACTGACTATACGTAACATACAGTTGTTGGGGTTCATGTGCACAATTAACCTCAAAAACTCTTGGCATCTTCATTCTAATACAATTAGGCCTTTTTGAAATTTTATTGATTTATCTGAAATACAATCTTTGCTTTCTGAAATACAACTGACCCTTCTGAAATACAATTCATGATTCTGAAATACATTTGATGGTTACTGAAATCAACTTAATTTATCTGAAATACATATGATACTTTTTGGAAAATAATTGATCATTCTGAAATACAATTGGGGATTCTAAAATAAAATTAATGGTTTTGAAATACAATTGATGATTATGAAATACATATAATGATATTTTCTGAAGTTAAATCAATTTATCTGAAATACATACAACTGATGCTTTCTGAAATACAATTGATATTTTCGGAAATACAATTCATACTGAAATTATAAATTGATACTTTCTGAAATTAAATTGATTTATCTGAAATCCAGTTGATGTTTTCTAAAATACAATTGATAATCCTGAAATAAAATTGATACTTTCTGAAATTAAATTGATTTAACTGAATTACAATGATGTTTTGGAATAGGTGTAGTTTATAAAAATCTGTTCCAATTTTTTTTTCGCAAAAAAATTAAGATGATCTTTCACTTTAATTTCGTGCTTAAGCCAACTTATTCAACATGTTTCAGTAAATATGCAATGCATGGTAAAAATTACAGAGGTTCTAACCGAACCGTTTAATTAACCGAAATTCGGTAAAAAATCCTTTTCGAATTTTAACCCTTTTTCTAAGCACTTTTTCACAATTTTGCTATCGGTTCTAATACGGTGCTGTGTTAATGTACGAATAAGGCTGATATAAGATTCAACGTGTTTGCAGTTTTTAGTTTACTCTTCTTTAAAAGTAAACAAGTAAAGTATTAAAGTATAATCCAATTATAGACTATAACAGGAAAAGAAAAGGTATTATATAAACTCAAACAAAACATAAATTATTAGTATATAGTAAAAAACTAAAATCGGTGTAGTAAAATTTATTTTTTTAAATTTGGTTGTACACAAATGTCAATGAAACACGACAAGTGTAAAATGCATAATAAATCTCTTCCGTCGCCGGTTGGTTAAGTTGTCATTACTGTAATCAAAATGAATGAAAATCATAGAGTAATACCTCTATTACTAAATGACATTTCATTACACAACTATTTTTTATGTGTCCAAGGTATTGAAGTGTGAATATTTAAAGTTACTTTAGATAGATTTGACGTACGGCCGATATTATCAAACTTTTTCAGGGTCATTTAAATTTTAAATTTTAAATGATGTTTAATTTGACGTATACAGGGTGTCCCGAAATTAAGCGGCCAAACTTTAGGAGGCGATTCTACAATTTATTTTAAGAAAAAAACTTCCTATAAACATGTGTCCGATTTCGCTTCCTAAGGGAGCTACATGCCTTTAGCTATTGTGACTAAAACTAGGTTTTTTGTTATTTATTTGAAAACGGTTGGTAATAAAGATTTGAAATTTGGTTTGACGACTAATACGTTTAAGATATAATTTCTCAATTTTTTTCAGATTTTTTGAAAGTTCTGAAATTTTTTGAAATTTTTTGAAAGCTTTCAAAAATTCTGAAAAAAATTGAGAAATTATATCTTAAACGTAGTCTTCACACCAAATTTCAAATCTATATTACAAACCGTTTTCAAATAAATGACAAAAAACCTAGTTTTAGTCACAATAGTTAAAGGGCTGTAGCTCCCTTACGAAGCGAAATCGGATACATGTTTATTCGAAGTTTTTTTCTTAAAATTAGTTGTAGAATCGCCTCCTAAAGTTTGACCGATTAATTTTGGGACACCCTGTAAAGTATTTTCATAAAGTTTGAATATACTTTAGCTGCAAAATAGGGTATACATGTCAAATTAAATCTCATTTAAAATTAAATGACTGTTAAACGTGTTTGATAATAACTTATAAGGTAAATTAAAAAATGCACAGAATAATGAAATTAATAAAGTGATGACAAACGTCCTACCAACTAATCCAAAATTTCCCAACATTTAACGTTTTAACTCGTCGATTAAAACGCACCCCGCTACGCGGTTCGCGTTTTAAACTTCGACTCGTTAGAAAAAACCCGTTTTATGAAACTCGTTCTTTAATATACTATATTGTTTTAGAATTCAAGAGCATTATTATAATTATTTTTTATACATACAAGCAAATTATATTATATGCAGGATATACAGGGTGAGCTAAAATGATTGTGGTTACATATGTAGGCAGCCAAATACGCAGGTTGGTACAACTGAAATCTTAAAAAGAAAATCTCCTAGTAATCCATTAGCGTAGCAAAATTTTTTTTCAAAATCTCTAATTTCACAGCAAATGTCAAATATTGAAAATGTTTTTCTTCATTTTCGAGGCAGTTGCTAACACAAAACAAAGATTTACGTAAATTATTTTTGATAAATACTGACGTTTATGAAATAGAAGGGTAAAACGGTAAAAATTACACCTACGCCTCTGCTTTTGTGAAGTCTAGTTACTTTGTTTTGATTTTGACATGATTTTGTGTTACTATGAACTTGAAGCATATAAATTCCCCAGTTTTTTAGGCGGGAAATTTGAATTGACCACAATCATTTTAGCTCACCCTGTAGGATAAAGAGCGACCCGAAATTAACCAATTTAAGAATTGAAGGACAATTCGCAACCGTTATTGAAACCAGTTATTTAATAAAGAAAAACCGGTTTTTTGAAACCATAACCGAAAAAAACGGTTACTTTTAATTAACTGAAATCGAAATTGTTTTTTTTTAATTTAAAACATCTTAACCAATAACCAATACTGAAACCGCTTTAAAAATTATTACTAAACGAATACGAAACCGTTGAAATTTGGAAAACGGTTAGAATACTGTGTGTTCGATTGTATTTTTAGCAGCATTAATTTGATATATCATAAATGTGCACTATCGACATTTGAAATTTTCAGTGAGACACCCTGTATGTGCACTCACTCAGCCATTTAAACTAGATCAAAGTGAATGAGAAAAGGATTTCCTAGAACCATTAAAGTTTTGATAAAATAATGGTTTAAGAAGATTTTCGGTAAAATTAGGTATAGGACTTTGCAATGTAAATTTCGATTTCGTACAAACGCGATAGAAGACGAACGGTTAATTGAAATTGAATAATTCTTTTTGGCGTTGTTTAAGAATTCCATATTGCATCTTTCGACGTTTGTTGTTTTATGTAATTTTCATTTTTTGTTATACTTAATAGCTGTTGAAAACATGCAAAAATAGGCAACTTTTAGGTTCAAATTTCAACCTTATAATAAGAGTATTTTTTTAAATTAAAAACGTCGAAAGGTAGTTTGTTTAATGTACTTTTAAGATAGTTTTAAAAAAATCAATTTTATTAATTAGTTTTTAAGTTATCAGCGAAGTAAAATGCCAATATAAACAGGACCAATTGGCGAGGCATCTCTTTCGCACAGTTATATGTTTCATTCTCCCATCGCATTTCCAAGGGATAGAGAAATCGGAGTTACACATTTTGCCGACTATCCTCTTAAAGCGTATATTTAAAAAAAATACCTACATCCTTAGACAATTTGACTCATTTTATACTTACAGGGTGTATATTTTAATGAAAGAATGCCATGACAGGTCGATTAACTAAAGTTGTGTTTGCAACACCTCTGATTTTCGTAAATTTGTAAGATTACCAAGTGCTTCAAGTAATGAGTCCATAATTTTTCATGATCACAACAAAATTTTGTACAGCATAGAGAATGCCAGATTTTTATAGTCGCAGATGATTTGAAACTTTTCCATGCTAAAATAATACATAAATGGTACAAGAAAAATTCATTCTATTTAATTCCGAAAAATGTAACTCTTTGAACGAGGCATTAATAAGATTAACTTTAGGTTCACCCTAGATAATACAACCTTGTCATAATTTAATCGAATTTAAGATTTGGATGTTGTATTTGACTCTCAATAAAATTTTAATGAGCTCTCAAATTCCACTTGTTCAAAGAGTCGTAAAGTGTTGGGTTTTGTAACAAGATCTCTCTGTAATTACTCTGATAGTATTCAAGTCGCTTTTGTAAGACCTCACTTGTATGCTTAAATGGGTTGGTCTCCATTTTACACCTGTTATAAGCAACAAATCGAGAATGTTTGGAATAAGATTTAAAATCATTTTTATACCCATTACATATTTCCTAGAATGACATTTTATGGCAATATATCTATTTCTATAACAAACGGTCTGATTAAGTTGGAATCAAGGAGAAAAATAAGTAATTTGTGTTGAATTAATGAATGAATAGATCCTTAAATAGTTGAGTAAAACTCTTGGGTAAACTTCTTGTATCCAACTTTATTATATTAAATAATAAGTTATACCTTAGGAATAAACATTCACTATCGATTTCGAGATTATTAAAATAATAATAATAATCGTGCTGCCAAAGTCAATTTTATTTTATCATATTTTTCGCAGTATTGTGAACTTCATATGTGCTTATTTAGATTCTTGTACATTTATTATACATGTACACCTGATGATGAGATTTTAATAATCTCGAAATCGATAGTGAATGTTTATACCTAAGGTATAACTTATTATTTAAAATAATAAAGTTGGATGCAAGAAGTTTACCCAAGAGTTTTACTCAACTATTTAACATTAATCCAGATCAGCAGTGTCACTTATTACCCAATTCTGAATAGATACTTATTTTTTATTCATGATTATTTACTCTTAGCATTGCATTAAACTTTATCTCTTATTAAAAATTAATCCAAACTTTCTCATTTAAAGAAATTTTGCCAAACGACTTATTTTATTAAGTTTTACATCCTGGCAAAAATAAAGTATCAACTTAAAAATCAAAGTATTATAAAACTTGAGCATTCCATATTTTTACAACTTTTTTTATTAAATTAATGCTTTCGTCCTGAAAATGTTTTATGCTAAGCATAAACCAAACGGAAATCTCGTAACTCCAGAGCAGAAGTTAAATATTTTTGACATCTTTCTGTACGTTCTTTTTGTGAGCAATCATTTTTGCAATCAAGTTTTATGAGAAAATTTTAAAGCACTTGCATGTGTTACTACATATTTCTTTAATTGATTTCTTAATAATATCTTCGCTTATATAATTATTGTAATCTTTCTTGGATACATTGGATATTGGATTGATTTTTTATCTGGAAATATTAGGGCCGGCCCCTTGCAATTTTTAAGAACAGTTTTTTCTTCAAACTTCATTAAAGTACAGCCTTATGTGACGCTTGACAGGCTTTAACAAGTCAATTTTATGTTCCTTGATTCTATTAGTCATGTTCGTGCATTTCCGAAGTAAATCGGTTATAATCGGGTATACTTTGCATTGACAAGGATTAGAAAGGCGGAGTAGAAATGCATTTTAGGCAACCCAATATACATTAACATTGTAATGTGTATTGTATGTAAATTAAATGTCAAATTTTATAATAATTTTTTATATTACTATTTTAAAAATTTCGACGTTTGAAGAAAAATAGCATGTTTTATTGGGAGTAGAAGAACTTTTTGCGGCTCGCATGTATCCACGGGAATGGCAGAGCTCGTCCCGCAAACCTATAATACTACTTAATCATGTTGATTTAAACTTCTTATTTTTATAGAAAAATTTCTTATAATGTATGTCTCCTTTGATATATTTTCTACTTTTATAATTTCTGCTTATTTTTTATAATTGGATCTGCGCAAAATAAATATTTTTTTTTAAATTACTCTCAAATACGGGAACCCTAAATTTTCGGGCCTTAGGCAATAGGCAAGTGCCTAGTGGGAAACGCGGCCCTGTGAAATATTAAACCAGAAAAATTACCTATAAAATAATTTCATTTTATATTACAAACATAAAATATTTTACTTCCGCACATAATTTTTATTATTATTATCTTTGTTTTTGCAGTTATATTTAGATAAATTTTAAAGCGAACCTGTAAATTCCAACATATAATATTTTATTTTTATCATTAAAAATATTCTCATGGCATTTTTATTAAAATAAACCCTTAAACGTATGAGCCAGGAAATAGTTTAAAACATTAATTAAAAATAATTAATGCATTATAATTATTTAAATTATTTCAACTTTGACCTACGACTATAAACTATAATTTTACTCATTAAATTTTAAATTATTCAGAAGAACTTTAAAGATGTCGCTGTAAATTATGTTGTTTGGATTTTAAAACTAATAAGAAGAAAACATTTCTATTTACATACTTCATTAAAAACTTCTGAATCACGAACTCAAATAATTAACATGACATTAAAAATTAAGTCAAACGAATACATATTTATACATGGTGTAAATAAAGTATAGTCCGCTTCAAACGAGTGAACGAAATGGAATAAAAAATCGAACACAAATAAATACTTATATGAAGTTAGAACAAGATATAGAAAACAAGATAGGTAACTAATAAATTTTATTTTTAAAATGTATATTTGGTGTATATGTCTGTAGAGTTTTGATCACAAATTGTGGTATGAAATAAAGAATGGTAAGTAAATGTTTCTATTATAGATAGAAAAAAATAAGTAGGTGAAGTTAGCAACAAACATGAAGCAAAAATTAAAGAAATAGCCCAACAATTTAGTGCCCAGTTTGTGCCTTTTAGTGCTTCTATTACGAAAATCAGCATAAAATTACTTAAAAAGTTATAACAAAATTAAATTTTATTGCTAACTTCCCACTTGATTCTTTATTTTAGTTTTTACTATATTTAACTTTAGTGCCTCGATTGTGCCTCATAATGCTTTATAAAAAATGAAAAAAAAACAATCTAAAATAAAAAAGTTAAGGAAAAAACAGAGTTTGACAGCCAGCAGTTTCTTTCGTTCTACTTATTTTTGCTTAAAAAAATAATTATGTCTATGTATATCAAATATTAACGATTTTATAAAAAAGAACTTTGCTGTTTTATATTTGTTTATATTCTTAACGTTAAGGATACGTTTGTGCTTCGTAGCGATTAATAAAATAATATTATTTTCAAAATTTAGGCAAGTTTCAGCAGAAACTAATTTTGACAACTGGCAAGTTATTTTTCTATTTGCTGCCATAAAACGATTACTGCTTAGTATGAGCTTTACAATGTTGCGAAAAATTAAAAAGTTATAATAGAATTAATTTTTCCGACGACCATATGAGAAAATCGTATATGTCATTCATATTAGTAGTTTGGAAAATCATTCAGTTCAACACTAGTGACTTTGACTTTCTGTTTTGTAACTGTCAAATAGTTCTTGTAATTTTCGATAGAGGCGCTGCGAAGGAATTCCGAAAGCCCTCTCTTGGATTTTTTTGAACTTGTAAAAAAAGTATAGTTCAAATAAAAATTTATATTTAACCCCGCCAATATTACTAATTTTATTATTAAAATCATTATATAATTCACTTTTCTGTAAATTTTAAATAAAATAGGAACATTTTTTAATCGTTTCGATAAGTTGCTTCCGTCAAAACAGCGCCACCTACAATTATTTACATTTAACTAAAAATAATCGATAACTTCAATGTCAGCTGCTGTTAACATAGGTTATGTTATGTTGTTACGGCAAAATATTAATAATGGTCGCAAAATCTCCGTGCTCGTCGGAAAAATAGCGTACACAACTCGCAGAAAGTGAATTTCGTTGCTCGTGTAATATCCTCACTCGGCTAGAGCCTCGTTCGGCTATTTTCACACTCGCACAAAATTCGTCACTTTCTAGCTCGTTGCGTAATATACTATTTTCACTCACGATTCTACACAACTAGTTTTTCGATAATATCTATTTATACGTTCTTAAAGTAGACCTCGAAGTAGACTAAATTTGCTATAATTTGAGACCAGTGCTGGGACTCTGATCTCTGATCAATCGAAAAGTTTTAGTAGAATCGCTTAAAAACGATTCGATGAAACTTGATAGAAAGCTGCAGAAACGCAAGTTTGGTACTCTCATGAATAGAGACAAGAAATCGAATCGTAATCGGAAGCGTTAGAGTTTTTGGTTATAATCGACAGATATTCTGTTACACTTTACGGAACGTAACGAGCAAATAATTACTTTCCTTTTTTAATTCAATGAGAAAAAGTGAGATAAAAGAATAACATAAAACCTAACCCAAAAGAGTTTAGCGTCAACAACCAACAACAGAAGAAATCAAATAACTCTTACCATTTCAAGGTAATTCTTAATCAAAAATAATAAATAAGCTTTATATTAATAAAGACGTGATTATTTATAATAATTTAACTTTAGGTTATCTTTCTAGTTTGAAATTTCACTCGTGAGTGAGACGTGTCTCACTCAACTTAAAATGTCTCTTTCTTATTTATTGTGGTAAATCAAATAAGACAACCTCAAATTCGCGTTTAGAAACTATTCGATACGGGAAAGTGCGGTGATGGGATTTCAGTAGAAAACTGTATCAGAGTACCAAACTTCGGCAAATATCGTTTCGCTTCGATTCAATCGAGCATTTCTATTTATCAGAGTCCCACCACAGAGGTGGAAGTCTGTAACGCCTAACGTAACGAGAATGGTGGACTATTTACTATATTACTATAGTTACAGTTTTTGTCTCGTTTTCACATTATGAACGTTTTTAAGTGAAAGAAAAAGACATAAAATATCTAACGAGTCAACACTCAACCAAGATCAACTCGTTAGGGTTACAGACTTCCACCTCAGAACTATCTCTGCGCCCAATTGTTTCCGAAAAAATTGAGAAATTCTGTATTTAGGAAACTATTAGATCTACAGAGACGGTTCAGAGGTGGAAGTCTGTAATACCTAAAGCCTCAGTTACATTAGGCTACTTTACTCGCCACGACTAAAGTAGCTGCGACTAGTAGGGTAATGTAACAGGGTAATTGCTAGTTGTAACAGGCAAATTTCAGTAGTAAGCAAAAAATGATCATGTGATATAATCGCCAGTCGCGTAGTTTGACAGTAGCTAAGTGTAACAACTCAATCGCGTCCACAGTATTCAATTCTACTCGCAAGTAGCGCCCCACAAAATAATTATGTGAGATGTGAGAGCTTATAATCGTTTTTTTCCTATGGCAAATAAGGATATAACAGTGCGAAAGAGATGTCAATAGTATAACTCAGAATTTCCTACGATTATACAGGTGTTTTTAAAATAAATACAACTTAACTAAGAATTAATCATATTGAATTTCGTAAATTAATCTTGAAAGTAAATTAAAGAGACTACCAATTGGTTTTTTAATTTTTTTAAAACACTTTCGTATTAAGGTTGTAAATTGAGCCAAAAAGCTAATTTTTGGACATTTTCGAAACAACCAAAGAGTGAATATTAAAAAAAATTTAAAACTGAAAGAATGATAAGATGAACCGTGGAATCTTTAAGCAGTTCAAAAAAATTATTCGATTTCAAATAACCGTCAGTCTTTTCTGTTTCTCTTAAGAAATCGAATTTCGTTTCATCGACATGGCCAATTCATCCACATTACTTTTTCATCGACAATCATTTCATCGACACTACCTTTCATCGACAAACCTTTCCTTCGACAAGGACGTTTCATCGACACTACTTATTCATCGACACAAACGTTTCATCGACATTACCTTTTCATCGACAATCGACAACCGTTTCATCGACTCTACCTTTTCATCGGCAAACCTTTTCTTCGAAAAGGACGTTTCATCGACACTACTTTTTTTATCGACACAGACGTTTAATCGACATTACCTTTTCATCGACACTACTTATTAATCGACATTCTCTTTTCATCGACAATCGTTTCTTCGCCACTTCTTTATCATCGACATTTTTTTGTCATCGACAAGGACGTTTCATCGTCAACCGTTTCATTGACAGTACCTTTTAATCGAGAAGCCATTTCTTTGAAAAGGACGTTTCATCGACACTACCTTTTTATCGACAAACAGTTTCAACGACATTATCATTTTTTCGTCAAAAAATCCTCTATCGAAATAGGGGGTGGCCCCACTAGCATGCCATTTGAAAAAATAAAGACATTTGCAAAAAACGCATTTTAAAAATTATAAAAATTAATTTCTCAAGAACTGCCGAATGAATTTAATAATTTATAATTTATTTTACCTATTTAAATTATTTAAGAGTAGTTTTTATAGATTTTATGAAAAAAAAATACCAAAAATATTCCAAATATTATTTGAAAGTTTTTTTTGTCACAAACATACTTGGAACTCACCAATATTTAATAATAAGTACAAAAATATAGGGTGTTACATTTAAAATAAGAACGAGGATGTAATTTTCGGTGAAACCGGAAGTTAACTTAACTTAAATTAATTTTCTTTTAGTTCAATAAATGCGATTTCTTATGCCATATAACATATTAAAATTTCAATCAGTGAAATGATTTTTATCCAAAAAATAAAGAAAATGTGAATTTAAAAACTGATATTCAAAATCTTAGTAACATTTACCAGAATCTTATCTAAGCATGTTCTAAATAATATTTTTAAATGTCGTGTACAGGGTGTCCAGAAAATGGCGCCCAAGCTCTCCAGTGCGTAGTTGGGGACCATTCTGGGATGTCCAGAAAAATAGTTAAAAAAAATCCCCGTGACCAATTGACCGAGATATGGAGGGTCAAAGTTTGGAATTTAAATTCTTTATTTTTATGAATTTTCAAAAACCGCCAATTGTCCTGTAAAGTTTGGCTTCTCTTTAGTCTTTTAGTAATAAATTTAATTTAAATTGAGTTTTAATAACTTCACAATTTATTTTTTTAAATTGAAAATTATGACAACTGGTTATGACAGGTAATTTTAAATTTATAAAAATAAATGGTGAAGTTATTAATACGCGACTTAAATTAAATTTATTACTAAGCGACTAAAGAGAAGCCAAACTTTACAAGACAACTGACGGTTTTTCAAAATTCACAAAAATAAAGAAGTTAAATTCCAAAATGGTGAGTTCTACCGTCTTCGTACAAAAGTACCTTTTTTGCCTAAAATTAATTGGGAAACATTATTATAAACTTTATTTTTATTTTTTACTAGCCATAAAAAAGTCAGGGGTATTTTTTATGACAACCCTTCCCAAATCTACCCTTTCAAAGCTTCTGAGAAAATTGAAAAAAAACAGGAAAACTTATCCAAGTACCCTCTTAACTCACACAAAATTTTAAATCTCTACAGTAATTCGTTTTCAATTAATCGAACATAAACCCAATTTTTGATGACACATGTTAAGGTTTATTTCATCTTCGCAACTTATTATTCTTTTTTTAAATTAAAAAATATGACAAAAAAATATTGTGAAGTTATTAAAATACTATTTAAATTTAATTTATTACTAAACGACTAAAGAGAAGCCAAACTTTAATAGAGGGTCCCCAATAACGTATAGGAAATCTCTTGCGCCATTTTCGGGCACCCTGTATAAAGGGTGTTGCTAAAATTGTGTTCACGGCTTCGTGTGCTTATACTTGAAGTAAAAATAAGACAAAAAGACTATAAACATTTGTCCAAAACTCGCCTTTTACTGAGATACAGGGTGTTGAAATTTCCTTTTATTTATTTTCTCGGGATCGGTTGAATGAAAGTTAATAATCTTAATTTAACAATCCAGTGGCGTAGAAACGGGTCAAGGTGCCCCATTTTTTGAATTTATTTGGTACGCCTTTTATTTGGATTTTTAAAATCTTCATTCATTTTACCATAAAAAACTACACATGTTAAATTTTGATATGATTGATGGTATTTCTGAAATTTCCAATTTTATGGTCCAGTAACGTGCTAAAATCAAACTAATTTTTAAAATTTTAAAATAATTAAACAAAATTTAAATTAACAACTCTTAATAAAACTCTTAGTTGGCGGTTTGAATAAAGAACAAGCCAGAAACACTGTTTCAGATTTTATAAAAAAAAAAATGAATAAGGGGGACCATTTGGAGCATTTTTCTAAAATTTAAAATTGGATGTTTCTGACATGATTTTTTATTAAAAACACCAACAAAATGTACTGGATTATAAATCGCAAGATTAGTGAAATACCACTAATCCTATCTAAATTGAATGAAGATTTTAAAATTCAAACAAGGTAAAATTTGGCAGTGGTGTACCAAATAAGTTCAAAAAAGGGGGCACCTTGACCTTCATTCACCCAATCCAGAGAAAATAAATAAAAAGTAAAAATTGAAAGACATTTAAACACTGTAGCATGTATTCAGCGACCGTGATGAAAATTTTAGAGACGTCGTTAAAGTTAAAAAGATACTCGGCGAAATGTTTGAAAGCGTACTTTTCGCTACTAAACATTGTTTTTGGGCATTTGTAATCAAAAATTTAACAAAAACGATGCCTAGTTCCAATCAAACTGAATTTAGTTTTCATATAGAATTTTTGTTTTTCATGTAGAGTCTATGATAGGGGCGTACTTTATGAACAATTATAAAAAAATGCGTTTTTAGTTTTATTCATAAAGTACGCCCCTATCATTGACTCTACATGAAAAATAAAAATTGTATATGAAAACTTAATTCAATTTGATTGGAACTAGGCATCGTTTTTGTTAAATTTTAGATTACAAATGCCTAAAAATCAATGTTTACTAGCGAAAAGTACGCTTTTCAAACATTTCGCCGAGTATCTTCTTAATCATGTCTTTAAGAAAATATTTCTTATGAAGAAATATTTTTTAATCACATGATTTTGATTACGGTCGCTGAATTCACGCTTGTATCTCGGTAACAGTTGAGTTTTGGACAAATATTTATATGGACTTATGTTTACTTGAAGTATAAGTACACGAAGCCGTGACCATCATTTTAGAAACACCCTGTGTAGTCCTTTTATTTGAAAACTCATAGAAATATCATTAATTTTAGATGCACTTTAAAAATCAATGGTGATGAGACATTCATACAAAAAAGCAAAAAAATGATATTGGGGTAAATTAAATTGCATTAGAAGAAAATAAGAAAAGATGGAATTGATTATCGAAGCGAAATAAAATCCTTGGAAATGTTACCTGATTAAAGTCTAAATAATACGACCATTTCAAGCTACTCTCAGATTTTTGAAGAGGCTTAAGTATAATTATTTTAAATCATTTCCGATATTAGTTTTTGTTATCGTTATTTACATTTGCCTTTTTTCTGCAGCCATTCAACCGCACTTTCTTGTGTTGCTTACATTTATTAATATAAAACAAATAATTGCGAATAAGTGAAATATCATTGTTAAAAAACGTACCACAAAAATTACTAATTCTGTAATTATTAATTAGCCCCAAATTTTAGAATGAATTGAAAATTACATATTAACATGTATTATTTCAATTTCCGAGTGAACAATTTATTAAAGACTCGTTTGTATTCATAATCTCGGCAAATTAATATTAAATCAAACTAAAAATAGGGTTAATGCTGAAGGCGGGTTTATTTTGCTTTAACATTAACACATAAATTGCATTTAATATAATAATATGAATTCAATTAATATTAATATTTTATATTTCAGAAACAAATCCAAAAAGTTAATAATAGAAGGAATAATGCATAATTATTCCAATCACAAAATGAACAAATAACAAGGCTATTGTTTTAAATTGTAAATAAACTAGTTAATTTGATCAATTTCATGTTACCCTAAGTTCATGGTTTACGAGCGCTGGCTTTAGCAGATTGACTTACGTAATGACTCGCTATGAGCGCCACTATCGTAATTATTTATTAAGAGCATAAAGTATACATCAAACTTGTTTACCTAGGAAACCACCTACAGGCTTTATTTATGAACAATCCTGATTGAAATGTTCAATTCTTTGTATAATGTATCCATTTTCTATCTGATGTATTACCATGAACAAACTATTATACAGGGTGATTTTTATGAATGGCACCAAAGCGGTCATCACCAAATGGCTTGGTAAAAAACCCTGAAATTTGATGGGATGAAATGGGGCCTTGCTAAAAATATTTTAAGATGAAAAAAAATTCTTTTACAGCTAGGAGTTTTAACACGGCAGCCATCTTAAATTTTTTTAAATGGCCACATACAGGGTGCTTCATTGAAAATTTCAAATGTCGTTTATTTCATAACCATAATTTTTTTTAAAAAATTAACCGAAGACGCCGATTTTTGTTTTGAGGGGGACGCATTATAAGACCGATTTAAGCACTCTCACGTCACTCCCTTAAGCGGGGGGCGTTAACCCCCTAATTTCTTAAATGGCAAAGGGGGTTGAGTAATATATTATTTGAAAGGTGCTTTTAATTAGAATTCAACGGTATAAATTAAATTAAAATTGATCGATTCGTTTTAAAGAAAAAAATTAAAAACTCATTGCAATAAATAAATTTAAAAATTGTTAAATTAACCCAAAAAATCTTTTTTCAATTGGAAAATTATTAAATACTGAATAAAAAATTGAAGGTGAGATGTCCCGTTTGGTTCTCATGAATAATTTAATTTAAAATTTAAACGCAAAAGAACAATAAATAAATTTCTTTGTTATGTGATTTAAAAATTGAAATAATTTAATTTAGTGTATTACAAGTTTTCGAATTAAATAGATTACACTAACTTTAAACCTCCTAACCATTCAAAATGGTTTATTCTAAGGATGATCGAGTTGAGATTATTATGCTATACGGTGAAGAAAGAAGATGTGCCCTTAAAGCAGCTACTTCAAAAATCTTCATCCAGATAAAAATGTATCTGCAAGATATGTTTTAGATTTGTTCAATAAATTTCGTGAAACGGGTTCAGTAGGAAATAAAAAAAGAACTGGCGGCCCCCCAAATGAAGTAGAAACATCTCTAAATCCGCAAACTTCCATAAGAAACTCATCTACATTAACAGGACTTCAAAGTACCAAGGTTTGGAGAATTTTAAAAAATTTAAAATATCGCCCGTATAAATTTTCTTGTCATCAAGAATTAAGTGAAGATGATTTTGATCGCCGAACAGAGTTTTGTGAAGTTATGTCTAATAGACTATCAAATACTCCAAACCAATTACAAAACATGTGCTTTAGCGATGAAGCAACATTTATTTTGAGGGGTGAAGTTTATAAACATAACTGTCGTTATTGGAGTACAGAAAATCCACATTGGATGCGAGAAAAGCACTGTCAGTATGCAGAAAAATTAAATGTTTGGCTTGGCATTTATGGGGACCATATTATAGGCCCAATATTTATTGACGGCAACTTAACAGGCGAAAAATATTTAGATATGCTGCAAAATATTATCGAACCTACAATAATACATGTCTCAGAAAATGATGATATGCTGGACGAAAATTTGATAATTTTTCAACAGGATGGTGCTCCGCCACATTATACGGTACCAGTTCGTCAATATTTAAACAGAACCTTTCCTAGTTGCTTCAAAATTGAAGGTTCCAGTAGTTTGGTGATTTATGATATCCAATAGTTCGACTAAAGGGCCTAAATTACCAAACGAATTCCACAATTTTATAAAAACTTTTTATTAGAACTTATGCATTTCGAAGTTAAAACTTCACCTTTAGAGGATACATAATAATTTTTATAAAACTAAAATAAATATAATTAGACGAAGGAGCTAAAAACTATAATGTATAACTTACTGGGTTTTTAGGTAACTGTAATGACAATTTTACTTAATAAATACAATTAGTTTCGATTTTTATTATTTTTTCTGTTTTTGATTTTAATACAATCCTTAATTTTATCTGGTAAACTATTAAAAACAGATAACTGAAAATCTGACAAATGGATGTTTAACAAGCTCTTCCAAAATATCCAACATTAATCCCGCGTTTAAATTGTGAAGTAATTTTGTGTTGGACGTTGTAAAATTGTGGTTTTTAAGCTTCAGGTGTACTCCAACTATTGAGTCGTTATTATTTGAATACTTAGAGTGTAGGTGTTCTCTGACTCTAATGGCAACCTCCCTACCGGTCTTGCCAATGTAAGTAGCTTCACAGTCGTCACACTTTAGGTGGTACACTCCTGACTTTCTGAGGGTATTTTATCTTTATTGTTAATTAATAAATCAGACAATTTATTTATTGGTTTATATACAATTCTAATATTCTCAATGTTGTCTTTAAACACTTGGGATAATTTGTAGGAGATACTTTGATGAAATGGTAAAACTATAGTCCTTACAATGTCAAGAACAGCTGGCTCAACTAAATTCGAATCCAATATAGTGGCTTGTTCTCTTACCCTTTTTAAAACTTTAACATTTAATAATCTATCAATCAATTTTGAAGTATATCCATTGGTCCTGGCAATGTGGTAAATTTTATTAAGTTCCAAGTCATAATTGGAGAAAGTTAAAGGGATGGTCAATAGTTTGTTCAATAAAAAATGGAAATTTGCCAATTTATGCGAAAAGTGGTGATTCGAAAAACTTGAAATGCTAATATCTGTAGTAGTGGGTTATCTAAAAATGTTGATGTTTATTGAATTATTGTGAATGCTTAGTGATACATCTAGAAAATTAATCGTTCTATTGGACTCTACCTCCAAAGTAAAAGTAATATTAGGATGTAAGTTGTTTACATAAGTTAATAACTCTGACAGTTCCGTCACTTCACCCTTCCAACCTATTAAGATGTCGTCTACGTACCGATAATAAAATTCGATTTTATCTTTAAAAGGGTTATCATTGAACATTAAGGGGGTTGCCCATTCCTAACCCTTCGACTTGTTGGTAACAATTATTATTAAAAACAAAACAATTTTGATCTAGACAAATTTCGGTTAAGGCATATAAGGCAATACACCCATCATCAGGTAGGTTGGAAGAGCTAAGTAAGTTTTTTAAGATTTGAAGAGTCTCTGTCACAGGTACGTTAGTGAATAGATTTTTAACGTCCAGGGATGCTAATACAACTTATCTTTAAGTTTTTGAACTAAATCTATAGAATTGAGTACACTATGCTGAGAGCGGTAATCTAAACTTCCACCTAAGAAAGACGTTAACCATTTTGAGGTTTTATAAGCTACGTTATTGAGAAAGGATAACACTGGTCGGATAGGTATACCATCTTTATGTAACTTAGGTAGACCATAGAGTCTGGGTATCTGTGGGTTCATATTAGAAAATTTTCTATGGCGAAAGTCCAAAAAATCGCTGCCAGCAAAAATTATCTTAATCTTTTCTTTGATGAAAGCCTTACATTTGATTAAAGTGTTGAACAAAAGTGCCCAACACGCTCACCTGAGCTCACATCGCTGGATTTTTTCGTTTGGGGCTACTTAAAAAATAAGGTCTTCCAGAACCAACCTGGTACTTTAGCAGACCTTCGTCAAAGGATCATAAACGAATGTGGAAATATTACACCAGTAATGCTACAAAATGTTCGCGCAGAGTTTGAAGACTCTCTATTTCTGCTTGGAAAATTCTGGAAAACATTTCGAACATTTACTTTAATTGTCTATTTAAAAATAAAATTATTTTATAACTAAAAAAAATTTTATTGCAAACTTCAAATTTGAGTATTACAATAGGTTTTTATTTTTGTTCTTTAAAACGAATCAATCAATTTTAATATAATTTATACCGTTGAATTCTAATCATAAGCAGCTTTCAAATGATATATTACTCAACCCCTGTTGCCGTTTAAGAAATTAGAGGGTTAACGCCCCCCGCTTAAGGGAGTGACGTGAAAGTGCTTAAATCGGTCTTATAATGCGTCCCCACAAAACAAAAATCGGCGTGTTCGGTTAATTTTTTGAAAAAAATGTTGGTTATGAAATAAACGACATTTGAAGTTTTCATTGAAACACCCTGTATGTCATGCAATATATCATTGAAAATTTTTAGTACATTATGACAGTCCATAAAATTATTTAAATCATAAAAAATAAACATAGATACAATTTTGTGTCCAACTTTTACTTTTTGGACTGTCGCAAATTACAAAAAATAGCCTTTTCATTATTTTCCTTTCAAAATAAAAATATTTTAGTCGCAAAAACTTATCTACCATGAACGGGACACCCAGTATAAAAGATAAGGTTATTCGCTGATCGAATTTCGAAAATTCTAATAAGGATTACCTCCTCAATGAGGTGTTTTGTGACTTTACTAATTTCCTTAAATTTAACGAGAATGTGTGTGGACTTTGATGGTCCAATTCTGAGAAACTCTGTAAGCCCTTACAGGAAATTTCTGTAAGGTAACCAAGAAAACCGTCCATTACAACCCATATAACAAACCTTACAGATATTTCCTGTAAGGACTTACAGATTTGCCCAGAATTGCGCCATAAAGTTATTGTTCAAGGATCTACAACAATTAAATATTATAAAATTTCATAAAATAAGTATTTGGGACTGAGTAACCAGGAACAATCCGAAATAAGAAAATGTAAGACAGATTGTCTTCCACGGCAACCAATTGCATATTGTCAACAATATTTTAATTATTCTCGTCTAAAAGCTTATCTGTTTTGGGAATTCTCCTAAACTGATATCCAACACACGATTGTCGTCTTTTTTATCCTAAAACCCAGGTATTGGTACCTATATCGAGGAATGGAATGATAATTTGACAGAAAAATCTTTCTTCTTCGACTCAACGTTCAACTACAATAGAAAATAGAAAGAACAACTTCTTTTAAATCAAAAAACGAGAAAAAAGTCCTCACACTTTTACTCCTCAAAGAGAAGTAGATCTCTTGTAAACCAGCTAAAAACTAGTATTTTAAAATATCGAGTTTTAAGTAAAATTAACGAAAATGCAAAATAAAACCAGACGATTCAATCTTCATTTACATTCTGTACCCTAATTTAGAGTCCATGCAAGAATGAATGCGAAGTATTATACCCAAAACTCTTGAAAATCTACTGAAAGTTTTTAATTAACCTACGCAAACTATAAGCCCATACAGAAAATATCAATAATAAACTTGTTATGTGAGTTAAAATGATCAATTTCAGGGGTAGTGTTTTTAATCAAGTCTATTGTCCAACTACCCAAGAAGTGGTTCAATTTAATTTTGAACTACCTTCCAGCTACTTATATTTTTGTTTATTTGTTTACTTTATCCCATGCTTTTTAATGCTTTTTAATTATATTAAATAATGTTTGATTACAGCATATAATAAAACCGAGGGTAACTGCATGCACTTAGAAAGAAATTAGTATACAGGGTGCGGGAAATGTCCTGCAAAGTCGCTATAACTTTATTATTTATGGTTTTATCAAAAAAAGTTCCATTTAAGATTTCAAAGTTGATAGTCTTATCTCAGTCACCTGATGTGGCAACACAAAATTAAGGCCACAGATAAATCCCATTTTTTAACCTTACAACTTTTATATAAAACTTTTTTTGATAAAACTATAAATAAAAAAGTTATACGCATTTTACAGGACTTTTCCCGCACCCTGTATACATATTTATAATAGTGTGAGTTATTATTTTTGTCTATACAGAGGGGTGCACAAAAAATGGCCAACGATGTAGCTTCGTTATATCTTATCCGATTTTAATAAGTGAGATGTCAAATTAAATGGTTTGAAGAATAATACTATCAGATAATAAAAGATTAATTTTATTTCTGAAAACAACAGAGGAGGAGGGGGCATCTTTTCTTTTTTAAGTGGCAACATATTTTTTTCGATTGAAAAAATCATTAACAAAAATAATCTAAACCAATTGTACCAATATTTTTTTTTAAATTAATTTAAAAATTTTTCTTTTTTATTTCTTTTTTAATTTTTTTTATTATTATTAATTTTTTCTAAAATTAATTCAATTGATTTTTTTTTTGTTTTGAGTTTTTTATTTTTGTAAGTTTTGTTTTTTAATTTATTATTAATAAATTAATGAATTATTAATAAATTAAAAAGTGTTAAAAATAAATAAAAAAGTATTAGGAATAAATTAAAAAGTATTAAGAATAAATTAAAAAACAAAACATAAAAAATAAAAAACTCAATACTCAAAAAACAAAAAAAAACAAATGAATTAAATTAAAAAAAATTAATAATAATAAGAAAAGTTAAAAAAATACAAAAGAAAATTCTTAAAAATTAATTTAAAAAAAAATATTGGTATAATTGGTTTAGATTATTTTTGTTAATTATTTTTATCAATCGAAAAAAAAAATGTTGCCTTTTGAAAGAGAAAAGTTGCCTCCTCCTCCTCTGATATTTTCAAAATTAAAATTAATCTTTTATTATCTGATAGTAGTATTCTTCAAAGTGTATTGCAGCATTTTGCGCGGGAAAATTGATGTTGTTTTCTACTTGATTGTGTTAACCACAATGGTGCGTGTTCAACTTTAAGATATTTCTTAATTTTTTGTTAAGAACGCCAAAGAGAAAAAAATAGGTATGTACTTACTTTTTTATATAATATCAATAAACATGTCAATTAGTAAAAAATAATGTGCAAATTGCTTGTAGTACTTATGTTTGATTAGTTTTGAAAATTATTACCTAAAAGTGAAGTGTCCAATCACTGTGTTACAATTTTGCTTGAATTTCTGTTATTGGACGCCTGTCCAATAACTGTGATTGTAGTGCCAATAACTAACAATGATAATATGTATGATGAATTAATAATTAATCCTAAAAACCCGAGAGTATGAGAGAAGCAAACTGGATCAGGCCATCCGCGAAGTTCAAAATAAAACCGAATCTTACAGATCAGCTGAACGGAAATGGAATACCTTTGGCTCTTTACCTCTCTCTCACTTCACTTCACTTTCCTTGGTGGCTGAAGGATTCTGCACGTGCAGGATTTCCCAGAAAATCCAATTATTTTATATGAAGTGTTCAAATTTTTTTTAAAACAAAATCCTCGTCGAAATGCGTTTAAAAATAATCGTCTTGGAAGCAGATGGCTAAACGTAAGAATCAATACTTATTATTTAACTAGGTACCTACCGCTCTTATTGTAATAACCATTAATTTTTATAGGCTTTTCTGAAGAGAATCTGTTACTAATGCTAGTGCTTATATATCTGAAAAATATATACGACATTGGTTCACAGAAATCGGAGACTATATTAAAGAAAAAGGGTTAGAAAGGGTAATCACCGATCCATCCAGAGTATTTAATGGATACATCTATGATGGGGACGAATCAAGATTTCAAATTTGTCCAGCTACAGGAAAAGTGTTTACGCAAAGAGGTTCTAAAGATGTTTATACCATCGAGAAAGCTTCTTCTAAAGTACTGTAAACTTTTTCGACCAATGGAGACAATTGTGTACCAATGGTAATCTATCCTTACCAAAGAATACCCGAAAAAATTACAAAATCAATAAATTCAAAATGGGGGTTGGCCGTAGCGATAATGGCTGGATGACATCCGAAAAATTCTACGAATATGTAGCAAACGTATTTCATCCTCACCTCGTTGAAAATAATGTCCAGTTTCCAGTCATCTTTTTCTTAGACGGCCACAATAAGTCACATCTGAACTATTCTCTCAGTCGTCATGGAATGATTTGCAAATAGAAGTGATTGCTCTGTATCCCAATGCTACGCGAATTTTTCAAGATTGTGATGTTACAGTTTTTAGACGACTTAAAGAAGCTTTGCGTCGCAAAGTAAGGGAAAGGGACGAAAAGTACTTTGGGGAAGTGCTTAACAAAATTTCTTTTGCCCCTCTTTTAGAAAAAGCAATTCAATCAAGTGTAAAACCGGAAACACTCAAAAATGGCCTTAAAACATGTGAACTATCCGAATGAGATCGACTTTTTTAAAAGCCTGGGTGGGATAGATAAAGGTTCTCAAGATGATTTTCTAATGACAAATGCTACAATGATGTACAGAACATTTGCATATATTGTAGGACAAATGAAAATAGGACAATTCAAAAATTTAAGTCATCATCTTCCCGATAATGTAAATGATGACTTGCTAGACCTTTTTAAAATTTAGAAACATTATGATGATAAAAATAAGACGAAATAGACCACCAATAAAAAACATTGCAGCAAATAAAATTAACATTATTCAGAATATTGTGATACGTGCTGTTTCTACACATGCTGAACCCCAAATAATAGATGAGGATCTGTCTGTACATGGTCAACGCCAAATAATAGATGAGGATGTTCCTGCACATGGTGAACACCAAATAATAGAAGAAGAACTACTCGCAGTTATAGGTGACCCAACAGAAGGTACAATACAATCAAGAGAACTTAGTGAAATAACTAATTCTACGAATCCATGCACCAGTAAATGTATTCAATCAAAATTCTTTGGAGATTTTTTGAGTATTCCTGAAACCCAAAACGGAAAGAGGAAAGAAATATTGAACGGCTTCCATTTGCTATTACATCAGAAAAATATCAGAAAATGTACGAGAAATAACGTTTATTAAAAGTAAACCAAGAAAAGGAAAAAGAAGAAAGGGAACGAAAACGTGAAGATAAAATTTTATCTACTTTTTAACCCTGAAGTTTGAACTATTACGAACTGTATGCGGCGTAAAATCTCCAATTTTCTTAATAAAAAATTTTCTTCTTACTTTACTTATTTATTTGTGTTTTATAATAAAAAAATCTTTCTAATATTTATAAACAGTAGATTGAACATTAATTGTTATATTTTGATCCTTAACTAAAATGTTATGTGCTTAAGATCTGGGTTTAGTAGAGTAAACAGGGTAAAATCTCAATAAACTAACTCGGATCCACATTTCCGCCTAGAAACAATGAGCTCTCATTAGAAGGAAAATTGCCGTCTCCCGTTGTGTTAATAACCAATTTCGCCCGGAATTAATTTCTGCAATCATTTGCGACTAGGCTCGAAGTTGTAAGCCTTTCACAAACCATCCAGAGTCAAATGTATTCAAGATCCAATTTTGTGCCTACTGCTGCTTATAAAACAGATTTTAATTAAGCAATTATGTCGAATTTGTAAGGATATGTGAGATATAAAATTAATATACCTTAATCAATAATAACTGCTAAGAATATTTAAACATTTAAAAGAAACAAGCTTATAATTACATTGTGGTTATTTGGATTATTTTGAATTAAAAATTAGATTACTGGATTACGAAATTGTAGGCTTAAATTAAACAATGCGGGCCATTAACTTGATTTGCGGTTGGATGTATTAAACCGTTTTGGAAAAGGACTTCAAAATCCACAATAATTTGAAATATAAATGCATTTTCAAGATGTAACGTAATTGATGTAACGAGTGGTATACTAAAGAGTGCTCAAGTGGCCTATAAAGATCAGAGATTTTTGCCATCTATATAATGAGATTGTTACGATTCCTATCTTACAAATTCCCTTCGAGTAAAAAATAAAGCTTGTTAACCGCAAGAAAAATAAAAATATACACATATTAGAAACTAAATTTCTTATTTAAAATTTTTTCGCAAAGATTGTACATATTTGTTGATAGTAAGTATTAATAAAATTAAATCAATATAGAAGTTAGCTGTTCTTACTTTGTGATTCATAATTAACTTTTAACTACGTACCTCAAATGTTGCACAGGGAATAAATAGTCTACGATTTCGATCTAGAGCACCGAACAAAACCTTGTCAAAAATCAAAAAATCGCGAAATTGTCAACCTTTCTTCAGCGATTTTAACCCTGAAGGACTAGTTTTTTAATAACAACTATACGTTTTTACAGTAGTCTAAATTTGCTAAATTTCAAAATTTATCGATTTTTTCGAACTCTGAAAGTTTTAGCAATATTTTGTTGTTCCTTGGAAATTTTAACCCTGTCGGACTGTTTTCTTTGGCAAATGCTTTACTTCCATATTTCAGCATCCATAATTTCCTACTACGGCTTATATTATGTCCATAAACAGTGAACAGTGATTGGAAGGGGGTCGATCCAAACAACAGCAGTTGGTAAGAACATTTAGGAAGTGAAATTCAAACGTAAAACATTGTGATGCCCCTTTAAAGAAGGTACGAACTGCTAGTCTTGATGGAAAGGTCAATTACTCTAACATTTGCTACACAAATTATGTGTTCTTAAAACAAAGGGATGGAGAATTGCGAGATTTTTTTACATATTACGAGCTGTCACCAATCCAAATATCACTATTCACTGAAGAGGGAATGATAAATGGCCCGAAATTCTCATAATATTCAACATTCCAACCTGTAAACTTAGATGAAAAGCAAGGAACAAGTAAATTTCTAGTTGTGGATCGAGGTCATCTACTTCACAAAGCTGAGTAATCTCGACCTTAATTTAGTTGGTTCGGTAGCTCACAGCTAGACCCATTACGGCACTGCTGATTGCGGGTCAAACGTGGCAGTAGGTTTCGATGGATATTCAACAGATGCTGCACATGAAAAGCGCTGAGAGTCTTTAAAGAGCCAAGTCGTATTCATATTCGGAAATTATCTCTGATGAAAACAAAAATGGCTCAGGTTTCTAAAGAGTGGTTCTTGTCGAAAGACAAAAATAAAATTCCTTTCATCGACCTGCTGAAAACTAAAGTGGGAAACTATAAAATTTGAGGACTGCATGCAGAGGAAGATGCTGATAGGCTCATCAGCAGTATAGCCGTTATTTTGCCTCCTCTTACTATGTATTGTTAGTCTCTAGCGATGACATCGACTTGTTAATAATCCTCATTGGGATATCACACAAACCTGAGATTTTTTTTAAGAAATGTGGAAGAATCAAATCAACAGAGGTGATTAATCAATTACAGCATCACCTCCAAAAAGTACAGATCAAAACCGGAGCTTTGTATTTTCATTCATGCCTTCAGTGTATGGGACTCGACATCCTAATTCTTTGCCCAAAGGAAAATGAAAATTTTATTCATGGTCCAAAGAAACTCGGACATTGAAATGGAAGGTGCCATTTTTTTTCGATACCACTTCTTCAGATGATCTACAGCAGCAAGGAAGCGGATAATAGTTGCTCTGTACGATGGTTCGTAGAGCTGAAATTTGAAGGGAGGGACACCATATTGTGTTTACGTTTTAATTTCACTTCCAAGGAGTACTTAGTATCTACTGTTAGAATCAACTCCCTTCCAATTTGTTGGGCTATGTGGCTTCTGAAACCAATCCACTACTGATGGATATATGTATAACGAACTCCGTTGCGGGAAGTGATTGGTGCTGAAATATGAAAAGGAGGAATTTGCTGAAGAAAACCGGTGTACAGGATCGGAATTTCCACAGAACAACAAAATATTGCTGGAAATTTTCAAGTTCGAAAAAAATGGTCAATTATGGAAAACTGTATTTCGGGAACTATTGGGCCCACAGAGACGTAATTGGTCTCAAATTATACCAAATTTAGACTACTTGAAAATGTATAATAAAGTTCGAAAAAAGATTGTTTAAAGGTTAAAACCACCAAAAAGTAAAGAAAAAGTAGCGTGCAGCGCTCAAATTCGAAAATTTTGATTATTCATTGGAGTAACATCATAAAGAACTTAGCATAGCAAACCACATTCTGCAATAATTAAGAGTAATTTCTGAATAGTAATTTCCAACATTAAAGGTAATGAAAACAAAAATATCGCATACCAAAGGCGCTACATTAAACGCTCCTCTTCAAAGATACTTTTGGATGGACACGGGACCTTTGCGCTCGGGCAATAAAACTTTTATAATCTAATATAAATAAAAAGAAGCGCTACGATCCCCACGGCGTATTCTTTTGGATCACCTTGCGCAATTAGTATGAAAAGAAACAATTACCTTGGACGCACGAATGTTGCTTCAAAAAATCTGAACGTATACTTCTTAACGAATTAACCCTTATATCTTCTTCAGGTGCTTCGATTGCTGAGAACACAAATGCTCCAAGGCCCAAATAACTTAAATAGATACAAGTGCATAGCAATAAACGAGTACATCCTCGGCTCATCATTTTTCGGAAACCTGAAAAAAAAGAATAAAACTTAAATTAAACAAATAAAAGACACCAAGTTACAAATCAAACAAATAAGATATTTTTATTTTAATATAACTAATAAGGTAACAAGTAAAATCCTCACGTATTAATAGTATTTTTACTTTTATTATTTATTTCCCAACAAGCACTAACTTACACTAGCTTTTATTACAAGAATGTGTGTCACGTAAAGCTTTCTCGTTTTAAAACCTCTCTTGTGATTACTCGCCGACTCCACACTCTGCAGTTAATGTTACAACCCTTTAAAAATTTTCGCGCATTTTAATTTAGGGGCAATATAATTACCTTAATTTAATTATCCTTGTACCGTCCTAATTTAATATACTTTATGGGGTCCCAACAATTTACATCCAAATTGAGCTCCTTTATAAAATATTAAAGGGCTTGGATAAAATTTTTACAATATGAAATAAATAAAATGGAATGATAAAGTGAGATGATATTGAGGGGAAACATAATATCACCTTTGAAAAGAATATAGTTTTGCTATACGGATGTGAAATATATTAAAGTATGCTGTGAACGTCCGGGGAGCTCTGAGAATTTTAATATGCAAAACTGGGTACAAAATCCAATTTTGCAGTTTTTATTCTCTAACAGCGCTTCGTACCTCTTCATTAAAAATCCACTACCCAGGGAGCTGTGCTCTACCAACGAAATGTTTCAATATATTCGACACTTCTGCAAAAGTAGGGAAATATGCAAATGTAATAAAGTTAATATACCCAAATTGCTTTGATTGGTAACTAAGAAGTTTAATCTTCTCTGAAAATAACTAAATAAAATAGTTTATATCTAAAGAATTCATTTAAATCCAAACCTAAGGAATGTGAATTAAAAATGAAAAATATTAAATTGTTGCAATGGCCTCATAAATAAGGTATTTTGGGTGAAAAATTTAAAAACTAGACTAGCGTTGGAAATACATTTTTCTCCTGTTGTCTACAAATGAATACTGAGATTTGAATTTTAAAAATGCTCGAGTTCGAAATTTAGAATTACAGAAAAAGTATCAGATATTTTCAACGATGTGCCCAAATCAAACCATCATAAGTGGGAAACTAAAATAAAATCTTTGGAAAAAGAACAGACTTTACTATTGGGAACTGAGAAAAATTAAAAACAAGAAGGATAAAGTAACAGCGCGCAATTATTATCATTTTAAAAGTATTGTGGGTAAGTATGATGTAATTGGATGCATTAGTGCTCTCTGTAGGTAATTAGTCACTAGAAAAGAAGTTGACGCTAAAACTACGTTTTTTAATATTTTTAAATTTCTTGAAATGGTTTGGGTCAAGTACCGCAATAGCCTTGGATTAAGGTATATAACTATTACAAAATATGAAATTTAATTATACCTACTTTTCAAATAAGACTTCATAACCATCAATTATTATCTTATTGTCTCTTATAATTTAGAACTAAATTACTATACAGTGTGTCCCATAAAGAGGTGTTCAAAAAAAAATCGTAGAAAGTAGACGAGATTTCATCGACAAAAAAACTAATAGTCAAGGTCGGAATGCCTAGTATATATACTGGGCCTTTAAATTTTGTTCCCTCAAAAAAATGACGTTAATTCAAAATTGTGCCATAGATCATAATCTATTCGATCAATACCGAATAGTAAAATCTCGTCTTCTTATTTCTACGATTTTCTTCTGATCACTTCTTTTTGGGGCACACTGCATAGAACTTTTATTTATTAGTACTAGTAACTTGAAGAAGAATATATCAGATAGTTTTTAACAAACGTGTTAATTAATATTAAATGTTAAAATAAAAAAAAAACTCACTCTTTTTAAAAGATATTTAAAATTTTTAGATGGATTTATCACACATTAAATGTGTTAAAATTATTAATTTTTATGAATTGTAGAATATTTAGTAACTCAATAATAAGAAATGTTTAAGAGTAATTGACATAGTATACAGGGTGTTCCGTTCGTGGTTCACCAAACGTTGGAGTTAGAAACTAGAGCAAACTTTATAGAGAAAGAACAAAAAGTCGGGATCTATCTTTATTAGTTTTGGAGCTGCAGCGTTTTGAATTTTAGGTCACCGATTTTTGGCAAAAATCACGAAAACGCTAATTATATTTTTACCAAAGTTCGTACGGACTTAATAAAATATGATTAGCAAGCTAAAACCATCCTTTGTTAATTGGTAACAACAGTAATTCAAAAGTGGTTGTTATATTGTTTTTCTTTTCTTTGCGAAAAAAAAATCAGTTTTTGAACTTCTTCTCAAGATTTAGGTTGTATCAAAGTTTTTTCAAAGTTTTTCATACTCTTAACAAATCATGGAAAATTTTGAAACTCTTTTCCTTTACTTATTATTCGGACAGTGGACAGGCGTGAAACTATTATAAAACATTTGGCATTCCATCAGATGTCACTTATAACCTACTTGACAAACCGTACAACCTATTTGACAAACTATGCTACTTCTCACAGAAGTAACTTTAGAAGGCTTTAGCAAGTGAAGAAAACGAGCTACGGTTTCAAAAATTTTCCTAGTTTGTTAAGAATGTGACAAGTTTTAGAAAATTAATTCTTCTACTCAGTGGAATGCTCCTAGTAGTGCTTTAAAAGCCAGAGCTTGAAGGTGTAGCAATCAACAATTCGTCCGATCTTTTTGGAAAGGACGTAAGCTAATAAGCAGCGTCCATCACTCTGCGGCTTGGAATTGTTGCTTGGTGCACCTTCACCACTTTGAACGAAGGCAGACCTAAGGCATCTTCTCTCCTTATTCGTTTATTTATTGAAAAAAAAAGATTAATGAAATGTCTTATCTTGGAAAAAAATTTAAAAACTGAAAAAATATTTTTTGTTATATTATTCTTTTCTTTCCGATTTTTTTTCAACATTTTAACAACTACGATTTCAAAATTTTCCCTAGTTTGTTAAGAATATGACAAGTTTCAGAAAATTAAAAAAAAGGGTAACTGAAATATGGCTTATCTTGGAAAAAAAAATTCAAAAACTGAAAAAATATTTTTTTATATTGTTCAACATTTTAACAACTACATTTGTATTAATGTTGTTACCAATTGAGAGAGCATGGGTCTTAGCTTACTAATGATAATTTTTTTAAATCCCTACGCATTTAGGTTAAAATGTAATTAACGTTTTTGTGATTTTTGACAAAAATCGGTGACCTAAAATTCAATATACTGTAGCTCCAAAACTAAAAAAGATACACCCCCAGTTTTTTCGTCTTTTCTTAATTTTTGCTCTAGTTTCAAACCTCGATATTTGGTGAACCACGAACGGAACAACCCGTAGGTAGAAGCTTATTCTCATTCTTGAAGCACTCAACATGATGTTGCATACTACACTACAAGGGTTACAAAAACAGATTCTTATTTTTTTATGTAAAAAAAAGGGACGCTACCTCCCGGACTATAAGAGATCAGTTGTCACTTGTTATTGATTTTTTTTTCGTTTAAATTAATTAATTATACAAGGTATTAAAAAAATATTTTAATAAAAGTTGTTTCTTTTTAAAAGACCTTTCCATCAATACCATACTCAACATAGGTTGCTATTTAAAATTTCAAAGCTACTTCCGGTTTAGGGTACTTCCGGTTTATTTTGGAGATTCCGAATTACAACAAGAGATTCTTTAGGTTCACTTGGT
Organism: Stenus bimaculatus; assembly: GCA_963971135.1. Taxonomy (NCBI): domain Eukaryota; kingdom Metazoa; phylum Arthropoda; class Insecta; order Coleoptera; family Staphylinidae; genus Stenus; species Stenus bimaculatus. Next base: position 41,921,298 of record OZ020182.1, read on the forward strand.
TGGTGGTAAAATTTTTATTATCATCAGTGTACCACAAAGTGTACTCGAAATAAAGACGTGGTACGGGTGGTCTGGGACACCCTGGGGGCTTATTTTTTAATCAGCCGACACGAAGTCGCATGCGAGTTTCATCATTCTGTCTTTGTCATTTATATGAAAAAATAAGAGTCTGGCCTTCTAATGTCGAATGCGACATTGTGTCGACAATTTCAAAAATAAGCCCTCTGTACATTTAAGGTGAGTTTTTGCTCAAGTAACAACTAACCACTAACAATTAGCTACCAACAATTAAAAAGATAAATGCATTCAATTGCATTCAATTGCATTTGACTGTTTATACTGCCACTAACAACTAACCATTAAGCATTAACAATTAGCCACTAATGGGCCAAGTCTCGAATTTATAATTAGGAGTTGCTAGTGGTTAGTGAATCTAGAAATACGCATGCTTGATCTTTAAAGTTGTTAGTATCTGTTTAAATGTTTGCCTCTGGCGAATATTATAATATCATACAATGGTGAAACTTTTTCAACCCTTTGATAATCAAATTAACAATTTTTAATATCGCGTCGAATATGTCAAATTTCTTAATGTTTAGGGTGCGTTCCACTAATGAACACTAAAGCCCACGATCACGACCGCATAATTTCCCGTTCCACTAGCTCAAAACGTTGCGATCGAAAACATAAGTAGAGTGGGTTTTGAACTATGCGTTGCGAATGCATAACATAACCCGAAAATTCTTAATAACAGTTTGATAAACACGGCTGTCAACGCTATAATCTTTGTAAACATAGGTGCAAAAAGAATACATGAGGTCGGAAAACAGTTATCACTTATCCAAGTCTGATAGTTTATACAGTTCTGAAGAAGATCTAGGGAAATCTGAAGTTGGTTAACTTGTTTTGTTTCAGGATCAAATAAAATGATTGATTTTGTTGGCATTTTTGACGTTATTCCTCATAATAAACCAGCGCAAATGTCACCGTTCAACAAACGACCACAGAAACCCACGAATAAATACGATCGTTGTGGGCTTCTTGCTGTCGCCATTCGTTATGTCATCGTTGACGTTTTTATGCACGAACGAAACAACCCCGGTTTTATGTGGAACGACTTTGCGGTCGTCGTGAGCATTGCGAGTCTTTAGTGGAACGCGCCCATAGTGGAGTATAAAAGATTACATTTTACGCTAGTGGTTGACTGTTAGTGGTTAGTGGCTAATTGTTAGTGGTTAGTTGGTAGTTGAGCATAAAATCACCTTTACACTCTCGTTGCAGTAGCCTATGCGACATCAGGTCGAGTGGTGTAAGAATGAGGCCTGAATTTTAAAGTCAAAAGTTTGCATGTTAATTGAAAAGGTTGTCAGTGTTGACAGTTATTGCGTTTCAATTTTTACTAAAAAATTTAAAATTCTGTGATTACTTGAAGTATTGTTATGTATTAAGAGCAATTTCCTAAACGGAAAATATAATGGTTTAGTTCTGCAGTCATAAAAGCTAGTTCGAACAACATTTTTGTATATTTTTTTTGTAGATGATTTAGAAGACATTTCTTTAATTCCCGCCCTCTAGGGATTCGCATTAATTATCAGTTATTTGGTCATAATTTGCAAAGAAGATCCAGAAAAGTGGGATGGATTTTCTATTCCTTGTTATTGTCTCCAACGGAAAATTTATCGCGGGTGTCTAGGAAGATGCTCTTAAGTACTTGTAGGTTCCATATTATATCGATATATTGGATCGTTTCTGGAAAAATAAGATGATAAAGTTGAAGTTTATGAAAGTGATAAGGAAAATAACATAGAGCTATGCAAATTTGATTTAACTATACTAAACCCATGCTACACATATTTTCATTAACTAAATTAAGGGAAATAGTAAACCTTAATCTTACTCGTTTAAGAGAAAAAGAAAAATATGTTAAAACTGTACCTTTTTTAAAACCTGTCATTATGTCAGATTAATCATTCATTCGACAATTTTATCTTGTAACTTGGCTGGATTTCAACAGTTGACCAACTTGTATCGGTGAACATTGGCTTTGTGCATGAAGATATGCAGCCGACATAAATTTCGAATATATCAGGAGGAGTTAAAGCTGTCGCTTTAAATTCAGTAAAAATTTACATGATACAAAAGTGTCTCGTAAATATATCAAAAAAATTTGAGTATCCTTGTCATCTACATCAGTTCAACTTCAAATTGAGATAAATCACTTTCTAATTAATATCAAAGTGAGAATAATCAATTTCAAATTGAGATTTATAATTATCACTTTAGACATAAAAGGAACAATTTAAATTGAAGAAAAATAATATTGCAAAATTAGCTTAAATTGTACGTAGATCGTACATCGTACGATGAAATTATCGTGGAATATGAAAGTAATATCACTCGCAATAAGATGCTTTTACTACATATGAAATTATGTCGGTTAATTCTACCACTAAATATTTTATGGCTTTGCGTTACTCTTAGTTCATTTTGTCGGAATTCCAATCGGTTGGATGGACGCAAAATCGGACCGTGAGTAGGTTTATAACCAACCAGCTAAAAAAAGAACTAGAAAATGTCTATATAAATAAACATTTTATCATTAATTTAAAATTTTCTCTCATGTTTGCTGCCGGATGTTTTTATTAATTATTTAGAGATTTGTAAGAAAATGGTGTCTCGATAAATTTGGAAGAAAAGGCATTGTCGATGAACAGTTAGTGTCCATGAAACTTCCGCATCAAAGAAAAGGTCTGTTGATGAAAAGCCAAAGTCAATTGTCGATGAAAGAGTCTGTCGATGAAACGGTACTGTCGTGGTATCGATGAGAAAGTAATGCCGATGTAGGTTCTGCATACCAATTCTCGAACCACTCGAGATGATGTCGCATGGGATATAACGGCAAATCTCGATCACTTTTCGTGAAATGCTATTCTTGATCCATCGAGATCATCTCGCATGCGAGAATTTTCGATCGAGATATCTCGAGTGCCTAAAAGTAATCGAGATGGATTTGTCGCATGAGTTTCTAACCTAACTCAATGGAATATTAGTTGTCACTTTTATTATTTTATTTTTTTTTTATTTGAAAAACTTATTAATTAAAGGCTTTTATTATACATATTCAAACATTAAAAGAATTGCTTTGTTTTTAAAATTAAAATTAAAGTAATAAGAATAAGAATAGGTGTATTTAACAAGAAAAATTCATAAACTGTAATTAATATAAATAATACTTAAAACTAATAAAAGGTAATTCATAAATTGATAAATTTAATACAAAAACATATCTAATCAAATTCATCTATATTCAATTAAAACAAATAAAGGTAGAAATGTTTGTTTATTTAATGCCTTTAAACAATTTAATAAATTACCATCAGATATTCATATTCATTGTTTAGAATGTTGTACATATTTTATTATGTTTATGTTGAGTTATTGGTGTCTTTTTTATTTTTTTATATCTTTTTTGTTACTTTTTCGCGAAATAAAAGGATTACTGTAGAGAATTTTTTTATTGTCCTCAAACCATCAACTCCTACTACATTACTCTTAAACCAACAAAACATGTCGATTGGCAAATTTTGTTGATATATGTATGTATTGTATGTAAATATATAAATAAATAAATAAGTCTCATTTTGTTGAACTGAATAGAGCATAATAGGTATTTAATTTGCTTTAGGTGCATAGCTTGATTAGATTTTCTATTGGTATGACTGAATTTGCGATGTTGCTAAACGAACACACTACACTTTGGTTCTTGAGTCTCGAATGGTGTTCAAGAAATGAGTTTACATGTCGTGCACGAGATTTGCATTCGAGATTTCTCGCATGCGACATATCTCGACGACAATTCAAGAATTGGCCCGCTAGCGCTGGTCAATGAAAAGGTTTGTCGATGATATTTTATTCGATGAAAGTGTATTCTCAATTCCGGATCCATGATAATAGGAAGTTTTTCTCTTATTTTGAACCAAACAATCACCATAAATTCAATATCATTTCAAAACAAGCTAAATTGATTTCTTTCCAGGAGTAATTTGTTTTCGGGATTTGAGGCACTGCACTGGTTGGATAACTCATAGTTGCAAATCAAACGTCACATTGTTAATACAAACAAACTGTAATTATTGTTGTTTTTATGTTAATCTACAACCACAAATAGTCTTGATTTTATCTCTATAATTATATTGGACAAATTTCTAGCATTTAAAAATAATACATGTAAATTTTATTTTATGTAGAATAAATTTTATACAAAATTATCACGTATAAAGTTATATTTGAGAACGTCTGGGTATTTCAGTGTACGTATACCTACAATTAATTTATAAAATCATGCTAATATTATGTAAACTTTATTCAATCTACGTGCAATAAAATGTATGTAAATGCAAACTTTTGAAAACGCAAGTTACAAACTATGAGCAATCCGAATTAAAATTAAAATAACTCTAAATTTAACCTATTTTTAAAATTACATGATTCATTTAGTACCTGCACAGCACATTTTTTTTAGTTTTTATCCATTTACATCAAATGGCTTTAGGTACGTCCAGGTGTTCTATAAAATAAAATCAAAATTTTCATTTCAATGTGATTTTAAAATTACAAATAAATTATATTGGTTTATAATTAATAATAGACAAATACATAAGTCTTTATACTTCAATCTGTTTTTATTTTTAAAAGCGACTATAGTTTCAAAAACTATGGTTCATTATACTAAAAATTGTTATCTTTTCATGTTTCTAAATGCCTGTTTCGACGGGCATATTTTATTAACAAAATATTGTTACCAAATCGTCTTGGTAATAACATATTTGCAGATGGATACATTGAATTTATTAATATTTTATTTTGTTTTTCAAAAATTTATTTTATTTAATATTTTTAAGCAAATTGAGGACCTTTCTGCAGAAAGGAGGCAGCTCCATTTTCTTTCATTTTTGAGTTAAGAGGATATGGAGTCTACAAAATTATATGGGTTGTTACCGGTTTTTATGTATCAATCCACGCGAATGTACAGGGTGTTCTACTTTTTTCCAGCGAAAATTTTTTTTTACTTAGTAAATGTCATTCTGAACAAAAAAATTCCCATAAACTAATATTTTTTTTCGACTCCTTAAGAAGTTACAGCAATTTTAAAACGTAAAATTTTATGATTTTTGTGAAACACACTGTATAATTTTTTTTCTTATCATCAATTTTTATTTAAATCAACTTTGGTTTAGATTCTATCTTGGCAAACTTGTTATTTTGGACATTATTAGCTATTTTTAAACTGAGTGGACCATTTAAAGTTTTTCTTGATGAAATTAACCTATATGAAGATAAAATCCAAAGAATATTTGATGTAAATAAAACAAATTCAAAATAAAATAAAATTTATATATTAAATGATTAAAATTTCGAAATTTTAAAATTGCTGTAACTTTTTAAGGAACCGAAAAAGAGTTCATAGGAAATTTTTTGTTGAGAATGACATCTAAAAAATAGCGGTGTGCTTTTGGAAAAATGATAAAAATGCATTTTTCCAAAAGTACTTCCCTGTAATAGACTATACACTATACAGGGTGTCCCGTAAGTGGACGATAAAACGAAAGGAGCTGACAGAGAAGGTAATTTCCAATTTACATAAACATGTTTTTTGTTATAAAATTGTTGATGGTTCAAGAGTTATTTCAGTTTTTGTATTTTTTCACTAAGCGCGTACTGTGTTCATTAAATAATTGATTATGAAAATACTATGAGATTTTTTTAAATTATCATTATGAACCTCAAAGGGTCCACCTTTTCAATAATAGTACTTTTATAAACTCACTTATCTTTTATCAAACAAAAAAAAATATTTTCCGAAAACTTTTTGTTCGTATAAAATTTTAGTGAATTTTATAGTCACCCTGACAGAAAATAATGTACTAACATAAAGTTGAACAACTATTAGAAAAACTTGTCAATTTCACGTAGAATCAGAAATGGTATAACGCATAAAGGTTTTTTTTAAATGAATGTTTATGAGAAGTAATTCGTATTTTTTGGTAAAAATTATTTTACTACAAGTTTTGAATTATGATCAGAAATCAAACAAAGTTAGTCAGATAATGATTTTTTCATAAAAAAATTACGAAAGGTGCTTAGATGTGTTTGTTATTTTTAATAATCAAAATTTCCTATCTCATTTTTCGTCACGGCTATTGTTTACTCCCATTCTAATAAATTTAAAATGTAAACAAATAACAAAACTGCTTTAGTTTTCATAAACCAACTGATAGAAATGAGGAAGAGCAATTGTTTTTGTTTTCCTATTTTTGAAGTTGAGATATTTGGAACTGTTATTTTAAATTGTATTCGGATTCACAAAAATGTCGTGCTCTTCTCGCGAATATGCAGAAATGCATTATGTGTATGGGTTTTGTGATGGAAATGCCCTAGCTGCTGCAAGAAGGGTTTCGAGAACGATACCCCAATCGTGAGCGTTATCCCGACTACAGAGTGTTTTAAAATGTACATCGATGGTACATAGAAGGTGAAATTCCTGGGAATCCACGGAGAGAAGGAAGACCTATTAGACATGATATCGACGAAGACGAAATAGTTGAATTTATGGCAGAGAATCCAACAACAAGGGTTCGTCGTGTATCAAGAAATACTCGAATACCTCGAACTTCTGTGCATCGTATTTTGCAAAGGAATCAATTGCACCCGTACCATGTACAACGCGTGCAAGCACCTTTACCTCCTGACTTCACTAATAGGTACCGATTTTGCAGGGAAATGCTACGACGTAATAGAGAAGATTTGGCAGGATAGGAATATTCAATATCCACAATGTACATTATTGGGACGACGTTAATCCCTTGATGGTGCGAAAAGATCGCTTCCAATACCACTTTGGGATCAACATGTGGGAAGGTAGAGTGATTGGCACATTTGAACTACCAAGAAGGGTCAATGGCCAAATTTACCTTAATTTTCTGAAAAATTATTTGCCAGGCTTACTTGAAGATGTTAATTAAAACTCGCCGGGACATGTGGCTCTAGCAAGATGGTGCTCCTCCCCATTATGCCGTAGAGGTGAGACGACACCTCAACATACATTTTCGAAATCGCTCGATTGGAAGAGGAGGAACTATCAGCGAAGCTCTAGATAACAACGTACAGACTGACGTTGTCTATACAGACTTTGCTAAAGCGTTCGACAGAATGGATCATAATATTTTAATTGAAAAGATGTCCCAATTTAATGTTCATGGCAACATAATTAACGTTATTCACTCATACTTAACGGATAGAAATCAGATGGTCGAATGCGATGGAGTCAGGTCCAGTGAATACTTTGCCAGAAGCGGTGTACCTCAAGGATCGAATCTAGGACCAGTACTTTTTTTAATGTTCATCAACGACATTAGCGATGGATTAAGCTCAAACGTACTCCTGTATGCGGATGATATGAAAGTGTATCGCGAAGTGAAAAATTTATCCGACTGCGAAGTGCTTCAAAACGACCTAAATTTAATTCACCAGTGGTGTTTAAAAAATAAGCTCTCCCTAAATATTAAAAAATGTTATAGTATGACTTATACTAAAAAGAAAAGTCCTTTTTGTTATGATTATTCAATTAATAATAACATTATTGATAAAGTGCAAGAAATTAAAGATTTAGGTGTTACTTTTGATTGTTCATTATCTTTTAATAATCACGTACATGCTTTATCTCGAGACTGTTACAAAACTCTTGGATTTATAATTCGCTCTTCAAAATGTTTCACTAATATCGATACTTTAAATGCTTTATTTGGTGCTTTTATAACCAGTAAACTTAATTATTGCGCTATAGTTTGGTCACCTTACTACAAAAAGTACATCTCACTTCTTGAAAGAGTCCAAAAGAGATTTCTTAAGTATCTTTATTATTTTAAATACAAAAGTTATCCCGATATATCTGTTTCGTATAAATACCTTCTAAATGAATTTTCATTTTTATCAGTAGAGCAACAACATAAAAATCAATCTGTTCTGCACTTATACAAAATACTACACTACTTAGTTGATGATTTAGGACTTTTGTCAATGCTCAGTATACATGTACCAAATTTTGTATTACGCAACTCTTACACATTTTCCTATAGAACGTCAAGAACTGTTCAGAATCTTAACTCACCGGTAACTAAAATGTTAAGAAATTATCATAATGTTCAATACAAAGCAGATATATTTGTACCGATACTTAATGAGTTTAAAACGAAACTTCTGGAAAATATTTATACCACTTAAGGAAAATTTGTAATTGAATCTGTATTTATTTTAATTTTCAATTTATGTTATATGCGATCTTTTAAAATTTCTTATCTATACCTATGAATTATAAATATGTATGAATTTAGCTTAACTATTAAGCAAGCAATTTTTGTTTAAAATTACCCTGTAATTAGATGTATTTCTGTTGGGTAATAAAGGATTATTATTATTATTATTATTATTCATTGGCCAGCGCGATCACCGGACCTAAATCCTTTGGGCTTTTTTTCGGGCTATTTTAAAGAATTGGTATACGCAACGCGAAAAATCGTAATTATTAAATTATGTGTAAGGGCACATGGAGCTTATTTTGAGCACCTTTTGTAAATTTTTGGCTAAAAAAATCATTATTTGACTCGTTTTGTTTAATTTTTGACCATAACTCAAACTCAAAAATAATTGTACTACAGTTTGTAGTACAATTATTTTTTAGCAAAATTACGAATTCTCATAAAAAATCATTAAAAAAACGGTTCGATTTACCTTTATGCGTTATACCATTTCTGATTCTACGTGAAAAGGACAACTTTTTCTAATAGTTGTTCAACTTTATGTTAGTACATTATTTTCTGTCCGGGTGTCTTTAAAATCAACAAAAATTTTATACGAACAAAAAGTTTTCGTAAAATCTTTTTTTTGTTTGATAAAAGATAAATGAGTTTATAAAAGTGCTATTATTGAAAAGGTGGACCCTTTGAGGTTCATAATGATAATTTAAAAAAAATCAAACAACTCATAGTATATTCCTAATCAATTATTTAATGAACACAGTACGCGCTTACTGAAAAAATACAAAAACTAAAATAACTCTTGAACCATCAACAAATTTATAACAAAAAACATGGTTATTTAAATTGGAAATTACGTTCTGTGTCAGCTCATTTCGTTTTATTATCCACTTACGGGACACCCTGTACACAAAAAACAAAAATTCTATACGAAAAATAAATTTAATTTGAAAGGCAACCAGTAATCAATTTTTACTAAAGAGCTTACGGGATATCCTGTGCCAATAATACCAAAAAATTGTCAGGGTAAAGATGGTATTATTTAGAAACCTGCATTCAAAATAATTAATTATAAACAATTATTTTGTCTAAAGATTAGATATAAAAATGTATTAATAGAAGTCAACATTGAAAATATAATTTATTTAATACCGGCATAACTGATGAAATTTTGCGCAAATTTAATTTAAAAAGGTTTGCTTATTTTGCTTTAAAGATTTTTTAATTTTCAAGCGCTGCTAAACGACCATAAAATATTTTATTTGTTCAATAAAAAACGTACTCACGTCTTTATTTAAACAGTATACTATTCTTATACACAAAAAATAAAATATATCCTGATAATATTTTTCATTATATTATATTTCTTTATTTTTATGAAATGTAAAAAACAGCTCCTATAAATATTTTTGTCTTTTTCATCGTTTAGTAACAAATTTAATTTGGGCTATTTATTGACTTTATAATTAGGAGTAGTTTTTAAAAAATATCTGCATTCATTACAAAAAATTAATCTGGCAACAATTTTTATTCGTTTCCTGGTTTTATTTAAATAATTTATCAAATTGATTCTGAAAATTTAACAATTCGAATTTTGCAATCCGAAATTCGAAGATTTTACGATTGGTACTAAGTTGGGGTGAAAAATAGTAAAATATTGTCTGAAGCGTTTACGGAGCTAAATAAATTACATGAAATACCGTGTGGGGTACATTTGTACCACATAGTAAAATTAATGTTCTTTCTGTTTTTTTTTTAATTTCTATATTACGCATTAAAAGAACTATATTTAAACATAACGTATTTATTTCAATTAAAGTAGAAAGCTCAAGTTAGGAGAAAAAAAAATTTAAAAGTAGTACTTCTTTACAAAGTTTATGCTTGTGGTACGTTTGTACCCTTTTAGTACGATGAAAGTTAATTTTTAGTTTAAAAAATTTTCAAAACGAAATAATTTATTTTTTTATTGCTTTACTTTTTTTTAGTTGTTTTATTAAAATTTATTTTAAAAGTATACTATTTTCACATTGTCAATAAAATTATTGACTAACTTTTTAAACATAAAATCAGTTAAAACTAAATGGTAAAACGAAAACTGCTTTACATAATATTTTGTTTTTCTTTACTAGATTCAGATTCTATGAAAAAAATTCGGTTTCTGTTTAAAAAAAAAACTAAGTTTGGAGTTAGAATAACCAAAAAGAAGTCCTCCAGGTGAAAAAAACTATTCCTTTGAGGCTCTTTTAAACTAAACAATTTCTACTTCAATTTTTTTTCGAAATATGTCCACTCTTCAGATTAAATGAGCCATCCTGTATGTATAAATAATAATTGGTAAATGTTTGCTTCTTTAATTAATTTGAATTAAAATTTTATACTTTTTGGAAAGAAAAAATTGGAATCACCTGATTTTTTATCAATTTCAGATTTGGTAATGGTTTGGTTGTTACCCTATTGATATCTTCATCCCAACCCTCTAATACCTGAGAAATCTTTGAGTATCCTGTTGTAAGTAGCTTAAAAAATGTGAAGCAAACCTTTGTAAATTAGATTTTAAAAACGTTGTATTCATAATACAACCCAAAAATTCTGAGATTCAATTCTTTAAATACTGTTGATATCACTTGCATAAAAATCTTCAGTAAGATATTCTAAAAGTGAGTTTATATTGGAGAGACATTGTATCATAGAATTCATGAAACAGGTGTTTCTAATATTTTTTAAGCAATTTAGCATTGTCAAATATAGAAGAATGTGTTCTTCAAAAAAATCAAAGAAACCATACTAATGTTATTTAAAAAAAATAGTGTGTTGCTATAGCAACAAAATAGAGAAAGATATAAAAAAAACCAAAAACGTTAAAATCTGCATTAAAATTACATAAAAAAAACTTTCGTATTTAATTTTTTTATATAACTCTGTAAATTAAAAAGTTACAGCTATTATGGGTTACTTCCATAATACCTAGTATGACCTGCTTATAAGTAAAAGGAGGGATAAAATCACACTCTTGGAAAATACACAAATTATCTTCTTGGTATTAATTAAGGTTTAAAAAAACTGATAACAACAAACTTTTTATTTTAATGTTTTTTTATGAATCACTAAATTCTAGAAAATTTCTGTATTGAAGAATAAGAAAGAATAACAGAATACTTAGAGAATCTTGGATTTTCTTAAATAAAATACATATAGTACATACGGTGAATAAATGTTTTTCCAACCTAACATGACATTTAACAGTTGCCTCGCTAGATTGTTAATTTCTGTACACAAAAAACTTGCCATTCTTAAGTGTAAAAGAAAGTGAGCAAAAGTGTTTGCATATTTGTCGGTAGTCCAGACGACATCCATTTATTGGCAGTTAGCGGGAAAAACTATAGCTACTTTTATTGCAACGCAAACGTAAATACAGGGTGGAAACGAAATACGGTTCACATCTACAACTTCGTAATTTATGAAATTAAAAATTTGAAATTTGACTATGTTGCATGATTCAAGAAAACACATTTTAAGTACTAAAAAAATTTCAATATGACTTTCGGTTTTACCGGTAGTAACCATTAACTTTTTTTTAAATGTAACACCCATTTTTTTTTGTTCATATTATGAAATTATTTTATAAAAGGAGTATGTTTTTGATAAATTTTTAAATTTCTTTTTGCAATTTTGAAAAAAAAATGATAAAAACTACCCAAAACTCATTCTAAATAATACAAATATCAAAGGTAAATTGTATTTTGTAAAATTACATATTTAAGCAGTTTTTGAGATTTTAATTTATGGCCTTTTTTGAGTAATCTTTTTGCAAATAACTCGTGTTTCGTTTCCACCCGGTATAGTACACAGCAAAAATTATATGCGATGTTACTTTGTGGGCTGCGTTTCAGATATAATGCAACTATTATTGAAAATCTTCCACTTATTATTATTATTATAATTATGTTAAAGACGATAGTTTCTGAAAACTTCTTTTTAAAAATCGTGAACAATATAAACGATATTTTTTGAAAATTTTGATTAAGCAGGTCCTGGTGATTACTAGATCTCGTTTAGACTACCGAAAAAGATTATTAAGACTTATGACTTATTTTTAGAGTAACATTTTGCTACGATACAAATGTATTTTTTAAAAAAGGGATAATTGACAAAATACAATATTTGCAGGAGACAGAAATTAGTATATTAAAACACGAGTTCCATAAGCCGCATATTGTAGCACGTGCTTAATTTTAAAATACGAACCGCGTAGCGGCGAGTATTTTTGCGAACAAGTCCTACTTTCGACGAATGTTTTAGCCCATTTTTTGAAGGCTAAAATATTTTTATTTTGAAAGGAAAATAGTAAAAAGGCTATTTTTATGTAATTTGCGACAATTCAAAAAAGGTAAAGTTGGATAATAAAATTATCAATGTTTATTTTTTATGATAAATAATAATTTTATGGACTGTCGTATAGAACTAAAAATTAGCTTCCAATGGTGTATTGCATGACATATGTTGCCATTTAAAAAAAATCAAGATGGCTGTCGAATCAAAAATATTTTACTATTTCACTAACCAAAATGAAAGAAGTACTTGAAAAAGTTTAGCTGTTTAAAAAAGTCGATATTATAAAAAATGTATTGGAATAAATTTTTATATGACAATCGCTTCAGAATTTGTTTCAAAAGTAGGTATAAATTTAATAAAAGTCGTTGGGAAAAGTCTTGTTAACTTTGTGAGTAGACACCACGTATCGAACGCGCATAAATAATGAACGTATTTTTCTTGAAGGCTCGTAAAAATGTTTTACGTTCAGAGATGAAATATTATGGGAAAACGTGTTCACATACACCTATTCTTATATCCATAAACAAAGGCAATGACAGTTTGCCGTAATAAATTTAAAAAGCGTTTAATGACAGTTATTGATCAAGTTGTGTTCTAGTAAATTATAGAAGTAAATAATTTCCATAAATTTACTCGTATTATTTGAAAAAAAAATCAAGATGAAAATTAATTACGAGTGTTTCTAGACGAAACAATAATAATATAAATTGCATTATAACAGGTGATATGAATATTAATTTATTAAAAAAATACAATAATAATCAGCAATAATTAGATATTATAAAGAATAATGGATATAATATCTTAATTTAATATCAGAAAATAATGCTACAATAAAAATTCCAATAAAAGTATTATTGATCAAAACAGAAATAATCTATTAAGTTTGTCACGTTGCTTTGGATTGTTTTTAAATAGGATTTGAAGAAAACACTTTCTTCTAAATCTTTTTATCCAACTTTATAAATATTGTTACTTCCTTTAAAAGTTAACAAATTCGATCGATATTTTTCTCAATATTTCAAAAATAATAAAAAATTTCTGAAGTTATAACAATTAAAAAAAGAAATAAAAATTTGATATTTTTAGACATTTATGAACAAACCTTTTTTGAAGAGACTCCGTTTTACTGTCCCCGTATGACAAATTAGTTTGACTTACAAAAACAAAAAATGGAAGCAAGTGGAACCTTCAGCCTTATTCTTGAACCGTCGACACGATGTTTATTTTTTCATGTAAATGAAAAGGACAGAATGATAAAAGTGATCGGCCACATCGTGTTGACTGTTTCAAGAAAAAGGTTGCTGGTCTAAACACTGGGTCATCATAGAGATAAAGATATTTTAGAGGTTTTTGATCAACCCGACAACTAGTATAAGAAAGGTTGCTCGACAGTAAGCTGTGTCAATATGGAAATTTTGGTCTACCTCAAAAAAGAATAAGGTGCATGGTGATCATATCATTTCAGTACAAGGTCTGGCAAAAGGTGATCTGATCAGAAGATCCAATTTTTGTCGCTTTTTATTGGATATCAATATTGAAGATAGTAACTTTTTAAGTAGTATTTTTTGGAATGGCGAATCTAGCTTTCGTCTTGAAGGAATTACAAATTTTCATAAACTTCATTTTTGGTACCAAGATAAACCACATCTAAAAAAATTGATTTCATTTCAAAATAAATTAAGCGTTAATGTTTGGACATGTGTGGTTGCAAGCCACTTCATAGGACCTCACATTCTTACGAATTATTTAAATGGTCAAAGTTATAATGACTAATGGATGCCGAGCTCCTTACCATGGAGACGTGCGATTTTGGCTCTACCAAAACTATCTAAATAGATGAATAGGCTGAAAAGGACCAATACTGTGGCCAGCTAGATCTTTATGTTTGGGGATACATAAAGAAACTGGTACACTGTGGCGTAGCGATGGGGGGCCAGATAGGGGCAAATGTCCCAGGCCGCTAATGGAGAATATTTACGAATATTTACTATTTAGACTCAAAATTTTCCGTGTAACCTATTTTTCTTTTGTTATTTCCATCTTATTTATTGGGCCATGACTATATACATCGGATGTATCTAAATTATTCGCAGTGGCGGTTTACCATATAGGCAAAAAAGGTCATCAATAAATTTAAAAAAATAATGAAAACTTATGGATAATATATAAGCGATTTTGAATGGTTTTGGTTTTTTGGTTCGTATTTGGTTCATAGGTTGGTCTGTACTATTTGGACCAACCACGTTCGACTTAATGACGTCAAATGAAGTTTGGTTCAATCTCGGTTACTATGTATTACCCACTCAAAAAAAATGTCTGCTGAACCACTATTTAAAAATCACTTAGTTTTTTCGTTTTTTCTTCAATTTAGTCATGTTTTTTGGCTATATCTTCAATGCCATGACTAAAACCTTTGACCAAAGACAACTTTATTTCTACCTTTGTTAAAAATAAAATGCGGCGAAAAAAATGACGACCGGTGGATGTCAATTTACGTTAGATCCATCGTAGATCTACCAGTTACTATTATCCCTCAATCTGTTGAACGTGGCGATTGTTTTTATCGCTGTCAAATGAAAACGGCCAAGAACCTGAGGTGTTGCGTGTTACGTCATAGTTTGTGAACCGACCTAAAATTCTTGGTTAACCACTAAACAACCAGAAAAGCAATCCATAATCCCTTATAAATGGGTTTGGTCTTTGGTTCGTGTTTGGTTCATAGATTGATCCGTCTCATATTTGAACCAACAACATTCGAAATTCGAATGATAAATTGTTGACGTCATCCAAAGTTTGGTGCTTGGGAGCACGGTTGTATGAACCGAACGTGTTACGTCATTGTTTATGAACCGATTTCAAATTCTTGGTTAATCACTAACCAACCAAAAAAAAACCATTCGAAATCGCGAATAGTGTGTATTGTTGTCTGTTTTCACCGATTGTCCTATTTAGTTATATTGTAAAGGCAAGGGGCCGATTTATATTCGGGGATCCCAAAAAGCTAAATTACAAGTTAAAATAAGTTAAATACTAATATTTCGGGATGAGACTAGTTTTGTAGTATCCTGGGGGCCCCATAACAATTTTGCCCATAGTTCTTCAAGGGCTAATACACCATTAGAAAGGTTAGTGATTAGGGCATTTTTCAAGATCATTTGAATATTTCTAGTATTTACACAAGAATTAGTAAGTATCGTATCAAAGTTATAACTCAAAACTGAAATTAATAATTTCTCAGACTTCCAAATTTTTTCACCATTTTGTAAAAAGTTATGTACTTGTTTGGTGTATGGTACTAAAGTAATACGTATATAGATTTCACAAAATAATTTTTCACAAAAGATATCAAGAACTAATTAAACTTGAATCCAATTTAAAGTTAATAAGATTGATGATAGTTATCAGAAAAACATAAATAAAATATATCTCGAATGCCGTAACAAATTGAATTATACTTTTTAAAATGCAGCTATTATGATCCTCAAATTAACGCTACCAAACACCCTGTATATTCAACATTTTAACAAATAGATATTATTTCCAAAAAGTTTTAAAATAGTCAAAAATTATTCCTATATTCAAAAATGATAGAGCAAAGAAGATACCTATACACTATTTACTTTGACAAATGTTTTATCTAAGACCGGGTGCGCACTAAAGTGATATGCGGGTGGCGTGGCAATAAAGTGGCAAGTGGCATTCCGAAATTTACAAATTCGGTCCTGGAAGGCGCAATTTTCAACCGAAAATTATAATTTTTGCGGAATTTATTGGGGGAGGTGACGGTGCGGATTTTAAGCTATTAAACGTCCTGGTGGTGCTAAAATTTTCGAAGATATTAATTATTTTGTGAAAATTCACCAACGAAGTCAAGAATTCCTTCAAAGAAATATTAAAAGAAGCATTATGTAAAAGCAATATTAAACAAATTACAAAAAAACTAAATTTGTTTAATTTGGATTAATATACCAAACATATTCATAATCACTATACAGAATTACTAATCATACCCAATTAAATTCAACAACAAATAATAAATGTAAATTAATGACTAATTACAAAACAAATTTTAATGAACTACCGGAAAAATTAAAATCAATAAAAAATTCATTACAATTTAAAAATGTTTAAAACTTCATGTAATTGAAAAAAAGGAAAGAAATTAAAAAATATTTAAGACATTTTTTAAATTTTCATGTTATGTTATTCTATTATTGTTGTTGCTTTTTTTAGATACTAGTCCTATATACAGGGTGAGTTTAAAGTAACGCATAAAAATCATAACTACCTTATTTTTTTTGAATTTTTAAAAACGGTGAAAGACTTGTTGCATTGTTTTTAAAAAATTTTATTTTGAACTCAACAAAAAAATTTTTTCAGTTGGCATGTCGTCACTATGACGTCATCAATCTTTTTTTTAAACGAATTGATTTGGTTTTCATATCATAAAACAATACCCTATTAAGAGTGTTTTACTACGGTACCAAAAAGTTTATACTAATGCCATTTAGATGTCATTAAAAAAATTATTAAATTTTACCTTAAAGGATAGTTTTAAGTAACGCATAAAATTCATAAATACCTTAGTATTTGGAATTTTAAAAAACGGTAAAAGTCGTTTCGCACTGTTTTTGAAAAATTTTATTTTGAACTAAAAAAAATTCTCGGTTGACGTGAAGTCAATACGACATCATCAATTTTTTTTTAATAGATTGATATGGTTTTTATACCAGAAAACAATACCTTATTAAGATTGTTTTACAATGGTACCAAAAAGTTTATACTAGTGCCATAGTTTAGTTTAAAGTAACGCATAAAAATCATAGCCACTCTATTTTTTCGAATTTTTAAAAACCGCAAAAGACTCTTAATTAGATGTTATATGATATAAAAACTATATAATTCTATTTAAAAAAAAAATGATGACGTCGTAGTGACGTCTTGCCAACCGAAAAATGTTTTTTCTTGAGTTCAAAATAAAGTTTTTTAAAAACAATGCGGCATATCTTTTACCGTTTTTGAAAATTCCAAAAAATAAGATAGTTATGATTTTTATGCGTTACATTAAACCCACCCTGTATATCTAATCATATTTGAATTTAATTTTTTTAATTGAAAATTATGAATGTACCTATTAGTACCTAATAATGATAAAACGTAAAAACTACAAACTACATTAGTTAAACTATACATATTAAAATTTATTAAGAATTTTATATTTTAATGGTTTAAATTTAAAGTAACAATATTAACAAGCGCATTAATGCTATGAAATAAGCTTATATATTTTTAAGATGAGAACTTGAGGATGATTTGGGAGAGTAATTAATAAGGGAAAAAATGAATAATTCAAATCCCAACTGTTACAACGATAGAAAATGTTTATTTCATATCTCCTCAATCTGTGACTGTACTACTAGGGCTGTATAAAGGAACGTCCAAACAACTATGAACAACTAAGCAACTAGGCTTATTAGTGAGTGCCCTAGCAACTAGGCTTTATTACGAACGCCGTAGGTTAGTTAACACTCATAAATGGCTTTAAAACATGTGTTTTAATCCGAATGAGAACGACATTTCTAAATGCCTGGGTGGCATAGATCTAAATATGATTTTCTAATGCCAAATGCTACAATGACGTACAGAACATTTGCTGATATTGTAGGACAAGAGGAAATGGGACAATTCAAAAATTTAAGTCATCATCTTCCCGATAATGTAAATGATGACTTTCTAGACCTTTTTGAAATTTGGAAACATTATGATGACAAAAGTAAGTCGAAAAAGACCGCCAATAAAAACATTGCAGCAAATAAAATTAACATTATTCAGAATATTGTGCTTCGTGATGTTTCTACACACTACACATGCTGAACCTCAAATAATAGAAGAGGATGTTCCTGCACATGCTGAATGCCAAATAATACATGAGGATGTTCCTCACATGGTGAACCCCAAATAATAGATGAGGATGTTCCTGCACAAGGTGAACAGCAAATAATAGAAGAGGAACTAGTCGTAGTTATAGCTGAACCTACAGAAAGTACAATACAATCAAGAGAACTTAGTGAAATAACTAATTCCACGAATCCATGCACCAGTAAATATATTCGATCAAAATTCTTTGGAGATTTTTTGAGTATTCCTGAAACCCCAAAAAGGAAAGGGAAAAGAAATATTGAAAAGTTTCCATTTGCCATTACATCAGAAAAATATCAGAAAATGTACGAGAAAAAACGTTTATTAGAAAAAACCAAGAAAAGGAAAAAGAAGAAAGGAAACGAAAACGTGAAGATAAAAAAAAACCAAAAAGAGAGAAGAATAATAATAAAAGTATATGTTTTGTTTGTAATGGTGGAATTGTTAAGGGAGAAAGGCAGTGTGATGATTGTAAAAAATATTTTCATCAAAATTGTGTCCCGAAAACACACAAACAGCATGTACATGATGATGAGGATGAACTATTTTTGTGACACTTATGTTTCAAACTTCAAGATAGCGAAAATGGTGTTTCTGACGAAAACATAACAGGCGATATGGTAAATGATGAAACTAAAAAACTTTTTAATTTGTACCAAAAACGTAAAGATGATTAGGTATTAATTGTTTTCCTTGATAATACATATTTTTATTAGTTGGTTTTAGTTTCCATCTTGTATAAATTTGATATTAGATAGATATTTAAATCTCACAGTTGTCGAATTACCAATTACTGTCCGATTACTGTCCAATAGATATAAAAACTGTCCAATAACTGTACATTTTTACCAATCTTTGCTTTTGTTTAATTTTTTCCAAAATGATTTTGTGTAATTAAAACCTAAAAAACACGGTGTTGTAGAGATGTTATGTAACTTTCATAAAAACAAAATATTTTTAAGATCATTAAACAAATAAGGAAGATGTGAATTTAAAAAAAAATATATTTTCGTAACTGTCCAATAAGTATACAGGGTGAGTTTAAAGTAAGGAATAAAAATCATAACTACGTTATCTTTTGGAATTTTTAAAAACCGTAAAAGACGTGTCGCATTGTTTTTGATAACCTTTATTTTAAACCCAACAATATTTTTTCTCAGTTGACATGACGTCATAAAATTTTTTTAAATGGATTGATATGGTTTTTATACCATAAAATAAAACCTTATTAAGACTGTTTTACAACGGTACTAAAAAGATTATACCAGCTCCATCTTCCGGTTTTTTAATTTTTTTTCAATTTCCCCTTAAGACCAATTCTCCTTTCGTGACGTCATAGGAATTGCAAATAGCGAAAACTGATTATTTGCTCTCAAATTTCAATATTTTGAAACTAAAAACCATTCGTACGAGTTTGGGCATGTATTGTGCACTAATCCACTAAGGCACACTCCCACTCTCTCTGCAAGGGCGCTTACAGCTTCCAGGCATAAGCAAAATTTACCTTCAAAAGTCCCCTGTAACTTTGTTAATAATAAACAAAAAAAATTGAAATACAAAGCTGAATATATGCTCCTTCGAACGGACTGACTCTTTTTTGAAATTTTTATTTATAGTCTCTTAATTCACTCTTTAATTTTGTGTAAAATGACAATTATAACATGAGCTTAGAAATTGTAAACGGAGTTCACAGTTTTGCAGATATTACACAAATAACAATTGACAATATTGTTACACCTAATCAAGTAGAGCCAAACAAAAACAGGTTACGTCGAAATTTGAACCACCTCCACTATTCTATGTTCTCTCCCTGCCATCACAGCTTACAGCCAACTTACAATTCGTCTGACTTACATATACATAGTCACCATAATTTAAATTACGACTTAAAACAACCCTTCAAAGTGAAAATCTCAAAATGTAGTTTCTTTGATAGATCATTGAATTTATCAAATGCTTTTTTCACTCCTGAACAAATCTCTTTTTTAAATAAAGGTGTCAAGTTCAAACATTTTACAAATTGTAGATTGGCTGATGTTGAGAGATTAGGTGTAGAGGTTTTGAGTTTACTTACGTCTCTTAAACCAGATAATTTAAATGAACTCAAATGCAAATCCTTAAAAATCTTAAGAAACATTGCAGAACATAACCTTTCCTCACAGTTTGATGAAACAATTTTAGTTAATGACATTAAAAATCTATTAAAAGAAAAACAACTAGTTTTGAGTAAAGCCCATAAGGGCAACACAGTCATTATTTTGAACAAAATAGATTATATCAATATATCAGAAAAGTTCTTACTTGATAATAACTTCAAGATTTTAGAGAAGAACCCTGCCACCAGATTTAATGTGCTTTACAAGAACACCCTCAAATCCATCAACCTTGAAAATTTTAATTACAAATCATTCGTGTCATCCAATCCATTAACTCCGAAATTATATACACTTCCAAAAATCCATAAAATTAAAGATTTAAATTCATACAATTTAGAGGTAGATGGTTTACCTGTGAGACCTGTGGTAGCTTTTACCGGGTCACACACCTACAAATTAGCCAATTGGTTAAATTCAAAACTAAAAGATGTTACTAATTTTGATAATACTTACGCCATTATAAACTCATTAGATCTTGTTAATAAATTAGAGCAAATTTCAATCAAAGAAAACAACTTACTTGGTTCTTTTGATGTAGTAAACCTTTTTACGTCAATACCTACTGAAGAATGCATTAGTTTGGTTGCTGAGCTCCTGGTGGATTCCCGTTTGTCTGATAACGATGTTGACTCTTACCTTAATTTGTTAGATATATCTCTCCAACAAAACTTCTTCCTGTTCAACGAAACTTATTACCAACAAACGGATGGCCTAACAATGGGTTCACCTATAAGCCCTTTGCTAGCAGAGATTTTTATGAATCATTTGGAAAAGAAGTTGTTTTCTTCTAATCTACATGCTCTTAAGACGAGTTCTGGGGGAGATACGTTGATGACTGTATAACAAAAACACCCTGTATTATGTGTCTACGGTCGAGAATGTTAACCTTGACGATTGATCAGAAGTCTCTAGTGTCATTATTCTGTGGTTTATAACCTCATACTCCTCATGTTGAAATTATTGATGAAAACTATAATCAATATTAATCTTAATCCATCCAGATTAATTAAAAGTTATATGAGTATATTTATAGTTTATAGTAACTATCGAACGCTATTGATTGTAAAACATATAAAGTTTGACGCAGTACTTTAATATAATACAAAGGTATGAATGAGAATAATTTTCTATTGTTTTATGTAATTAACTTGTTTGTCTAAGTATTTGATTAAAAAATGTGTAATCAATCCATTTGTCTTGTAGCTCTGAAGAAGCCAGCGTAAGCGTGGCGAAACGTTAGCCCATGTATTAAGAAATATAGTACAAGTTTGGATCCGAAAAGCCGACTATTATTTTTTCCCCAATTATCTACCTTCGGATACTAAAAATATTAAGTTGATGACATATTTGTTATCTTCGATGGTGATGATAAAGATATTACTTCTCTTTTACAATTTCCTAACACCTTACATAATAAGATCATATTTACTTTAGAATTAGGAACAGAAGGATTTTTATCTTTTCTTGATTTGAACATATTTATTACAGATAATACTTTAAATTTTTCCATCTACAGAAAACCTTCATTTACGTACACATTAATTATGATTCCAATGAATCGTGAAAATTTTTATGATGAAATTAACACTATCAGATGCATAGGTTTTAATAACAATTTTCCAGATAATTTAGTTAAGAAAATTATTTCACAAACTAAACTAAGATTACTTTATAATGAATCAACATCTATCCTTCCTACTAACCAACCTAATGATTCCTCCACCATTGTAAAATTTGCATCGCTACCTTATCATAATGTCAAATGTACGCAATTCATTAGTATGTTTAAGGATTTAAATGTTAAAATCTTTTTTAAAGTAAATAAAACCTTAGGTAGCCTAAAAAACAATAAAGATAGGATTAATAAAATGGATGGCAGTGGCATTTACAAATTAGCATGCAATTCTTGCAATGCACGATACGTAGGCCAAACTCGAAGGAGATTTGCTGAAAGAGTTATTAATGAACATTTGCTAGCAATTATAGGAAATAGACCTCAACTGTCACATTTTGCACATCATATTATATTTAATGACAACGAGTTCAAAGTAGATAAAAACGTTTTAATTTTACCCAACACAAATAATTATATAGTTAGAGACCTCTTAGAAAATTTAGAAATTTTAAAATTAGATCTAGATAAAAATTTTACCACATTAAATATACAAATTAACAATGACATACAACATTTAAATTTTTTGAAGTCATTAATTCAAAACTTTTCTTAAAGTTTAAATATGATTCATATTTTTAATAATTTTATTTATTTCAAGGCCATTGTTTTAATTCTGCAATTTATTTAAACAATTTTGATTCTTTCAAATCTCTGTCGTGCTGTCAATGTCAATTTTATTTTGTCATATTTTTCGCAGTATTGTGAACTTCATATGTGCTTATTTAGATTCTTGTACATTTATTATACATATACACCTGATGATGAGATTTTAATAATCTCGAAATCGATGGTGAATGTTTATACCTAAGGTATAACTTATTATTTAATATAATAAAGTTGGATACAAGAAGTTCACCCAAGAGTTTTACTCAACTATTTAACATTAATCCAGATCAGCAGTGTTATTACCCAATTCTAAAATTAACACTTTTTGATGGAACATATCTAACACAATTTTAACTTTTTTTAAAAATTGAGTCTGTTCGTTCGAAAGGTTGATGAATGTACTTTGCTATAAAAAAAAAGAAAATGAAAAAAATATCCCGTAAAAGACGTGTCGTATTATTTTTGGAAAACTTTATTATTAAAAACCGGAAGATGGCGCTGATATAATCTTTTTGGTACCGTTGTAAAACAGTCTTAATAAGGTATTATTTTATGGTATGAAAACCATATTAATCCATTAATAAAAAAAATTATGACGTCATAGTGACGTCATGTCAACTGAGAAAAAAATATTGTTGGGTTCAAAATAAAGGTATTCAAAAACAATGCGACACGTCTTTTACGGTTTTTAAAAATCCCAAAAGATAACCTAGTTAAGATTTTTATTCCTTACTTTAAACTCACCCTGTATGTTTTATCCTATATATTTTTATTTAATAATAATATTTGTACTATGTAAATTAAACAAAATAATCAATAAAAAACAACTTACTTAAAAGTAAATAATAGAATAAGAAATAACGATTAAATAAAAGTAGGTTAATAAGCCGTTGTGAGCAATCAGGTATGATAAATTTTAATTTTTTTAGCTACAATAATATTCTGTCATGTCATGAAAGTACACAAATTTGCCAGCTTTGAATATTTAAAGTAACAAATTATAAATATTAAATGTACCCAGTGCTTCTGCCAATAATATATAAGGTTTTCAGATACGCCTGCGGTAAAATGTAACGTGCTTCTAAATAAAAAATATGTTCAGGGTTTCCTTTTAAATAAGCCACTCTAAATTACAGTTACATATAATGATTTATTTTATTTTAAGGGGACTTTTTTAAATATCTCCTGAAAACTCTTACTTTTTAATTTTTTTAATGGAATACCAATATCATTCAAAAGGACTTTTTAATAAAATTGTTATTAGAAAGATTAAAATTTTTAAGAGGATACTCGGTAAACTAAGTAATTAATTTCGATACTTTGTTATTAAATTTTTATCATAAAACTTCGTCATTTAGTAAACTAAATAGTCTTGTGGCTCTATCATTTTTTTGAATGGAGTTAGGTTCGTGTTACTCATCCAAAACACACTGATAAATATAAGAACCTCGTACTCAAATACATATTTTCTCTCACACCATCATGCAAATGCATAAATAAAATTTATCAAATTTATGCCTTATCAAATCGATATCCTCTTTAGATATACACATAGCGAACGAATTCAGAGCGACGAGTGACTGCTACATTAGAAGCTTTTTTGTAGAGATAAATATAGGTATAGGTGTCGAAACATATTTTTGCACTACGATCTCGGATAACAATTTTATATAACAATCGAGTGGAGCTAAGGACCGCGATATTTCTTGCGACATCAACAAGATCCACTTTCGATTCGCATCGATTAGTTCAATCACCTATTTGATTATACGGGCCAACGGCCTTCTGTTTGTGTTGTAGATTTTTATTTTTCTGCTAGATACACACGTTCCTCTATGCTTTGATGTAGTACGTTGTTTTTTGTTTTGTAAAAATAATTAGAGAAATCACAAATATTTGCTTCATTAAACAGTTTGTATATTTTTAAGGGTTCTTTTTCAAGTAAATTTATTGAGGCTATCAAACGATATTTATTGGAATGTAATAAAATGTGTTTTTTTAATCGCTACAAGCTTCTAGGAATTGATAATGCAATTTATTTAAAGTAGGTATTTTTTAATGGAAGTATTGGCGTTTAAAGTAATATTAGTAGTCCTGGGTAAATTTTAATACTACTACCCTTGTTTATAAATATACTTTTATAGTTTAGATAATACAGGGTGCGGGAAGATTATTTCCTTATTTCATAATGCAATAAAATAAAAAGTAGTAAAAATATATTTTCAATTTATTTTAATTAAAAAGTTCAACATTTAAAGTTATGGTTAATATGTTTTTAAAAATCATTTCGGGTAAGTTACTCCCCTCATTGTCGATACACTGGTTGAATCGAATTCTGCTGTTTCTCATTCTTTCTCTTCATTCTCACTTTTTCCAGCATATTGATGGGTATGTTGGACGTTTCATCCTGAATGTTTCTTTTCAGGTTGTCCAGAGTCTGTGGGCGATTGGTATAGACACGGGATTTCAAATACCCCCACACAAAAAAGTCACAAGGGGTCAAATCGGGTGAGCGTGCCGGCCACTCCAAATCACCTCTCAGTGAGATGAGGCGCCCTGGGAAGTGCTCTGGCAACACAGCCATCGATGCCCTTGAAGTATGGGCCGTTATTCCATCTTGTTGAAACCATATGTCACCTAAGTCCATTTCATCAAGTCGTGGCAAAAAACTCCTCGACCATGTTCACCTAACGATCTGAATTGACTCTGATAGTCTGCTCTTTTTCCTCGAAAAACCATGGATCGTCGGTCTCCAGTTCTTCTTTTTTGCACAGTACCAATTTCCCTGAACGTTGTGACCCACCCCCAGTAGCACATAGCACATAATATTCCACCTTTATATAACCATTATTGTACCAATATTTAATGTTGGCCCAATATATAAACGTATGATACTATATTGGTTTGATATTGGTTAACCAATTTTAAAATATATTAATATTTATACAGGGTGCCCCTGCGTTGCGAGGAAGTAACATTACTCTGAAATGAAAAAGATATCGACATGCGGTTTCGATAGAATATACAGTACCTTGAAGCGCACATTTTAAAAATATTTTAGTAATATACCGGGTGTATATTCCAAGATGGCGGACCAAAGTTATGTTTTTTTAAATGGAACACCCAGTATATTATGACATTTTTGGATTACTTATCAAAAAATAATTATACTTTGTAAAAAGTTTTATGGGTCTATATTTGCCATTTAAGCCAAAAAAAGATCAATTTTTGAAAAATCACTGCTCTAAAACAGATGAACATTTTGTGTTGAAATTTTGTAAAAAAAAATTTCAACATCGTCTAGTCTACAACTGTCAGGTCAAATTTAAGTTTGTGATAATTTTTTATTAGGGTGCCTTATGAAACGCAAATTGAACAATTAAACGAAATTTTCAAATGGAACACCCTGTATATTTCAAAATCAAACTTCCTATTGATATAACGTTTGTATGGTCGCTTATCAATGGTTCAGGAGATATTAATATCCAAACTGAGAAACAGTTAAAAATAGACAAAGAAGCACTCTTGATGAATTTTTTTGAGGTTTTTTTTTTTAATTTGCCTAAAACTTATTTGTGTCTTTGTCTTTCTCTATTTTGATTTTTTAATAATGTTGTTATATTGCAATAGCAGTTTTTGTTGTTTTACAACACAAATAAAATCGAAAATTGCAATTATCAATTTTGGTTTTCTAAATCTCACTATGTTTGAAAATTTAACAACTGATGTTACCAAGGAAACCCCTTTTGTTGAATTTCGTTTTTACGCTCTCTTCTGATAGCTGACAGCTAGAAGCGGATTTCTTTCAGCTTCACCAAGCGCTTACAGCAATTTACCAATTCTTCTTTATTCACTATTTCGGTTTAGTTATTATCAAAAGTACAAAAAGGGCGTTAAAACAAAATTTAACAAAATAAGGGTTTCCTTTGTAACATCAGTTGCTAAATTTTTAAAGCACACTGAAACTTAGAAAACCAAAATTGATAATTGCAAGTTTCGATTTTATTTTTGATGCAAAACAACAAAAAATACTATTGTAATAAATCAACATTATAAAAAAGCAAAATAGAGAAAGACACAAATAAGTTTTGGGCAAATTTAAAAAAATAAATGGTCAACAAAATTTATCAATAGCACTATTTCGTCTATTTTCACTGTTTCTCAGTTTGGAAATTAATATCTCCTAAACCATTGACATGCGAACATACAACATTATTAAAAAAGCAAAATAGAGAAAGACACAAATAAGGATAAGGCAAATCTAAAAAAAATCTCAAAAAAATTCACCAAGAGTGCCATTTTGTCTATTTTCCACTGTTTCTAAGTTTGGATATTTATACCTCCTAAACCATTGATAAGCGACCAAATAAACCTTATATCAGTAGAAACCATGTAAAAAAATGTCATCGAATGATCTGCGTTTCATAAGACACCCTGATAAAAAATTATCACAAACTTAAATTTGACATGAAAGTTGTAAACTAGACGATGTCGAAAATTTTTTGACAAAATTTCAACCCAAAATGTTCATCTGTTTTAGAGCTGTGATTTTTCAAAAATTGTTCTTTATTTGTCTTAAATGGCAAATCCGCTTCTGGTTATCAGAAAAGAGCGTAAAAACGATATTCAATAAAATAAGGGATTCTTTGGTAACAGTAATTGTTAAAATTTCAAAAAATACTGAGATAGAAAACCAAAATTGATAATTGCAAGTTTCGATTTTATTTGTGTTGTAAAACAACAAAAACTGTTACTATAATATAAAAACATTATTAAAAAATCAAAATAGAGAAAGAATTCATAGAGTGCTATTTTGTGTATTTTTCGCTGTTTCTCAGTTTGGATATTAATATCTCCCAAACCATTGATAAGCGACCATACAAACATTATATCAATAGAATGCTTGTAAAAAATGATATCGATTGATGTTAAAATATACAGGGTGTTCCATTTGAAAATTTCGTTTAATTGTTCAATTTGCGTTTCATAAAGCACTCTGATGAAAAATTATCACAAACTTAAATTTAACATGATAGTTGTAGACTACACGATCTTGAAAAATTTTTGACAAAATTTCAACCCAAAATGTTCATCTGTTTTAGAGCTGTGATTTTTCAAAAATTGTTCTTTATTTGTCTTAAATGGCAATTCGACATATTCTTTTTTCGGACGAAGTTTTACCTACATGGCTCAATGAATCGACAAAATTGCTGGAATTGGAGCAGAGAGGATCCTCATTGGATGAGTGAGGTAAATACTCAATACCCTAAGAAACTTAACGTGTGGGCTGTGGGCTGGGATAATTGAAGATAGAATTATTGGGTCATTCTTCTTTTAGGAATCCTACACGGGGCAGAGGTACCTATCCCGAATTTTTAAGAAATGATCTTCTACCTACCCTTGCAGACATTTTTTCAAACGAAAATGCTTCTAAGTTACCGAATGATAATATCTGGTTTCAACAGGACGGCGCACCTCCACACCTTGCACGTCCTGTTCGGGAGTTTTTGGATAACTGCTTTCCCGGGAAGCGGATTGGTAGACGGTAGATGATGACCTAACTTCTCTCGATTTTTTCTTGTGGGGATATTTAAAATCTAAAGGCTTCAGGACGAAATTCGTCAAATTAGTCCAGTGTTCAAGAAGCGTGTGGTCATCGGTTTTCCTATTGTCAAGAGGCCGGTGGAAAGCATTTCGAACATTTAATATAACCAACTAATTGAATTATCCTATTGTGTTTAATTAATTTAGTTTTTAATAACTGTACTTAGTTCTCTTTTTATTCAAAACTTTTCGATCTAAGTAATAAAATTCTCTTAAAAAATTATGGGTTTGTATTAAAAAAAAAATGTTGACCTTAAAATCACCTTTAAAACCGAGTTTAAAACAAAAAATTAAAATAAATGTAATAATTCCCCTTTTAAATTAAACAACTTTTATTACAAACTTTTTTCTTCAAACGTCAGTAAAGTACAATCTTCTGTGACGTTTGACAGGATTTAAAATGTCACTTTTTATGTTCGTTGATTCTAATATGGTCAGTTTGTACTGCCTAGGAGTAGAAATTACTACTTTGCACTGACAAGGAATAAAAGGGCGGAGTAGAAATGAATTTTAGGCAACCCAATATACACTAACATGTATTGTGTGTTGTATGTATATGTGTAATAGTATATTAAAGAACGAGTGTCATAAGGCGGGTTTTTTCTAACGAGTCGAAGTTTAAAACGCGAGCCGCGAGTTAGAAAAAAGCCTTATGACACGAGTTCTTTATACTATTTTTTCTATTTTGCACTTTTTATATCATTTTAAATCTAAAATCAACATCCAAAGCTTTAGGAAGTTTTGGGGTAGTTGGTAACACAGTTGGCAGCACTGACGTTTTATAAATGTCATTTAATTTAGTTTAAAACTTGCTCTGCACAATTTTCCTAAGTTAAAATGAGTGATTTAGAAATAAAGAAGATTTAATTACAAGTACCCCACCAGAAATTAGGGCAATTGCTGAAAATACAGTTGTTAATTTACTTCCAAGCAAGTCTCGACTAAAATATGAAAAGAAGTTTGAAAAATTTAATCAATGGTGCCATGAAAATAAAATAAACACAATTTCAGAAAACGTTTTACTTGCATATTTTGAAATACAGCGTAAGAAATATAAATCTTCTACATTATGGTCAACTTATTCGCGATTTAATCAAGAAATACGCTAACCTTCGCCCAGAGACAATTTCCACTAAACGATTTTTCTTAACATATCGTAATGGTCGCTGCATTAATAGCCCGATTGGTATCAATATCATGGGCAAAATATCTAAAGATATCGCAGCTTTTCTTAAATTGCCAAACCCAGAACTTTATACAGGGCATTGCTTTCGACGATCTAGTGTAACACACTTGGCGAATCGTGGCGGAGATTTATTAACTATAAAACGCCATGGAGGATGGAAGTCTTCTGCAGTAGCGGAGGGATATATTGCTGATTCTTTAAAGAAAAAAATTGAATTATCTCAAATTTTTGCAACTCAGAAAGGTAATAGCTCCAATGAATGTTGTGGTGTTTCTCAGAAAAATAATTTAAACCAAGATGTAGGCGATGTTGCTTCAAACAAAAATAACACTGTTGTTACGAAAGCCAATACTTTTCAACAAAATTTTGTGTCCACTCATAATTTACCAGGAGTTAACTTACGTGCTCAAGATACTTCTAATGTAACTGTAAATATTTATAATTACAATAATTGTACAATTAATGGGCATACTATAAATTAAATTGTTTTTTGAGGTTAAGAATTTATTGATTTTATTTCTAGCTTGTGTTGACATTTGCGTTCTACCAACTTCGAAAAAATAAAATTTACTACTCAGTACCGCACCGATAATATCTAGCGGTACTGGCTAGTAACGCACTGCTGTCAGTTTGTTACTAGCGACTAGTAACGCACCAAAATAGAAAAAATTATTTATTACATATTACTATTTTAAAAATTTAAAAGTTTGAAGAAAAAATAGAATGTTTTATTCGGAGTAAAAGAACTTTTTGTGGCTCGCATGTATCCTCGGAGCTCGCAAAGCTCGTCCCGCAAACCTACATGGTTTCTATTTTTATCTGGAAGCAGTAAAACCGGCTTTTTACAAAAAACGTTCGCTAAGCGGCGTTTTGGATTTTTATAAAAAAACTAATTGAAATAATATGTCATATTAACGCTAACAATAAGTTAAGGTATAAAGGGGCCCATACACTATCGAACATGAAAGACGAGCATGTGCGGACGTACTTGTTCGCGCGTCCATGTTCGCCCGTGTGTCGGGAAATTTTTTCAAAAAAGTCCGTCATAGATGTTTTCTGTTCCTGCTTGAATTTATGTACGTGGAAACATGTTCGCCTGTCTGTGGCCAAAACCTACGTTTTGCCAGAGACTTGCGACAGTGCAGTGTAAAAATATATTTTAAAATACTCTAAAATGTAAGTAACTAAATATGGCGGATCTAAGATGCTAATACACAAGAGAATTTTTAAGTGAATTCATAGAAATTTACAAATCTTTTCCATGTTTATGGAAATGTAAGTCAAAGGACTATTTAAATAGGGACTTAAAAAATGAAGCATACAAAACATTATTAGAAAAATTTAAACAAGTAGATCTGCTACAAAATTAACAATCAAGATGAAAATCAATAGCCTTCAATCTAGTTTTCGTCGAGAAACTAAAAAAATTAACGATTCCAAAAGATCAGGTGCCGGTGCGGATGAAGTTTATGTGCCCCATTTATGGGATTATGACCTTATATTATTTGTAAAGGAGTTTTGTTCCTCTCCAGAGGCCAATTCTTTGCCCATTTTCTTCGCGGTTGAAGTTTTTTATTTAATTTATGTTGTTGTTTTTTTAGTATACAAACACACGCCACTGCAATTAAATTTAATTCATCTTCATCCATTGCTGATATTTTTGAAACTAAATATCTACGTACAAGTTCCTGTGTGGGTGGGCAAATTTAAGCTGCGAACATGCACTTCGCGAACTTGTGCGGCCGTGCATGTTCGTTAGCATGTTCTACCGTGTATGGGGGCCTTAAGCGAAGAGTGTATATTAGACTTGTTTTTAGTTTTAAAAATATTTTTAAACTTTTCACAGCGCTCCAAAAATTAAGTAAAATTTTAAGAAATTGAAAAGTTTTTAAATATTTTTCATAACGACCTGACCTAACATAACCCGAATCAAAATCACCTTTTTATAAATAAATTTCACTAAAATAAAAAAAAATTAATTGCAGATGGCCCGAAACTTGATCCTCGGACCTACCGAACACGCGAGTATACTACTATTGCGGTACGATATGCCTGGCATTATGTAATTTGACTTACAATTAGATATAGTAGGACCGCGCAGTAAACAGGTTTTTTTCCTATCCATGGTAAAGAGTTATATTAGTAGTGGTCCCTGCTACAACCCTCTAGCTAGTAGTAGTCCTTACTACAACCCTCTAGCTAGTAGTAGTCCCTACTACAACCCTCTAGCTAGTAGTACTCCCTACTACAACCCTCCAACAAGGGTAAATTCAAAGTTGCTGAATTGATTCAATCTCTGTTAGGTTGGAATTCCAGTTTGCTGGCCGGTTCTACTATATAAAACTTATATAGGTAATTTTACCGCCAGATTCGTTATTGATAATTCTGTCATTCTGCGTAATTTTTGGTTTCAGTACTTGATACCGTCGGCGGTCATTGAGATACTTTGGGTAGGTTGCATGAATAAGTTTTAAACTGACTAGTATGAAACAAAATCATGCAAAAAATTCAGGGCCGTAGCCAGCTATGGGCCAGGGCAGGCAATGCCTGCTCTGGAAAAAGTAATGCCCGCCCTGAAAAATTTTCGCCTGTCGAAAGTTTTTCAGGTACGGATAACTGCGATATTTTAAAAATCTAACCTATATGTATTTATGTACATATACCTATCTTATATTAAATATTAAGTGAAAAAAATCAAAAAGAAATCCTAACAGACTAACTATTCGCGATTTCAGAATTCTAGATGCCCTCTGGAGCATTTTTTTGAACTACGCGAAACAGGTAAAAGTCAAAGAATAAAATACGCTTAAATTATATTATCGCGCTTATAAAAAGCTAATATTGCCTATTTTATTGGTTTTATGAATTAACAGAGGTGTGCAAAATACTTTTTTTAAGTATTTGAAATACTTTATCCAAAATACTTATGTTTTGTAATTAAAATACTTCATTTGAAATACTTTTCTATTTGAAATAAAAAAAATGGTTTAATTTTAAGGTATTAGCAATAACAGTAATATGTTTGGTGTCCAAAGAATTAAAGATTCAATATAAAAGATTGGATGAAAATCTATAATACAAAAGTTTGATTTTAAAAACTTAAAAAGTAATTGAAATTCAATTTGGTACTTGAAAATACAAAATACTTTTTAGGAAAGTGTTTCAAATTCAAAATACTAAAAGTATTTCAAATACTCTATTTTAATTACTTTTATTTCAAATACTACCCACCTTTGTGAATTAAAGTAATTAAATAGGATACTTTTGTTCCAATTATAATTATATTGTGAACAATTTTCGATTTTTACCTGTTTTCGATCAGCTGTTTCTTTCAAAACAGCGCCCCCTACAGGTAGTTAAAATTCTCAATGGTTGAGATACTTTTGCTTATATTGCAAATATAAGATGTTTTAAACATAATTGAAATATAGGACTATTATAAATTATAGTTTTGTGAATTTTTTTTTTTTCAATTTTAAAGTTATATTTTATTTTGTTTTATATTTTGAAGATATTTTTTTTATACTTCGACGTTATATTTTTTTATATTTTGAAGTCATTTTTTAAAATATAAAAAATGTTTGCCAGCCTAAAAATTCTTCATGCCTGCCCTAACATTTGATTCTGACTACGGCCCTGAAAAAATGTCATACTTGTCAGTTTAAGCTTGGTTTTAGCTAAAATCGAGTTTAAACTGTTTCATGCAACCCACCCTTTGAAATTCCAAACGCTCTTACTTTTAAGTAATAAAATTAAACGTTATCTACAGTAGATTGCAAAAAAAGATTCCTGTAATTATGTTTTCCCCAAAAATTATCATGTAAATAGAACTTTATTGACAACCATTAAAATTTAAGAATTTGAATTGACAATATCAAATTTTGTATGATATTATTTTTAAAATGCTGTTAATAAATGAAGGAACCAAAGTGAATATTATAGAAGATACAAATAATGTTTTATAATAAGGAAAATTTTTGCATTTTCCTCATTTGAAAATAACCACAATTACTGACAGTTACATTTCCCATAATTTAATAAAGACGTCCTGAAAGTACCTTTTACACAGCTCAAATTTCCTTGTCCACTTTTTTTTGCTATCGACTGTACTTTCTTACTCTTTTGATCTTTCACTAACATTCTGTATATTTATTAACTAAACATAAGCTAATAATTTTTTAGAGCTAAGAAAATGGCAGTAAGTTCCAAACTACTGTTTTAAATGAAAATTCCCACTGTATTATTATCATATTTTTATCACTTTAGCGGTGATAAAAAAAATAATTCTGTTCCTAACTTTATTCAACACCCCGTATCTAAAGTGAGACTTGGAATATAGAGATTCTGATGATGGTGAAAATCTCATAAATTATTTTTAGTTATCTACACGAGTCGACACTTGGGAACTTATATCATAGGACTCCTGAGATTTTAAACTTACTAAGCACCTTAAATCGCACTCCTAGAACAAATGAATATAAATTACCTTCTTTGTAATAAAAGATAACAAATGTTACGAGAAATAAACTTTCTAAAAGAAGTAAATAGGAAAAATAGATTTAAAAAAATATAAGGTAAATTATTAATAATACCAAGAAGTCGATCACGTAAGGAACGTGATAAATCATCGAAGCATGACCAAGTAAATTATTGAAAACTTTTGAAGTAAAGTATGGATGTTAAAAAATAGATATATTCTTACATTTTTATTTTATATACGCGCTTTTTTTATTGAATTTGTAAATTATGTAGAAGGAAGTCTACTGAGTCAGTACGGGAACAGTCAGTAGTACTGACTGTTCCCGTACCAGAGGTGGAAAGCTAACGTCTCGACTTTACACGTTAGCACGTCATTATTTGTTTGTTTTGACGTGATTAGTTTCGTTCTTAACCGAGATTGACAAAAATGGTAGTCTGTAAGCTCTCGTTAGTAACGTAATTTTGATTTTGATAACAACTTAAATGAAAATAAATAATAATAAAAATTACTAAAAGAAAATAATAAACTTCTTGAAAGGCATATAAATTCCATGGAATAATCAGTAAATGTATTTACAAATACAATGTAGTATTTAATCTAGGTATAGAACGCAGCATCATATACAAGGTGTCCCGGAATAACTGTGACAAATTTTTTGTGGTGATAGAGGAAGTGAAACTAAGCATTTTTGACTTGTAAAGTATTGTCCGGAAATGCTTCCTTAAAAAGTTATACCACTTCAAGAATTTAAAAAAAAATATTTTTTTGTAAATAAAATATATAATATACAGGGTGATTTTTTTAACCTGGAAAATGGAATTATCTCGAAAAATACGCATCGCACAGAAAAATTTGCCAGATCGAAACTTTATCTCTCCGAGGGAGGCATATGTTAGTACTAAATTACTCCCATCCCGATACCCACTGGTGGCAGAGCCGGCGGCAACTTTGAATCTTAAATACGAACACCCATTTTTTATCGCAGATTCGGATTCAACGTCAAAAGGTACGTACGATTTGTTCGAAAAAATTTTTTCCATTCGCGACAGATGGCGCTGTAATCACAAAAAATGAACAGAAATCAAAAGAATCAAAAATCAGATAAACATGCATTTATTATTTTTTGACGGGCTATTCAATGATAATACGGTTACTGGTATGTTAAAAAACTACATTTAGCATAACCCAGGAACAACGACGGGGACGTAGTAGTTTTCTGTTCCCTTCGGGGTGCTTGATTAACGTGAGTCCCCTTGCCTCTCATCTTTTGGGGTGCTTCATTAGCGTGAGTCCCCTTGCCTCTCACTATTCAAGTAAATGCTCGAAATGGTGACCTTGAACTTCAATACATTTGTCGATCCGCCCTTCAAATGACTGTACACAACTGAGAAGTACGTCTCCAGGAATCTGGTCACAAGCATTCCTGATTCGTTCAATCATATTAGCACGAGTTGTTGGTACTTGTTCATACACTTTATCTTTCAGGTATCCCCACAAAAAAAATCCGGTGAAGTAAGATCTGGTGATCTGGCAGGCCAATTTATCGGACCAGCTCTACCAATCCAGCGACCGTGGAAAACACGATCAAGTACTTCGCGTGATAATACCGAATAATGCGCCGGACAACCATCATGTTGAAACCACATGTTCCGTCGCACTCTTAAACCTACGTCTTCTAGTAACTGTGGGAGTTCATTTTCCAAGAAGTCTCGATACATTTCACCGTTTAAATTGCCTTCAAAGATGTGGGGACCTATGAGACCATTGACAGACCAAGGACGCTGATGCTCAACCTGACGCAGCCAGTGTGGGTTTTCAATACTCCAGTAATGCATGTTATGTCGATTAACAGCTCCATTGGTTTGTAAATGTTGATTCGTCAGAAAATAATACCCAATGAAAGAAATTACGATTCATTAATATTTTTTCCCGTGCCCACTGACAAAATGTCAAGCGATTTTCGAAATCAACGCCATGAAGATCTTGGTGAAGAGATACGTGGTAAGGATGATGTTTATTGTGCTTTAAAATTGTCCAAACACTGGTTTGGGACATGGGGATTATGAGCCACTGCGGCTAATACATCAATTGTATTTTCTGCTCCAGTTACTGTTTTTTGACGGATTCTTTTCTTCGGTTGAACACTTCCTTCGCGAGTAAACTGTTGGACAACACGGAAAAACGAAGTGCATGATCGCGGCCTGTCTGGAAAACGCTGAGCATAAAGGTTGACAGCATTCTCTAAATTTCTGCCCGCTTCTCCATAAACAAGAATCATTTCAATTTTTTCTTGTATGGTTATTAACACCTCCATTTTCACAAAAATTGTTCCTAATTAATTTTTAGTAGGTACAAGTGTCTACAACTAAGGTAATGTAGGTAACTACAAATGCAAGCGACTGAACACAAGAAAATTTTAATTATGAAAGAGAATTATTTAGGTATCGAGAAGGGACATGTGGCGAGAGTTACATTTGTGTACAATCATTTGCAAGGCGAATCGACAAATGTATTGCAGTTCAAGGTCACCATTTCGAGCATTTATTTGAATAGTGAGAAGCAAGGGGACTCACGTTAATGAAGCACCGCAAAAGATGAGAGACAAGGGGACTCACGTTAATCAAGAACCCCAAAGGGAACAGAAAACTACTACGTTCCCGTCGTTGTTCCTGGGTTATGCTAAATTTAGTTTATTAACAAACCAGTAACCGTATTATCATTGAATAGCCCGTCGAAAAATAATAAATGCATGTTTATCTGATTTTTGATTCTTTTGATTTCTGTTCATTTTTTGTGATTACAGCGCCATCATATTATATAATAAAACAATAGAGGTTAACCATAGACTTCATTGTCTAAGCTGCCAAACTACTTTTGCAGCCGCCCACGAAGGCAGCAAAGAGTTTTGCTGTCAAATCCATGTGCCATGATCGTGTGCAAAATAAAAAATATTAATTAAGTTAACTTTCAGTAATCGACGTTTGAAGAAAAATTAGCATGTTTTCTTCGGAGCAAAAGTTCTTTTTGTGGCTCGTACGCATTTGCAGGACTCGTCGCTTCGGTGACTCGTCCTGCGTACACGCCACAAAAAGTATCACTTTTGCTCCTAATAAAACAATGTACTATTGTTGATGCACTAACGAAGTACTAATGAAATCCAAAAGAAAATTTGAAAAAAAAAATAATTATTAAAAAAATTGTCGCTAGATCGAAAAAGTAAAAGACCTGCAACTTTCTTATTTTTTCAAAAATAGTGTGTTATTTTGATGCAGTAACAACCACTAACGAACCACTAATAAAATTCAGAAGAAAATTTGAAACAAATTGATAAATCAAAGAAAAGTCGCTAGGTCGAAAAAATAAAAGTTCTGTAACTTTCTTATTTTTTCAAAAAAGGTAGTTTTTTTGATGCACTAACAAGCACTAATGAAATACAAAATAAAATTTGAAAAAAAAATAAATAAAAAAAAATTGTCGCTAGGTCGAAAAAAGTACAAGATCTGTAAGTTTCTTACTTTTTCAAAAATAGTATGTTTTTTTGATGCACTAACATGCACTAAAGAAGCACTAATGAAATACAAAAGAAAATTTGAAAAAATAATAAATAAAAATAATTGTCGCTAGGTCGAAATAAGAAAAAGATCTGTAACTTTCTTATTTTTCCAAAAATAATATATTTTTCTAAAGCACTTACAAGCACTAACGAAGCACTAATGAAATATAAAAAAAAATTTATAAAAAGTGGTAAATAAAAAAAATTGTCGTTGAGCGTGAAGGTAGCGACAAAATTTAAATAAACATAGCGAGTTAATATTTAGCCGCTAATTTTATCAATTGTTGCACTAAAGAGTACTAACGATGCACTAAGGAATGTATTGAAAAAAAAAACGTTAGTGCTTCAAGTCTGTCGCTAATTTCACGCACCTGTCTTATGCGTTACTTAAATTTTTAATGTGTATTTATTGATTGTCACTTATTGACAATCTTTGATAATAGCTTTAGCTATTCCATCTCTTTTTAACCAATCTGCTGTTTTTGTCTTATTCAGATGGACACTTGTGTGAAGTTAGCAATAATAGATTTCATGCATAGATTATATTTCAAAATATATGCAAAATATAAACAAAAAAATTAACCCAAATATAATTTTATAAGTATTTCTAAAGGGGTTTCACTAAAACAACCCCTTAACTAAAACAACCCCTAAAAAATCTAGGGTAAAATTGGCAAAAATCAAATTTTGTTTATAGTTCACCGATTTTCTAATTTTTTATGTTTGGGAATTGAAATATATGTTATTATGAACAAAATACCGAAAAACTAAACTATTTTTTGTTTATTATTTATAACGCCTTAAAGTTAGCTCTATTAGCGTGTGTTGCGGGCGATAAGAAATAATTTTAAAACGCATGAGCATCTCTTTTTATTTTTATTATTTTGGTATAAATCTAATCCCATATGTATTTTAAATAAAATATCAAAAAACTAAAGGTTGTACAAACCTGAAACTTTGGGGGTTTGTAGTTTAAAAACAAAAAATAATACCCCTTTAGTTATTTGATATTTTATTTAGAATACATATGGGATTAGATTTATACCAAAATAATTAAAATAAAAAGAGATGCTCATTCGTTTTAAAATTATTTCTCATCGCCCGCAACATACGCTAATAGAGCTAACTTTAAGGCGTTATAAATAATAACCAAAAAATACTTCCAATTTAGTTTTTTGATATTTTGTTCATAAACTTTTGTAGACCATTCATTTGACACTAAAATTTTATTATTAACGCTAAGTAAATTTGTAAGTAAGGCAAAAACTAAGTACATAAATTTTCCCTTTGTCACATAATTTATGAGACATATTTCTTACCTTAAAATATTATAAATCAATTACTATAAAATATTCAAATACTTTAAAATGCTTGTTTAGAACAATGTATGTAGAAACTTAAAAATTCTAACAGGCGGCAATTTACTGAGCGTATCCCTATAGAGTAGATATACTTCGTAACTATTATTCAAACTATACAAACATTTCCTATTATAAACTCTTTCAAATGGAAATTGTCATTGTATTATATTTTTATTAGATTTCTGGAACTTCATGAACATAATTTGTGACATTATTATTATACTTTCATATAAATACATTTTATTAACCCAATATCATCAGTTATCTAGGCTTCAAGTAAATAAAGGACTCTTCAAAAAAAGTTACTGTCATAAGCACAAGAGGCCTGTCGCTGATCGAGCTATCTTAAAAGCAACAAGCAAAAGGAGAATCACTTTGGGAAGACTTAATTGTATTTGTGCCTCTTTTTCGGTAGCTATATATTTTAGCCCAATTATAATATCTAGTACCATTAAAAATACGTTTTTCCTTATTCAGTTTATTGCACGACGCTGCGTTGACTGCATGACAGTTTTTTAATATTATTATTATATAGGGTGATCATTCAAAAACGATCCATCCTAAATAACTTCAGTTTGATGAGATATATACAAATTTGGTAAAACAGCCTAATTTTCTTTAGAAGCGAAAAACTTTATCGCTTACAAAAGTTTTTTCCACATATCAACTTTTTTGCCCCAGCCACCTTGAATTTAAAATTTAAAAATGCAGAATATTAATCCAGCCAAGGAATGATTATAGAGTGCATAAACATTCCAAAACTCTTTCTAGGAGGGAAGCCAAGCGAAGGAAGGCTCCCGGTAGTTCTTAAATTTTGGTTTTTTTTTATAAGTTATATGTAAGTAAATCGTAAACAATAGTTTAGAATAATAATTCTTACAGAAAAAACTACTCTTATCTTTATGAAAGCTCACAAAATATCCAACATTTTCCAGTACTATAAAAAGTTTCTATTTCTAACCGTTCTCAAAAATGCTGTTTGAGCTGTTTTAAATCAGATGTTGCGTTAAACTGTGCCTTAACATGGCGGATTTCAATATTTGTTTGCTGTAATGTAATAGGTTTATTGTTTAAATTGTTCATCTAATTATTGCTGTAACTTGTTGCATTTGGTACAATAATGAGTAGTTACACCGGAAATAGTGGGTAAAGGTAGGTACCTCCAGAAAAACACAACATATTATGGTTTTAACTAATTTTATTTACATATTACATGGTTATTTTTAGAAAACGAACGATCGATCATTAAGGAAACTTAATCCATACCACCAGAAGAAAAAATGAATCCTCCAAGGAAACTCCAACGTGATCGAACTCTTCTTCCTCCTCTTCTTGGCAGTTGAGGCATGCTGCTGAGCAATTCAAAGATGCCTTTCTGCAACCGCATTTTCCTTAGTCGCAATTTTTTGCAACTGACAAAATATTGTTTGAAAAATTTTGTATTCCTACACCCCACACATCTGAGGGCACTACCGTTACCAGACTCTGCTGGATCTGGTAGTACATCCTACAGGAGTGGTATTTGGTGTCCCTTTCAGTTGTTGAGAGTGTTAAAATGTCAGGCTTGATCGAGGCAACTGATTTTATAAAGGATACTATACCATCTGAGGATGCAATTATTTCTCTTTCGATCTCAGAAATTGTCGATGAAGAGTTGGTAAACACCTTAGGTGCATCTCAGTGGCGCGTTACCATATAGGCTAAATAGGCCTCTAACAAGGGAGGGGCCTCCAAATAAATTTAAAAAAAATGGGGTTTCCTCAATTTTTAATACAGTCGAACTTGGTTATAACGAGCACGGATATAATAAGTTCACAGATACAACGAGCAAATCCCGATACATATGTATAGTGGTTCCAAGGAATTTCAATACAAAAATTCAGGGTTAATACGACCCTTTTCACGGATATACCGAGTAAATATTTTTGGGCGAATTTCGTTAATTCCCCTTTAATGGGGTTTTCATTTAATAAAATTTATATTGCCACCCCGGGGATTCGAAAATATTAATTAGTATACTTGCGTAATTTTTATTTTATGAAGAGAAGACTCCACCCGCTTTCATTACATTAAAAATGCAATCGAAATAATTGTAAAAATTTGATTTAATTATGGATATTGGCGGCGTACAAATAAATGGGGGGAGGTTGCAATTTGTTTTGAACATTCGCATTTTGTGTAAGTACTACTGCCAAAATGCCTTTTCTTCTTATTCCTTGGTCTCTGGCATGAAGCCCTGTTGACCAATCACGAGCATAATTATGGATTATTAATAAGCAAAATATACAGGGTGTCCCAGCGCTGCGAGGAAGTAACTTTACTCTAAAATTAAAAAAGATATCGGCATGCGGTTTTCGATAGAATATACAATACCTTTAAAAGCACATTTTAAAAATATTTTAGTAATATACCGGGTGTCCATTCCAAGATGTTATGTTTTTTTAAATGGAACAACCAGTATATTATGACATTTTTGGATTCCTTATAAAAAAATAATAATACTTTGTATAAACTTTTATGGATCTATCATCACTCGTTTTGCTGATATTTGCCATTTAAGCCAAAAAAAGATCCATTTTTGAAAAGTCACTGCTCTAAAACAGATGAACATTTTGGGTTGAAATTTTCTCAAAAATTTTTCAACATCGTCTAGTCTTCAACTGTCATGTCAAATTTAAGTTTGTGATAATTTTTTATCAGGCTGCCTTATGAAACGCAAATTGAACAACTAAACGAAATTATCAAATGGAACACCCTGTATATTTTAACATCATTCGATGGCATTTTTAACAAGCTTTCGATTGATATAATGATTGTATGGTCGAATGTCTATGGTTTAGGAGATATTAATATCCAAACTGAGAAACATTGAAAAATACACAAAATAGCCCTCTTTATGAATTTTGTTGAGATATTTTTGTTAATTTGCCTAATCTTTATTTCTGTCTTTCTCTATTTTGCTTTTTTATAATGTTGTTTTATTACAATAGTAGTTTTTATTCTTTTACAACAAAAATAAAATTGAAACTTGCAATTATCAATTTTGATTTCTCAGCATGCTTTAAAAATTTAGCACTGATGTTACCAAAGAAACCCTTTATTTGTAGAATTTTGTTTTAAAGCCCTTTTCTGTACTTTTGATAATAAACCGAAATAATGAACTCTTCTAAATAAGAAATGGAAAATATGCTGTAAGCGCTTGGTGAAGCTGAAAAAATCCGCTTCTGGTTATCAGAAAAGAGCGTAAAAACGATATTCAATAAAATAAGGGATTCTTTGGTAACATTAATTGTTAAAATTTCAAAAAATACTGAGATAGAAAACCAAAATTGATAATTGCAAGTTTCGATTTTCTTTGTGTTGTAAAACAACAAAAACTGTTACTATAATATAAAAACATTATTAAAAAAGCAAAATAGAGAAAGAATTCATAGAGTGCTATTTTGTGTATTTTTCGCTGTTTCTCAGTTTGGATATTAATATCTCCCAAACCATTGATAAGCGACCATACAAACATTATATCAATAGAATGCTTGTAAAAAATGATATCGATTGATGTTAAAATATACAGGGTGTTCCATTTGAAAATTTCGTTTAATTGTTCAATTTGCGTTTCATAAGGCACTCTGATGAAAAATTATCACAAACTTAAATTTAACATGAAGTTGTAGACTACACGATGTTGAAAAATTTTTGAGAAAATTTCAACCCAAAATATTCATCTGTTTTAGAGCAGTGATCTTTAAAAAATATATCATTTTATGGCTTAAATAGCAAATATTAGCAAAACGAGTGATAAAAGTTTATACAAAGTATAATTATTTTTTTATAAGGAATCCAAAAATGTCATAATATACTGGGTGTTCCATTTAAAAAAACATAACTTTGGTCCGCCATCTTGGAATGGTCACCCGGTATATTACTAAAATATTTTTAAAATGTGCGCATAAAGGTATTGTATATTCTATCGAAAACCGCATGCCGTTATCTTTTTCATTTTAGAGTAATGTTACTTCCTCGCAGCGCTGGGACACCCTGTATATCATTAAAAATATACGTGTTAAAAAAAATAAAGATAATTTCCAAATTTGATTGCGTCCTCTTAACTTTTAAAACAACAACACTTCCTTGCTCGTTATAGGACAAGAAATAAACCGCCTTTTGTTTATTTAGCTAACGTTTCGTTAATACTCCATTACCTTCATCAGAGCTACAATGAAGAAATACGTTACAAACTTATGGTTTTGTACAAGCACAAATCATACATTCCCTTACATGATTTTTAACATCCTTTTTCATATTCGGGTAAAAATATTTTTCCCTTAATATTCTCAAAGTTTCCACTATTCCAGGATGACCAACATCCATTTCATCATGACATTGATAAATAATTTTTGATTTTAATTCTTTAGGTACTACAATCCTTTTAATTTTATCAGATGTATACCTGTATAATATTTGATCTTAAATAATATATTGTTTATATGAACTTTTAATTTTATTATCCAATTTTTTTAACAACTTCTGTATTCTTATTATTCAATAATTTTTGTTTCAAGCCATAGATCCAATCTTCTTTGTCTTGCATTTTTGCAATATTATGTAAATTATTGTCCTCTGTAATTATTTGCAACAAAGAAATATTTTTGTTAGGAATTTCATTTTCTTCTTTTATTTCCAAAAACATTTTTTCGTCGTTTTCATAGTCAACACCGATGTCTTCAGTGGTCACAGGTGCCCTTGATAAAGCGTCTGCAGCTTGATTATCTTTTCCTGGACAATGCATAATTTCAAAATCATAATCCATTATTGCTAAAGACCATCTTGAAACTTTTCCACTTTTTTCATTGGTAGGTATTATTCAACCATTGTAAAGCAGCATTATCAGTTATTAAAAAAAATTTGAAAATGCTAAATAATGTTTAAATTCCTTTAATGCCCAAATTATCCCCAAACATTCTCTTTCCATTGCATGATATTTTTGTTCTTCTGATTTTCTGCTAGCATATTCAATAATTAATTTTTTATTATTTAAACTATCCATTTGATAAATTACACAACCTAAACC
This sequence comes from Stenus bimaculatus, assembly GCA_963971135.1. Classification (NCBI taxonomy): domain Eukaryota; kingdom Metazoa; phylum Arthropoda; class Insecta; order Coleoptera; family Staphylinidae; genus Stenus; species Stenus bimaculatus. Next base: position 41,965,553 of record OZ020182.1, read on the forward strand.
AATAAGAGTTTGAACCTAAAATGGTTTATTATAATTAGGATTTTGTAAAATTATATCTTCAATTAAATGTTTCTTTAAATTTTGAAATGAATTTTCTTCAATTGAAGACCATTTCCATTTTTGTTTCCCAGAAATTAATATATTTAATGGATTAGCTATCTCAGAAAAATTTTTGACAAAACCAAGATACCACTGACATAGTCCAAGAAACTGCTTCATTTTAATCTTGATAAAATGTTTGTAAGATATAATAAATGTTCTTCAGGTGATTTACTAAATATAATATCATCAATATACAGGGTGTTTCTAAATATATGCGGAGAAATTCTACAGGCGATTCCTTGACCAATTGTAAAACAAAAGTAAAGAATAAAAATTTTCTCAAAAGTGCTCTATTTTTTAGTTATGGGGTGTCAAACTTTCTATATTTTTTTCATTGAGTATAACTTCTTTATTTTTTAAGATAATTTGTTAGTTAGTTAGTTATTATAGTCGTAACAAGATAAAAATATCAAATATCGAAATAAAATACAGGGGGATGTATTTTGGGAGTGGCTTTTTTTTAAATAAATACCAGAGACTTCCTAGAAGACTATTTGATCAATTTTAAGATGAAAACAGAGAATAAATATTTTCTCTAAAATGCTTCGTTTTTAATTTAAATTAAAATAAAATTAACAAACTGTATACGTAGTAAAATTTTCCCAAATATCCTCATAACACTTCTTTCATTAATCGTACAAATGTAGCAGGGCTATTACGAAGACCAAATGGCATTACCCGGACCTGATATTGGCCTTTTGGTGAAACAAATGCAGTATATTTCTTTGCTTCCTTCTCCATTTCAACTTGCCAATAATCTGATTTTAAATCAATTTATGAAAAAATTACTGACCCTCTCACATTTCTAATAATTTCATGCAAATTTGGCATAGGAAAAGGATCAGAAATTGTTTTATTATTTAATTTTCTATAATCAATACAAAATCTATAATTGGAAAACTTCTTTTTAACAACCACAATTGGCGAAACCCATTCCGAAACACTTGGCTCAATAAATCCTTCCTTTTCCATTTTTTTAAATTTCTTCTTCAATAAAATTTTCGATTTGCTTCGAATATTTATAAGAATTTCGTTTTACAGGTATTATAGGAGTTTCCAATTTAATATTATGTTTAATTGTTCTAGTTCTTCCAATTTTACCACCAAAAAGCATTTTATAATTCTGTAAAATTTCTTCTATATTTTTGTCTTGAAAATCAACATGAACCATTTCTTTCGGATAATACCAACTTTCATGTCGTAACGTTTCTTTTACCCAACTAATGTTTATTCTTTTTTCTTTTCCTAAAAGTATACATTCTTATTCGTAATCCAAGATTACCCCATAAATATGTCCAAGAATAAAATCACATGATAAATTTTCAATTACAAATGCTTGCATTGTAAAATCCAAATTATTTACATTGGCCAATAATGTACAAACACCAAATATTTCACATGAATCTCCACTAACTGCCAATTTGACAACACCATTATAAGGAAAAATGGTTACTTTTATTTTATTCGCTATTGTCAAATTTATAAAATTATGAGATGCCATAGTGTCAAGTTTTGTTTTAATATATTCATTATTGATTTCCAATTCGACTGTCGGTCCTTGGATTATTTCATTTAATTCTAAATTTGCTAAGGATATATTAGAAGAAGTGTTTAATGCTTCTGATTTTCTTGACAACGATTCCCTCTTGTCAAAACGTTGTCTTCTGTCGTTTCCCGAGTTCGAATAAAGTTTCCAACAATTTGAAGATGAATGCCCAATTTTGTTACAATTTCCACAAATTAGTTTTGGACAATTTCGTTTCAAATGATTACCTTTGCAAAAATAACAAATCAATTGTGTCGAAAATCCACTACAACTTTTACGACAAGAAATGCCATATTCAATATTTTTTACTCGTTGAATCAACGTTTTATAATCACTACATTCAGGATAACGTAGAAAAGATCTAATTTCTGGTTGTAATTGTTCAATAATGGTTGTTAAGAACTCGCTCTCTGTTCCATCTGGGAATATTCTTTTATAAATTTGTAATTTGGTTTCAATAAATTTTACCACGTCTTCTTTTCCAGGGAAAATCAGGATTTGTACCAAAAAATTCTTTCTTTAATCTTGATTTTATAATGTTGTTATGAAATTCCATAACTATTTCCTCCTTAAAATCATTCCATGATGGATATTCGAATGAATTATATTTATTATTATACCATTTTAAGGCATTACATATCAATTTGTCTTTAATTAAATTGGTCCAGTAATCTATTGCTACATCATTTTTTTAAAAGGTTCTCCACATTAATTAAATATTTATTGATATCTAATCCACTGAAAGATGGAATCAAAATATTTAATTCTTTAAAATTCAATGATAGAGTTTTCTGTTGAGTAGCAATTGATGTACTTCTAATTAATATTTCCCTTGTTTCTCGTTTAAACGCGCAAGATTTACAATAATATTTTTGTTTAAGACGTTCTCCTTGTACATCTACTCCTTTAGAATCACAATGATACCAAGCTGTACATTGATCACACAAAACCCAATCATTTGATACTGATGTTCCTGTACATGTAATATTTGAAAAAATTTCATCTGAATTATTTTCATTTGATCTGACTCTTGCCTCCGCCATAATATTTTCTGTCCTGTCACGGTCGCCAATTGACGGAAACACCAGATAATTACTAATATTCTTTATTATAAAAGATTACTATAAAAATAATGTCTACTTGACAAGAACTTTCAATCATAATAATCGTCTCTTTTTTTATATGAAACAAAAGCAATCCCAAAAATCATCACACTAGGGCTTGCATTACCGGTAGTATCGTTACCGATAATACCGGTAATAACACTATATTTCGGTATTACCGGTAAAGGGGAAATTGAATACCGGTAATACCGAAGTAGGATTTTGCGCATTAATGTTCGCCTTGAGAACGTAAACATTAAACACAGCATTGTGAGAGCTCGATGGCACACGGTACATACACCTGTGCTGTAAATATCGTGCAAACGGTAAGAAATGCATATTTAGTAAATGTGTAACCTAAAATAGAGTAGGTAAAATAATTATATTTACCTATTTCATTTACCGATTCTTCTTTTAATAGAAAATTTGAATTTTCAATCATGACCAAAAAATGTGTTTCGTTTTCTCCTTGGGCATATTTTGCAAAAGATAATGGTTTTGGAATTTATCAAGTTCAGGAGTGCAAAAAGCGAATCAAAACATCTGGTGAAAGTACAAGTGTGCTACATGCTCACTTAAAAAGTATGCACAATATAAATTTACTGAAAAGAGATAATGATGGCTCCAATAAAGAAAATTTAGTTAAAACTGAAACTGCAGTACGTGGTAAAATACCTACGTATTTTAGCAGAATAATCGATGAATCTTTGGCGGCTGTTATTTCTCGCCTGGTTGCTTGGGATGGATTACCCTTTCTAAAAATTTGTACATCATATGACATCCGCAACTTACTATAATCCAAAGGTTATATTAATATTCCAAAGTCGTCAAATACTGTTAGAAAAATTGTTTTTGAATATGCGGAAAAAATTCGCGAACAAGTTAAAGAAGAAATGTCAACATTAAAATGCAACGGTTCCAGATTTAGTTTTACATTAGATGAATGGACGTCAACTAAAAATCGTCGTTACGTTAACGTACAGGGAAATACTAAGTTTTGGAATCTTGGTCTAGCTAGAGCTCATGGAAGGATGCCAGCAGAAAAATGTCGAGATATTCTTTGTGCCAAATTGGCACAATTCGGTCGCTCCTATGAGGATTTTGTTGGGACCACAACGGATGGTGCTTCAGTAATGAAGAAATTTGGTAATCTTTTGCAAATTATTCATCAGTTATGTTTTGCATATGAATTACAATTAGCAGTTATATAAGTTCTGTATAAAAACGATGTATCACCAGCGGCAGAAACAGATATGGAAGAGACACAGACTCTATTGAGGAAGATGACGAGATTATTGTTGATGATGGCATAATACCAGGCTGAAGTTACATTCGAATGCATTCGGATTCGATTTTAGCTTCATTTTTACATTAGTTTTTTGCATTCGTTATTTTTTCAGAAAATGTATACCCGCATTTTTTTATATTATGGTAATATAAGGGTAAGCAATAAATGTTAGTGAAAATATTTGATCTAGGTAGGGTCTGACGTGTAAAAAAATTTAAAAAATCGATAAATTAGGAAGCCGCGAATGATAATTAATTAATTTCTCGTAATCAAAAAAATGCATACCCGCCAATTTTACAGATTGTTAATATACTAGTAGGCAATCAAAATATGTAAAAAATTTTGATCTAAATAGGGTCCAACATAGAAAAGAATTTAAAAAACCGATAATTTATGAAGTCGCGACCTTTATTTTTTTAATTTCTCCTAATCAAAGAAATGTATACCCTCCAATTTTTTGCAGATTGTTACTATAATAGTAAACAATAAAAACTAGTAAAAATTTTTAATGTAAGTAGGGTCCAACAGAGAAAAAAATTGAAAAAATCGATAATTTATGAAGTCGCGAATGGTAATTAATTAATTTCTCATAATTAAAATAATGTATACCCGCCAATTTTTTACAGATTGTTAATATAATAGTAAGCAACAAAAATATGTAAAAATTTTTGAAATAAGTAGGGTTCAACGTAGAAAAAAATTGAATTAACCGATAATTTACGAAGTCGTCACCTTTATTTTTTTAATTTCTCCTAATTACAAAAAATGTATACCTGCCAATTTTCTGCAGATTGTTACTATTAATTAGGAGAAATTAAAAAAATAAAGGTGGCGACTTCATAAATTATCGATTTTTTCAATTTTTTTCTATGTTGGACCGTACTTACATTAAAAAATTTTACTAGTTTTTATTGTTTACAAAATTTTTGGTTTGTTTGAGTTTTTGGGGTGTAAATTTTTTTTTTTTGGGGGGGGGGTGTAGAGGGCAAGTGACCCCCTACATTTCATCTATTTTCTATTATCTTTCATTTGCGGGGTCGATTTTTAAAAGATTCGAAAAAATATTTTTTGAGATATTTTTAAGGCTTAAAATTTTTCATGGAAATCGAGTTTTATTGTTTCTATCGAAAACTATAAAAGTTAGCGATTTCAAATTTTTACCAAAGGTAAACACCATGGATAGACGCGTTCTAAAAAATATTTGGTTAAAATCGGTTAAACAGTTTTTTTGGAAAAAATTGACAAAGTTTTGGCAAAATTTTGGTACAAATACGGGCCTGGACAACGTAATTTTATACCGAAAATCAAAATTTTCACGGAATTCGGAGGGGGAGGTAACGGTGCGAATTTTAAGCTATTACTCGTCCCGGCGGTTCTAATAGATTAGAAGATATTAATTATTTTGTGAAAAGTGAAAAATTTCAAACCGCAATTTTGGTTCCAAACGGAGATTTTGTATATTTTTGCTACATTTTCCGCCATAACTCGATAACGAAAGGAGATAGCGAAGTGATTCTTTTTTTGTCGTAAAGTGGACCATGAAAGCTTTCAGAAAATGTACATTGCGTTAGGGTATAATATAATAAAATTTGAGGGGCTGATTAAACCGAAACTCGAATAAAAATGCGACTTTTTTAAATGCGATCTTAAAAAATTTAAGATTTCGTTGTTTTTTCAAAATTTAAAAATCCCTATGCGTAGGCGGTTTTATTACCAAGAGTACATTTATCAGAATTTTTAAAAATGAAAATTCGTTAAAACATAGGCCGACGGGAGCCGCCGACCCCTAAATTCTACATTTTTACACCATAACTTTTTAACCGCGCAAAATTTAAAAATGCACTATGCTCATTACACCACAAATATTGTTATTCTTTGATAATCTGATGTAAAATTGAGAAAATTTTAAAAATTGACGGCTGCAGAGGGGGCTGACCAAAGCGCGCGTTTGAGTTATTTTATTAACATTTCACTTGGGATTTTTTTTATCAAGTCCAGGTGTAAAATATAATCGTGCTGATTTTTTCGCATAAATAATAAAGAAAGACGGGAAATAAAAAACATTGGAATATTATATACGGTCGGGATCATAAGTTACGAATTTTCAAAGTCGGCGTCGAAAAAGCACTAATTTCAAACTACAAATTCGAGGGCGCCAAAAGTACAGAAAAAATTAAGATATCAAAAAAAGCGCTCGTTTCCTGATGTAGCGCGGTATGTAGATGACAAATCAAGAAACCGCAATTTTTTTTCACCTGTGCCGATCTTCTAATCGAAGCCGCACAGTTTTAGCACTTTTGCCGACCGTATAACCCGTGCGAGGCGAGTAGGAAATAATGACGTCACTCAGCAGCTAGTCGCTCGCAAGGAAAAAAAGTAGCGCCGCGCGATTTCATAAACTTTGTTAATTAATTGCGAAGCCATTTTAAGTGCTAAACCAAAAATTCAAATTGCAAAATTCAAGTTAAAAGGTACTCTTTTATATAAAATTATAAAAAAAAATGGTCATTAAATACGGCAGTTATGAATAAGGTTCCAAACTTTATCATCACCCTGTATATTAGAATTGGCATTTATTTCTTAAATTACCGGTTTTTCCCGGTATTAGGCTTTTTCAATTCGGTATTACCGGTAATGGGATATTTCGCTAATTTGCAAGCCCTACATCATACCCTTCAACGTATATAACGAACAAAATTCGATTGATGCTTGATGCTCGTTATAACCGAATTCGACTATAATTTCTTAAAAATACCAATATTTTAGGGCTTCAAAATTCGAAATTGCCTAAAGCCTCATAAAGGCATAACGCGCCACTGGTGCATCTTTTATGGATCTGTTCTTTTTGTATAATTTTTGGCAAACTTTACTTTGCTCCTCCCAAAGGCTGCGGTGGAAGATCTCCTGTGATTTGCTTGTTCAGTGGATATCTATGATTCTGTTCATCAACTTTTGTACTTTTTGATGTGTTGGTGTACTTAACTATATAATAAAACATTGTAACTTCATCTTCGATAGTGGTTCTTTTGTCTTTAAGAGTTGTTTTCCCAAACGACCTTGTGAATAAGAATTTCCCTACCAATAACTATGTCAAGGTTACTGAATTGAATTATAATTGAGGTTTATTTTATAATGAAGCTGCCAAAGGAATGCAATAGGTACTGATTTCAAACAATAAACCTTTCATATTACAGCAAAAAATCTTGTAATCCACCATTATAAGAGCAGAGTTTAATGAAAAATGTGATCCGAAACAGTTTTTCAGAAATATGCGATTTTCAAAAGCGGATAACTCAAGTTGTATGTTGGTTTATTAATTAGTTTTTTTATCTTATTTTAAAAGTGTTTTATAGTTTCGAATGATGACGGTGTATATTAACTGAAATTTTCCCATTTTTTCTATAATTGAAAAACTTGGATTAACAAAAATTGTTTTTATAACTAACTTATAAACAAGTTTCATGATAAACATCATTGGGAAATCATCAAACTTGTTAATAATAATGGCAAATCTACAAAATATTCTTAGATTTGAAAATATTTCTAGGCTTGGTCCTTGGTCTTTAAGAGCATCTTCCTAGACACCCGCGATAAATTTTCCGTTGGAGATAATAACAAGGTATAGAAAATCCATCCCTCTTTTCTGGAGCTTCTTTGCAAATTATGACCAAATAAATGATAATTAATGCGAATTCCTAGAGGGCGCGCGAGTTTGGGAGGAAAAATTGTGAAAAATCAAGAAATTGAGCATTAGTCATAACTCAAGTTTCCCTCGTTAGATTTTTAATTCTTTTTCAGGTTTATAATCTAAATTGATTAGGCTATACCCTGCCAGAGAGTTGCCTTCTGTAACCTAGCACAAAATTAATTAGAGGGGTCCAAAGTTAAGGTACTTTTAGATCATTATATTTTTTTTTACATTTTCCAATTTTTTTTCCTTCTGGTAAATATTAAAGAAATGACTTCTAAATCAACTACAAAAAATATAATACAAAAATGTTGTTCGTACTAGCTTTTATGAGTGGTAGAATAAACCACTATATTTACCGTTTAGGAAATGGCTCTTAATCAGCAGAAATCAGAAAGTTTCCAAATACAAACATAATTGTAGATGGTAAATTTCTTTTATAAAGCAAAAGTTTAAAAAAATAAAACGTATTAATATTTATAACATATTATTAAATTACAAAGTTTTGCTTACGAATTGGGATTAGGTAATGTAACTTTTTATATTAGGTATTTTGTTTTAATGGTTTTTAATTTTAAAATCGATTTGATACGTTATTACATTTTCCATTATATATGAATAAAATTACAAACTTATAAAACTTCAAACACGCATATTTATGTTTACACATGCTTGATAATGGCGTGTAATTTTTTTTTTAAATTGTAATCAGTAAGAAAAATAAAGTTATACTACCTAAAATTGTACTAATTAATTCACTAAATTTGAATGTGTCTTATAACACTTTTGGGTACCGGCCGTTGTCGCGTGACCTGACGGTGGTCACGCAACGTACTCTCGGATTCGCGCCCGCTTTACACGTGAGTTCTTGTAGGACTGTGTAGGACTGCCGGAGGTGTGCAGGAGTGACAGCGACGCAGGCCACCGGCGTCGCCTGTTTGCAATCGCTGCGTATGCCGTTACGACGCCGACTTTCCAACACCTCCGAGGTGTAATTAAAAGTTTTCACTTAAGACTTAGCACCAAATAAAAGTTTTACATGTAAGTTAAATTTAATTTGAAAGTTTCAAGTTAGTAAGCTCCATCAAACATTAGAAAAAACTTCAAAGGAGAGTAGACGAGTTTATTTTGGTTGTAAAAGACTTTTCTAAGACTATAAATGAAATTCAAAACACCAATTAAAGTAATGTTGTTTATTTAATATGATAATGGATTCTAGAATCAAATTAAAATTAAGAAAAATACACCGGCGCTTTTAAGACATGATAAATGCAATTAATTATACATATAGATATAATTGTATACATATAGACCTTTATTGGCATAAAATTAAATACTAAAATTCTCTGCTAATTACAATAAATAACCCAAACTTAATACAAATATCACTAGTGCTGTTGTGCTTTACCCAAAATCCTCTGCATCCATTCCAGTCCCTCCCCTTTCTCATTCAGTATAAATCTTATATTCCACACTTTCTCTTTCTCCATTTCATTCCAGCTTATAGCTTTACATTCACTTCCCCAATGCTCCCATTTATCCCGACCTTCCTCACAAAATCTACAACATCTGTATCTATTGTCCATCCAGTACTTCATTCCTTTCTCCACACTTAGACATTTGAACCTCTGACAATCATTCTTTCTTCTTGACGATATTTCTATCTCTGCACATAGACGGGTTCTCTTCCATATATATAAATATCTTGGATTATATCTGCTATTCCTTATTTCCATGAAACGTATTTGCCCTTCAACTTCTTTCAGCCTTTCTTTAAAATTATGTTTAAAGACTTTTACCCTCATTTTTCTCTTAACTTCTTCCTCCGACCAGCCTACTTCTCTATACATTATATTGCATTTTTCTCTTCCTTTTGCTATTCTAAATACTTCTTTGATGAAACTTCCCTCTTCCCTTTCTAATATTTTTCTTTCAAATTCAGCCATTCTAACCTTAGCTTCTACGCTTACTTTGCTGCCATTCAGTTCCTGTAGTACTATGTACCATGGCGTTGACCATTCTACCCCTAGTATTATTTTCATCCATCCTATCTGCAACCTTTCGATCTCTTCTTCCTCTTTAATGCCCCACACCTCACATCCATACAAAATTATAGATTTCACACATGCATTCATTATTTCCCGCTTCGCTTTTAGTGACTCTCTGAAGACCTTTCCCCAATTTTTCCACAATTTAGCTTCTGCTACCTTTGCTTTTCCTACAACAAAATCAATATGCCTCCCTGTTCCTCCATGCATTCCGAAGAGGTAACCCAGATATTTCATCTGTTTGACCACCTCAATTTTATCTCCATTCCATTCAAATATTTCCTCTTTACCCGTTCTCCCCCTTTTTTTGCACAGCATCACCTTGGTCTTACCCACGTTCACTTCCAGATTCCTTTTGTTCATGTATCTTCCAACTCTTTCAATTACTTTCCTCATTGCTACTGCATCTTTCGCACAAATCACCAAATCATCCGCATAACTTAATGCTCTTATTTTCAGACGCCCTATCACAACCGTCTTGTCCTTTGCGCAATACTTCTTCCAGATCTGATGTATATATGTTAAACAGCGTTGCACTTAGTGGGCAACCTTGCCTTAGGCCTCCAATAATATCGCATCGTTCTGCTACTTCAGAACCCACCTTTGGACAACCTGTTGATCATATAAACATTCTTTTGACTTGTGCTAATATCTCATTAGGCACATCTAGCTCCATCATTTTCTCTATTAGCATGCATCTGTTCACTCTATCGAATGCAGATTTCAAATCTATGAAGACCTTTCCCCCTTTACACTTTATACTTTCCTCTATTATATAATTTAGCGTTACTAAGTGTTCGGTTGTCCCTCTGCCAGCGCGAAACCCGGCTTGGAATTCCTTTAGTATACCCTGGTCATTGCAGAACGTTTCTAATCTTTCTTTTATGATACTGGCGTAGAGTCTGTAGCTAGCATCCATTAATGTAATTACCCTATAGCTATCTCCATTCTTTTTATTTCCCTTTTTATACACGGGTACAATATTTCCCCATTTTCAGGTCTCTGGCCAGCGTATCTTTCCTACCCAGATATTATTGAAATGCCATCTCATTTCTTCTTTTTTGTTTTCTACCAAATGGATCCAGGTCTCGCCTTCTAATCCATCTGATCCGGCGGCTTTTCTTTTTTTTATTTTACTCAAAGCCCTTTCGAATTCTTCTTTGCTGATTTCAGTGTATTCGTATGTGTCTTCATCCTCTTTATCTTCCACATACCGATGGCCCTTCATACCTTCTTTCTTGCACTTATCAGCCCATTCATTTATCCCCCCCCCCCGTACTTATGTGCTTCTTTACTCTGAAAATTTTCTTTAACAAGCTTGTTTACTCTATCGTTCCATATCCACACATCATCCCCTATTAACGCCTTCCTGTACCCTTCTTTGCATCTAATTCCTCCTGTCCTCTCCTCTCTAACAAACTTTCTAATTTTTCTCTGGATTTCTCTCTCTCTTATAGTCAAGTTATTGTCTATAAAAATTCTCTCCCCTCCGAGCTTCTTTTTTTCCTTCTACACTTTCAACTTATCTTCCCACTTACCCATTTTAACTAAGATTGGCCTATTGTCATACCTATATCTAGCATCAATTTTTTTTCCAAACTTAAAAGCCTCATATACTTGAACATTGATCTCTAACTTTTCTTTTATCCATCCCTCGATGTCTTTTCCATTATCAAATCCATTCAATCCATATATTAGTATATTGTTCTTCCTTTCTGCCTTCTCTGTCTCTTCTCCATTTTTTTCTAATTCATATACTTTTTCACCCAATTCTCTCTTCTCCTTATTCCATAACAATTGTTTATCTTCAATCTCTTTTTCAATTAATTAAATATTAGCATTTTTAACTTCATTTTTTTATATAATTGTTACGTTCCTATAGAGTTTTGAAAACGTATTAAATACGCTAAACTATATAAATGTCGTAGGCAAATGGTAATATTAGGCAAATGGCATTCTCCTAGGAAAATGCTATTTTTTGTTATTTATTTATTTATTTATAGTAATCAAAAGACAACGAAGGGTCATAACAATTACATTTTATTATACATATACAGCGTGATCATTTGAAAACGATCCACCTTAAATAACTTCAGTTTGATAAAATTTACAAAAAATCTGCAAATCAGGTCAATTTTAGTTGAGAGGGGGAAACTTAATGACGTATAAAATCTCACTACAAATGTCACCCCATTTGCCACAGCCACCTTGACTTAAAATTTTTAAATAGCACCCCCCAAGTTGTGACATCTCATTTTAATGGGTAGAAAGAGCACAATATGATGGTATGTTTAATTTTAAAATCCGATCACCCTATCACAAATTATAAGTTTGGAAACTTAGTATAACACACAGTAACACAAGAAAAATAATAAATTCGCGATTTAAAAATATTCTTAGTATTTGCCATTACAATGAGGCAATTTAAATAAGAATACTTTTGTTGTAATGTTGTCATCTGTTTTCAAATTATAACATATCATGGCACCCTTCTTAAAATTATAAAATTACATTTAAGGAATCGAAAAGATTAGCTAAAATGTTGTTCATTTCTCATTATGACCGATATTAATAATTTGGACGTCTAATAACTAGTACTTTTTGTTTTGTCCGCAGGTGATTAGATTTTAAAATTAAACATACCAGGATAATATGTTCTTTTAAAATCCTTTAAAATGAGGGGTTACAAGTATGGGGGTGCATTTTAAAATATTAAAGTCAGGGTGGCTGGGGCAGAAGGGATGACATTTGACGTAAACTTTTATACGTCAATAAGTTTCCCCGTATGAACGTGTTTTGCCGAATTTTTAATACATCTCATCAAACCCAAGTTATTTTGTTATAATATGTGATATGGTGATCGGATTTTAAAATTAAACATACCAGCATATTGTGCTCATTCTACCCATTAAAATGAGATGTCACAACTTGGGGGGTGCTATTTAAAAATTTTAAGTCAGGGTTCAGGGTGGCTGTGGCAAATGGGTTGACATTTGTGGTGAGATTTTATACGTCATTAAGTTTTCCCCTCTCAACAAAAATTGACTTGATTCGCAGATTTTTTGTAAATTTTATCAAACTGAAGTTATTTAAGGTGGATCGTTTTCAAATGATCACCCTGTATATGTATAATAAAATGTAATTGTTATGATGATGATTAAATTTATAAGTCCGCCAGTGCAATAGACATCGATTTGACAAACAGTAAAGTAAAGTAAATTACGGCAGATATACCGGGTGGAAATGAAAACCGGGTCACCTCGATAACTTTTTTATTTATGAATAAAAAAATTTGAAATTTGGCTATGTTCTATGGTTCAAAAAAACAAATTTTATGTGCATTTTTTATTTTCGGTTTCACCGAAAACACCATGAATTTTATTTTTTTAAATGTAACATCCCATATTTTTATTCATGGCTTAAAATACTTTTAAAAAAGAAGTATTTTTGAAATATTAGTTTTTATTTTTTTTGTAAAAAAAATTTTTTTCAAAAAAAAAAGAGGTTTTCGAAGTCGGTGAAAAGTACCAAAACTAATTCTAAATAATTCAAATACCTAAATAAAATTGTAATTTGAAAAAAAACTTAAGTGGTTTTTGAACTATTAATTTTTAAACTTAGTTAATGAAGATTTTATCAAATATCTCACTTTTTTTAAATGCAATGATGTCGGGTCATTCGACTTTTTAAAAAGAGGATTTTATAACGATTATTTTGGTACCCCATATGTAGGGGTATTATTTTGCATGTGCCTGTAATAAAGATACTAGCTATTAAAATCTTTATTACAGGCACATGCAAAATAATAAATTAAATTAAAAGTATTTTAAGCCATGAATAAAAATATGGGCTGTTACATTTAAAAAAACAAAGTTCATGGTGTTTCCGGTGAAACCGGAAGTGATTTCGAAAATAAAAAATGCACATAAAATTTGTTTTTTTGGACCATAGAAGATAGCCAAATTTCAAATTTTTCTATTCATAATTAAAAAAGTTATAGAGGTGACCCGGTTTTCATTTTCACCCGGTATATGTATTTTAGATGCTTTAATGAATTAAGCGAAAAGACGAAACATGTTGAATAATGGCAAAAATTTAGTGATGACTTTCATTACTTAAAAAATTCAAACGTAATAGATCGTTTATTCAATGGCCGTGGAAAAACGACTTTTTCTTATGTTTAAAAAAACTTAGTTAGCTGCTTTTAACGGAACTCTGGACAATTTTCACTTATCTGTTACCTTTATGTTCTCACTGAACTTGAATTAACTCATTTAGCCGTCGTGGCAATTGATTAAATTCTTTAAGAAAAAATGAGGAATTGCTTCGAATTCTTCTTAAATGGCAAATCGGAGCTCTTACAATATCTCTGCCATGGCTCGACGACGTCGAATACGCCTCTTGAGTTAATCCCAAAGAGGATAAATTGTATTTAAAATTGGGCTACATGTTGGAGTTTAAGTGTTCACTTACTACTCCTGCAATATGTGGCTTCGTATTGTTATGACAATACATTATGCAAGCATGCATTAGAACAAAACCATCTGAGGTAATATATGAAAAAGAAGCTTCTTTCAGAATTTTCGAGTTATCGAGATTAGTTTTGTTCAAATCGGTTCAAATTAGTAAACAAAAATAGTTAATTGCTATCATATATCACTATAGATGCTTATTGCTGAAGAATCCGGCATCCTAAAATCAGATTCCTGCACTAGCATTTCCTAAAAGTTCATTATATTTTTAAGTGAAATTTATAATTTGTATCATTTTAGTTACCAAATAACTATTAAATTTTCTTTCATTTTATAAAATAAGGTAGAAAGCGTATAAAAGCATAAATTCAAAACGTTTAATTTCTTGTTTAACTTCAGTTGGGTTTAAAATTTGAAATATTTGATAAAAATGGTAAAAATGCTTTTATTTGCCTAACTGAAATGACATGAATAAAATTTTCATATCAGTTCACAAGTGATATTTTGCTACAGTAAATAAAACACACCTATTGTCGAATCACATAAGGTCAGATCTTATTTTTGGATTTGAATGACAAGGATATATTTATAAAAGTCATATACGACATCGTGTCGTGTGATTCGACAATAACCCCCCAGAACAGTCAATAAAAGTTACCCTTTCCGAGATGATGCATTCCGGATGTCGTACTTGACCATTGTGTGATTGGACGCAAACGAGCGTTTCATCCAAGGACGTTGTATGTCTATAGAGACATAATGTCCAAGAATTTTTGGCATACATTTTTGTGACAAGGAGTTCCTCATTTCTTCTGATTTACTCTCAATTATACAGAGTGTCTCAGACCAGCATCCCACCCTATTACTTCGGGAACCCTTTGTCGAATTTGACTGGAATAAAAAAATTTATCACCATATTGACAAAAACAATCGTCTAGTTTATAGCCATCATGTCAAATTTAAATTTGTAATAAGCTTTTATGAGGGTGGCTCATGAAACGCAAATTGACAAATTAAACGAAATTTTAAAACGAAACACCCTATATATTTTAACACCAATACAAGGCATTTTATACAACCTTTCTATTGATGTAATGTCTGCATGATCGTATATTAATGGTTTAGGATTATAATTTATTAAAAAAGCAAAATAGAGGCAAACACAAGGAAATTTGAAATATCCTCAATGTCCAGTCAATTAAGCAAAAAAATGGGGTCAACCTCGGAATGAGAGATAATAAGCTGGAAACTCGTATACACCTTAATTTTGGCGTTCTACAAGTTGTCTTAAAAGTCTCATACAATCTCGTATCTGCATCGTCAGTTATTCAAAGTCAAAGATCACACAAATCGGTTTTTCGCGATTATCTGGGTTTCTACAGCTCCAATTATGTTAACATCTATTATAAAAATTTATTTTTTTGAAGTTGGTAGCACTGAAGTTTATTGATTTTAAAGTGGCAGTTGCCAAACGATTTACAGGTTATTTGATGATTTGACAAACCTGACATTAGAGTTGCCAACTACCAGAAAATTTACTAAAATTGAAAACTAATAATATTTTATTTTAAATAAAGGCGCAAAATAGAAAAAATACTATAAAAAACTCGTTTCATAAGTCGATAGTAGCACTTGTTCATTAAAATACTCGCCGCTACGCGGCTCGTATTTTAAAATTAAACGCGAGCTAGAATAAGCGAATTATGAAACTCGTTTTTTAATATACTATAACCTCTGTGAATGCACTTGTTGCGTGTCGAAAAGTGTACAAGGTGCTTCACGGTAATATGGTTTAATTAATTAATTGGAAGTTTTTATTAAATTGGACAAATTCACGACGATGTACAACCTGCTTCACGATAAACTGGTACACAAAAGAAATGCTAAGGCAGCCAATAAGCAGACGGTTTCGTGCGGAACATCCCTTAATCTCGCCCCATCTTAATTTTGTGGTGAGATTAACCAGGCCCTAGGCACTCCCCGACTTTGCGATTCAAACAACTTTACTTAGAGTTCTACCTGATTAAGCTTTGCGCACAGCCAGGGATTGTCTAGCCATTCTCACTTAACTACTGAATAGCGGTGGGTGAGACTAAGGGATATTCAAGCTTCTTATTGGCGCTAACATTTCTTTTAAGTACCAGATTAACGTGAAGCACCTTGTACATCTGTAAAAATTCCGTAACAGCATCTAAATGACGCCTAGAAGGAGATGAACGATGTATAACAAATGCGTGGGTATTGGTTAGGGTTTCTCCCAGTAGTTATCAAACACCCTCGTTGGTAAGTATTGACATCAATTCGGATGTTAAGTTGGATGGAAATATGTTTTGTGAAATTTCTAAATGATTTTGAACTTTATGTTAGATAGTAAGTAATCAACTATAATAATTCTGTAACCTTCTACTGATTTTAATGTTTTATAGTTTTTTTGTGCTTGATGAAGCCACTGAGTTGGGGAAATTAGTAGCATTTAAATAAATTATTATATAATTTTGTTGGATAGATGGAATAATTTCATTTTCACATTAAAACTTTATCCTAATCCTCGCAAGTCTTCACATTAATATAGTATATATTTTGAGTTATGTTGTTGTCCGAAAATAATATCGGGTGACCACGAAACTGGGGCCACCCCTGTAATTTCTTTATTTATGAAAATAAAAATTTGAAATATTACTATGTTATAAGGCCTAAGAAAACCCAATTTTACTTCCCGTTTCGCCGGATATTACTTCAACTTTCTTATTTTAAATGTAAAACCCTATTTTTTGTAGTTATTATTAAACATTAGTAAGTTCAAAGTAGGTTTATGACAAAAAAAAATTTTTTATGAACTTTCAAAAAAAAATTTTTTCATCTCAATTTTTTTTACAAAATCTATTGAAACTACTCTTAAATAATTTAAGTGCGTAAAAGGTAAATTATGAAATTTATTCGGCCGTTGTTGAGGAATTAATTTTCATAATTTTTAAAATGCGTTTTTTGCAAATATCTTTATTTTTTGAAATGGAATGAAAGTGAGGATTTTTTTCCGATTACAGTGATACCCAACATGTAGGTATAAACCTTAAATTTACTTACTTATTTATAAACAGCTATTGATAAATTGATAAATTAAAAAAAATCCAAATATAATAAATAATTTAATAAAATATTATAATAAATCTGTAGTATAACAAAGAATAATAGAAAAAATAGTTGAATACAACTTAAGCTGCTTAATTTTCCACAATTATTAGATTAAAAAAAATTACCAAAAATGAAGAACTTGAATGAAGTTGTTTTCTTGTAATTATTACCAGGTTATTAAGGGTTAATTTCTTCGATTTTGATCTTCTATTCAGTTTATAAAGCAGAAAAAAATTAAAAATCTGTCAGAAGAAATTAGAAATATCCGGCCGGACGTAATGTTCGATTTCATGAGTTTTCACAATCTTTCCTTCCAAACTCGCGCGCCCTCTAGCACGCCCTCTAGCGATTATTGGCGATTCAAATATATTGAAATAAAAATAAAAACAAGATCAATACAATTTACTTTCCCAATATTTTTTTCAAAATGTATACCATATTTTCATACGGAGGGAGTATTAAATATTATAATGTTAAAACATTAGTTCTTTAATATTTAAGACTTATGGCTATTATTGTACATTGAATCGATTATTTATATTTTGAATTTGATTTCACCCTATGATAAGTTAATTACTATCAATTTAAAATAGAAACCTTGTTTGTAGGAAATAATCATCATAAAACAAATTAAAGTTTTAGAAAACTGAAACCAATAAAACTCTAACTTTGTTATCTGTATATATTTACGACCCATAAAAGTTAGTAGTATTACACCTTAGTTTTTCAAAAAGGCTTAAACTTTTATATGATGTTAATGTGATACAATAACGTTTATTATTAAAGTTTTATTAATTATGAACTGGTAATGGGTTTTATTAATATTTATATTGTATATTGTAAATGCATAGCATTAATTTATAAATTATTAAGCTACAATAGCAATATTAATAATTAAATATAAATAGTAGTCCACTGTTTCAACTCAATGAGAAAATACTCAACGAATGAACGAATCAATAAACAGGATTAAAAACGAATTTATACAGGGTGTCCCTGAATAACTGTGACAATTTTTTTATGATGATAGAGGAAGTGAAACTAAGCATTTTTCACCAATAAAGTATTGTCCAGAAATGCTTCCTGAAAAAGTTAAACCACTTCAAAAATTTAAAAAAATATATTTCTTTGTAAATAAAATAAATATTATAAGAGATATTAATTTGAAATTTTGGCCACAGTTTTTTCACATAAGGATACACATTTTCGGCCAACAAAAGTTTAAAAAATATTTTCAGGGGCGTTACATGTGGGGGGTCATCAACTTTTTTTGATCATATCCTTTTTTGACAATTTTAAAAGTACTCAATGTTCTACAGAAAAGATACTCCTAATTTATGTCGCTCCGGTACTTCATTTCGGCGTAAAAGTAGATTTTATAATTTTTAAATAATAATAATTATTTAA
The DNA here is from genome assembly GCA_963971135.1 of Stenus bimaculatus. Lineage (NCBI taxonomy): Eukaryota > Metazoa > Arthropoda > Insecta > Coleoptera > Staphylinidae > Stenus > Stenus bimaculatus. The sequence continues at coordinate 41,984,339 of OZ020182.1, forward strand.
AAAACACCATATGCAAGATGCATGTCTGGTAATTCCGCATTTAAAAATCTATGGATTTTTAATATTGCAATAATACGACTATCAAACACTAATTAGAAATTATTAAAGGCTGCTTAGAACTTAAAATTAACAAAATATTGCGGTATTCGCCTATTTTGATATTTGTGTATGTTTTCAGATAAATCACGAAATTTTCAGTAAAAAGTCTAATAATGTTTTTTAAATTCATATTTTTAGCTAAAAATTATAAAATCTACTTTTACTTCGAAATGAAGCACCGGAGCGATATATTAGGGGGACCGGAAAGTAATGTCGTTTTTGCGCATGTTCGTCTTTGTGGTCGCCTAGCAGCTCATTTGATAATTCAAACCTTGGTCAACCATTCAGGAACATTTGTGGCAGTGGCTCTCTCCAAATGACGCGCCAAGAGCTACAGCAAAACCAGGTTTACACCCCCAAAAAGTTGCACATACAAAGTTGAATATAATATGCACCTTCGAACGGACAGGCTTCTTTTTTGATATTTTGATTTATAGTCTCTTAATTCACTCTATAATATGTAAAATTAACACTTTTTGATGGAACATATCTAACATAATGTTAACTTTTTTAAAAATTGAGTCTGTCCGTTCGAAAGGTTGATGAATGTACTTTACTATAAAAAAGAAAATGAAAAAATATTAAGAAACAACGTGTCCAAGGGTCCCCAAGCAAACGTCTAAAAATGCACCGGGATGATTGCTCTTAAAAGTAAAAACCTTTTAAATCCGGCACAGGAAAATAAGAAGTACATATACAGGGTGATTCAGACCACCCGTGCCATCCATTTATCTCGAGAACGCGTTATCGCACATCACTAAAATAAAAAACTTAATTACCAAAGTGAACCTAAAGAATCCATTGGTGAACTTATTTTTTTCCGGAACAACCCGGAACTATCCGTAACCGGAGGTAACTTTGATTTTTTAAATGGCAACATAGGACGAGTTTGCTATGGTTTTATAGGTCTTTCAAAAACAAATAACTTTTATTAAAATATTTTTTTAATATTTTGCATAGTTTAGAATTTATCCGAAAAACAAAAAAAATTGTTAAAAAAAAGTAAATAAAAATTATTGCATATTTTGAAGAATTTTATAAATTTATAAACTCTTTCTACAAATTCTAATGTTTTAAACTTAAAATATCATACTTGTCCATATTTCATCAAAATTCTTCAAAATATGCAATAATTATTATTTAGAAAGTCTTAACACCGATCCACATTGCACCTATTCGCTTATCTTGATAAGCAATTGGTTTTAATTATTATTTACTTTTTTTAACATTTTTTTTTGTTTTTCTAATAAATTCTAAAGTATGGAATATATTAAAAAAATAAAATGGGAATGTAGAAAAATGAATTCTTTCTAATCTTATATCCAACTTTATTAGATTCACAAACCAAGTGTGTAAATAACAACTATTAATTTCGGGGCATTATGTCCCATCATCAGGTAATAAAAATAAGAATCTAAACAAAACAGTGTTAGAATGTACAGTACAATGTGAAATTTTCTACTTACATAGTCAATGAGCTCATTAGACAAATTTTAACATGTTGAAAACATCACATATACTTAAAACATTGTATATAAACAATTAAAATTTATTTAAGTGTCCACTCAATGGCGCGAACTGCTCAAACTAATAGACTTAGTTTAAGTTGTAAATCTACAAAAAAGATAAATTTTTTAGCTATTTTTTATTCTATTAAGAAAGTAATACTGACCTATTAAAGTTGTAGGATTAAGTTAATAATTTTTAATTAAAAAAGAAAGAAGAACACGTGTTTTACATTGACGATGTGTTAAAAACGTGGTAATAAATAACATTTATCGAAAAAACCATTGTCGATGCCAGGATCATCAAAATAATCATTTTTGTAAACATAGGGGTGGTTAAATAACCATATTTGATTTTTCTTCGTTTCCACCTTTCACCGGACATTAGGATGTTTTAAGATTTATTCAATCAAGTTAACTATTAATTACATGTAACAAACGTTGTGAAGTTTCAAATGACACTGACAAATTCAACATTAAATGTCAAAAAAAACTGACAGATGAATGATCCAACAGTGTTGCCAATACTACAAATAAATAGTTGGCGATGAAGAACTCGACGGAGTCAGCACATGAAACTATACAGCTGGGTCGGTAAACATGATCAAGGAATTAAAATTTGAAATTATTTAAAATAAGTACAATCATGAAAATGAACGCAACAACTGTTGTAAAAAGTTCTTGTGCTCATTGTCCAATTGAACATTAAGTGTTATTGAATTATTATCTGACTCTAATCTGGTAATTTCTAAATTTTCAAGAATGTTTCTAATAAAATTATTATCTGTGTAATGTAAAATGCAAATATTATCTTTTGGATTAAAATTATGTTTGTTGAATAAAATATGGTTGGCGAAATGTGATAATAAAGGCCGGTTTAATCTAATCGCCGATTCATGTTCACCCACCCTCACCTTGAACGATCTCCTTGTTTGACCCACATACTTTGCACTACAAGAGTTACAAGATAGCTGATACACACCCACACCCTCCATTCTATCTTTTTTGTCTTTGTTATTTTTGACTGATGAGAATGTCGAACTAACTCTGAAGGAGATTTTGACGTTGAATTCTTGGAAAATATTCATTAGATTAAGACATCTAGCATTAATGAAAGGCAAGGATGCGTATCTGCGCTCCCGTGGTGGTGAATCAATGAGCTCGCCAGAAGTCGTGCTGTATGCATCGCTGTACAAAAGTCTCAGTCTGGTTTTAGCAATAACTTTAATGATCAACTTGTCTGGATAATCATTATTTCTACCTATTAATCTGATGGTATTAATCTCATTAGAGAAGTTTGATAAGTTCATAGGGATAGTGAAAAGTCTATGAGAAAAGCTCTGGAAGGCCGCCAGCTTGTGCTGCAAGGGGTGATTCGAATGATAATTGATGACAGTATCAGTGTAAGAGGGTTTTCTATAAATTGAGAAGTTAAGCTTGTTATTATTGGTAAAAATGTTCAAATCTAAAAATGAAATTTGGTTATTTTTCTCTAATTCAAGTGTAAATTTAATGTTAGGATGTAAATTATTTAAAGTAGCCAGGAGTGAAGGAAGTAAATCATTATTACCCTCATAGATGACAAAAATGTCATCTACGTATCTACCCCAGAACTTAATCCCCTCAATGATAGAATCACTAGAAGAAAATAGTTGTTTTTCTAAGTTGTTCATAAAAATCTCAGCAAGAAGAGGGCTCAACGGTGAACCCATTGCTAAGCCATCCTCTTGCTGGTAAAAGACTCTATCAAAGGCGAAAAAGTTCTGTTGTAGGGCTAAATCTAAAAGGATAAGATAAGAATCAACCTCATCGTTGCACAAGCTGGAGGCGACCAAAAGCTCTGCCACTAGACTAATACAATCATTAGTTGGGATGGTGGTAAACAAATTAACTACATCGAAAGAGACCAAAGTACAACGACTATCATACACAAAATGCTCCAGTTTCTGTACTAAGTCCAAAGAGTTCTTCACCGCATATTTACTTTCGAAACCTGTTATTTCTCTTAAGGCCACATTAAGCCAGCCAGCCAAACTATATGTATGTGAACCCACGAATGAAACCACTGGTCTAACAGGTAATGTAAAATTAGTGATATCAAAATCAACAACATTCTTAATCTTATGTATTTTCGGAAGTGTATAGAGAGGCGGGGTTGAAGGGTTAGATGAGATAAATCTTTTGAGATTGACATTTTTTAAATTCACAGATTTTAAGGTGTCTTTAAAGATAACGTTAAACTTAGCAGAAGGATCCTTCTTCAAGATTTTGAAGTTATTGTCAACAAGAAATTTGACAGTACTATTGACATAATCTATTTTGTTCAAAATAACCAAAGAATTACCTTTATCTGCTTTGCTTAGAACTACATCAGCTTTTTTAATTTTATTTAATAAGTCATCAACTGTGTTATTCAACAATCTGTTATCTGTACTGATGTTGTGGCTATGTACATCTTGAAGGACATGAAGTGCCTGTGCCTTCAGCACATCAACATTATTGGGTTTAACATACTCAATTATGCTCAAAACCCCACAACCCAATCTCTCTATGTCTTTACTATTGACTACTTTGTGTGTGTTGAATTTGAAACCATTATCTAAAATTTTTAATTCATCTGATGTCAAAGTTAACGATGACAAGTTAATTGTTCTATTGAAAAACTTTATGGGTACTATTTTATTGTTACAAATTTTCTTTAAGTCTTTAAGAGCTCATTGACTATGTAAGTAGAAAATTTCACATTGTACTGTACATTCTAACACTGTTTTGTTTAGATTCTTATTTTTATTACCTGATGATGGGACATAATGCCCCGAAATTAATAGTTGTTATTTACACACTTGGTTTGTGAATCTAATAAAGTTGGATATAAGATTAGAAAGAATTCATTTTTCTACATTCCCATTTAAAGTTAATCCAAAGCAGCGTGTCTTTTCTCTTTCTATTAAAAAAATATTTTAATAAAAGTTGTTTATTTTGAAAAGGCCTATCAAACCACACCAAACTCGACCTATGTTGCAATTTAAAAAATCAAAGTGATATCCAGTTCCGGATAGTTCCGGGTTGTTCTGGAAAAATATAAGTATGGTTTGATAGGTTTTTTAAGAACAAACAACTTTTATAAAAATATTTTTTTAATATTTTCCATAGTTTAGAGTTTATTCGAAAAACAAAAAAAAAGCGTCAATAAAGGTTAATAAAAATTATTGCATATTTTGAAGCATTTTATAAATTTATAAACTCTTTCTACAAATTCTAATATTTTACCAACTTTAAATATCAGACTTGCCCATATTTAAACAAAATTCTTCAAAATATGCAATAATTTTTATTTACTTTTTTGAACAATTTTTTTTTGTTTTCGAATAAATTCTAAAATAGTTTAGGGAAATAGGGAAAATATTAAAAAAATATTTTTATAAAAGTTATTTGTTTTTGAAAGACCTATCAAACCATACCAAAATCGACCAATGTTGCCATTTAAAAAATCAAAGTTGCCTCCGGTTCAGGATAGTTCTGGGTTGTTCCGGATAAAAATAAGTTCTCCAATGGATTCTTTAGGTTCACTTTGGTGACAAAATTTTTTATTTCGGCCATGTACGATAACGCGTTCTCGAGATAAATGGGTGGCACGGGTGGTCTGAATCACCATTTGTAAGTATACAGGGTGGCACACTTTTTTTCCAGCAAATTTTTTTTAGATAGTAAATGTCATTGTGTTAAAAAATTTCCTATGAACCATCTGTGAAATAATATTTTTTTGGACTCCTTTAGAAGTTGAAGTAATTTTAAAATTGATAAATTTTCATGATTTTTTTGGAACACCTTGAATAATTTTCTTACTTATACCGAGGGGTGCACAAAAAACGGCCAACGATGTAGCTTCGTTATTTCTTATCCGATTTTAATAAGTGATATGTCAAATTAAATGGTTTGAAGAATACTACTATCAGATAAAAGATTAATTTTATTTTTGAAAACATCACAGGAGGAGGAGGCAACTTTTCTATTTCAAATATCAACATATTTTTTTCGATTGAGAAAAATCATAAACAAAAAAAATCTAAACCAATTATACCAATAATTTTTTTTTAAATTAATTTTTGTAAATTTTTTTTTTAGTTTTTTTTATTATTATTATTTTTTTTTTAATTTAATTCAATTGTTTTTTTTTGTTTTTGAGTTTCCAGTTTTTATTTTTAAAAATGTTGTTTTTTAATTCCATATTAATAATTTTTAAATTTATTAATAACAAATTAAAAAAACAAAATTAAATAAATTAAAAAACTCAAAACTCAAAAACAAAACAATTGAATTAAATTTAAAAGAAATAATAATAATAAAAAAATTAAAAAAGAAATAGGAAAAAAAAAATTAAAAAATTAATTTAAAAAAGAAATTATTGGTATAATCGGTTTAGATTATTTTTGTTAATAATTTTTCTCAATCGAAAAAATATGTTGCCATTTGAAAAAGAAAAGATACCCCCTCCTCCTCTGAGGTTTTCAAAAATAAAATTAATCTTGTATTATCTGATAGTAGTATTCGTCAAACCATATAATTTGACATATCACTTATTAAAATCGGATAAAAAATATCAAAGTTACATCGTTGGTATATGGTTTGACGATTACTACTATCAGACAATACAAGATTAATTTTATTTTTGAAAACCTCAGAGGAGGCCCTCCTTTATCTTTTCTTTTTCAAATGGCAACATATTTTTTCGATTGAGAAAAATTATTAAAAAAAATAATCTAAACCGATTATACCAATAATTTTTTTTATAATTTTTTTTCCTATTTTTTTTAATTTTTTTATTATTATGTATTATTTTTTTAAATTTAATTCAATTGATTTTTTTGTTTTTGAGTTTTCAGTTTTTTATTTTATTAAATTTTGTTTTTTTAAATTTATTATTAATAAATTTAAAAATTATTATAATGGAATTAAAAAACAAAATTTAAAAAAATTAAAAACTGGAAACTCAAAAACAAAAAAATCAATTGAATTAAATAAAAAAAAATTAATAATAATAAAAATTAAAAAAAAAATGAGAAAAAAAAATTTACAAAAATTAATTAAAAAAAAAAATTATTGGTATAATTGGTTTAGATTATTTTTGTTTATGATTTCTGTCAGTCGAAAAAAATATGTTGCTATTTGTAAAAGAAAAGTTGCCTCCTCCTCCTCTGATGTTTTCAAAAATAAAATTAATCTTTTATCTGATAGTAGTATTCTTCAAACCATTTAATTTGACATATCACTTATTAAAATCGGATAAGAAATAACGAAGCTACATCGTTGGCCGTTTTTTGTGCATCCCTCAGTATATTTTTTTATTTCAATCATTATTATTTAATTTTTCTTTTGCCAAATTGTTTTCTTGAATTTTTTTGGCTGTTTTTAAAATAAGTGGATTTACATAAAAAAAATTAAATAAAATGAAATATACCGGGTGGAAATGAAACTAGGGAAACCCCTGGCATTTCTTTATTTATGGAAATAAAAAATTAAAATTTTAGTATATTATATGATCTAAGAAAACAAATCTTATTGATCGAATAAATTTTTAATTTTACTTCCGGTTTATCAGGAAATGGCATCCACTTTCTTATTTTAAATATAACCCCCTGATTTTTTCTACGTAAAATCAAACATTGGTTAATTTTAAGTATGTTTATGACAAACAAATATTTTTTTTCAAAACTTTAAGAAAAAAATTTGAATTTTTTTTTGGTAAAAAATTTGAGTAAAACCTACAAAAACTATTATGTATATGGGATATCACTGTAACCGGAAAAAAACCCCCTACTTAATTAGGGAGTGGCCCTCTCAAGAACGGTGAAATAAATTTTATAAATTACAATTTATTTTACGTATTTGTATTATTTAAAAATAGTTTTTGTAGGTTTTACTCAAACTTTTTACCAAAAAAAAATTCAACATTTTTTCTTAAAGTTTTGAAAAAAAAATTTTTTTTGTCATCAACATACTTAAATCTAACCAATGTTTGATTTTACGTTGAAAAAATCAGGGGGTTACATTTAAAATAAGAAAGTGGCTGCCATTTCCTGATAAACCGGAAGTAAAATGAAAGATTTATTCGATCCATAAAATTTGTTTTCTTAAATCATATAAGATACTAAAATTCTAATTTTTTATTTTCATAAATAAAGAAATGCCAGGGGTGGCCCTAGTTTCATTTCCACCCGGTATGCAAGGTGTTCTACAAAAATCATTAAATTTTTTAAATTTTAAACTTGATTTTTAAGGAGTCGAAAAACATAATAGTTCATAGGAAAATTTTTGTTCAGAATGACATTTACTACTTAAAAAAATTTGCTGGAAAAGAAGTGGGACACCCTGTATATGTGATGTTATGTTTAGGTGTTAGAAGTTTGTTGATTTTTGATATTTTTTGTAAGAATGATGTTTATTTTTATAATTTATTTTAAGTGGAATAAAAATTTTAAGTTTATGATTTTTTTTGGACATGTCCGGCTTTCTGACTTCTCGAATCTGGCAACCCTAGATACATAGATTCATTTTTAAGAAATCTGTCAATTGGATAGATTTAGATATCTATTCAGTAACTTTTTCGACTGAGAGAATTATTATATTCTGTCTTTATCTTACACTTTATTATAGCCATTTATCATTTTAACTTAATTTTTGATCATTTTCATTTAAGACACTAACATAACAGTAAAAATTCGGATAAATTAGATTCAACCTTATACAACCTTCATCGCATGCGTACATATAATATATTCTTTTATCTTTTATTGTTTTAATTTGGCTCTTCCTTTACCAATTTATGTTTTGTTCACTTGGTTTTGTTCAAGTTGTATCCACAGTTTTTTCTTTACAATTTTTTCAAGTCAGTTTCCTTTGAATATAAACTTTAAAAAAGTTTCCTTGTAGACACAGATAATTAACCATTATACATACTTCTATTTTAAATAAGGATCATATTGAAAAACTTTTCAGAAACAGTATACGGTAAAAAATTACGGTAATCACTGCTTTATTAACGGAGAGTAACAAAAGATGGCTGCAATGAAAATCTGGTTTAGTAAACTAATATGTGCTTTGAGAGAATAATAAAACCCTTAAAAAATCTCTATTGATAGGATTGAATTTGTTTTGTATTATAATTTAAATAGTGTGCTTTGTACATACGAGTACATTATGTCAGAGTTATTATAAAAGCTGAAAGTAGATAATTGAATTATAAAAAAGTGTTAATACAAATTATATAACTCAAAATATTTTCCCTTGATTAATGAATGTAACGTTTAATATTATTTCAAATTTGTAAGCAGGATAAATTCCATTGTTGGTATAGGTCTGGCAGGTGTCAGTCGTAATTCTCGTAATTAATGCATAACAATGTAATAATGCATCTTGCCCGATGGAAAAGAGGAGAAGAGGTGCCTTTAGGAATCGATATGTAGAGTCTGGAGCGTCGCGACGCATGCGTTCGTTACCGTTGCGAAATCGATACGTAGCATTTAGATTACACCCTTGCGTTTGTACGGGGGTGTTATTACGCGTCACTACATACTTTGTTTTTATTGTTGTCCGTGTGTGCATTATTCCAGTCTACCAACAATAAAAAAGGTAATCAAAATTATATTTTTGATAATATTTGACGAATATTTTATTTTTTGTCCGTTGCTTTTTGTTGGAAGGGTTGTTTATGGTTGTCAGACAAGTGTTTTGTCAATAAGTTATGTTAGGTGGATTTGGGAATAGATATTTTATTTTATAGTTTATTTCAAAAATGTTAATATTTTTTTATTGTAAACTTTTGCTGTAACTTAGTAGAGAGCCTTTTATGAAAAATTTAGGCTCCAAATTTCATTGTCACTAATGGAAAACAAACTTTCATATGTCAAACTAAATAGTAATGGAGAAGAAAAAATATTTTAAAAAGATCCTTTATTAATCTAAAGAATGCTATTGTAAATTTTTGACAAAACCCTTTTGTACGAATAAAAAAAACCAGAATTCCTTGTATCCAACTTTTTATTAACAACTTTATACGACTAGTTTCGGGGCTAACCCCATCATCAGGTACAAATAATTATATTGATAAATTAATCAATATTCAACCATCAGTGTTGAGTTAAATTTATTCATCTATTTATGACTCTAATTATTTAAATATAGTTCCTCAGGAATGAATACGCAATACATCAATCTACAAGTTTATTTAAAAGCTTTTTGGTTTTGGAATTTGGAAGGGTTAACTTTTCATGAAATCTTCGGATGTCCATTTTGAAGAGAGAGGTATTTTATGGTGTTTAGAAAAATAATATACTTTTTCTCTTCGAATTGGGTTAACTTTTATTAAATAATAGATTTTAATAATATGCATACAATTTATTTTTTACTAAAACTAAATTAGTTTAAAATCATATAAAAATTTAAACAATATTACCCAATATTTGTTTGCTAAATAATATTTGAACAAAAATATTTTGTTTGATTTAACATTATCTCTGACCAAACAAAATTTCGATCACATTCCCATAGCAATAAAATTTAAAACGAATAATAACATCAAAGGCAATTCATTTCTGTTTGCACTTTTACGGGCTTTAAAAATTTCAACTGAATTTATAAAATGATAAATGTTTGGAGGAATTTTTTTTATCAAAATTTGTTTCTATGAAAAATTCCTACTACGTATTTTGAAATTATTTTGTCCTCATTAATTTAGCATACAGCATACTACAGGGTGGAACTAAAAAAAACGGAGCAAGCCATAACGTTTTTATTCCTTGTCCGATTGTTGAGAAATAAAAAGCATCTATAATTATTTGCTTTGTAGGAAAATACAATTTCCCAAACCGCTGTCATTTTTGACAACTTTTGTTTTTCAAATGGAACTGTCAATTTTTTCTTCTATGATTTAATAAAGGGTTTTTTTCTGAATACAGTGGTGTATAACATTATTTTTATTAGGTATTATTAAAAAAACGAAAAAAAAAATATTTAATTTTTTATTTGTTTTCATTTCCGTATATCACCAAAATAATCAAAGTTTATTAGTATTTTAGTTACAAACGAAATTAAATTAAAAAAAGAAAGGACCCCGCACAATCATTATGGAAATTTGATTTCTGTCAAATCTTTCTTGAATAGGCTAAATCGATAGATCTCGACATTCTGAACAAATGTCTCCACGGGCACAAATCACGAAAATGGACCAATTTTTAGCTGTAGCCATCGGAAGGTACCGATTTTCGAATTTTCGGAAAATGGGTACAAATGACGTGGCAACGGAAGTCTCGATGTAGTAATGGTGCTTTTGACGTATTTCACGTATGACTCGACACGTTACGGTTTTTTATGTATTCGTTTTAATACCGATCGTACTGAACAAAAATCAATTATCCTATTCTTGATCACTTGATAATAGTGGTACCTGTTCTTAGCGTCATCCGAGGCTAACGACGTGAACGTGACAGGTAGTCTGGTCTCTTGTGTGTGTGTGTTTTTTTTTTGTTTTGTTTTTTTTGTTCAGATCTTGTGTGTGTGTGCGTGTGTGAGTGTTTGTGAGTTGGTTAGAGGTGTGGCGTCTAGGCAAGTGTGCGTGTGCTTGCTAATCATATGAATGGCGAATAGTTTTATTCCTCGTCTATCACCTGGATAGCATCGTGAAGATCAACACCTTGAGCACTAGAATGAATTCTAAAATAATTGTGGAGGGATATTTGACGTTGTCTTCAAATCTGGCAAATCCTAAATACGAAATAACAGCCATTGTATGAGCACATGCTCCTACAGTTTTTGCTCCTGACTTGCAAGTACAATAGTGTCCAAGAATGGGTTAAAATATATTAGGGTCCTCCTCTGGATCCATTTCACCATTAAATGCAACCCACAATTTATGTTTGATGACATTCCTGAACCTAGAGTAGATTCTCAATCGTAAATATTTTTTTTCACAAAAATATCCACTCTCGCTTTCATCGAGATATAGTGAACATCATTTTGGGCATTACAAATCAGACATGTTTGAGAGGATGTTTGACTGATGACATTCAATCGTTATCGGTTATTTCCTTCGCCACCTATGTAAGGCATAAGTCGGGGAAGAAGATTATTGGCTCCATAAGCAAAGCAGTTCGGACCTTTATTTCGGAAAGCCATTATGAATAATGAGCAAGATTGACTATTGAAATGAACGAAATATGAAGGTTGGTCGGAACAAGAACAACAAACACAAACACCGTAGATAAGTGAATTTCATATACTATTCATTTTCGCTTGACGTGGTCGTGGTATGTGGTAGTATGTGGTGGTATGTGGTAGTATGTGGTGGTATGTGGTGGTATGTCAATCCACTAACCATGCTCCGTGCATATTAAGTGGGAATGGTAAGTGAGATGATGTCAGATGTCAAAAAAACACTTACGATCCACTAACCATCTTACCAGGATTCACATAATATTATGCTGAAACGAATAAGCCTAATATATCCTCAGATGGATCCTACGCGCACGCGCTCTTGCAAACAAAAACCCGCACACGCACACACACAGCAACACGCGCGCGTGTATTGACTCGTGCATTTCCAAATGTTTTTTGGGTTTCTGTTGATTCCTACTCACCCTTAGACTGATATTTGGGGTTAGAAAAACTTGATTATGCAGCGATTGGACCACTATAATCACTCTCGTGCACCTTTTCATCCCATTTTCGAAAATTCGAAAATAGGTACCTTCCGATGGCTGTAGCTGAAAATTGGTCCATTTTCGTGATTTGTGCCCGTGGAGACATTTGTTCAGAATATCGAGATCTATCGATTTAGCCTATTCAAAAAAGATTTGACAGAAATCAAATTTCCATAAGGATTGTGAGGGGTCCTTTATACATATTGTTCAATGTGGGCTCCACCGTAGTCAAGACAAAGCTGACATCTTCTTGCTACGGTTGCATTCAAAATCATTCCCGGTGGTATAGAGTGACAAGCATCGATAATTTATTGTCGTAAAATTTCAACAGTATTAGAGGTAGTTAAATATACCTTATCTCGAATATACTCCCAAAAGAAAAAAATCTAACGGTGTCAGATCAGGGGAACGCGCCGGCCATCGAATTGGTCCACGTGTTCCAATCCACTTTCTTGCAAATTGTGCATTTAAAAATTTAACATTCATTCTAGCATTATGTGGCGTAGCCCCATCTTGTTGAAAAAATAAGCGAATTTCTTCGGCAAGTAGTAAATTATCTAAAAAAATTTGTAGATTTTCTGTCAACAGTTCATGATATTTTTGTTGATTTAAAGTCCCATCAATAAAAATTGGTCCAATTAAGCTGAATCTTCTTTGATAATTACATTCGATTATCTTTCTTGGATTTTGTAGACACCAGTTTCGATGAATACTTCGATTAAACATGCCATTTTTTGTTAAAATGACATTCATTAGACCAGATTACTTGCCGATAGAAATTTCGGTTTTCATTTATTTTATTTAAATAAACATTACAAAATACTTGTCTTCGTTGCAAGTCATTTTCTTCAAGAGCTTTTACTTTCTGGGAGATAAAAGATTTCAGTTTGTGTTTTTTTTTAATCTTACAAGTACTTCTGTATGCGATATTCCAAATCCAAAGTTATGAGCCATTTGGTGAATGGATGTGCTTGAATTTTCTACCATTAGTAAAACATTTAACTCCATTTCTTCATTATTATACCGACCTTTAGACTTCTTGGGTTTCTTGAAAGCACCAAATTCCCGTAAATTTGCTTCAAATCTAGGAAACTTTTGAGGTTTTGTTGGATCTCTATTCGGAAAACGTTGGCGATAGAGTCGTACTGCCTCATAACTATGTTTTCTACATTCAAAGTAAATTTGAATCATATCAGTAATTTGACTGTAGTCCATAATGTGGGTGTGCTATTTATAATTAAATGATAACTATTTTGACTACACGCTACAATACTATGATCACTTGATTTAAAGAATGTAAACTTTTTACTTACCGAACATTCGCATTTTGTTTTAATTTCATGGCAAGCTTTGTTAAAAAATTCAAAGGGACACATTTTAATTAACATCTGGCAATGAGATTGGAAAACGAAAAATAAAATTGGTGTTTTTATTCATAATGTGTTAGAGTTTATTTTTAAAAACACATTCGTTATTATTTCAATTCAATATAATCCTTTTTGCCCAAATTTGGAAATTAATTGTGAAGCCAATTGAAGTGCTAGAGAGAAAAATCAAATTGCAAAATTCATGTGGAGGGGTCCTCTTTCATAAATAATTATAAAAAAAATCGTTTTTTACCTCATTGTAAAAATAAAAAAAATTATAATATTTTTTTTTCGTTTTTTTAATAATAATAAAAATAATGTTATACACCACTGTATTCAGAAAAAAACCATTTATTAAATCATAGAAAAAAAATTGACAGTTCCATTTGAAAAACAAAACTTGATATACACTGGTGAAAAATGACAGCGGCTTGGAAAATTGTATTGAACACAGTTTTTCCTACAAAGCAAATAATTATAGATGCTTTTTATTTGTCAACAATCGGACAAGGAATAAAAAAGTTATGGCATGCTTCGTTTTTTTTGTTCCAACCTGTATAAACATTTAAACTGTAATTTGTACATTTTATGTTATCTAGTATTTGCTAACTTCTATTTATTCAAAAGTTAATGACATAAACTAAAAAGGAGTAGCAAAATAAAGTTAAGTACTAAATCTATTTGAGTTAGTTCTTGCATCTTGCATCACTTACCTTAACTCCGCTAAAATTTGTATTTATACAAACTACAAACGTAATGAGAACTTACTATTTGCATGGATAATAAGTCTTAAACGTAGTTTTTCTTTCCAAAAATTTAAAATGAGTAATTTTAATATTACAGTCGAATGCAAAAAAGTGGACAAAAACAGTTCCCGTAATTATGTTTTCCCAAAAAAATATTGAATAACTATTCAAATTCAATAATTTAAAAACTATCAAAATTGTTCAAAATTAACAATATCAAATTTTCAATGAAGAAACCAAAGTGAATATTATAGCAGATTTAAATTATGGTTTAATAATTGCAAATTGCTGGATGATATAATATAAATAAAAGCACAGGCCATAACATTATAAAAAAGTGGCGAGATCACCATAATATGATTTCCAGAATAGTGTCTGTGTCTGGTAGAAGAAACATGTCTTCAGCTGAGCAAGACCAGCAACTAATAGATAGGATCAGAAAAATCAATTTTCGTCAGTTGTAAATGCTGCTAATAGGTATTACTAACTTTCCGGGCTCAACTTTTACCGCTCATCGAAAAATCAAAAAAGCAATTTGCGGTGTTTTAATATAGCCTACAAATTTAATTTAACTCCTACTTGGGAAATCGTAATTTTTTCAGATGATAAAAGTTTCCAAAGGAAAAATAATGGACCAATCCATGTTTACCGACCAAGACGGGAAAGATTTGAGGGAAATTATATGAGTTTGGAAGATCAACAAATGTTTGAAGTAAACTTTTGAGGTTTTATTTCAATTTATGGAACTGGTCTATTATGGGAAATCGAAAGAAATTTAACTTCAAATTCTTACAATAATATTTTGGAAGATGTTATGTCACCATCAGTAAACACAATTTGTCAAAATGATTATTTCAATTTCCAGCAAGATAATAGTCCATACATCTAATATAGTGAAAACCTATTTTAGACAAAGTACCTAATATAAATGCAATTGATTTCAAGAAGTGCGGATTTAAATATTATAGAAAATAAGAGCGAAATAATGACTAATAAAACGGTTAAAACTAAGACCCCAAACTATCTTTTTCAATCTATTCCCAACAGATTACAAGAAGTAATAAATGAAAACGGTTCCATTATTGAATATTAGCACTGTTAGTGTTTCCTATCGATTTTAAAATTATTATTTTCCAATAAGACTCTGAGGCCGAATTTTGTTTTGTTGGCGAGTTTTATGAACTCGTCACAGAAACAAAATCCCACCTCTCTTATTTTATAAGCCAGAGACAGATTTTATGACTAAAGGCTAATTGATAACAAACCTCAGCTGAGATAGAGTCTAACCTAATTCCAAAATACCGATTTATAAACTACAAAATACCTAAGGCCATTAGGATAGTGAGTTATAAACTTAAGAAATGAAGTATAAATTATCAATACTTACATTTATAACAAAAGTAAGCTTGGGTTATAAATTAAGGCTTTGAAATAAATATATTTCATTACTTTGGTTTATCACTATACTTATGTTTAGGTAGGTTATAACTCGGCCTTAAGGGCCAGTTCCAGTAAAGTATCTCTTAGTTACTTCATCGCCAAAGTTACAGATCTCCTACAAAGAAATTGGGTACTTCATTCATTCTCCATTTTGTTACAAAATTTATGTCAAAATAACGACATATACTCTAAATTCCCAATCGATCAGGTGAAAAAAACATGGCAACAATGATTTTTATGTAAAGTAAGAAGGCTAAAACCCAAAATTGTTGTATCAAACTTTATTATTTGAAAACTTGGTGGTTGTTCACATACGAAGAACCATCAATACAAAAAATATTCAACAAACACTATGATTTTTGTCTTTTTGGCGTTTTTTGCACTCATATTTTTTATTGTTTTATTGCATTTGTGACATAAATATTTATATTAAATTAAAACATTTTGGCGAATGTTTTTGATCATAAAAATGTTTATACCGAAAATTCTTTGGTAATATTTAATAGAAAATGGTTAAAATCCTGGTTTGGGCATTTGATTTTTGTCTTATACATTAAATATTTTTTAACATTAAAAAGTCTCCTAATAAAAATAGGGAGACTAAAAGAAAATTTGCAGACTTTTGAGAAATTATAAAAAACTAAAACTCTTACTAACGCTCTTACTGTTGGGAATCAACAAGTTGTAATGCTAAAAATTATGAAGAAATTAAAACAAAACTATAGCGAAGAAAAGTCTAAGCAGTTTAAAACCGGTAATGTTGCCGATATTCCAGTAAATACTCTCTGGAAGAAAAAACTCCAGATCATCCCAATAATTTAAATTATCCCATTATTGAAGTCAACTAAAAGCTACAATATAAATTATAACAAAATTCGATTTTATTTTCATCGAGGATTTAATTTATGACATCAATAATATTTATTTTAATACTTAAAATTAAAAAGAAAGAGTATACGTAGTTTGAAAAAATTGCATTTTTTAAATTAGAGGTTGTGATCTTCCCATTATAACCTTACTGGGAGGTAAAACTGATCAATAAATTAAAGTTTAATGCTCTAAATTTAAGGAAAGGTTTGCTACTACATGTAGTACAAGCAGCGCACAATATCTTAGAAGACCAATTTTATTTTCGGAATTACTCCAAGCTTTCGTGCATTAATGCGTGTTTTATATTAGTTTAATGTTTAATAAAAAAACATTATTTTGAAAATAATAAATAGAAGTTTGAATCCTATCAAACTTTTATGAAAATTCAGAACTCTGTAAAATAATGTTGTTGTGAATAATACGGGTTTTTTTATTTTCTGGTCTCCAAATGCCAATAAAAAATCTACACCTTTTGCAATTGTATTTCAGAAAAGATTAATTTGATTTCGGAATAGTCGATTGTATTTCAGAAAGCATCAATTATATTTCAGAAAAATCAATTTAATTTCAGAAAAGACCAATTATAAAAAAAAATGAGGAAGTCAAGACTTTTTGGTGGTGATTGTGCACGTGAACCACAACAGCACACACATTTCTTCAAAAATGTGCTTTCGAAATTTAACATTGCACCAGTAATACCAGGCTTAGGTCCTTATTCACCAATATTAAACCCGATTAAAATAATCTGCCAAAAACTCTTGGCATCCTCAATATTTTACAGAAGGTCTTTTCTAAAATTAAATTAATTTTTCTGAAATATAATTGATCGTTTCTGAATTACAATTGATGATTTCTGAAATTGAAATGACTATTCTGAAATACAATTGATACTTTTTGAAATTAAATTAATTATTCTGAAATACAATTGATGCCTTCTGAAATACAATTGACTATTCGGAATTACAATTGATGATTTCTGAAATTGAATTGATATTCTCTGAAATACAATTACAAAAGGTGTAGTCTTGTTTACCTGCTTCCAAAATATTACAAAAATCCTGTAAAAATACACCTTTAAACAGGTACAACTGCTTGTAACATTGTTTTAAAAAATAATAAATTAATTCAATATGAATAAAAATGGATACTTCTAGTTGCCATCCTTTCTTTTTTAAATGTGTCCGGCTTATCTTGGTTTTCCACCAAACGGATTATTCGAGTTTGTGTTGTGTATATGTATTTGAAGATAGTCGGTGAAATTAGGTATAGGATTTTGCAATGTAAATTTCGATTTCGTAAAAGAAAAGACGAACGGTTAATTGAAATCGAATAATTTTTTTGTTCTGCTTAACGATTCTATGGTTCATCTCATAAGTTTTTTAATTTTTTTTTTAATTTTCACTCTTTGGTCGTTTTGAAAATGTCCAAAAATAAGCAACTTTTAAACTCAATTTACAACCTTATTATGAAACTATTTTAAAAAATTTAAAAAGTCATGAGTCTCTTTAATTTACTTTCAAGATTAATTTACAAAATTCAATTTTATTAATTCTTAATTATGTTCTGTTTCATTTCCAAAATGCCCGAGTAATCGTATCTAATTATTGGCATCTCTTTCTCACAGTTATGTTTCATACGCTCTCATCGCATTTCCAAGAAACAGAGAAATTAGAGTTACACATTTTGCCGACTATCCTCTTAAACTTAAAAACAGGAAAAACAAAACCAATTCCCAAACTCTATTTCTACTAAGCGGACAAGATAATGTTCTAGTTCTGTTTTTGTTTCCAGCCATTTTCAATTGAGAACAACAAACTACAATTATGTTTTGAAAGGATGATTTCTTTTTTTTCCTTGTTTCTGGGGTCATAGCGTTGTACTCAAACCATTTTTCCTTAAAAGACTTCTTCTATCCCGCGGATATTGAGAATTTACGTTAAATTTTGTTTCAATTTTATGGCGAGTTTATGTCAAAACTGGTGTATTTAATTACTTGTAATCAAGAGCTTCATATAATTATAAGCTATAAGTAATAATAAGCTATAAGCTTTATTTCTCAATAACCAACTGGCCAATTGCAGAGGAATATAACATATAACATTGACAAAAATAATATAAATAACAATATAATATATGAGAGGACATGTATTTAAACATTATACCGGTTTTCTCCAGCCAACGGACTTCAGTTTTGTCTCCAAATTTTGCAACTTTTGAAAAAAAAAACGAACACAAATTTTTTTAAACTCTATTTCCACTGAGCGGAAAGAATATTGTTGCAGTTTTGTTTTTGTTTCCAATCAGTTTCAATTGAGTCGTGAAAGTGCAACAATGTTTCGGGAGGAAGTTTTTTGTTACTGGGTCCATTGGGTCCCACCAATTTTTATGATTTCGGAATACCTATATCTTCAGTGCTCCACTTTATTTTTTCTTCAGACATTATCTACAAAAAAAGTGAAACAAAACACCAACATGTTTCCACAGAGTAGACTTAAGTTTTAAAACATTGTGAAGTTACCGCTTCCGAAAGGGAAACGAAAAACACATCAGAAACAGTCGCCAAAAACACAAACCTTCAAAAAGTTTGTAAAAAGTCCCGGTTTTGTTTTTTTCATGAGATTCTGTTTTGTTTCCATTTTGTCCGTTCGGTGGAAAACCGGCATTTGGTACAATCACGACCATTAGTTCTGGGGACACAAAAGAAACGGTCTTCCCCACTAGTTTTTAATGCACGCATTCACTTGCATGAAATTTGTATAGCAGCTGGACTTCGTTCAATTCTCGTAGAAGTGAACGCGTGCGAAAAAGAATTTATTTTCTGTCCTCGAAAGTAATGGTCGATATTGTACTGTCAATAACTTCCCAACATGTTACATTTTTTAAATTTCATTTCAACAGAAACAGTGCAAAAGCCACTTTTTCTTATTTAAAAAAATAACGTAAAAGATAAAGTCCATATCACGAAAATGTCAAGATTTCAGCAGGATTTATGACTCAAGTAAAAACATCGTATTCAATTCCGTCTTCGTCAAACAACATTCAAAACATTTAGTTATTCTCGTCGCACCGGCGAAAGTATAGTAATCCATTTAGAGAAGTACGATATAGGTTTACTATTCTCACTACACGCATTAATTTTATATATTATCTGCGGGTTAATAATGCTGGATTATGAACCTTTCATCGCTTTCAGAGTAAAGGTTTACCAAGTCTACAGTTCCTGCATCGCTAGCAGGAGCTTTCTAACAAGTAAAAAACCCAACACGATGTTGCGCAAACTGTTTGATAGTGTATGGCCCCTTTAAGTGTCATTCAATATGTGACTTGGCACGGTCCTGCATTAGAATAAAAACATCTACAATAAAATAAAATGTTTCTCGACCATGGGGTAATCTCACAATCAGATAAAACCGCGATTCATAAGTGAAACGAACGTCCCTTTGTAGCTTCTTTCTTTTTTTTGTTTCAACACAAAGCCCCTATACACTATCACACAATTGGCGCAACAGAGGGTGTTGTGCATACATGTTTACAGTGTATGGCGATGTTTAAGTTGTTGCACAAAGTGTAGCGTAAATTCAAACTTGTTTGCGCAACGCTCTGTTGCGCAATATGTTTGATAGTGTATGGACGGGTGTGATGTTTGATGTTTGATGGTTATAAATTATTGGGAATTTCGACTACGGATAGATGGCGCTATTTTGACGTTAATTTGAAAAAAAAAACGTGGAGGAAATGGTAATAAAAGATTTTTGCGTCGATTTAATTTTTATTGGTTTTAGTAATTGCATAAATACATTGTTTTGGGGTAAGTAATAAATTACAGCCTGTAAAAAATATTATTATTTTAATATAGTAATAATAAACCCAAGGAAACTGATTTATAACTGCACGGAAATAAATTTTACAAAAACAGGTTATGTCAAGGTAGACCTTTTCTAGCTTCAGCAAATAACTCCCAGAGGGCGTATCCCAAGTCGAAATTCCCAATAAATATTTTTATCCTACTTGGTTTCTTTGTTGCTCTTCTCACAACAATCACAAATCAAAACATAACAAGTGGAGTTTAACAACATCTGCTTATTAATTAAAATGGCCTCTACCAAAAATAAGGAATCTTGACGTGAATTTATTGGTATTCATTGGGAGTAGACTTTTAACATTCGTGCTTGAAGTTTGCGCAACACTCGACTTCAACGATGTTTGCGCAACAGTGTATGGTCGCGGGAAAATTTTGTTTGTGCAACAAGATGTCCTGCTCTTATTCCCAAGATTTAATTTTGTATTTTGATTAGTTTATTGTAGGAATTATACAAATCAAATAACATAATTCAAACAAGAAAACACTATTTAATAGAAACTGTAGTAACTACACATTTATTTTAAACATATACAAAAAATTCTGATAACAATTTTTAAAAATAACAATTCCATTATCCTCTGACACCTAATTGACCTATTTTTACTACCTAACCATCTACATAAATTTATACCAACCCCACAATATTAAATTGAAAAATATTTCCACAAAAATAAATATGCATATTCAGAAAAGTGTACTTTATTTGATCGGATTAAAAACAAAATTAATTACATTTTGGGAGTAGATACTCTCATTAAATCAATTCTAATTATCAAACGTTTTTTGAATTGTTTAACAAAATAGTTATCTATGGAATATGTACAAAATTTGTACGCGGTGCAGAAATTTTACAATAACACGTTAAAAAATAATTACTGATCTAATCTTTTGTTTTGAAAATCAATCATGGTAGCAAGAAATTTATCATTCGAGGAAATTCAATTTTATTAAAAACAATTGAGCAGCTTATCTACAAAAAATATAAATCCATTTTAGGAAATAATAATTCAGGAGATGAGAAAAATGCGTGGTTCTGTGGCTTCTAAAGATAGGAAAGAATAGAATAAATTACAATATATTGCAGGTTTTCCTCGAATTCGAAAAAAAAATACATTTGGTTATTCCCGCTGTTAAATAAAAATATGTAATATTATTTAAAATCAGCCATGGATGTCGAAAATACGGATTTTTAATTAAATTTGGAAGCTCTTCAGTCGATTTAGAGGTGGAATTTTAGGTATTACGATAAGAAAAAAATAGGAAACAAAACACCTTTGGCATAAACTAAATAAATAAATTAAGATATGGTTATCCATTATACTTAAAAACCTTTAAAGCAAAATCTTATCAACAAAATCTAGTTATAACTGATATACCGTTAAAACCCGAAACCAGTAAAAACTAGTTTTAACTGGTCAAAACCAGAAGTACCTAAAGATGTTTGTTAAAACTAGTTTTAACTAGTTAAAACGCGAACTAACTAAATACATTTGTAAAAATCCGAATAAATTTAATTTCTACATTATTTCGGGTTTTAACTGATGAGGGCAGGGTGTCTATCAACCTCGAAAACCTGGATATGTCAGGGATTATGAAAATTCTGGAAAAATCAGGGAAATGTCAGTGAATTTCTTTTAACCTGGAAACTTAAAATCGTTCTTAATATTCCCATTATTTTTCATTTCCTTCTTATGATCTTATCACCGATGTGCCATACGCGGCGTGTTCATGTATATTGTAGGTTAGGTTAGGTTAAATTAGGTATTGATAATATGCTAATTATTTCAAGGTTTGAAATTTTTCAAAATCTTAAAATTTTTTTGTTCTCTAAACTAGTCAGGAGATTAAATAAGGTGTTGTTAATCGTAGTATTATCTTTTTTTAACACATATTTGATGAAATATCAACCTGGAATTTTAATTTTTTTTTGTCTAAAATACCTGGTTCTCTCTGACTTCTGTCAGAGTATTTAGAATTTTAAAATTGTTAGACACCCTATGAGAGTTTCAGTCAAAACTAGTTTTATCTGATCATATATTTGTAAAGGTGGGTTTATGCTCAACTAGCAACTAACCACTAACAATTATCACTAACAATTAGCCACTAACCACTAACAGTCGACCACTAGCGTAAAATGTGAGCGTTTATACTCCACTAACCATTAAGAAATTTGACATATTCGACACGATATTTCAAATTATCGATTTGATTATCAAAGGGTTGAAAAAGTTTCACCAACTCCTCAGCACTTCCAAATCACGTCCATTAAAGGTTTCACTATCCATTATATGATATTATAATATTCGCCAGAGGCAAAAATTTAAACAGACACTGTCAACTTTAAAGATCCAGCATGCGTATTTCTAGATTCACTAAGCACTACAACTCCTAATTATAAATTCGAAATTTGGCCCATTAGTGGCTAATTGTTACTACTTAATGGTTAGTTGTTAGTGGCAGTATAAACAGTCAAATGCAATTGAATGCATTTATCTTTATAATTGTTAGTGGCTAATTCTTAGTGGTTAGTTGAGCATAAACTCACCTTTAGAACTAGTTTGACGTCATAAACCAGTAAAATAGCGAATTGAATTATACAGGATGTTTCTAAATATGTATATGCGAAAAAAAAATCAGAAGATGTTTCCTTGACAAATTCTCAGTTAAAAAATAAGAATAATTTTTTCTCAAAAATGCTTCATTTCTAATTTACAGGGTGTTGGAATTTCTATATTATTATTATTTTTTAGCTTAACTTTCTTATTTTTGTACAGTTTGATGAAATTTGTAACTCATTCTAGTAACTATGAGATAAATTTATCTAATTCGAAAAAATATTACTCCCGCTGTTCCTAATTATGGTATACATAACACAGGAATTCATATTTCTTTGATAAATTTTATTGAAACTCACCTTTAACTTAATAATAATTATAATTAATAATAATTTTACATTTAAACTAAATTATGGGATATGGCAAGAGGATTTTCACTAAAATTTGTTCTCTACTTTAGTTGTAGTAAGAACTGTAAAATTCCATTTTGCTGATGGTTAAAAGTTATTTTTTTTTAGTTATTCGGTCTCTTCTTATACACACACAACAGTATTTATATTGATATAAATCAAAAAAAGCAGAAAATCAAAATCACAACCGGTGAGAAGAAAATATGATGTTATTTTTAAACTACAGAAACAAAATGCCAAAATTTGTTATGAGCAAAAACAACTATAAAAATATTAAGAATATATTTTGTTCAACATGAAATGATTACTTCTTGACTCACTAACTTCTTTAAATTTCAATAATCAAAGGATTTTGAAGAAATGTATACCATAATTTGGGACAGAGGTAGTAGTATTTTAGGGGTAAGTATAGACCCCATTTTTACATCAACTATTTGGTGCTATGACATAAAAAAATTTTAAAAAGAATATTTAAATTCTTTACTTTTTTTAAATTTTTGACCTACTTCAGTATAAAAACACAAAATCACAAAAAAAGGTTTAAACTCACATTCATAGATAAAATTTACATTCCTCCATTTTTTTTACAAAATTTATGTCAAAATAGCGCCATCTATACGTAGTCGTAATTTCCATTTCAAAAATTTTAAAATAAAAACAGGAAGTAAATATTTTTCAAAAAAATGCTAAAAAAATTAAGGGAAAAAAATAGAAACCCAAATTTAACGTTAAATATCTCTATTTTTTTATTAATTCTTTAGTGTTAAAAACATCTCCTAAAATATTTCTTATGAAGAAATATTTTTTAAATATGTCTTTAAAATATTTCATTGTGCAAAAGAGAGAATAACATTTAATATTTTACATTTCCTGTAAGGTTGACTACTTGGTTATGTTTTAGTTTGAAACAAATTCATAATATTCTGAATTTCGGATTAGTTTACTGGTTTCTTACGTCAAAACTAGTTGTAACAAATAGATGATCAGGTAAAACTAGTTTTGACTGAAACTCTTAGTTCAAACCCGAAATAATATTGATGATTCAATTTATTCGAGTTTTTACAAATGTATTTAGCTAGTTCGCGTTTTAACTAGTTAAAACTAGTTTTAACAAACGTATTTAGTTACTTTTAGTTTTGACTAGTTAAAACTAGTTTTTAATTATCACGAGTTTTAACAGTAACATATACACAGGAACTATTTTTTGCTTCATCGAAATAAGTTATTTTCCAGAATAACAGGAAATCAAAAAAATATACTTGAACCACCACATTTGCAAGTAATATAAATATTATTTCAAGTCTTTGTCTGATTTTTTCATTCTCCATTAATCGAAAGATTTCCTTGGACCGCAATTCCAAATTTCGGAGTTATTCGGAAAAACTCGCTTTGTTCAGGTCCTTATTTACTGACAAAGAACTACGACAGCGTGTGGGCAATAAATCAAATTCGCCTTCAATTCCCGCCGCTTTCGTGTAGTTGGGGTTTACCCTTTTTTGCGGATAATTTCGAATGAGCAAGAAAAACGAAAAAAATAATTGATCTTTTTATATCTTATATTTTAGAAATCATAATTATAAATAAGTTTTTTTTTGTTTCAATTCAATACGACAAAATTAACGTAAATATAAGCGTTTGAATTTTAAGAAAATTAGCCCCTCCGCTTCAACGACGCGATGTATTCTGACGTCATTTCTTCCGAACGCTGTCCGTTCCGTACACGCGTATAGTGCAGTTGATTGTTTCTAGACGTTTTTATAGTTTTTATAGTTATTATCTTTTAATACTCTGATAAAATATTACTATTAGTTATTAATTAAAGTAGGAGAATTATTTATTAATTTAAAATTTACATCTTTATAATTTTTTACTTATGAAATTTCACTTTAATGTGGTTTTTACAAGTGTGTAGCGTTTCAAATTAAAAATTTGAAAGTTAATTATTTTAGGTTGTAGTATAAGGAAATAAGAAAAAAATAAAAAAAATTCAAGGCAGTACGACTTTTTATTCAAAAGATATGAATTTTTATATAAAATATGGCTTTCTAACAAATGAGTAAAGGTGTATTGTAAAAAATTCATATTTCCCTTAATAACTAAAATTAAAAAACGAAAATTCGTACAGATAAGTTTGTAAAAATTATCGATATTATATTATTAAATTTTTTAAAATGTAATTATTTTTTAAGGTACATTACCTAGAAAAATTTTGTTTTGTTTGAGTTTTTGGGGAGTAAATTTTTTTTGGGGGGTGTAGAGATTTTTTGAGAAATTTTTAAGGCTTAAAATTTTTCATGGAAATCGATTTTTATTGTTTTTCTCGAAAACTATAAAAGTTAGCGATTTCATTTTTACCAAAGGTAAAGACCATGGATAGACGCGTTTTAAAAAATATTTGGTTAAAATCGGTTAAACAGTTTTTTTGGAAAGTATTGGCAAAATTTTGGTACAAATACGGGCCTGGACGACGTAATTTTATACCGAAAAGTAAAATTTTTATGGCATTTGGTGGGGGAGGTAACGGTGCGAATTTTAACCTATTACTCGTCCCGGCGGTTATAATAGATTAGAAGATATTAATTATTTTGTGAAAAGTGAAAAATTTCAGACCGCAATTTTGGTTCCAAACGGAGATTTTGCATATTTTTGCTACATTTTCGGCCATAACTCGATAAGGAAAGGAGATAGCGAAGTGATTCTTTTTTTGTCGTAAAGTGGACCATAAAAGGTTTCAGAAAATATACATTGCGTTAGGGTAGAATAAAATTAGAAGGACTGATTAAACCGAAACTCGAATAAAAATGCGACTTTTTTAAATGCGATCTTAAAAAATTTAAGATTTCGTTGTTTTTCAAAATTTAAAAAACCCTATGCGTAAGCGGTTTTAATACCAAGAGTAGATTTATCAGAATTTTTAAAAATGAAAATCCGTTAAAAAATAGGCCGACGGGAGCCGCCGACCCCTAAATTCAATATTTTTACGCCATAACTTTTTAACCGCGCAAAATTTAAAAATGCACTATGCCCATTACACCACAAATATTGTTGTTCTTTGATAATCTGATGTAAAATTGAGAAAATTTGAAGAATTGACGGCTGTAGAGGGGGCTGACCAAAGCGCGCGTTTGAGCTATTTTATTAACATTTCACTTGGGATTTTTTTTGTCAAGTCCAGGGGTAAAATATAATCGTGCTCATTTTTTCTCGCATAAATAATAAAGAAAGAAGGGAAATATAAAACATTGGAATATTATACACGGTCGGGATCATAAGTTACGAATTTTCAAAGTCGGCGTCGAAAAAGCACTAATTTCAAACTACAAATTCGAGAGCGCCAAAAGTACAGAAAAAAAATTAAGATATCAAAAAAAGCGCTCGTTTCCTGATGTAGCGCGGTATGTAGATGACAAATCAAGAAACCGCGATTTTTTTTACCTGCCGATCTTCTAATCGAAGCCGCACAGTTTTAACACTTTTGCCGACCGTATAACCCGCGCGAGGCGACTAGGAAGTAATGACGTCACTCAGCTCGCAAGGCCAAAAAGTAGCGCCGCGCGATTTCATAAACTTTGTTAATTAATTGCGAAGCCATTTTAAGTGCTAGACCAAAAATTCAAATTGCAAAATTCAAGTTAAAAGGTACTCTTTTATATAAAATTATATAAAAAAAAATGGTTTACAGACTCATTGTAAATTGCTGCCTAATGGTTCAAAAACTTAAGATAAGCGATAATTTCGACTTTTGTTTGCATGCTCCAGTCCATGATATTGAAAAATCACTTAATCTTTAAAATAGTTTTACTTATCCTTATGTATAATTAAAAGTGTACACCTATACCAAAACGCTCCTCTAAAATATTACTCCTATTGTATACAGGCTCGGCAACATTCCAAATATGCTTTTAACAACACTGATAACTAATAGAAATTTCCGGTAGGGTATAGCAAAGGACTATTTTATATAACGCAAGTGGCTTTTGTGCTTTGATTTTTGAATTAGTTAAAAAAATCATAAAACCAAATTTAATTTATAGTTTGTTACATAAAACCTAATGGCAATCAACTGAAATGGATCGTTATAGGACGGCGTACTACATCCACATTCCATTTCATCGACAGTGCTTTTTCTTCGGCAACGGTTTCATCGACACAGGCGTTTCTTCTGCATTACATTATCACATCGACAAACCTTTTCTTCGACAATGGCGTTTCGTAGACACTACGTTTTCATCGACACAGATGTTTCATCGAAACCGTTTCACTGAGACTACTTTTTGTAGACAAACCTTTTCTTGGACAAGTACGTTCACTGATATTACTATTTCTTCTCCAATGTTGTTTCATCGACTACATTTTCATCGACACTGCATTTATATTTTTATTCAAGTTCTAAGTTGATTTAAAAGTGACTTGGAAAAGTGCTACAAAAAGTTATCATATTCAAACAAGTATTTATTTGTTGTAAATATACCTGATCAAATCTCGTCTCTAACTCTAAATACTAATCACAAAAAAATATTTGAAATTTGTTTTAAAATATTATGAAGAATTGTTGTGAATAAAATTTTTTTAAATTACTAAGAAAAACTGAGTTCGTCATTAGCCGTTTTCACATTTTCCCAAATATACTAAAGAATGTTATATAATTATAAAATAAATCGTGTAAACATATCTTTGTCGATAAAAAGTTAGTGTCGATGAAACTGTAATCGATGAAACGACACTATTGAAGAAATTATAATGTCGATGAAAATGTTGTGTTAATGAACCGTCCTCGCCCTTAAAAAAGACTTGTTCATGAAAAGAGTGTCGATGAAATGGTTTTCGATGAAAAGGTAATGTCGATGAAAATTCTGTGTTGATGAAAGAGTAATGTCGATGAAACGTCTTTGTCGAAGAAACGGTTTGTCGATGAAAAGGTGGTATAGACGAAATGGTTTTGATGAAACGTTATTTGTGTCGATGAAATGGTCGTGTCGATGAAATGGACTGCCGATTAAATTACATTCGATTAAAAAACTATGTGGATGAAAGCGTATTGTCGATGAAATTGTAGGACAGAGAAAGTATTTATGTTCTATAAGGCGGAGGGGAAACGCCGCACAGTGGTCCTAAATGCCAAAAAGCTGGCCAAAATATCAAGCGTTATCTGATTCGTACAGAAGTTAGTATTTGGGGGTACTGATTTCTATTTCCCATAAACATGACCTTTTTTTAATTAATTAAAATTTATTATAACTTTATATCCTCCTAAATCCCAAATTAAAATGAATCTAATGTATTTTCACAAGAAATTTTTTTTCTCAAAGTATCTTTCATATGATAAAGTTTATATGACAGTTTTTCAATAGGTACATATAACTTCAAAATTTTCAAAAATTTAAGAAATTAATCCTGTTTTATAGCCAACCGACACCACCTAGCCATCCGCCATTTTTGCACATTATTTCTTAAACATACATATATCAAGGATGAAACAGTGCAAGAAAATTCGCAGACATATTTCGGACGACGATTATTACCTTAATTTTGGGTAACTTTAACACCATTTTATATTCATGTAGCTGCCCCCCCCCCCCCCCCTTGGGTATTCGTTTAAGTATACCGTGATCTTTCATCCTGTAAATTTCTAAGTACTATCTCAATGACGTTGAATAGTAAAAAAATCGCTTCCTTGACATCTAATATCTACCCCCTATATCCACTAGGGTGTCCACCCGTACAGTAACGTAGGGCCCTTAGTACTGGAACATCTTACCGTAAAGTTTGGCTATATTCCGGATGACGACGCACGACGAAATCCCGGTTCCAGCTCTCCTACTATAAAAAAGATTCATTGATTTCAGTTTCAGAAATGAGCCTGAATTAGTTTGTTTCAAAACAACGAATATAAGCATACAAAATTTACAATCCAAATTTGTAATGTAGCTGATCGACTGGTTTACTGAGAATTTTAGATTAGCGATTTGCGGTAACCTTAAATGATTTGACCAGAATCTGGGTTTTAGTCCACTTTTCAAATTTTTTTGTAAAAAAGTTCTTTGACATAAATTGCTTTATTTTACTTTCCAAGGTCTCATTCACCATTCAGGATCTGGATTTAGGTCAAGGGTGTAGTTGAGTTCCACGGGCAATTAGGCCGGCATAATTGGGCCCATTTAATTAACTCCCCTCCGTTCAATGAGCTTCCTTCCCGTATATCCTCTCCGGCCATCCAATTGTTTTGGCTAGCCTGAGAAGATCTTCACATCTACGACAGCTGGGATCTTTGGTTATTCCCAGCTGATGTAGATGTTTGTTTACGTGGAAGTGCCCGGTCAGTATTCCTATGAGCTTCCCGAGTTTATTCCTCGTTAGCTGTAGGCAGTAGTTCGCAGTTTTCAGGTTAGGTGCTCGTATCAGCATCTTACTCTGTCTGCAGCCTTCTGTATTTAGCCATCTATTGGCATGTTGTCGCAGCGAGTGTTCTTTTATCAAGGCATTGATAGTGGGCATTGAAAGCTGCGGCCCAACAAACTGCTGGGTGGCACTCCTTCGAGCTAGCTCGTCCGGCTTCTCATTGTCTTGGTTTCCAGAACGACCTTTAATCCAGATGATTTCTACTGTGTTGTTTATCGCTAGGGTCTCCAGCATCTGGTGACATTCTGTTACTAGCCAAGAGGTGACTTTTGGTATCCCTAAGGCCCTGCTGTCTTTCCACAAGCGAACCACTTTATAGCGTATTTCTTTCTCCGCTGCTTCTCTGGCCCCGTGTAGTAGACCCGCCCGTTCTGTTTGAAGAACTCTGATGTGGTCACCGAGGGGCATACTGTCTTGTAGATCTAGTTCAGGTGAGAAGACTCCTATCCCAGATCTGCCTTCTTTTTTGGACCCGTCAGTAAAAATGTTCACATCTGGTTTCCTACTTTCTTCGAGTCTGTAATCAATGCGATAGCTCCTGGTAAAGATGTACTTTACCGGTGTGTAGTCTGTCCCTATCCCGAGGAGTGGCTCACGTTTGTGTGCCTCTCCCAAGATTTTTAGGTGCGTTCCGCTGAGTGTGGGAAGTTTCATATTTCCCACTTTCTTCTTTTTGTGAATAGAACTAACTCTGTCTTAGCTGGATTGACTGACAGATTCTGTTCTTTGCACCAACCATCGAGAGTATTTAGAGCCCTCTGCATTATTTCGCAGAAAACTTATGTGTATCTCCCTGTGAGCAGAATTGCAATGTCATCTGCATATGCGATTGTGTACAAGCCAGCGTCATTGAGTCTTCGCAGAAGGCTGTCTACTAATATATTCCATATTAACGGGGATAGTACTCCAACCTGGGGACACCCTCTGCTTACATTGCCTCTGACTTTACAATCTCCTACACTTATTGTCACTGCTCTCCATTTGAACATGTGCGTTATTAGCCCCTCGATCGGGGAGAGATCTCCATGTTCTTCGAATGCAGTGTTTATATTTTCGAACGTTGGTTTGTGAAATGCTCCTTCGATGTCTATAAAAGCTCCAAATCCAAATGTGATCTATCAATTCTGCACACTACATTGTTTAGTGCAGATTCTGTCGATCTCCCTGGGAGATAAGCATACTGGTTTGTATATAGGGGAAAATTTCAGGAAATTTCCTCCCTTACGTATCTGTCGCACAATCTTTCTAACGATTTCAAGAGAAACGATGTTAGACTGATTGGCCTGCGTGATTTTGGCATAGAGTAATCATTCTTTCCTGGTTTGGGAATGAAGATTACTTTGACTTCTCTAAACGCTATTTATCTTAACTTACGGTAGGTCCATTAGTGGAGTTTGGATACATTTTTCAACCAGTAAACGCGCGATTACTCCAGCAGGACACCATCGAGTGACAAAACTCACAATACACAAGTATCAGCGACAAAACAATTTTGTTGCGGCGTCAGCGTTACAAACCTCAGTTTTCCAATGGGTTCAAGGAATAATGTATGTGCATGGTTCATAAAAATAATCATTGTATATTGTCAGCAAATGGAAAACCAGTATGTCTAGTGTGAAGTTTAGGAGCATATGACCCTTGTTTATATATAAACAAGGATATGACTAAGACTACGCTTGTCTCGTATGACTCGATCCGGATTGGAATGAATAGAGATTGACTCAATCCGCATTTTTTTGGAATAAAATTCATCAATCCAATCCAGTCCAATCGAACGGAAAAAATGCGGATTGAGCCAGTCATTATTCAATCCAACCCGGATCGAGTTACGCGAGAGAACGTAGTCAATGTATGCAAATATTTTTTTTTAAATATTTTCAACGATATAATTACTTGTACAAAACTTATTGATTAAAATTAAATAAATTATTGTTGGAGAACTTTCAAATTATATATTATACATACCTATTATAAGTTCTAATTAGTCCAATTTGTAAGCTTAAAGTTAATTCAAACAAAGTTTACAATATTAGTCTTCTTGAAGGTTTTAGCATTGTGAATAATTTCCAGAACGGAATATGCAATTACTAAACACAAATCGTTGAATTATTGTTCAACCACTTGTATCCTCGTTAATGAGTTGTGGATTTGCTTTCCACTTCTAGTTTAAATGACTACTGCGACGAAAACTTTACACACGTTATATTAAACGAAGTGATATTATTTTAGACAAGGTTTACGGATTTAACAATTTATAAATTACGTATTTTGATTTTAAACTATTAAACAGAATTATTTTAGCAAAAGAAAGAAAAATCATTTTCTTGACACATTTTTTTTATTTTTATAAAGGGTGGAATGTATAAAAAATTAGTTTAGTGAAAACTAGGCAGTGGGGTATCATTTTTCATGTTTTTTAGTTGCTGCATTAAAAAACTTAGTTATAAATATGCATGGCGTTATTATCATGTTGTCATAATTATATTGTAATATTCCCTAATCATCATCGCGGTAATTTATAAGTTGACTTTCTGACTTTGAACAAGTTGTTCCCTTACAAAATTTGCAAAGAGTTGAACGTATCCCACCATTTTTGACAGGTAGCTGCTTTTGCAGGAGCATTAATCATTCGCAGGATAGCATCGGAGGCAAAGGTGGGAGTTTGTAACCCCTAACGTACCGAGATCGGTGAATTGTTGACTGCACTTCCATGGTAACAATTTTTGTCTTGCTTCTAACCATATGGATTGTTTTGTGATTAAGAACGAGGTAGAAAATATCCAACGAATCAACTCTATACCGACATCAATTCGATAAAGTTACCAAGTTCCACCTCAGGTTCCAAAGCGGTGCTCCATGACTTAAAGTCAACTTGCTGACGAATAACCCCACTGTTGGCGGTCCAATTTGTTATCAAGCCACAATTGAACCTGGTAGTAGGTTCGGTATGAGTACTGTGATGCACTTGCTGAACTCGGAGGAGTAACTCCAATTTTTCTAATGTTTTTTCAACGAGTTTTGGAATGAAATATTCGTAGTTGATCAAGTGTTTGTTCGTTACTTTTTGAATCATACAAAAAAGGATAATAGATTCTCTGCTGCTTTAACCTCATCATGTTGGTAATCAGGTTTTTTGAAAGTTGAGACACCTGTTATCTTTGGCGCCTAATATGTGCCTGGAGAGTGAAGTAGGAGATACCTTTTGTCTTGTTTGTATCATAATTTATATTTCTCGGTTTTCTGGAGTGAGAGCTGTTATCGATACTAATATTTTAAAATATCGATATCTTGTGAAACTATGTCTATTATCAACTGTCAGACCTCAAATACATTAATTTTAAAAATATGTGTTGGCGTTTGTATAAACTGTTCTTTAGTTTTAGTATTGGCAAGAGCAAAAAAGCGGTTTTGATTTCCATAGACTGCTGTACTTTCAGAAATTCAAATTCTAGGAGTTTGGATTTTATATCGGCGTAATTGATTTTCTTTATGCTGCCATGATCCTTATAACAGTCAAAAATTATGGCTAAGGACTGATTATTTTATCGTATACTTTAATCTTTAATTGAGGAATTTACAGCTGGAAGATTATTGTATCTTCATAGCGTTATGTCTCTGAACTCAACCATATGTTTCGTAGTGTCTTTCTCAACTTCTTTTGATAGGTAATTGAATTGGTTCTTGGTATCAGGTATGCCACTTACAAGAGAAACAACAAACTTGCTCTGAGAAGAAAAAACATCATGAATTACCGACCACTCGTATAGTTCTTTACCCAGTTTGCCTTTAGTAACCTTACTCTCACGCACATTAACATGTTGTTCGGAAGTCAAGTATCAATATATTAGTTTTACTAGACTCAGTAACCAAAAACACAAGAAATAAGATTTGCCTAATTCTCATAAACCCTGATTTTTCATACTTTTCATCCCTTTCCTTCCTTCTTTCAAAGCATACTTACGCACCCCAATTTTTTCGTGGCTCTCTGGTTCTGGTTTATAATGGTCAAAAAGACCTGTAAACAAAATTTCACGAATGGACCAATATTTTAACCTAAAATCCTGTTTAACCTGTACTATACCGTAGCATACGCGTACTATAAATGGTCGAACTTGTAAAGAATAGTGTTACGTTGTGACTCAAATTCTTTGAGTTAAGGGTCATTTATGTTACTCGAGCCGGGCACCGATTTAAAAACTAAATACCCAATTTAAATAAATAATAACAACAATATACACAGTTTTATATAATAATTGAAAACTATTGTACATATTATTTATGTTTATGAGTTTTTTTTTTGTTGCTGAGTTTAAATTGGGCAACTTTTGTACAAAAACAACGTTTCGTACCGCACGAATATCTAATTAAAGAAATTTTTCTTTGGCATGTTTATGGTACCAATCGATTCATATTTTATGGCTTAACAAATTCGGAGAAGTGTTACATCGGGCTTTGATTGGTTTTTGAGTAATTTTACTGTAAAGTAGGAGTACTTTAAGGACCTTAAAAATAAATTTACTGTTAATATTTTTTTATTTTTTTCTCCGATTTTGTTCATTATAAATATTTTTTAATGCTACCAAAATTTGGTACAAAAGAATTAAGTAGTTTATGAGTTATTTATGTTGGCGTGGCACCCTATTTAGCATACTCAAAAAAATGACTCTTAACAGGATGGAAGGAATTCTAACTGACGTTCTTGTCTGACTATTCCTACCCTTGAAATATTCCCCTAATTCTGTAGGGCTTAAGTCGCAATGAATGTCATATTGGCTTCCTTAAAATGCCATACTAAATTCAACAAAACAAAATATATTTGTTTTAATAGTTTTTCTTCTATATAATTTTATTAAACCGTTTTTATAAAGAAGCAAACAAATCTTCTAGTGCTCTTTAAAGCATAAGCGATAAATTTTTTTTTCTATTTCAGATGAGCTGTTTGGGTGATTGCTGGGAATTAGGACCACCTCCTGACAGCATATTATTCCTGCCGCCTCCTCCTGTTCCTGCATTTCTACAGCCTGCACTTTCCGATTTGTTAACAAGCAATACTTCCTGCGTCTCCCCGCAGTCTTGTAATGGTTGGACATCTACTAATAAAATTCCTGACACTTCTGGAGATTACATTGAATTACCACACAAAGGTAAATATTTAAAATAATAAATCCATTAATATTAGCAGTATAATTACAATATTAATTTAATTATTCAGTACTCACCAATCCATTATAAACATAATTTTCCATTCCAATTCGGAAGTTGCCTTTTAAAATATTAATATGTTTGTAGTTTGCATTTATAATTTAATATAAACATTAAAATTTAAGCCTCTTTAAAATTATTAATCTATTTATAAAACAGATTTTCGTGACGGAACGTGTTGTATTAATATTATTAATCCATGTTCTTCTGCGCCAGGAGATGATAAATGAGGGTTTTGTTTGCATTTGTATTTCTACTAAACCTTCGGGTCTTATCAATCTGTATTACTAAATTTCGTTGAAATTTAAGACGAATTCGTTAATTCGTATATGCGTTTAACTAATTTAGTTTATTTAAATTAAATAATTGAATATTACAAAATAATATAACTCACATATAACTTTTTTTCAGATGTAGAAACTTGGTCTGTATCAAATATCGATGACACATGGCTTTTAGTCTTAGTTGCTTCTTTCATAGGCGTTCTTTTATTAGGAGCATTATTGGCTATGTTTCTCTTAAAATGTAGAGAGTAAGTGTAGCACCCACAAAATTTATACGTATATTTAATTAATTCAATTTCAGGATGAATATGTTTGGGAGTGCTGATTGCTCAATGCACAATCGCGCAGATCACAGACAAATTAAAACACACGATCAACGGGAATGCTCATCCGTAAGCAATTTAAATAGCAATAAGTTAGTACATCCAGCTGATTCAGTTCTATATCATGGTGCAACTAACATACATGCTGATAATAGAATGGTATGGGCTGCTCTGACTCCTCGAGGTACCCAGCATTTCATTTCTGAAAATTATCCCAATGACCTAGCTGATTATATCGAGACAGACGATCATTATGAGACGATTGAAAACTTGAACATCCAACCGGTGATACCACCGCCATTGCAGCAACACCATCAACATCCATCCTACACGGCGTACAACACTTACCAAAAAGGTTTGCCTAAATATTCACCTGGTAGTTTTGATAATTCTGGATTCGTAGATTACGAGTATGAAGACCCAACACCACTGATTGAGACATATCAGATGAATGAAATGGATGTAAGAGATGCACACCAGTATGCGGTTTTGGGCAATACTGATATGAGGTGTGCCAATTTAGTTGGTATGAGCAATACTTTGCGAAGAGGGGTAACAATGGCCCCTCCTTACCGACCAAGGGTTTCATCACCTACAAGAATTGAACATCCCAATTTACCACCACTTAATCTGTATCCACACAAAGGGAATACCTTGAAGAAAAATGGGGTTTACAGAAATGGAGATACCTTACCTAAATATGCATGTTAAGTTTGGTTAATATTTATAAGATTATGTGATTTGTTTATTTATTATTGTTCCTTATTTATTCATCTATTATTTACATACAGAAAAATATTTAGAAATAAATGGTACCCAAAAAAAATAAAAAAATAAAATAAATTTACTAAAATTTGTAGTTTTATAGTTAATTTAATTTTCTTCATTTTAATAGGTTTATTGGTAAGTTCCTTGGGTTAATCTCCTAGAGATGTAGTCAATTTTGTTCTAAAATGTGAAATCTATTTTAGATCCACTTCTTAGTATAGACTCATAGTATCATTGATTAAAATTTCCTGAAAGTATATTAAATTTAAAGCATTTTACGTATTTTTAAGATTTTTTTTCTTTTTAGATCTGCAATTCATTTCAAAATCTTGGCCATCATCACTTTATATATTGTTATAGGTAAACATAAAACATTTAGTTCTTAAAAAAGTAGGAAAGGCCATTGAATCTAAAGTCGCATAGTAGTCATTGAAATTTTCAGAATAGATAATTCGGTTGCTGAGCCGAATAAAACTCGAGAGACATTATTGCTTTTGTAAAGTTGCAAAGCTGGAACTATCAATTTTACATTAAGGCTGAGAGGAGATGTAACGAGTCTTGGAATGCTGATGAAGTAATTTTTAAAAACTACATTATTCAAGTAAGCGTAGAAATGACAGTAGTATAAATTTTCAGATGGCTTGTTTCACCTAGTCCGTCAAAAAAACTTTTTCGCTGCTTGCTTTTATAAAGACTGTATGTATTTTACCTGTCTAATACCCAGATTCTGGTCAAATTATTTAAGTTTAAAGGCCTTTAAATTTAAATTTGTTATATGGGTTGTAATGGACAATTTCCATGGATACATTATTTGTTTTAAATTAAAGGTCTTTAATTTTGACCAGAATCTGCCTATAAATCAAATTCAATCGTTTTAACTCATTAGTCCATAGCATGGCGTGTTTCAACAGACACGCGTCTTTTTTAAACTACAATTTATTGTGGGTGCGTAGTGATCCTTTAGAGTTTAGATGATCATATAAAATGTAGAAAACTAGGGTTGTCTAAAATGAAAAAAGATATCGACATGGGGTTTTCGATAGAATGCACAATACTTTTAAGCGCATTTTCAAAATATTTTAATAATATACCGCGTGTCCATTTCAAGATGGCGGATCACAGTTATGTTTTTTAAATGGAACACCCAGTATATTATGACATTTTTCGATTCCTTATCAAAAAATAATTACACTTTGTATAAACTTTTATGGGTCTAACTTCACTCGTTTGGCTGATATTTGCCATTTAAGCCGAAAATGAACCATTTTTGAAAAATCACTGCTCTAAAACAGATGAACATTTTGTGTTGAAATTTTGTCACAAATTCAAATGGAACACCCTGTATATTTTAACATCATTCGATGCCATTTTTTACAAGCTTTCTACTGATATAATAGTTGTAGGGTCGCATGTCGACGGTTTAGGAGATATAAATATCCAAACTGAGAAACAGTGAAAAATAGACAAAATAGCGCTATTGATGAATTTTGTTGAGGATTGTATTTTAATTTTTAAGCGCATCTTTTTGTACTGCATCGTTTAGTACCAGACTTGTGGGTACATTTTGTTTTGACTATGTTATGTTAGGCAAATTATAAAATGTCCAAAAATAACCAAGCATAACGAAATTTGTGTTCCGCTGCTTTAAATGCCGTCATTTTATGATTTAGCTAGTCAAAACAAGAGAAAGTCACTCGCATTCCTTTTTTACCAGCTTTTTATAAATTAACTAGGCATTTGGACAAAATTGCATACGATGTACATACCTACCTCCGCCCTAGACCTCTATCCTCATTTTCGGGGATAAAATATCCTATGGGAAAAATACGTGTTCGCCTAAAATACTATAGAAACGAGCTGTTTTTCCTATAGGTTATTTTATCCCCGAAAATGAGGATAGGGGTCCTGTAGTACTACAGATTACACCAACTGCTTTAATAGTTCAGAAGTTCACCTCTCTATACTAAATAATATAATAATCGGAGACTTCAACTCTAACACCTCGTACAGTCAAACAAAAATATGTTTAAGTCCTTTCCTTGAATTTAGTAACTTTTGAAACAATACAATCGAGTCACTGCAACGGAAGACTACTAGTTTTAGTTATAGAATCTCCTGGCTTAAATTGCATCGTTGATAAAAGTTTGGAACTTCTTGTTGTAGAAGATAATCATCATCCGACTCGGTGCATTAGAATAAATGATATATTGTAAATCAACCAAATTGATTTCCGAATAACGCTGTACCCACTTATCTATATACAGGGTGATTCACATTTATGTTAAAATCTCTTTTCTAGAAAATCACAAAGTAGAGTGACAAATATTAAAAAACGATATTCAACTTTTTAGAAAAAGCACATAAGGTGGCAAGGTGAGGCAATTGCCACGCCTACTTTGTGATTTTCGAAAAAAATTGAAATTTGAGCACCCGACGTAGTGAAATAAAATCCGCATTTACAAGAAAACGAAGAACATTGGTAACAGAGTCAAGAGACCTTTTCTGTGGAGAAATGAGCAGGAACTATTTTAGTAAAGTTAAAATCTCCAAAAAGTTAGAGGGAAAATTGTTATGTTTAAAATAATGGTAGTCATCCTCGACTTTACCATCCCCGAACACTTTTTTAAACTCTTTTAATGGACTAGAATATGCGCCCTAATATCAGAAAACAATTCAAAGTAATACCTTTTATAATAACTTTTTTATTAACAAAAATAACATTTCTTGCGTCCCTCTTTGAGTTGAAAATATCCCTAACTAAGCATTTCCGGACCCATGTTTATAGAAATATTTTTTCTTATTTTTATCCAAGAATCACCACCCGAGAGATTTTAACATAAATGTGAATCACCCTGTATATAAGGCTAATTGTCCTCACTCACTGATCTATCAACGCAGAGCTTTAACAACAGCAGATAGTATCTTGAAATTTTGTAGGGATATACTTTAGATACCTCAACCCCTCATTAAGAAAGGATTCTTTCGAAAACCCCCTCTGAGTGGTAGAATTTAAATTTTTAATGTCTTTGGGTCAGCTACGTTACTAACGTGCTATGGAGAATATTACAATAAACGGTGAACAAATACCTCACCGTGTAATTCCAATGAGAGATGATGGAAATTGCCTATTTTAGTGTCTTTCTTATTGTATTTATAATTCGGTAAATCGAGCTAATTCGTACTCAAATTGTTGAGTCTGTTATCGCCAATTGGACCTGCTGTAGAATCTCAAACTAAAAAAAGAAAACGTGCTCGCTTTTCTGATACAACTAAAAGAACTCAACTCAAAAAAGCTCAAACAAAATATGTGTCAAAACACCCTAAGCCTCATAGAGTTGCCGTTAAAAAATATACACTAACAAATCCGAAGGTAAATAGAACTGTCGTTCAAAAATATACTCAAAAACATCCAGAGGTTAACACAGCTGCTGTTCAAAAATACACCCAAAAACACCCGGAGGTTAACTGAAGAGCTGCTGCACGTTATGATAATTTCAACGAAAGAAGAATTGAACGAAGGGCACTTTCTTGGTTAATAAAGAAGAATTCTGGGTTTTGCTCGTAGCATTTATCCACATACAGGATATCAAGACGATTCAACTATAAAAATTGGTTCCATGAACGTTGTTTGTCAGTGGTGCAAGGCTCTTAAGTGGAAGGAAGAGGCACCTACCATGTGCTGTTTAAAAGATACTTATAAATACCAATTCTTTTTTCAATTGGTGCAGCCGTTTTTTTTTGACAGGTGTGTTTTGGCTTTAACAGTGATGCCAACCTAAAATCAGCTTCTGGAGATTCGCGGAGTTGAGACGACAGGGACTTATTGCAATGTTACCAGATGTAAATCTCGGAAGCGTGACGTCAGAGCGACATAAAATTTAATTTTTTGGCCGTTATAGAAACTATATGAAAAAACTGATTAAATATATGTATTTAGTTAGACTTGATTTTTATAATGAAATAAAAATTAAAAAATCGGGGATAGGCCCATTGGAAAGTTCTCTTGGGCTGAAAATTTGGTTTCTTCTGCTGCTGAAAAATATCAAACAAATAAATAGAACATTGAGCTCGCTTTTTTGATAGTACTTAGTACTAGAAGAACTCAACTCAAACAAAATGTGTGTGTCATAACATCCAGAGCATAATAGAGCAGCTGTTAAAAATTATACAATAAAAAAATCCGGAGGTTGAGCTGTAGTATGGAAAAGGTGTAATTTCCTTCATTTAAACAACTCCCTGAACCATAAGGTAATATATAAACCAATAATTTTCTAAATTTGATTAGAAAATATAACGGATATAAGAATGTGCATTGGCAATTTACTAATACACCAGTAACAATATTACGCTCAGGTCCTTATTCATCAATATTAAATGTTAAACCCAATTGTTGAAATAATCTGTTCTAAGATTAAAGCACAGTATTGTTAAAAGACAATTTCGCCATTTTCTATTATTGATGAAGCCAAAAATACAATTGTTGGTGGTGATTGTACTCGTGCAGCATAACACACTACAATCGAGCATGCAGCTGCTTTAGCAAAGGAAGACATTTCTGTTAGTGGCTAAAATATTATAATTAGGTAATCCAAAATGTCTGCGGCGGGTTGGTGCGACGCCCAATTAAAAGCTGGGAGTTCAAAATAGAATCCAGTACAATTTCAAACAATTATCTTTAACATCACGCAACAAATTGTTCGATGCCTTTTGGTTTTTCATCAGTGATTTTCTACGCTTTCGTAAAAAAATCTCAACGACGTTGGACGGGTCGCATAAAACCGAGTGTTTTTCTGCGTATTAAGGGTGCTTTTAGCCACAATTTAGGGTGGATTGCCTTATAGTCGGTCGAGTAGTTTAGTAGCTACGACTTATTGAATTTCATTAAAAAATGTCTAAAATGGTACTCTAATTTCAAACCGCCCGGAAAGGGGTTAAAATAGTATATTACGCAACGAGCCAGAAAGTGACGAAGTTTGTGTGAGTGTGAAAATAGCCGAACGAGGCGCTAGTGTTGTAAATTAATTCCACTCGTTTTGTTACGTGGCAACCAACGCGATTATCGCTAATCACTCGTTGTATTACATATGATAATATTAGTGTTGACTGATTGAAAATTATTGTAGAATACAATAAGCTTAGTGTTTAGCCCACGGACGTTTTGAAAAGACATACACAATTAAGAGATATTTAGTATTTGTTGGGTGTTCACTGTTTTTTTTTTAATTGCGTTGAGTTTTTTTTATCCAGGGATGATAAAATATTTTATAATAAGGATCTTTTTCCCAGATGTTTACAATTGTTTTAACTCTTGTAAAGCAGCTGAGAATTCAGATCTTTACCGGTGAGTTTGATCACTAAGTGCGCTGATGGTTTGCGATTTTTAAGAACAGTTTATGCCATTGATGAAACTTGAAATATTACTTTAATTACGCTTACCAAGACTTATACATGAATTAATGGAGAGTTGATCGTCTATTTAACGGTTTCTTTCTCTGTTCTGTCCAACATCAATGTCTTCCAATAGTTTCATGCCACTATTGTTTGTTTCAATTGAGTCAACGCATTGTTCCAAGTTTGCTACCGAAGCTTGCAAAGCTACATTTTCCTCCTTTAACCCTTTGTTTTACTCCTGTAGGGTCACCAAAGTAGTCTTACGAATTTCAGAAATGGCATGTTTCTGTTTTCTGTTGCTCAGTTATTCGTAAGAAAAGCTATTGGAGTTCTTTCATTGAATTGCTTACCTCAAGAAGAGATAATTGTTGTTGGGATCATGTGGGCAATAAGCAATAATTTTATATCAATTCCTTGTGTAGTTTTAAAGTTAAGACGCGCAGCACAATTTTGGTGAAATCCGGATTTGCAATTTACTCAATTATAAATATTGTTTACTCCATTTTTTAGATTATTAAGACCTACTAGTATTTTGCGAAGCCATAATAACAATAGTAACAATGAAAGATTCAGACAGGGATATAATCTTCACACTTTGTACTGACTGACAATCTGACAACACAAGAAAGGCAACGGTAAAAGGTAAGACAAATTGTAAAAAAGGACTTATGTAGACTTTAATTATAAAAGTATGCAGTGTGTAATAATAAATAAAATTTTAAATCGATTTACGATCGATTCATGATTTTCAATTTTCACAATTATTGATGTTTTCTGAAATAAGTACAATTGGAAAAGGTGTCTCACAGTCTTGTCATCAACATAATCTTTTATTGTAGAATTTCGTCTAGACGACACGACCGACGACAAAATAGTATATTAAAAAACAAGTTTCATAAGTCGCATATTGTAGCACGCGTTCAATCGTAAAATACGAGCCGCGTAGCGGCAAGTATTTTATTTTATGAAAGGAGTTTTTTTATACTATTTTGGCCCTTTTTATCTATTTAAAATAAAATATTATGGTTTTCAATTTTAGTAAATTTCCTGGTAGTTGGCAACTCTAATGTCAGGTTTTCAAATCATCAAATAACCTGTAAATCGCTTGACAACTGACACTTTAAAATCAACAAACTTCAGTGCTACCAACTTCGAAAAATAAATTTTACTACTCAGTAACGCACCGATAGCGGTGAGGTACTGGCTAGTAACACACCGCTGTCAGTATCAGTACTCAATTCGGTTTAAAGATAGAGTGACTGACAACATGGAAAAGGACCTTATCGTTTTCCTAGGTGTTTTTGGGCAAACATGAAAAATAAGTTAAACCTACAAAAATTAACTAAAATACCCCCAATATTAATTATATTTCCAATTTCTTCAATAAATATGAATTATAAATACATTTATGAGATTTTACATTATTTAAAAAAATATTTATTAACACGACAACAGCGGATTTTAAAATTCAAATTTTGACAAGTACTGTCAGATAAATTTTAATTTCCTTTCATTTGCGTTTAATTTGAAAGCAAATGACAATTAAAACTAATAGGGTGTTTTCCTTGTGGAACCTATGTTAATAATCGAATACAATCGCCAAAAGGATTAACCTGATGGTAGATACAAATGACCTTTATTATAAGGCATTTTAGAACAATGGTTACTGTTACAAACAAGAAGTAATGCCCGGGCTAACAAATTCGTACGCGCTTTACAAAGGTATCTGGCGACTGACTCACTGTGACTCACACTGGATTGAAATGTTTCCCACATTGGGTGTTATTGTCATGCGCACACATTGCTTGCGTTTGTACGTTTATTTATAAAAACGGCTAAAACCAGCGCGTACACATAAAAAGAAATCCGGTACGCGCTCATGTAACATACTGGAAGGAAACATTCTAGCAAAGGAGAAATAACTTGCCGAATGTCGTAAATAGTATCTTGCCTACTTGATAGGAGGTGCTTAGAAGTTCCAGAGGGTGTGTCCTAGAAAAATAGAAGGAATTTACAAGCCCTTTGCCGCCACCGAAGTCCCTTTTCGGTTCTACTTTTTACTAATAATTATTCTGCATTTAATTTGGACGTTTCGTTTGAGAGGTAATAATTTCAATGTTGCCTGATTGTGCAATAAACTCTTACAATAACCTGTAAAAGATATTTTATTTTTAATTGACGCCGTAATATTACAAATCTTATTACAACTATTAAAACTATAGCCATTGAATTTACAGTAAAAGTTTCAGAGCTCCAGGGAACTGGAAAAGTCATTTTTTATCAAATATTTTAAAAATTGCAAAAAAACGACAACTGTGTAAAAATTGTTTAATTGTAAAAAATATATTCTTAAATTATAAGTTTATTTGATTAAAATAAATACTTAAAAATTAATTTCTAATCAAGTCATAACAAATATGTACTTAATTGTATAATTTTTATACAATTAAAGTCAATAAATCATAGTAAATAAATGGCATAGGCAACCAAACTACTTTGTTTGTTAGAAACACCGAGGAAAACACTAGCATCGTTGTCTAATTGTGCAAAAATTAATTAATTTCAATTGCGTTTTTTGGCGAAAGCGGTCTCCTAATTCGCGAAATATTTTACACAATTGTATATTTATTTCTTATTTATATGTGGCATAAGTTTCATTCTTGTACAAAATGCTCCCAAAACCCGATAAGGTCCTTTAGCATTTAGTCCTTCTAAGAAAAA
This sequence comes from Stenus bimaculatus, assembly GCA_963971135.1. Classification (NCBI taxonomy): domain Eukaryota; kingdom Metazoa; phylum Arthropoda; class Insecta; order Coleoptera; family Staphylinidae; genus Stenus; species Stenus bimaculatus. Next base: position 42,028,975 of record OZ020182.1, read on the forward strand.
ACTTAGATATCATCTAAGCACCCCTAAATACGGCGCCTATGGAAGGGAATAACACTTGGTAGCTAAATACGGTCCTGTAGAAGGTGACGTTGACAGAAATTTGTTAGAAATTTATAGTAACGAAACAAAATAGAAAATCTATTATATCAACATTGGCACATATTCATAAATACTGATTCATTGACAACTTTTTTCGAGATTACTCTACTAAATTCATCGATATGCCTTATTTTGTTCATACATTTATTCCATTTTGGAATGTTTCAAATTTATAAAAAGTAATAATAAGTTTCGGTATGAAATAAAATCAATATTTTAAAAATTAAAACATTTATTTATGAAATGAAAAATTATTCTATACAAAGTATTTCTAAAAACTAATCGACATCCATCCTCAATTTTTTCAGCTTCATTTGTGAAGGTAAAGTAAACTTAACCATAGTAAATTCCTCAAATTTACAAGGACGTATAATACATTCACTTTCGGTTTTAACATTTTCGTTCCCCTCTGAATTTGTTTTCTTATTTTCCAAATCTGTCGTTTGGATTAGATTGCTTGTTTTGGAGGCAACTGCTCGACTTGTAACTTTGGCTTTTAAACAAAAAGCTTTCTGTTTATAACATTTAATAATTTCCTCTAAAAACTGATTGATTAGGTTAAAGTCTTCATCATTAGCTTTACTGCCATATTTAGCAATATCTTTGCATTTAACTCTTAAAACATTAAGCTTTTCAGGTAATTCAGAATCATCCGAGCTATCCATTTCCAAATTTGATATTTCATCGAAGTTAATATTTGGAAATACATTTAAGCTGTATTTCATGGTCCATCTTTCATTAAATAAACTAGTGTTGAATAGCGGTAAATTTTTAATCTGTCGTATTTTGAATATATGACAACAGGGTAAGTGCAATTCTTCAAAATAGTTACACCAGCATTTATTTTCTGTTACAGAATAACCATTAATCAAAAGGGTTTTCATTTGATCATTGACTTCTATGACAAAATTTGAAGATGATGCTAGTATTTCAGTTAAAACCTTATTAAAAGCATTAAGTGTTAACACTTCCTTATATTCAAGTTCATTTCCCGTGCTTTGATTAGAACCTAAACTCTTATTTAAGGATAAAGTCCTTAAATGATCCGTATGAAAATAATCAATTAAATTTATTATTTTCTCAAGTAAAGTATCAATAGTACCATAGCCTAATAAAGCGTCATTTAAGCGATTATTAAATGAAAAATTAAAATTTATTGAACCTATTATAAAATTACTAACAATCTCTGCCATTTCAGTTTTCCACTCATTTCTCATTAAATCCAAGTGTTGAGTTAAAGCCTCAGCAGAAAGAGTACTTTCGTTAACAATTGTATTAAACTCAAGTTGATCTTTAGCTTTTAATAAAGTTTTAATGATGTCAAATCCTTTAGATAGTTCTAATTCATTGGAATTAGCATTAGTCAAATATTTAGTAACAAAATTATACGTTAAACTTAAATTACGAGCATTGGGAAAATTTTGTAAAATAACATCCGCATGTTCTATATCTGAGGTTACTATAACATTTTTTACTTTTAACCTTACGTCAGCATTTAATTTTATAAAATTCTCTATCATCCACCTTAAAGATTTTCTAAAAGAATCATCTTTTTTGATGATAAAAAACCCAACCACGCTCAGTAAACCACATGCATTTTCCACCGCCATTATATAAAGCGGACAATTCGTTGTTATCAAATCGTGTTTTATGGTTTGAATACAGAAATTTTCCGGAAAAGCTGACATAGTTGCTATCATTATTTCTGAGAAAAAGAATCCACATTTAAATTGTTCCTCGTCGTAATATAATTGAAAACCCACATCTAAAAAATTAATATAAAGTAAAATATTTTCTATTCAAAACGAAATACATATTGTAGGTTGTAACTAAAGCCACTTTTTTGTTGTTCATTTTATTACAAAAACAAGAGTGAATATTCATGCATCTTAAGATAAAATGTGGATATTTTATTGATGCACTCGTAAATGAATGATGGAGAAGCATTTATAGTAATGTATTTTTTATTTTTGAGATAAAATTTTTCGTTAAATTTTCATATTTTGCTTTCAGGAATGTTTTTCATTTTATACAGACCTTTTAAAGACCCTGTATAATTTAATTAAAATGAAAATTGAAAAAAAAATGGGCAGATTCTGGTCAAAATTAAAGGCCTTTAATTTAAAACAAATAATGTATCCATGGAAATTGTCCGTTACAACCCATATAAAAAATTTAAATTTAAAGGCCTTTAAACTTAAATATTTTGACCAGAATCTGGGTATAAACCACATTTTAGTAAAAAAATATTTTGAACATTAACTTACGGTGCTTGTCTTGAACTTCATCACAAATGCTCGTCATGACCTCGCAAGTCAATTCATCATAAGACTTTGTACTTTCTTCAGCTTTTAATGTCTTTCTATTCACCTTAGCTATTTTTCTGGAAGGTCTTTCATATAATTCCTGAAATTAAAATTGCTTTTGTAGTTTGATAGTGAATAAAAAACGCACTACCCACTAAGGTGCGATGCACATAGGCGGCGATTTAACGAGCGTCGCCGCAGCGGCAACGTAGTATTTCAATACACACATATTTTCAGAAACTGCAGAAGTTCGCATTCGGCTGGTAATTATGCACATCTTTCGAAGAAAACGGAATCTTTTCTCTTACTTTACTTATAAAAATATATCTTAAATGTAAACAGATAATAATGGGTATGCTCATAGCTCATATGTCGATAAGAGTGACAATGGGTATATTTTGTACCTATTTGCATGCTGCTAACGTGCGGTACCGCTGCGGCGCCGTAGGGAGAGCGCTTGAGTTTGAAATTCTCTTGATATTTGTGATTTTGGTCATAACTTTTTTTCCAGTGGAGCTTTTTTAAAATTTCTTTTTTTGGTATAAAGAAGAGTCTTCTGGCTACCAATTTCTTCTTTTTTTGTTTTAGTAAATGAAACCAAATAATCATACGGCAGCAGTAAAAAGAGCTCTTTACAAAAAATGTTCGCTTAGCTTAGCGGCTCCTTGAAACATTCTAAAAAACTAATTGAAATAATATTTTTTTTCCAACGCTCGAAATAAGTTAAGATATAAAGGAAGACTTTGATGTTGCGTTTTTTGTTTTAAATATATTTTTAAATTTTCTAAAAATTTTAATTAATTTTTGGGATGCTGTAAATAGTTTAAAAATATATTTAAAACAAAAAAACACAACATTAAAGTCTTCGTTTATATCTTAACATATTTCTAGCGTTGGAAAAAAAATATTATTTCAATTAGATTTTTAGAATGCTTCAAAGAGCCGCTAAGCGAATGTTTTTTGTAAAGAGCCCGTTTTACTGCTGCCGTATGATTATTCGGTTTCACTTACTAAAACAAAAAAGAAGAAATTCGTAGCCAGAAGACTCTTCTTTATACCAAAAAAAAGAAATTTTAAAAAAGCTCCACTGGAAAAAAAGTTATGACCAAAATCGCAAATATCAACAGAATTTCAAACTCAAGCGCTCAAATTTGCCGATTATCGCCTTAATTCAAAAAATAAAAAAGAAGTTAATTATTTTTAACGAATAAAGCGATAATAACTGCAAAAAAGAGTTTCTATTTAATAAAATCTCTCTTGCCCATTTGCCGATGATGGTAACGGTTTAATAGTTTAATTATTCCCTTTAAGAGACCAATGGTCACTTATTTGCATATTTTTTTCTTTTATTTTTTGAATTAAGGAAAATACATAACCTAAAAAAGTTGATTATTTTTAACAAGCGAAACGAAAAATGCAAAAGTTACAAGTTTCCATTTAAAATTCATAATTGCCTCTACCCTTACCCATATTAAGGATGATGGTAGTGCTTTAATTTTTCCATAATTTAAGAAACCATTTTTCACTTGTTTGCTATGTTTTTTCGTTTAATATGTTAATTATGCAAGATATTAAAAAAATATTTTAATAAAACTTGTTTCTTTTTAAAAGACCTTTCAAACGATACCATACTCGACCTATGATGCCATTTAAAAAATCAAAGTTACCTCCGGCTTTAGGCACTTCCGGTTTGTTCCGGAAAATAATAAGGGTGGGTTGCACGAAAAATTTTTAGCTAAAACCAGTTTTAAAGTGACAAGTATGACAGAAAATACATGCAAAAAACATCATACTTGTCAGTTTGAGCTTGGGTTTACCTAAACCGAATTTAAACTGTTTCGTGCAAACCACCCTAAGTGCACTAATGGATTTTTTGGGTTCACTTTGGTAATTAAAATTTTTATTCTACCTTTGAGCGATAAACTGTTTTCGAGATAAAGGGCTGTTACAGGTGGTCTGACTCACCCTGTATATTTATAGAATTTTTTTACTTAAATAGGCGCCTAAATCCAACTGGCCCCAGGCGCATCAATTGCTAGTTACGCCTCTGCGTGAAAGTATCGTGTCCTGGTGCCCGGTTAACTGATAAGATGGCAACGTGAAGAGCACTTTAGAACTCCATTTTCGAATGCTACGAAGCTTTGAAATTCAAATTACGCAAATCAAATTTGTTGACTTAGTGCCTTTTGCTTGCTAGCTCACGAAATAATAGAAATATACCTAAATAAAATGATTCCAGCAGTTTTTGAGATATTATTTTTTTTAAATTTTTTTAAGAAGCATTTGTAGAGTTGTATTTAATTTTCATTTAATTAATAAAGGGGTTGCAAAATAAGTTGTTGAGTATTTCTACGTTGACCTGCAAGTTTTCTAAAATGCATCAAGCGCTTGTATTTTTATTGCAGCGAATTTGATTTTGGGAGTACGTGAGTAGGTTGAATCGAGGTCATTGTAAACTGCGGGCAGTGTGAGTTGAGGAGCCGCGCTGTAATTAAGTACGAGTGGGTTGTACTCTTGTTTGGCGCGGAAAACGTGAGGTTGGGTTTTCATTTAAGGGTTGTGTAATAACCCAGGCTTGGTTAAGATTAGTTATTAAGCTATAAGTAGTTATACTGGGTTGCGTGAGTGGACCCAGTGAAGTGAGTAGAAATGGGTTGCATGGGAGAACCCAGTGTTAGTAAAAATAGGTTGCGAGGGAGAACCCAGTGTTGGTAGTGAAGGGGCGCTAGGTTGAACCCTAAAGCGTGAAGGGTTGCTAGAGTGATTTGATGAAGTGTAAAGAAGCGTAAAGAGATTAAATGATGTAAAAGGTGAGCTAATAGGCTCATTACATTTGTTGGGGTTGAGTTGTAACTAGTTGAGCAGGCTCAAGGAGGGGCCTGGCTAGTTAATTATTTTTATTTATTTATTTAATCACCTTTAACCTAATCGTATATAAAATACTTTACAAGGTTTTTGGTATAATACAAAAGATATAAATAAAATAGAAAAATACAAAAAAAGGAACAAAAACAAAAAAAATAAAATAAAATACGTACAAACAATAAAATCACATATAATAAAAAATAATCAATCGAAATAATTATTTAGTTATCTAAATACAATTGAAACATAAATCTTTTAATTAAAGTATTAAAGTTATTTATTTCTTTTATTTTTTTTAAATCTTCTGGTATCTTATTATATTCAAATTTTGAAACATTAATTCTTTTGCCAAATATATTATTTGCTTGTGTAATATGTAAATTATTAATACTTCTCGTTTCATGTTGATATATATTTTTATTAAAATTAATTTTTGTATTACATTTAATTAATTGATTGTTAATTTTATGTTGAAGTTTTATATTTTCAATTTTGTAAGATATTTCAATATTAAATATTTTATAATTTAAATATAAAAATTTTGTTGGGGTGAAATGATCTAAATTATAAATTACTTTAATTGTCAATAATATAATTGTCCATGGTGTATGTATTTCTTTTATAAAAATCAAATCAATTTCTTTTCAATTGTAGCCTTTATTTGAAATACAATTTTTTTATTAAAAATAGCTAATGCATTTTCGATCCTTAGATCATCATCAGGCTATAAAACATTAAATAAAAATAAAAATAATACTATTACAAAGTATTAATAGAAATTACCTTGAAAAATATTTTAAAAAATTCAAATAAAAATGACTTATGTAAAAAATTGTAAATAAATAAATAAAATTAAATTTTGTTTCACAAAGATTACTATAAAAAATAAACTTTTTATAAACTAAAATAACAAGTAAAGTAAAATAAATAAAATCTTGATGTAAAATATAAAATAAAATATAATAAGTTTATAATAAATTTATTTTATCAAAAAATTTTGTGCATTTGTAATTAATAATATCATTAACGCTAAGGTCTTTTCTTTTTGAAAAACAAATTTCTAAGTTTTCTGCCAAATCAAGTTTTTTGCCTTTATTATAAAAATGCAAAATAGAAAGAGATTATAAAAGAGATTGTAAAAGAGATTACATATTTTATAATTTAAAAATATTACACTGTCACCTTACTTCAATTTTACATCCTCTTGAATGGGATATATTGGATTATAATATTAGAGAATTGTCTTTTGAATACGGGATCGAAATAAGACGTAACTTGTCAAAAAAACTTGACAATATTTCATTAAATTATAATAAAAAATATGATAAATCAGCAACTAAAAGCAATGTAATGAGAATTAAACCAAATTTACATAACACCAATGAAGATGTTCAAGATACATTAATGTCTAACAAGATCTCAACTTCTTTGATGGATATACCGGACCAAACCAATATTATTAATTCATATAGTAATAATGTTAATAGCAATAGTATTAATACTAATTCGGGAAATAATATTTTAAATATCACTAATGATTTTTGTAACAAAACAATTAATATTTTACACAATCAAAATTCACAGTCAATTTCAACAAAAATATTCAACCTACATTACAATTTTAAAGAAATTTTTAACAATTTTAATCCATTTAATTACAATAATCATATATTTCATGATAGGATTAAAAATTGTACAAACGTAATATTTGATGATACTGAAAAACAGTTATTATCATTTGGTCTAAAGTTTTCTCCAGACTTAAACTTAAAACCTAATTCTATAAAGTCACTAATAATTGACACAGCTTTTATTTTAGATAATTCTCGTCTCATTGAGAATGATTCTCTTATTAGTGATATTACCATGGTGATTAATAATATCATTAACTCTATAAAGTTAGATTCGAATAAAAAGAAAAATCGAAAAGTATTATTGAATGTTATTGATTCAATTAAACACAAAATAGACTCAAATAAATTGTTTTTCATTAAAGCAGATAAAGGTAACTGTTTAGTAATTATGAAAAAATGCGAATACATAAATAAAGTTAACGAATTCTTAAATTTAAACAACTTTTCAATTATTAAGAATTCAATTATAAATAATTTCAACATTAAACTTAAAAAACTAATTAATGAATATCAAAATCTAAAGTTATATAAATTATTTGAAGTTCAAATAATGAACCCTTTAATTCCAAGGTTTTATGGTCTACCTAAAATACACAAAGGAGACAATTTTCCGATTAGACCAGTAGTATCATTTATAAATTCACATTGTTATAAATTAGCGTTATTTCTTGATAAATATTTGAAAAACAACTTAAATTTTGAATTTAAATATGCCATAAAAAATAATTTGGAATTAATTCAAAAACTACAAAATATAACAATTGATCATTCTAAATATGTTCTTGTATCATTCGACGTAACCAATTTATTTACATCAATTCCAACCGTCGATTGTATTAATATATTAAAGAACAATTTAAATGACTCAAATTTAAGTGATGAAATTTGTAATGCATTAATAGATTTAACTAGCATATGTCTTGAACAAAATTTCTTTATTTTCAATAATCAAATTTATTCGTAAAAAACTGGATTAGCTATGGGTAATCCATTGTCACCACTCATGGCAAATATTTTTATGAACAATTTAGAAAACATGTTATTTCGAAACAGTTATTTTTCTCAAAATTGTATTTTTTGGGTAAGATATGTAGACGATTGTTTATGTATCGTTAAAAAGGAAGCCAATATAGATGTTTTAATGAATATTCTTAATTCTTTAAACAATTCAATTAAATTTACATATGAGTTAGAAAAAAACAATAGCATTCCATTTTTAAATATTTTAATTAACAGAACACAAAATAATATTTTTTCATTTGAAATATATAGAAAACAAACTCATACAGATCATTGCATTGATTTTTATTCGAATCATCCTATGTCCCAAAAGTTGGCTTTTTTCAATTCTTCTTTTTATAGATGTTTTTCAATTCCATTAACATATCAACATTTTAGTAAAGAAATTGAAAATATTCTTCACATTGCATTTAAAAATCATTTTTCAAAATTAACCATTTTTGAACATTTTCTTAAAATTAGAAGTAATTGTTTACATAAATATCTTAATAATGGATTATATTCCAAAATTGAAGATAAGATATATTTTTCGATACCATTTATTCCGAAAGTTTCTTACAAAATTAAAAATATTTTGAAAAACATTGACGACAAAATTATAGTAACTTTTAAAAAACCAACAAATTTCCAAAATATTTTCGTTAAAAACAAAGATCCCATTAGTTGTATGCAAAGAAGTGGTGTATATAAACTTGTTTGTAATTGTGGTAAAGAGTATTGTGGACAAACTGGTAGAAAAATTGCAACAAGAATTAAAGAACACTTGAGCAGTATACAACTAAATAAAACAGATTCAAATTTCGCATTGCACATTAATGATAATAATCATACATTTGACTCTAAAAATTTTTGTTCTATTTTGCATTTTTATAATAAAGGCAAAAAACTTGATTTGGCAGAAAACTTAGAAATTTGTTTTTCAAAAAGAAAAGACCTTAGCGTTAATGATATTATTAATTACAAATGCACAAAATTTTTTGATAAAATAAATTTATTATAAACTTATTATATTTTATTTTATATTTTACATCAAGATTTTATTTATTTTACTTTACTTGTTATTTTAGTTTATAAAAAGTTTATTTTTTATAGTAATCTTTGTGAAACAAAATTTAATTTTATTTATTTATTTACAATTTTTTACATAAGTCATTTTTATTTGAATTTTTTTAAATATTTTTCAAGGTAATTTCTATTAATACTTTGTTATAGTATTATTTTTATTTTTATTTAATGTTTTATAGCCTGATGATGATCTAAGGATCGAAAATGCATTAGCTATTTTTAATAAAAAAATTGTATTTCAAATAAAGGCTACAATTGAAAAGAAATTGATTTGATTTTTACTTTAATTGATTTACTTTGAATTTTTTGTAGTTTATTTAATAATTTTTTATTTGTAGATCCCCAAATATTAAGTCCATATTTTAAATGTGAATCTATTAATGAAAAATAAATTGCTCTTTTCATATTTAAAGGCAATAATTTTGAACATCGACCTAATGCACCTATTGTAGATGTAATTTTTTTAATAATGTAGTTGACATGTTTTTCCCAATTTAATTTATTATCAATATATATTCCAAGATATTTAATACAATTAACTTTATTTAAAATATTGTTAATTTTAATATTTATATTATTATTTAAATTTAAATTTTGATGAGATTGAAAAATAATTGATTCAGATTTTTTTTCATTAATTTTAAGTTTTTTCTGTTCAAGCCAATTATTAAAAATAATAATATCATTATTGATTTCTATTTCTAATTGTTTTAAATTTTTGCCTTTATAAACAATAATGGTATCATCAGCATAAATAAAAAAATTACCTTTCATTTTAATTTTATGAATGTTATTAATATATAATGAGTATAATAAGGGACCCAGAACGGATCCTTGTGGAACCCCAGATATCTATTAGTTAAAAAATTAGTTAACATTTTATGAGGTGTACCTCTAATTCCCATTTTATATAGAATATTTAAAAGAATTTCATGATTGACACAATCAAACGCTTTTTGAAGATCAATTGAAATTGCTATTACAATTAATTTTTCATTTAAATTAATAGTTGTGTCTAGCTGTGCAGGCCCAAGGAGGGGCCTGGCTAGTTCATTAATAGTTGTAACTAGTTGTGCAGGCCCAAGGAGGGGCCTGGCTAGTTAATTAACAGTTGTAACTAGTTGTGCAGGCCCAAGGAGGGGCCTGGCTAGTTAATTAATAGTTATGTCTAGTTGAGCAGGCCCTAGTAGGGGCCTGGCTAGCGATTACGGTCTTTCAGGAGCCACTAGCTGCAACCCAAGGGCTGGAGTTTTGTCATCAACTAAAAGGGACCCAAGGGCCCCGGTGAGTACTATTAAGTTTCTCAATGTTGCCTTGAACTAATGCCTGACTCAATGTTGCATGACCTGCTTGCTTTATCCACGAATGGTTTATGCTTAACTTGGCTGATTGGCGGAGGTGAATTTTCGGAGCAAGTTCAAAATAATGGAACCGTCCGCAGCGCGGTTTCCCTGTTGTAGGAATTTCAAGGTTGGTGCATTATGTTAAGTAAACTGATTGCAAACGGTGATAAGTGTGTAAATCTTAAGCTCGAAAGTAATTCATTAATTGGTATTTAAGCAGATGAATTTGGTCGTACAATCAAAAAAGACGCCTACATTTATCCCCTATATTTTTGCCCTTTTTACACATTATTGCAAATGACTTGGATCTGGATTTTGGTCGAGGCAGTGCAATAATTTTTTAATAAATTAAGATATTGGGTACTATACCCCACCGGGAAATTCCCCATTTTCCCTTATGGCCCCTCCGCCCCTGTTCATGACAATAAAAATGTAAAATCTTTAAAAGCATTTATCTTTTTTTACTTACCTTTGTAACATAGTGGTTATGCTGATTAACAATATTTACAATTTGATAAAAATTACTATTCTTTGACGCTTTCATTAAAATTCCTGCAGGACAATATGTTCTTTGCCGCACGCTCCTAAAAAAAATACCATTAACCATAAAGTGATTAATAATAATTTTATAAAACTCACTTAACGGTTCGTTTTCCTGTAGATTGAGAGGCTTTAAATTTACCAGAATAAATACACCCATACTTAACTGAATAAAACTTTAACGTTGATCCTGTATAAAACTTGTTATGCCTCTTTGCACTTTCCATAGTTTTACTATCCCTTTTATAATACTTCACGTAATTTTGAGCACTGCGTTCCTCTAAAATACCCTCAAACCTTCGCAAAGTTAAAAACTCTTCACCAACTTTGAAGCCTAAATCGACTTCAGCCAACGGCCCAGCCACAAAATCAGTATCAGCCATTTTAAATAAAACTCAAATCAAATCAAGAAGGTATTCGATTGATTTGTTTTGATTTTTTGACTTTTGTCAAATAAATATAAACATAACCTAAAAAGTTACAATGTTTGTTAAAAATTTCTTTAAATTAAACACGATTTTAACAAGAAAATATTCAAATTTAATAAGAAAGGAATTTACTGTGCTCCCAAATGTTAATATCAATGCTATACTATCGTTTAAAGCAGTGATTAAACCCCTCGATGTTGTTGACTACCCCAATTGCGATAAACTCTTTATTAATTGTCAAAAGGATATAAATATAAACCAAATTGGGGATACAATTAATTTATCTACCATTAAAGAATCTTATGATCGTGATGTTACATGTGAAATTATTGCACCGATTAAATCCAGTAAGTAATAATAATGTGCCTAATTAAAATTACTTTAGAATAATTAATATTAATATTATTCTATTTAAATTATTTATTAATATACAAGGAATTATTAAAAAAAAATACCTACCAGTTATTTGAAAAAAAATAGGTTAGAAACTCTAAAAAACCAAACAACCGATTCGTTTCTAATAACTGCAATTAAAATTTATTTTAAATTTTTTTCTATTTTAAATTAAAATACAATCTGCTCTAGTAAATAATTCATTTACATTTTCAAAATTGTTTCCCGCACAAAAACATGGGTGCGTTCGAAAACTTGTCTTAACCACAGAATGTGATAACGAGAGAATGATCATGTTTAATTTTTATAATATATAGGGTGTACAAATTCAATAACACTCATAAAATACAGGGTGATGATAAAGTTTGTAACCTAATTCATAACTGCCGTATTTAATTTTTTTGAGTAAATCGCTCGGACAGGTCAATTTTAGTTTTTAAAATCCCATCTCTTGGTATAATAAAAATATTAATAACGTCACTGGTGATTTAGCAATGACGTCACCATCGATTTTTTTAAATGGAAACCCCCACTTTTTTCACTGGTTTTTGATGGACATTTATGTCACTTAAGCGATGATATAAAAAAATTGTTGCATTTGTAAACAAATTTTCGTTTAAAAATTTTTTAATATAAACTTACAATTAATTTGTACTATTAAATTTGAAAAATTTGAATGTTGTATAAGATTTATTTTGGCCGATTTCAATAAATGGTAAATTTAAAATTTTATTTTTTGTAATTTTTATTACATTTAAATGGAATCAAAAAATTTTTTTTTCAAGACTATTTATTAAATTTTGTTATACAGTGCGGACATAAAGTAATTCCCCCCCCCCTGCTAACTTTTGAACGGTTATATTTTTGATTCTGAAAATTTGTCTACTGAATCTAATTGCGAACTTTCTAATAACGGTATTTTTGATTTTGTGGAACTTCCGGTTCTACCGAAAGCGGATGGCAACTTTCTTATTTTAAATGGAACACCCAGTATATTTTTGCATTGTCGTGTTCTCCATAAAAATACCATTAAATTGACCTAGCATAGGGTGTTGTACGATTAATACTTTCGGAGTTACGCCTATTTTAAAATCGCATTTTTTATGCAACTTCATTTACACCGGAAGTTGGAAAAATAACGAACTTACGGTTAAACATAATTTTGTTTAAATTTAATATTATAAACTTAATATTTCATTTAAAATAACGAAGTTGGGCAGTTGGGCAGTTGGGTGCAACTTACGGTGTAAGTGAAGTTGCATAAAAATACGATTTTCAAATGGGCGTAATTCCGAAAGTATTAATCGTAGACCACACAATACTAGGTCAATTTAATGGTATTTTTATGGAGAACACGAAAATGCAAAAATATACTGGGTGTTCCATTTATAATAAGAAAGTTGCCATCCACTTCCGGTATAACCGGAAGTTCCACAAAATCAAAAATACCTTTATTAGAAAGTTCGCAATTAAATACTTTAGTGGAGAAATTTTAAGAATCGAAAACATAACCGTTCAAAAGTTAGCAAGGGGGGGGGGGGGGATTTTCTTTATGTCCGCACTGTACATCCGTGGATTTTTAGTACTCCATTTTTATGTACAGGTACAAGTTTAAATATTTTAGATTTCAATGTTACCGCAATGGGTGATATACATATAGCAAATTTTCTTGGAGAAGCTGTACGACTATTCAGCCAGCATGGAAATATAAACATTGGAAAAACTCAAACTGATTACATCTCAGCAAGAACCAATGAAGGTCATATTATAACTGATGGTGAAATTAATGCATCAAAAGTTGTATTAAAATCAATTAAGCAAGGAGTAAGTTGTAAAAAATTCAAAAACACTTTTTGTTTTAACATGTTTTTTGTATTAAAGAATATTTATGCTACAAAAATAAAGTGCTTGGGATTGAATATTGAAACAGAAAATGGTGAAATTAATACTGAATCCAGTTATTGCGATGAAAGTTATTTTGTTACAAAGAATGGAAAAATGAATTTACAAAATGTACATAAACATAGTAGGGTTATTTTAGAAAAAAATGGGGAAATTATTATGAGTAAGAAGTTATTATTTTTTCTTCCTTAAAATCTATTTATTTCCCATACCAAAATCTATTTTGGTATGGAAAAAGTGAATGAAATCGGTATTTGCAATTGTCAGCTTACAGTTTCCATGAATCTCTTTCATATGTCATATTTTTTCTATTTTAACTGATGCTTTTACCTTTTTATCACGATCGCTGTTCTAGTACCTGAGTTCGGAAGTCTACCCTTTTTGACATTCGGTAATAAATAATACATTCCCGCGCCTAAACAGCATGTTTTTGTAGAAATTTACCAAAACGACCTGCTTATTCCTGAAATCTCTACAAAGTTAATGTCAATTACATCTCTCTCGAACGTATTTGTTGGTTCATGCGTCTTAGAGAGATACAATAATTTTCTTAGTTACATGGGTGGAACCAAAGAATATGATAAGATTGCCAGTTAATACAGGCCGAGCTAAAATGATTGTGGTTTGATATGTAGGCAACCAAATACGCAGGTTGGTACAACTGAAATCTTAAAAAGAAAATATCCTTGTAATTAAATGGCGTAGCAAAATTTGTTTACAAAATCTCTAATTTCACATCAAATGTCAAATATTGAAAATGTTTTTCTTCATTTTCGAGGCAGATGCTAAGACAAAACTAAGATTTACTAAAATTAATTTTGATAAAAACTGGCGTTTATGAAATAGAAGGCACAATAACGAAATTCAAAAATTTGAAGTTTTGACACAATGGTAAAAATTACACATACGCCTCTGCTTCTGTGAAGTCTAGTTACTTTATTTTGATTTTGACATGATTTTGTGTTACTATGAACTTGAAGCAAACAAATTCCCCAGATTTTTAGGCGGGCAATTTGAATGAGGAAGAAAAACGAAAGAAATAATTGATATTTTTATATCTTATATTTTAGAAATCATAATTATAAATAAGTTGTTTTTTGTTTCAATTCGATACGACAAATATTAACGTAAATATAAGCGTTTGAATTTTAAGAAAATTATTCCCGCCGCTTCAACTACTCGATCTATTCTGACGTCATTTCTTCCGAACGCTGTCCGTTCCGTACACGCGTATAGTGCACTTGATTGTTTCTAGACGTTTTTATAGTTATTATCTTTGAATACTCTGATAAAATATTACTATTAGTTATTAATTAAAGTAGGAGAATTATTTATTAATTTAAAATTTACATCTTTATAATTTTTTACTTATGAAATTTCACTTTAAATGTTATACAACTTTAGTGTGGTTTTTACAAGTGTGTAGCGTTTCAAATTAAAAATTTGAAAGTTAATTATTTTGCGTTATATTATAAAGAAATAAGAAAAAAATAAAAAAAATTCAAGGCAGTACGACTTTTTATTCAAAAGATATGAATTTTTATATAAAATATGGCTTTCTAACAAATGAGTAAAGGTGTATTGTAAAAAATTCATATTTCGCTTAATAACTAAAATTAAAAAACGAAAATTCGTACAGATATGTTTGTAAAAATTATCGATATTATCTTATTAAATTTTTTAAAATTTAATTATTTTTTAAGGTACATTACCTAGAAAAAATTTGTTTTGTTTGAGTTTTTGGGGTGTAAAATTTTTTTGAGGGGTGTAGAGGGCAAGTGACCCCCTACATTTCATCTATTTTCTATTATCTTTCATTTGCGGGGTCGATTTTGAAAAGATTCGAAAAAATATTTTTTGAGATATTTTTGAGGCTTAAAATTTTTCATGGAAATCGATTTTTATTGTTTTTCTCGAAAACTATAAAAGTTACCGATTTCAAATTTTTACCAAAGGTAAACACTATGGATAGACGCGTTTTAAAAAATATTTGGTTAAAATCGGTTAAATAGTTTTTTTGGAAAAAATTGGCAAAGTTTTGGTAAAATTTTGGTACAAATACGGGCCTGGACGACGTAATTTTATACCGAAAATTAAAATTTTCAGGGAATTTGGTGGGGGAGGTAACGGTGCGAATTTTAACCTATTACTCGTCCCGCCGGTTATAATAGATTAGAAGATATTAATTATTTTGTGAAAAGTGAAAAATTTCAGACCGCAATTTTGGTTCCAAACGGAGATTTTGCATATTTTTGCTACATTTTCGGCCATAACTCGATAACGAAAGGAGATAGCGAAGTGATTCTTTTTTTGTCGTAAAGTGGACCATGAAAGCTTTCAGAAAATGTACATTGCGTTAGAGTAGAATAAAATTTGAGGGACTGATTAAACCGAAACTCGAATAAAAATGCGACTTTTTTAAATGCGATCTTAAAAAATTTAAGATTTCGTTGTTTTTCACAATTTAAAAAACCCTATGCGTGGGCGGTTTTAATACTAAGAGTAGATTTATCAGAATTTTTAAAAATGAAAATCCATTAAAAAATAGGCCGACGGAAGCCGCCGACCCCTAAATTCAACATTTTTACGCCATAACTTTTTAACCGCGCAAAATTTAAAAATGCACTATGCTCATTACACCACAAATATTGTTGTTCTTTGATAATCTGATCTAAAATTGAGAAAATTTTAAAAATTGACGGCTGCAGAGGGGGCTGACCAAAGCGCGCGTTGGAGCTATTTTATTAACATTACACTTGGGATTTTTTTTTTCAAGTCCAGGGGTAAAATATAATCGTGCTGATTTTTTCTCGCATAAATAATAAAGAAAGAAGGGAAATATAAAACATTGGAATATTATACACGGTCGGGATCATAAGTTACGAATTTTCAAAATCGGCATCGAAAAAGCACTAATTTCAAACTTCAAATTCGAGAGCGCCAAAAGTACAGAAAAAATTAAGATATCAAAAAAAGCGCTCGTTTCCTGATGTAGCGTGGTATGTAGATGACAAATCAAGAAACCGCGATTTTTTTTTACCTGCCGATCTTCTAATCGAAGCCGCACAGTTTTAACACTTTTGCCGACCGTATAACCCGCGCGAGGCGACTTGGAAGTAATGACGTCACTCAGCTCGCAAGGAAAAAAAGTAGCGACGCGCTATTTCATAAACTTTGTTAATTAATTGCGAAGCCATTTTAAGTGCTAGACCAAAAATTCAAATTGCAAAATTCAAGTTAAAAGGTACTCTTTTATATAAAATTATAAATAAAATGGTTTACAGACTCATTGACCACAATCATTTTAGCTCACCTTGTACGTATACATACATATAATTAAATAAGTTTTTTATTGACAGCTGGATTTGATGGTCTTCTTGAAGTAAAAATGCATAATGGCAAGGCTGATATTCAAATTTCTCGTATAACGAAAAGCTCAGATATCAACATAAATGGAGAAGGCCAATTAGTTTT
The DNA here is from genome assembly GCA_963971135.1 of Stenus bimaculatus. NCBI lineage: Eukaryota > Metazoa > Arthropoda > Insecta > Coleoptera > Staphylinidae > Stenus > Stenus bimaculatus. The sequence continues at coordinate 42,046,044 of OZ020182.1, forward strand.
GAGATTGAGTGACGACGTTATCAACACCTGCAGTATTGATATAATCAGTTCCTGCACCGCTGTGGATGACGACATTCCATATAAGGAGGACGAAGAAAAGGAAACGACGTTTATTAATCAATATAACTTGCCAAAAGATGCACCAAAACTAAAAGTACAAGCTTCTAATGGTAAAGTTACAGTAACGAGGGCTTCTTGGGCTGATATGGTAAAACGTGCATTTGAAGAAAATTCAATGGAAGGGAAGATATAATTGACGGGTGAAGGTTTTAGGATTTTGATGTAAATAATTTATCTACCTCATGTTTTCTTTTCTAATAAAAATTAGTGGCATTTAATGACTTTGTTATTTCTTAACAAATGTATTGTGTTATAGGCAATTTTTCGCAACTCACAATGGACTACATAACTAAAGTATACCCCACACATTTAAATAATATGATAGCTATTATTCTTAAAGATAAAGTTCACAACACACAACAATTCAAATTTCAAACGCGCACCTCTTGTAAACAGTAAACGATCATGGCAATAAGAAATAATAGCTAAGCTACAAAGAGTTGTTTACTATTACTTAGACAGGGTGAGCACCAAAGTAGCACGAAAGTGACGTGGCAGTAAAGTGGCAAGTGGCCACCTCCAAAATACTTTATAACAAATACAATAGCGTGCACTGAAGTGCCGAGGCATATCACCCTCATGCCTCACAACCCCAACGAGCGCCGTGTTGTAGTGCGTAGCAGGGTAGAATATCTTGCATGTAAAAAAAACGTCGGCCATAAGTTTACAAGATTTTTAATGTGTCGCTGTCGGTTATTACTTTTTTTTGGCAACTTTTTTTTTACAAAATACTTCCCCTTAATAAAAAACAGTAATTTTCAAGTTTTGTCCCACGATTGTCAATTTGACAGAATATTAAATCCATAATAGAAGAAATCTTAATACCGACAAAAAATTGAAAATTTAGCATTTAGCTCTTCTAAGAAAAAACTTAAAAGATATCATCTGAGCACCCCCAAATTCAGCGCCAATGGTGGGGAATACGGTAGCTAAATACGGTCCTGTAGAAGGTGACGTTGGCAGAAATTTGTTGTCAATCTCACTCTATCTTTAAACTGAATGGAGTATAGATAATTTAAATTGGTTCAAATCATGTTTTAACGTATCTTGGTTATTATAGTTTTGGGCGTTTCGATGTGAAATTGTGTGTTTAAGAAATATTGTGACCTCTGGAAAAACCAATTCTCAATTTGGATAAATGATTTTTGCAACTTCCGCAACTGATGCAAAAAGAAGTATTCCAACTCTAATTGAAAACAATATAAGCAGCACCATTATTTCAGTTTTGAATTTAAATCTTAATTATTTTGTATGTTGTAAGTACCTCAAAAATATTGAGAAACATCAATAAATGTTAATTAATTATATTTTTTATTTTTTTTATAAAACACCCAAAAATAAAGTGCAGAAAAATATTTTGTTTTAAATATTGTACAAAACATAACAATTTATTTAAATCTATAATAAATATTTTAATTACGCCATTAACACATCTTTTTAATGCTAGCATACGATCAGGTACTTTTCCAGATCCCCTTAAAGTTGCTAAAATTATTCCTCTATAGAAGAATGGTGACAAAAATAATCCAAACAGTTACCGTCCCATAGCTCTGTTACCAGTATTATCAAAAGTTCTTGAAAACATTTTATACAAACAATTATATGAATACTTTGAAGTAAACAACATTTTTCACAAGAACCAACATGGCTTTTGAAGTGGGAAATCAACGTCTAGTGCAATTTTGGATTTTTTAGAACAAAGCATGCAGAGTTTTGAGGACGGTAAATACTTTGAGGCCACTTTCATTGATCTGAGTAAGGCTTTTGATTGTGTCTCACACGACATCCTCCTTCGTAAATTGTATACCTACAATGTAAGTCCAAAAAGCTGTAGGTTTAATCATATCGTATCTACTTAATTGATTACAATGTGTGTCGGTAGGTGGTAGTGATTCATCCTTTCTTCCCACTTCAATTGGTGTTCCACAAGGCTCTATCCTTGGGCCTTTATTATTTTTAATATACATTATATATAAATAGTTAATGATAATGAATCAGTATTATTTGCCGATGATGCAACTATCTTTCAGAGTGATAAAGATCTTCAAAATTATATGGACAGGGTGTGTGAGTCATTTTCAGAAGCCAATGCTTGGTTTATAAGCAACAAGTTAAAGATGAATGAAGATAAGACAAAGCATATTGTTTTCAGTTTGAGATCATGTGATGTTCCTAAAATGTACGAAAAATCTACTAAATTCCTAGGAATATATGTAGACAGGCCCGGATTCGTATACCTCGTGGTATGACACCGGCCCGGGAAAAATACCACCCTACCGGCCCTTTCTGGGCCGGAAAACAAAAAAAAAAATGTAAACTGCGGCCACCGACCCTGATGCAGCGGCGGCCCACCGGGATTTTTTCCGGTGTCTCACCGGTCGTATCAGGGCATGTATGTAGATAACAAACAAAACTGGCATCAATACTAAATCGTGCAACATTTCTCCTACGTGGCCTGTATTCGTCGTTATCCAGTTCCATATTGAAATGTAAAGTTGCTCCCAGCTGGAAGTGGGACAAAGAATAAGCGATCGTGATTACTTTTGTCCTACTTCCAGCTGGGACCAACTGTACATATCATGCCATGATTGAAACACATTTTTTGTATGGTATTTTGGCATGGGGCCACTCCTCAATCAAAGTAAAATTGTTTGCCTTGCAAAGAAGGGCTGTGCGGGTCGTTTGCGGAGCTGGGTACCGAGATGACTGCAGGCCATTATTTATAGAAATGGGCTTATTGACTCTCCCATGTCTTTATATTTTACAATGCCTATTATTCATTAAAGTAAATATCGAGGATTATAAACAACATATAGACTTTCACTCGCATGAGACAAGATATAGCCATAATTTATACCCTCCAAAAATTCGTCTAAATAAAACCCAATCGGGGACTCGGTATTATAGTACAAAATTTTTTAACGCCTTACCACCAAACGTAAAAAGACTAGATCTTTAAGCTTATAAAACATGTATCAGGGCAGTTCTTGTCTCAAAGGCCTCATCTGATGAATATTTAGAAAATATAGAAAGAGATTTAATGATTATGTAGCTCTAGTTGTTTTTGACTGACGTAAAACATGTTTTTTGTTATTATCATCAATAAAGATTATTTTATTTTATAATTAATAAAGGTTAAAAATTAAATAACAAAACATTTAAATTTCCCGCGTCTTGTCAATATTTCCCGGGATTTATGCCCTAGTATCGCCGGTAGGAAATTTTGTATTTCACATAGCTATCTCAGGGTGTATTCCGAATTGGGTATAAATCAAATCATTTTATTAATGCCAATACTACACCAGTTTACATACGTCAAACAAGAACAAAGCACGTATTTAAAAGAGATACATGATTAAATTATTAAAATTAGCTATAAAATTACATTAACTTATATACTACACGTTAAAAGAAATTAGCAATTAAAATCGTTAAAATTGTTATTGAATTCCTTATATTATGCATAATACATTCGAGAATGTACAGACATGGGACATGGAAAGGTAAGAATATTTAGTGATTTGAAAAAATCAGCGAAGTTAGCGTCATAGGATATTTGAGCAACTATACGTATGACCTTTCTTTGCATTCCGAAAACAGCATGTTACCCACTAGAGTGACCCCATACCGTAGTTGAGATGTGTATGAAACAACGCAAAATAAGCACTTCATGCAATCTCAATCGACACTTGATTTCTTAGATTACGCAGAACGTAGATTGACGTCGCTAGTTTTTCAGTATCCGTACCCCATAACAATTTGGTATCCAGGTGCAACCCTAGAAATGATGTGTCCTTGTTGTTCTGAAATTCATTTTCCTTTAAGGTAAACAACATTTGAACTGTCTTTGTTTTGTTAATAGTTAAACGATTTGAGATAAGCCATTGATTTACCCTTGACTGTGCTTCGGTACTTTTGTTAGTTGCTAGTTCCAGACCTTCACCCATAGTCGACCATGAAGTGTCATCCGCAAATAATATAAAGTTATCAAGATTACAGCAACTCGGTAAGTCGTTGATATAAATCAAAAATAGTAGAGGACCCAAAATGGAACCTTGCGGAACACCATGTTCTACAGGGAGAAAGTCTGATAACGCCCCATTTGCCATTTGTATATACCGCCTGTTGTCTATCAGAAAGATATGACACAGCCTACAGCCTACAGCTAGCCGGATGTATGTTGTATACAAGAAGTTTATTACGGAGAAGTACCGTATGCGAAACACAATCAAAGGCCTTTGTAAGGTCTATGAATGTGGATAAAGCATGACAACCATTTTCAAAACAATCGACAGTCTGCTCAACAAAGTCATTTACTGCTTGAATAGTAGAACAGGATTTTCTAAATCCATATTGCTTTTTATAGAATAGTTCGTTGCTTTCAAAATACTCTCTTAATTGATGTTTTAAAACCTTCTCGAAGATTTTCGAAAAAATCGGTAGAAGAGAAATGGGACTAAAATTATTGGGGTTGTCTTTTGGGCCCTTTTTATAAAGAGGTACAATTTTTGACATCTTTAAAGCATATGGAAATTGACCCGCACGAATGCTTAAGTTAATCAAATGAGTTATTGGTTCAATAATTGCTTCCTTAGCTGACTTAATTATTGCGCTCGTACACGCATCTTTGGATTTAGAGTATTTTAAAGTACATATTATGTTTCTAATATCATTTGAAGATACTTCGCTAAAATTAAAATACTCAACAGTACCACTACAGTTGCTCAAATAGCTTATGGGATCTTTATCGGATGGTGGAAGATCTTTTACTAGTGATTTTGCAATATTATTAAAGAAATTGTTAAGTATATCGCAGTTAATATGTTGCATTCCTTTGGATTTACTTGTTTCTGGCATTTGGTATTGATAACATTCCATGCTGCTTTTACTTTATTGTCTGCATTTAGAATATAGATATTATTGGCTTTTATTTTTGCAAGTTTGATTGCCTTCCTGTAGGAAGATCTATATTTATTTTTTGCGGATACTAGTTCATTAGTATTATAAATTCTGCAAAGGTCGTCCAGTAACTGCAGATGCTCTCGCATTGATTTAAGTTCCTTTGAGTACCAATTGACATTACTTCGGTTAAAGTTATTAACTTTAACATTTTTCATAGGAAAAACAGAATTAATAAAGTAGCCTTGAAAAGCCTCAAACACTGTATTGACATCATTATTTCGAATAACGAATTCCAGTCCGTGTTGTACAAAATATGAAACAAGGTAAATATGCCAGATTGTGAAACTGGGCGCACTATCCTGTATTTACTCTTAATTGTCGAGGGTTTGCTAAGGCATAATTTACCCAAAATAGCCCTATGATTAGAAAAACTGATATTTAATGGCTCAACACATATAACATCAGAAGGTATATTAGTGAACATATTGTCTATCTATTATCTAACCGAGTGTTAAAGTTAACAAAACTTTTAAGATTAAACATGTCAAATAAAATACACAAGTCACGACAATTTTGACAATTATTTTTGAAGTTAACATTGAAGTCTCCACATACAATTATCTGTTTTTCAGATGATATGATCTCTAAAGCTTTGTACATGGTATCCAGAAATATATGAAAATCTCCTTCAGGGGAACGATACAAACATATTATAACACAATGAATGTCTATAAAATAAGTACAAGCGATCTCGCAGTGTTTTTCTTTTGAAAACTCCACAAACTTTTGCATTGAAAAATGATTATACTCAGGTGTGTTTAAGATCATGGTTCCACCATGTATGTATTGAGATCTAGAAAAGAATGAAGATTTTGAGTGCAGAAAATTCATCGTGAGAAAATTCATCGCAGGGAAAATTTATCGCTAGAAAATTCATCGCGGGTAAATTCATCGCAAGAAAATTCATCGCGAGAAAATTCATCGCAGGGAAAATTTATCGCTAGAAAATTCATCGCGGGTAAATTCATCGCAAGAAAATTCATCGCGAGAAAATTCATCCCAGGTAAAATTCATCGCTAAGAAAATTTATCGCAAGAAAATACATCGCAGGGAAAATTCATCGAATCAATATGTTTTATTGAACGATAACCGTACGTTTAAAGAAGTTTTTTATTAAAATTTATACTCAACGGAAATTTAAAATATTATATCGCTGCGCGGTACTATCTCTAAACTATCCTCTTAATTAGCACAGTGTTTCATCGTTAGCGATAAATGACGTATATAGATGAGCAAAAAAATTTCTAAAACAAATGCATAAATGTAATATGTGACTCTACGGAATTACATTTTTTAGATAAGCCTGTTTTTTGTATGTTTATTGAATTTTTAGATTTACAGACGATCAAAACTGATCTAAAAATGAGCAAGTATTGCTTGCTATTTTAAACCTTATAATCGCTATAATCGGAAAAACACATAATGACAGTTGTGAAGTTGTGTATTTAGATAAGAGAAAATTTTATAAATGTTAATTTGAAGGTCCCTCATTAAAGAAAAATGGAATTTTGTAGGACCATATAAAGAGATACAAAAAAGTAAGCACACGTCCGTCCAAATTCTCGAACTTGTATGTAAAATGTTTCCACGGAGTTCCACATTTTGCCGACTATCCTCTTAAGAATATGTGGTGTAATTTTGTACAGACCTTTTTACGAAAATTTGGATTTTTTTTACTTACTGAAATACTTGGATATATGTATTTAAAAAAATATATTCACTTTGTAAAAAAAGGTAAAAATTCCAATTAAATTTCAGACGATAAATTTTCTATGCGATGAATTTTCTCGCGATGAATTTTCTATGCGATGAATTTTCTCGCGATGAATTTTCCTTGCGATAAATTTTCCTGGCGATGAATATTCTTGCGATGAATTTGATTGCGATGAATTTTCCGCCGATAAATTTTTCTGCGATAAATTTTCCCGGACCCGATTCTGGGCTGGTGCTCATTGATACATATGATATTATGAATGTTATTAAGGTCACATAGAAGAGCTTCCACTTCGTTAATTTTATTGCGAAGACATTGCGAGTTAAAATACAGAAACTTAATCCCGAAAGAGTTTACGTTTTTTTTTCTCCCTTCAGAAGGAACTTTAAAAAACGACTTACGCGCGTATATTCAGGCCAATTATTAGGATCTACAATTATCGAATCTTATTTATTGGGTACCGATACTTTAAATGAACTGTACTCATCTGGTCTCAGAGAATTTGCTTGGGTGCATTGAACGTTCTTCAGATTCGTAAGGAAATTTTTTAGCTCGACAACAGATGTTTTTGGATTTAAATTAATTACATAAAAATGTGAGAATTGCACAACACCTTTAATGGAGGAGTCGTTTGATGAGGATTTCCCGTAAATGACGTTTTGTTTATTTTGTTTTCTTCGTTCACTAGCATCTTGAATTCCTCGGAATCCTCATTCTCTGACCGAACTGGTCCTGAAGACGTGTCGTCCTGAGTATTTGCGGCATAAGGCGTATGTATGTATACCACAATTGTTGAATAATTTTCTCTGATATTGGCTGCTTTCAATCAGATTGTACTGATCATTAATATTTACAATTCTTGAGTGAAGTAGTTTTACAAGGATCTTAGATATTGCTGGTAGTATAGCAACTGAACTGCAATTGTTTGATTTGTTTACTTGAGCTGATTTTTGCTCATCCTATAAGCAGCGGAGCCGCATGGAAATCGGCAGATTGCTTGGTTCTTCTCCTGTGAGTTCTCCTTGGGAAGACCAACCGAGACAGTCTGGCTGTGAGTTTTCCTGACAGACTTTACCTTCTCCGCCTGGCTGTGAGTTTTCCTGACAGGCGTTCCTTAATTGTCACTGATATACTACCTGTCCGAGAAGCCGAGAAGTGAGGGGAGCCGAAGAGTCCAGTAAGCTACAGTGCGTCCGAGAGGTGGAGAAGCCGTACGAGGTCAGCCATTCACAAGGGGTCCAAGAAGTATAGAAGCCGACCGACCGGAGATATAGGGGGTGGTGTAGAGTTTAAATCCGAAGAATACTTTTGTATTTTATTGTATATGTTATTCGCAATAGCCGAAAACGCCCACTGCCCGAATTTTTTACCCACAACGCGTTGTGGGTAACTAAATTTACCCACGATGCGTTGCGACTTCACGTTTACGGACAGTGGGTAAATTTATTTACCCACAACGCGTTGTGGGTAAACTTACTCGCCCAGAACGAATTGTAATAATTGGGCAAGAGGTCTTCGTATTATTCAGAGCACAAAAAATCGAAGTTTCGATACAGGCATAAAACGAACACCATACGAAGCATTGTTTGACACTTCACAACGAAATGGACTGTTGGATACATGCTTAGACAAATCTATCATAAACAAAATTGAGACTGAAGAGCGGCTTGAAGAACAACTGGGTTTGATAGAACAATCTTTGGAAAAAGCAATTACGGTACATGAAGAATCGGATTCTGAAATTTCTGATGAAGAACTTGAAAATGAAACACAAGTAAGTAGCAAAAACAGAAGCATGGTGATCGAAAATGAAGAGATGAATAAATGTATAATATCTGTAATGATATATAAATCCCAGAAAATGTGTGTATTGAATGCAACGAACAGTTTCATGCGACCTGTAGTCCTAATAATGATGTGCCACTATGCAAACTTTGTGGAAATAAAAGAGCAGTTGACATCGAAAGAAAAGGTTGTAAGCGTGCAAAAACAAATAGCACCTTGTTTCTATTTAAGAACTAAAATACTTTTCACTTTTAACAAAAAACCTTATTTGTTCCGATAATAATATTCCGGAGAAAGAACTTAAGTCCTTGTTCCGAGAACAAGGACTTAAGTTTTTTCCTTTTCAGTTTTATTCCAATGAAAGTATTTTTATTATTAAGTATGTCATTTTATTTTTGACGCCCTATCGATAAAACGCCACATTCCGACATGGACAAAAGTAGAACCTAAAGCGAAAAAGATTTAGTTCGCTTGTGGGTAAATAAATATACCCACAACGCGTTCTGGGTAAACAAATTTACTCACAACGCGTTGTGGGTAAATAAATTTACCCACTCTCTGCAAACGTGAAGTCGCAACGCGTCGTGGGTAAATTCAGTTACCCACAACGCGTTGTGGGTAAAAAATTCGGGCAGTGGGCGTTTTCGGCTATTGTGAATAACATATATATCATTTTGTAAATATTGTAAATAAATATATTATTGGGCAGAGGAGATTTTTGAACACCTGGAACCTGGCGAGCTAACCCGCAAGAGAGAAACAACTCTCTAAAATTTGGCGCCCGAGACATGCTAATTGGGTCACAATTTTACTAAAAATAATCGGTAACTTCAATGTCAGCTGATGTGAACACAGGTTATGTTATGACTTTTTAGATGTTACTACAAAATATTAATATCGGTCGCAAAATCTCCGTGGTCGTAGGAAAAATAGCGTACGCAACTCGCAAGAAAGTGAATTTCGTACTGGAGTAATATCCTCATTCGACTAGCGCCTCGTTCAGCTAATTTCACATTCGCACAAAATTCGTCACTTTCTAGCTCGTTGCGTAATATACCATTTTAGTACTTTAGGACAGTCCATAATAGTTTTTTTTGTAATTTGCCACAGTCCAAACAAGTTAAAGTTGGATAGCAAAATTTTGTCAATGTATATTTTTTATGATGTAAATAATAATTTTATTGAAAATTATAACTACGTATAGATGGCGCTAAAAATGGAGGATATTCGGTAATTGTAAGTGTCAAAAATTGTGTTTAAAATGCATTCTTGTAACTTTTATAGCTATGTATTCAACAAAACACAAATAGATTTATTATGTAAAGCTTTAGTAAATCTCAAAAAACTTGTGCCAATGCGTTAAATTTAAATCAAAAAAGTAAGTACCGAATATCGAAGTTCATATTTTGCCACCAGAAGGCGAGCGGAATCTAAAAATTCCCAATAGACTGTCGTAAAGTACTAAAAAATAGCTTTCCAATGATGTATTGCATGAGATATATTTCCATTTAAAAAATTCAAGATGGCTGCCGTGCCAAAAATCCGGGCGATAAAAAAAATCTTTTTTCATGTTTAAAAATACTTGTACCAAGGCCCCATTTGATCCCACCAAATTTCAATTCTTTTTATCCAGGCACCGACCAACGCTGCTCCGAAAAACAAACACGTTTGATTATTATACAGGGTCGCTGCTTGGGTCGGGAGTCGGTGCTGCACCATGTTCACGCGCATAAAAAACAATGTGTTTGTTTTAATGCTTGAGTCGGTGCTGCACCATGTTTGATACTTGATACTTCGATACTTGTATAGGGTTGCTGCTTGAGTCGGGAGTCGGTGCTGCACCATGTTCACGCGCATAAGAAACAATGTGTTTGTTTTTAGTGCTTGGATCGCTGCTTGAGTCGGTGCTGCACCATGTTTCTACCCTTATTGAAAAAATAAATTTGACAAATAATATACAAAAAATCAAAAAAAGATGTTCAAAACAAAAAGCGGGACTTTTTTAACATTCCGCGGGACGCGGGACAAATGATAAAAAATCGGGACTGTCCCGCCAAAATCTGGCCATTCGATTTGAACATTTGATGCAAGAGATTTGATTCCTGGAACGCATAGCAATAGCAGGTATTCCGTGCATCACCTCCCGAGCTATGGCTTCATATACGGGCATGCGCAATCGTTTTAATTATCTTCAAATTGGCTATTTGATTGAGAATTCGCTATATTTTAGGTATATCCTCGTCGATTATAGACGATTTTCTAGTTTCACTTGACTCAAGAATATTTAAAAGCAGTTCCTTCATTTTAAATTTAATTTATGAATGAATTTATAAAATTTATTATTTATTTTATAAAGCGAAGGCACAAACAATGGATAAGATAAAATAAGACATTGGTTATACATATACATTTTTATTATGTTTTTAATAATGAAAAGGGACATTTGACTTCTCCAGCATAAAATCCGATGAAATCCATTCCGATTTATATACCGCATATACGTGTTTTCAATTCGGAACACTCAATGCGCCGTAAAGGCCGATTTATAACGTTACCAATAACCTACGACCTAGAACCCGAAAATATCAACTATACAATTTCAATACTTTCATTTATAACCCAAACATAAAATCCCCGACATAAGAAATGAATTTATTTTATTTCTGGGTCCTAGGTATTTCTGCTTCACTTGTGGTTCCGAATCTGAACGAATTGGCGTTAATATTTGAAAATTTATTAATAAAATTATAACATTGTTTTTGTTTGGTTTTAAAATAATACTATTCGTTTGATTTTGAAGAATCGAGCTTTTAGGAGATTTGTTAACACAATTTTATATTCCGTCAAAACCAATTTTATGCTTTGTTTATGTTTGTGTTTATTTCGTTTATGTTTGGCTGTTTTTTTATTAACAATTAATATATTTAACGGGTATATTATTGTATATTTTGGTTAGAAAATAATCAATCTTATTATTGAGAAAATGACAGTTGACACTAGGCACTAGGTTGACACTGGGTTTTAGGTAACGTTATAAATTAGAAAAAATCATTATGTTGACCTCGAATTTCAGGTTCTGTGTCCTGGGTTATTGGTAACGTTGTAAATCGGCCTTAAACCTGCAAAACCGCATATAATCAATTTGGAATGCTCCCTGGATCTAACACAAATGCTGTAGTTGGAAAATTAAGAAAAATATCATCAATCATCGGCGAGTGATTTAGGAAGATACATGGTGTGATATTCGTAATTACAATTATGTTCTAAATATTTGTTCTCCTTTAATTCTTTAGACCACTCATTTGTTTCAACATCATAACAATCAATTTCATAAAATTCATTATCACGACAAACATTTTTGAAAATATAAATTTTTGATTCCACAAAAATGGCTGCTTTAAAAAGTTGACCATATGGAACTGTAGTAAGAAACCTCCATGAATCATTAGCTACATCATACTCCTCAATGTCCGCAATGGTTACCCCCAAGCTCCGCCAACCTCCGCAGACATATATTTTATCTCCATAGGTGATCATGGTGTGCCCAACACGTGGTGATAAAAGTGGGGCACACGATAACCAAGTGTTGGCTAATGGGTTGTATTTCACCATTGAAGCGGTAAAGTGGGAAGGGGCGTTATTGATACAACCACCTGAAATGTATAGAATGTTCGCAAAATTTACAGAAGCATGCCAGAAGCGGGGTTGTGTTAGGCTTTCAATATACTCCCAGGTTTTCATCATTGGGTCGTAAGTTTCCGCGGTGTTAGTTGCTTTAAATCCAAAAGATCCCGGTGGTCCCCCGTGACGTCTAATAATGTATCCTCCCACCACATAGATTTTATCGACAACTTTACATACACTAAAATACCGCTTTCTATCGACATTCATTCGATCAATTGTTTCCCAATTATTGGTTTTATGTGAGAATTTCGAAACAAATGAATAATCACTATTCTCTTTACAATTTACAAACATATACAATTCATTGTTAAGTACTACACTTCTATAGAACGTGTCTAATTCAGCAACATTATTAGTGTTAGGGATTTTGGTTAATTCGATCCACTTGGTGTCGTTAATAAAATTAAACAAAATAGTTCTGTATTCATGACTTCTAAATAATCTAAATGCACCAACTCTTAATATCGCCTTTTTTAGACCGCGAGTACTGAATTTCGTCCTTAATGAATTGCACGCGAGCATCGACAGTTGCGTGATTTTATCATGAATTAGATGGCTTGAACTATTTTCTGAAAATATCATTTTCAGCCTTTCATTCAATTCCTTTTTAGAAATTTCATAAAATCGCACATGACCCAACATACCTTCCACGTGTTTTAATTTCTCCTCAATTCTGAAACGTATAAATTACAAATATTATTAGTAGTTCAATCAAATTAAATGATTTGGGGAATGATTTCTTTAGAAAATTATTAGGCTCGAGGAAGAAAAAATACAGGGTGCGGGAAAAGCCATGTATAATGCCTATAACGTTCTTAATGTATGTTTGATTAAAGAATTGATATATATCTAGGACCTTACTTTTGTTTTTCTACATCACGTAACTAACTACCAAGTTTGAAATCTTGAATGGAACTGTCCACTTTTTTTTAATAATTTGAATCTTAATAATTTTCTGATTCCAACAGCACGTAAAAAGTGACATTTTTCAACTAATTGGTTAACGATCGTAGGGATTACTATGAGGGAAAACAAACGACAGCTTAAAACAACCGACCAGACAGTCTGTCACTGTTAAACAGTGTTAAAGTCAATGGACGTGTTTTTTCTCAACATAACCAAAAATTCTGCTCCTGTTCCTATTTTAAATTATGGTATCTACTTCACACTTTGACGCTATTGTGAGACGTACATAAGCCTTGAAAAAGACGGGAACAGCCGTCGAGACGTTGGCAAATTGTAGAAAAAGTAGCAATAAAGAAGGAGATCGTTTTAAGCTGTCGTTTGTTTCCTCTCAAAACAAACAATTCATAAACAACTCCTAAAACCTTTAAATGACATGAGAAAATGACACTACAACATATTATGGGCGCGTTCCACTAATGAACACTATAGCCCACGACCACGACCGCAATATTTTCCCATTCCACTAGCTCAAACGGCACCATTCAACAAACGACCACAGAAACCATACCAATACGGTCGTTGTGAGCTTCTTCCGGTCGCCATCGATGACGTTTTTATGCACGAAAGAAACAACCGCGGTCTTATGTGGATCGAGTTTGCGGTCGTCATGAGCATTGCGAGTCTTTAGTGGAACGCGCCCTATAAAAGATAAAATAAACTTGAGAGCTCAGAAATATGAATTTTATAACCTTAAATTTACTTAAAACATTTTTTTTCAAAAGTGAAGGAAAAGTATAACATGGGGCATTCAGAAAATTCTATATAGAATCAAATTATTAAAAAAAATGGTGGACTATTCCATTTAAGATTTCAAACTTGACAGTCTTATCTCAGTCACAGAGAAATGTAAATTTTTAAACCTTACAACATTTATATGAAACATTTTTTGATCAAAGCAATATAAAAAAGTTATAGCCATTATTCAAGACTTTTCCCGCACCTTTAATTTTTTTGATACTTGTTCTTTTTAGAAAAAAATACTCACGTAAGATTGCTGGGCTTAAGTCCCCATTGTAAAACAGCCTCCAATAAATCCAACTCGGAAAAGTTAACTACTTTATCAGCTTTAACGGCATGGTGAATTTGCTCTGGAGGCAAGTTATAAAAATACTCGGTTTGAGAAATGTCCCAAAAGTTTTCATCAATAAAATTAAGGACATGTTCCTTAAGACCAACTAATGAGTGGCACTCGGCGATATTCGCGACAGTACTATAATTTTTCACATCAATATTCAACATCAAAAATTCCTCACAAAATTTAATCACGTCATTTATTTGGATGTAATCGGCGATGGCGAGGATGTCCAAGACGTTTTCCATACAAATTTCAAGTACTAAACCGTGCATGAAGCTCAAAATATCCCCAAATAATTTAGAGGAGGAAATTCCGTAAATTTTAACTTGGTTACTATTCGATTCCAGCATTCCGCTGGAAAACATGGCATTGAAATAATCACTTTTTTCTGAAATTATTGCTTTATTCGCCATAAATTTTTCGCCAGATACAATTAACGTGATGTCGTTGTTCGTGTATTTCCTGGCCATATTGAGTTTATCTAAAAAAATCAATCAAGTAGGTATGTATTAAGTATTAAAATGCTCTAGTTAAAAAAATTTTCGAGGAAAAATGGAATTTAGATTTGACTCGTGTCAAGTTAGCAATACATTTCTTCCATTAATTATTTTTTAAAATGTATGCAAAATATAAACAAAAAAAATTTACCTTACCCTTAACTACAATCACCCATAAAAAATCTAAGGTAAAATTGGCGAAATCAATTTTTTTTGGATGGTTGACCGATTTTTTATTTTTCAGATTTGAAATATATGTTATTTTGAACACCATAAAATGTATTTTAAACAAAATAATTAAAACCTAAATTAGTATTATTTTTGTTTATAAACTACATCTATGAATTAAATCTATTGCTAACTTGACACAAGTTTAAATTTGTCCATTATCTCAAAATGTTAGCAAAGCAAATAGAAGCATGGACGTTAAAACTACTTTTAATAATGAAAATAAATAATAATTATACCTGATTTGCAACTCGAGAATTTTCAAGTAAATTTGGAATATTTTCACTAGCACGTCTTGTTTGCAAGAAATTCACTTCGCAACTAAAAACTCATCAAACAATTGGGGGGGGGGGGGGGGGGTGTAATCCTGACTGAATTGGTCAAAAGAATTATGGGTGAACGTAAAAGGTAGTTTAATACATTTATGAAGCTTTTAACCCAAAATTATCTTCAAATACTAAGAAACTAATCGACTACTGTAATTTTTACGAGAAAAATATTACCAAAATTTATTACTGTACTGAGTCATCGGGTTCAGATTTTCTCGGAATCGATGTAAATTTTTTTACAAAAACTAAAACCCTGATTTTTACCAAATATTTTTTAAAAAAATTTTAACATACATATAAAACAGCGCTCCAAAAATTTCTTAAAATTTTGCTTAATTTTGGGATGCTGCAAAAAGTTTACAAATATACTCTCAGCAAAAATCTAAACTATACACACTCTTCGTTTATAACTTCACTTATTACTAGCATTGAAAAAAAATATTACTTCAATTAATTTTTAGAATTTTGCAAACAAACATTTTTTCTTAAGAGCCGTATGATTATTTGGAAAAAATTAAGAAAAAAACACCACTGGATAAAAATATGAACCAAAATGCAAATACCAAGCAAATTTCAAAATCATGGGTTCAAATTTGCCGACTATTCTCTTAATTTATACCTGCTTATTAAGAAATGAGAGGAAACCCCCAAGGGATTAGGGTAATTATAATACCGGGTGGAAATGAAAACCGGGTCACCTCTATAACTTTTTTATTTATGAATAGAAAAATTTGAAATTTGGCTATGTTCTATGGTTCAAAAAAACAAATTTTATGTGCATTTTTAATTTTCGAAATCACTTCTGGTTTCACCGGAAACACCATGAACTTTGTTGTTTTAAATGTAACATCCCATATTTTTATTCATGGCTTAAAATACTTTTAAAAAAGAAGTATTTTTGAGATATTAGTTTTTATTTTTTTTGTAAAAAAATTTTTTTTCAAAAAAAAAAAAGGTTTTCGAAGTCGGTGAAAAGTACCAAAACTAATTCTAAATAATTCAAATACATAAATAAAATTGTAATTTGAAAAAAAATTTAAGTGGTCTTTGAACTATTAATTTTTAAACTTAGTTAATGAACTGTAGAAGATTTGAGTGATCCATTATAAAGATAAATGATAGGTGTGGAAATAAATGTACTTTTCCTTATACAGGGTGATTTTTTTAACCTGGAAAATGGAATTATCTCGAAAAATACGCATCGCACAGAAAAATTTGCCAGATCGAAACTTTATCTCTCCGAGGGAGGCATATGTTAGTACTAAATTACTCCCATCCCGACACCAACTGCGGGCAGGGCCGGCGGCAACTTTGAATCTTAAATACGAACACCCATTTTTTATCGCAGATTCGGATTCAACGTCAAAAGGTACGTACGATTTGTCCGAAAAATTTTTTTCCATTCGCGACAGATGGCGCTGTAATCACAAAAAATGAACAGAAATCAAAAGAATCAAAAATCAGATAAACATGCATTTATTTTATTTTTCGACGGGCTATTCAATGATAATACGGTTGCTGGTATGTTAAAAAACTACATTTAGCATAACCCAGGAACAACGACGGGGACGTAGTAGTTTTCTGTTCCCTTTGGGGTTCTTGATTAACGTGAGTCCCCTTGTCTCTCATCTTTTGCGGTGCTTCATTAACGTGAGTCCCCTTGCTTCTCACTATTCAAATAAATGCTCGAAATGGTGACCTTGAACTGCAATACATTTGTCGATTCGCCTTGCAAATGATTGTACACAAATGTAACTCTCGCCACATGTCCCTTCTCGAGACCTAAATAATTCTCTTCCATAATTAAACTTTTCTTGTGTTCAGTCGCTTGCATTTGTAGTTATTAACCCGTCTCAGCGTACGAACGTTACCTACATTACCTTAGTTGTAGACACTTGTACCTACTAAAAATTAATTAGGAACAATTTTTGTGAAAATGGAGGTGTTAATAACCATACAAGAAAAAATTGAAATGATTCTTGTTTATGGAGAAGCGGGCAGAAATTTAGAGAATGCTGTCAACCTTTATGCTCAGCGTTTTCCAGACCTGCCGCGATCATGCACTTCGTTTTTCCGTGTTGTCCAACAGTTTACTCGCGAAGGAAGTGTTCAACCGAAGAAAAGGATCCGTCAAAAAACAGTAACCACGTATCTCTTCACCAAGATCTTCATGGCGTTGATTTCGAAAATCGCTTGACATTTTGTCAGTGGGCACGGGAAAAAATATTAATGAATCGTAATTTCTTTCATTGGGTATTATTTTCTGACGAATTAACAATTACAAACCAAGGAGCTGTTAATCGACATAACATGCATTACTGGAGTATTGAAAACCCACACTGGCTGCGTCAGGTTGAGCATCAGCGTCCTTGGTCTGTCAATGTCTGGTGCGGGATAATTGGTAGCAAACTCATAGGTCCCCACATCTTTGAAGGCAATTTAAACGGTGAAATGTATCGAGGTATTATCACGCGAAGTACTTGATCGTGTTTTCGACGGTCGCTGGATTGGTAGAGCTGGTCCGATAAATTGGCCTGCCAGATCACCAGATCTTACTTCACCGGATTTTTTTTTGTGGGGGTACCTGAAAGATAAAGTGTATGAACAAGTACCAACAACTCGTGCTAATATGATTGAACGAATCAGGAATGCTTGTGACCATATTCCTGGAGACGTACTTCTCAGTTGTGTACAGTCATTTGAAGGGCGGATCGACAAATGTATTGAAGTTCAAGGTCACCATTTCGAGCATTTACTTGAATAGTGAGAGGCAAGGGGACTCACGCTAATGAAGCACCCCAAAAGATGAGAGGCAAGGGGCCTCACGTTAATCAAGCACCCCGAAGGGAACAGAAAACTACTACGTCCCCGTCGTTGTTCCTGGGTTATGCTAAATGTAGTTTTTTAACATACCAGCAACCGTATTATCATTGAATAACCCGTCGAAAAATAATAAATGCATGTTTATCTGATTTTTGATTCTTTTGATTTCTGTTCATTTTTTGTGATTACAGCGCCATCTGTCGCGAATGGAAAAATTTTTTTCGGACAAATCGTACGTACCTTTTGACGTTGAATCCGAATCTGCGATAAAAAATGGGTGTTCGTATTTAAGATTCAAAGTTGCCGCCGGCCCTGCCCGCAGTGGGTGTCGGGATTTCATATACAATAGTACATTTATTTCCACACCTATTAGTTAATGAAGATTTTATCAAATATCTCATTTTTTTTAAATGCAATGATGCCGGGTCATTCAACTTTTTAAAAAGAGGATTTTATAACGATTATTTTGGTACCCCATATATAGGGGTATTATTTTGCATGTGCCTGTAATAAAGATACTTAAAAGCTAGTATTTTCCAACTTAAGAAATAAATAAATAAAAAAATAAAAACTAATATCTCAAAAATACTTCTTTTTTAAAAGTATTTTAAGCCATGAATAAAAATATGGGATGTTACATTTAAAAAAACAAAGTTCATGGTGTTTCCGGTGAAACCGGAAGTGATTTCGAAAATAAAAAATGCACATAAAATTTGTTTTTTTGAACCATAGAACATAGCCAAATTTCAAATTTTTTTATTCATAAATAAAGAAGTTATCGAGGTGACCCGGTTTTCATTTCCACCCGGTATATTCACAACTGGGGTTGTAAATTCGTAGGATTCGTTAATACTCAGGGACTTAAAATTTAAAGAATTACCTATTTTATCAGAAAAACCTTTTTAAATGATGATAAATATACCTCCCAGAATCGAAAATAAAATCCTGAATTTTATCAAATATATTTTAAAATACATCTAGATATTGTTTACAATTGCTGTAAAATTTAAAAGTTGTTTATTTTTTCAATTTATGAAAAAAAATTAATTTTATTAGTAATTTTATTAAAATTACATTTTTTGTTTTGATTGGAATGTGAAAATCGATAAATGAATCGTTAATGCTCATGTAGCCCCAACTGTGGGAAACTTAGGTTTCGTACCATGCAATGTCAATAGTATTAATACTTATGTTTCATAAACATCAGTTTTTATTTTATTTTTTATGAAGACTACTTTACGTAAATCTTTTTGTTTTGTGTTAGCATCTGCCTCGAAAATCAAAGATATCAATTTCAACATTCGACATTTGTTGTAAAATTACAGAGATTATTCTACGTTTTTTATTTTCAAAAACACAAAACCTAAATAAATAACTTAAAGGAGGTTATCGTTCTCTGGATGGATCGTGTTCCCAAGTTGATATTCATACTGGATGTATACAAAAGTAAAATATTTAATTTTGTAAAATATTGGGTCATCAAAATATGCGTGGGCTTCAGAAATGACTTTGAGAATTTTTAACACCATTTTGCACAATTCGACAACGATGTCGGGATTAATCCCAACTAGCAGTGCATTAATGCAATGTTAGTTACCGACATCATGTAAATTTTTTAATTTTCAGACTTTAATAATGTATTAATTATGTACTTAATTACATATTTATAAATATTTTATTTTAACTATTGAGCGTGTAGTTTTATCATATAAATAAGTAAATTCACAATTAATTTTTTAAATTTAATTATTGCAGAGTTGCCGTTTTTTTCTTCAATTTTTACAAAAACTCGAATAAAATATTTGGAGCATTAGATAAGATTATGATATTTCTATTACGTGATAAAATGGTATTAGTATTATAGTTTACGAAAGTTATATAGATATCCATTCACTAGAACATCTTGAAATTAAAATGATACGATTTTTACTGTACATTTCGGATTTTCGAAAATATTGGCAACATTGGATAATTTTACATCTGCGTGTCACAAATAAATCCATTAATTTCCAAACGTATTATTTAATTGTAAACCTAAATATAATTTGAATAGGGAAAAAATAGCCGGATTTCGGAATAATATTTTTTGCTTACAAATCAACGTTTCGCACTTCATTCGAAGGCTTCATCAGAGCTCTGACTAAGTCAAATATAAGCAACTGGTTGAATGTTGGTTTAAAGTAAAAATTAACTTAACAAAAATTTGAACATTAATTAACGGTTTCAGATAAAAATTCTTAAGTATAATCGACATACGTGATTTAATAATTTACTTTAAATTCATGGCAGCTAATCAGTTTTAATAAAAAAGACGACGTTCTAGGAAAATCGCACTTATTCTTCTGACGAGATTGCATGATTTTTCCAAACGGTAGTTCCTTAACATAACTGAATACTCTCCCTAGTAACACTACTGAAAACTTTACTGGAATGTGAATAAACCGGTCCTTAAACATTTTTAATTTACTGATAGTTTTACTCTATAAAGAACGTCATTAAGTCAGTCAAAGTGACACACGTAAGTTGACATTCTAGTATACAATCAGCTAAAGTGATTTATGACTCTAATTTTTGTCTTATTTCAACGTCAAAATATTATGTTTATATAATAACATAACTATTTATTAAAAATATATAAAATAGTATAAAAAAAACTCGTTTCATAAATAAGTCGATAATAGCACTTGTCCATTAAAATACTCGCCGCTACGCAGCTCGTATTTTAAAATTGAACGCGTGCTACAATATGCGACTTATGTAACTCGTTTTTTAATACACTATTTCATTTAATAACATACATAACTATTTATTAAAAATAAAGATCGTTCTCTATTATCAGTAACTTTAAGGTAAAAAGGTTTAATAAGCATACACAATGTTTTTCATTTTCACCTATTTATTTTATATTAATAAAATAGCTTCTTTATCAACCGAAGAACCAATAAAGGATGGTTTATAATTTGTTTCAAGAACTGTATCAAAATTTCCATATCTTCTTCATATTCAGTATGAATCAACAGAACAGGTAGACAAAACTTCTTCATAAGTTAACTCTAGTGAATCTATAAAATTTAGAGAACCAATCCGTTCACATGTAGACGAGGTGTCATTACTAGGTGTAGTCTCGTATTGTTCGTGTGTCATCGAAATTATTTTTGAACTTTTTCTTTTCGTTGCTTCTACGTTTTTTGAAACCATATTCTGACTTATTGTTTAGGAATGCATAATTTTTCTGAAATATCCGAACATCGATCGGGTTCCACGAAGCTATTGCGTTTAAATTGTGTTTCCATTTCAGACACCTGAGGTGGAAGTCTGTAAAGCTATACGATAGTTTTCGTACAACGAAAAAACCGTTTGTTGACTAAGTTGCTTGGTAACAGATTTTCTTTTTCTCTTTCTTATACACGTTTTATATTTATTGAAAAAAGATAAAATCCGTCACGATAGCAACATATTCAACAATACGATATTTTCGTTGTACGAAAACAATCGTAAAGCTTACAGACTTCCACCTCTGAGGTGGAAGTCTGTAAGCTACAACGAAAAAATCGTTTGTTTACTAAGTTGCTTGGTGACAGATTTTCTATCACCTTTCCTTATGCACGTTTTGAATTTGTTGAAAGAAGACAAAACGCGTCACCTTAGCAACATATTCAACAAACAATTTTTTCGTTGTACGAAAACAATCGTACAGCTTACAGACTTCCACCTCTGGTGTAAACCGTACGGGTATGCCTTAGGTTATCTTTGTCCTGAATTCTGAATTGATTTCTGCTTACAATTAGAGCAACTTGCTTTATAATCTGTAATAAAAAATGCCGGCTAAAAACGTATATATGGTGAGAAAAATAAAAGAATTAAAAAAATTACCTTCACAAGAAGCAACCTGCGTTTGTAAAATATTAAAATTTATGGAGAGTGTCTCCTCGGGTTCCTCCTGCTTAATTTGTAATGGCTGTAGTTGAGGAAAATTAAAATGCTGTTAAGTTGCAACCGGTTGTGTTGGAGGAATATTAAAATTTATGGAGGGTTCCTCCGCGGATTCCTCCTGCTTATTTGTAATGGCTGTAGTTGAGGAAAATTAAAATACTGTTGAGTTACAACCGGTTGTGTTGGAGGAATATTAAAATTTATGGAGGGTTCCTCCGCGGGTTCCTCCTGCTTATTTGTAATGGCTGTAGTTGAGGAAAATTAAAATGCTGTTGAGTTAAAACCGGTTGTGTTGGAGGAATATTAAAATTTATGGTGGGTTCCTCCTCGGGTTTCTCCTGCTTAATTTGTAATAGCAGTAGTTGAGGAAAATTAAAATGCTGTTGAGTTGCAACCTCTATTTAAAGAAAATACATTCAGGGTGTCTCTTTGAAAACTTCAAATGTCAATTATTTGATAACTATTTTTTTTTTCCAAAAAATAACTGAACACCGTCTATTTGTGTTATATCCATTATAAGACCGATTTAAGCACTCTCACGTCGCTCCGTTAAGCGGGGCGCGTTAACCTCAAATTTCTTAAATGGCAGGACGGGTTGAGTAATATATCATTTGATAGCTGCTTATAATTGGAATTCAACGGTATAAATTAAATTAAAATTGATCGATTCGTTTTAAAGAAAAAAATAAAAACTCACTGCAATAAACAAATTAAAAAAAATTTAAATTAACCGTTACCGTTGCCGCCAAAATATATTTTTCTAATTACAAAATTTTAAATATTGAACAAAAAATTGAAGGTAAGATGTCCTATTTGGTTTTCATGAACAATTTAATTTAATCGCGAAAGGGCAATAAATAAATTTTTCTTTGTGAAAATGCATTTCTGCTTGGAAAATTCTGGAAAACATTTACTCTAACTGTTTATTTCAAAATAACATTATTTTATAAGTAAAAACTAAAAAAAAATACTGCAGACTTTAGATTTTTTTAAATTTCTGAATTACAATAGGTTTTTATTTTTTTTTTCTTTAAAACGAATCGATCAATTTTAATTTAATTTATACCGTTGGATTGAATTGAAAAATTATCTTGCCCTTGAAGAAAATCGGGGGTTATCGGTCTTATAATGTGTCATGTGTCCTCCTCAAAACGAAAATCGACGTGTTCGGTTATTTTTTTGAAAAAAATTTAGTTATCAAATAATCGACATTTGAAGTTTTCAATGAAACGCCCTGTATAATAATGTATAATAATAAAAGAAAAATTCTCATTTCTTCCAACTTATTTTATATTTTTTGGCACTATACCTACTTCATTTTTTAACTAGGAGGACTGATTTAAATTTCCCGCGCTAAAATGCCAAAAATTAACGTCCTTGATTGGTTAAAAGTCAGCAAGATTTACAGTACAAAGAAATGGGGAATTTAATTATGTTTCCGTGCATATTTTATTATTAAAAAACCAAAATAACATAAAATTCTTGCCAAAAGCTGTTTGGTTATTTTTCTAGTAACTTTTATATTGTAAGCTGTTCTTTTCTGTCACTCCTAGTTAAAAACTGAAATATAGTTTTCAAGTTATTTTTTTTTTATTTTTTATTATTTATTTATCAAAGAACAAGTTACATACATAATAAAAATACAGGGTGTCCCATTTTAATTAATCCAGCTGAATATCTTCAAAAAGAAGCGATTTTCTTAAAAATGTTTCAGACAAAAATTGTAGCGACTCGAGGGGCACATTTAATAGTGCCATGGGTTTTTAATTGTTATGGGGTTTTATGGAGGTTTTAAGGGAAAACATTTTTTTTTTCAAATGGGAACCCCTGTTTTTTATTGTAGATTCGTAATCTATGGAAAATAATAAGAAAAATTTTGGTTGTAACTTTTTTTCTAAAATTTCAATTTTTCGCTATATTCACCAAAATGAACACAAATTTTGGGATTTTCGATACAGTTTTACTAAAAAACTAAAGGTCTATAAGAAAACTCGCAGGAGTAAAAAAGTGCTTAATTTAAGGCAAGGATTAATAAAAAATATTATTTTACTTTATTAATAAAATAAATTTAAAAAAAGTTTATTTTATTTTTATTATTTTTTAAGAAAAATATTATTTTTTTTTACTTATAAAAATTTAAAATAAAGTCAAAGGTAATTTTTTAATACACTTAAAGATATTTGGATCTGTTTTTAAATTACGAGAGCTGGTCTAAATAAGATGTTCGAATATTCCTCCATTTTGTTCAATACACATGTTTACTCGTGTGCGAAAAGCCAATGATACATTTCTCAACATTTCAGGAGTGATACTTCGAAAAGCGTCCGTAATTCGTATCATAATATCCTCTCTAGTTGTAGTTGGTCGTTCATAAACCTTATCTTTTATGTAACCCCATAAAAAATAATCCATTTTTGTAAGATCCGGAGATCTTGCTGGCCATAGTGAAGATGTACCTCTAGATTTAAGACAGCGAATGTGGTTTCAACAGGACGGAGCTAGACCCCACACTGCCAGAATTGTTAAAACATTTTTACATAACCAAGTCCCAGTAAACCAATTTGTAACTTATATATAAAATACACATAGATATCTGGTAAATTCTCCTATGTAGCTAATTTAACGTAAAATATATGTATATTTTACATATATAATATTATATTATTTTCTCTATGTAAGTAATAAGTAAAATTTATAATGTGTTATTTATATAGAATTATTTACATATACAATTCATAAGTTCGTATACTGTATATTTTATATATAAATAATTATTTATTATTAATGTAAAATATCGCCTGTGTTATTTACATTAGACATTTAATTTAAAATATACCTACATAAATTATTTACTTATATTCTTTATGCAAATAATTCATACATAAAATATAAAATAAAATAACTTATTAGAAAAATGTATGGAAGTTGGGTTAGAATTTATTTATTTTGTTATAAATAATTTTAACTACTTAATTTTTATAATTGATGTCTTTATTTTGAATATTTTTAAAGTTTAGAATTTTTTCTTAATTTTTTCTGCAAAATTGCGCTTACCAAAGAAATCCAACATTCAACACCGACATTATTAGAAAAAAGTTGAGTTATAATTTATAATTTATTTATTTTGTTAAAAATAATTTTAACTACTTTATTTTTATATATAATTGAACTTCTTTTAACTTCACTAATTTATTTTTAATTTTTTTTTATTTGTATTAAAACAAATATAATATTTATTTAATGTGGAATTGCTTTAAAACAATGTTTTTGTGTATTCATTTCGTGAAGCCTCGATGGTCCAACGGTTAGGTGGCTTGATTCGACAATTTGCGACTGCAACGGCGTAGGTTCGAATCCCGCAAATCCCACTTTAAGATTAACATGGTTTAAGTTAAGATAATATTAATTTATTATACTTGTGATTACTTACTAGAAATGGCCTGGTTGCTGCTAATTACTACATTGTACCGTCCAAGCAAAAAAATGATATTTTTTGTTTTTATTTACTTATATCTGATATATATTTTGTATATAAAAATTTACATAATTTACACATAATAACCTATCCCCAAATATGGCTGACATCCTTACATGATTTATCCCTAATTTCTCTCTAGATTTTACATAAGTTTTCTTACATGTTATATATATTTTACATATATAATACCTCTTTTGGTTTACTGGGGTCCCTTATATGTGGATTCGCTGTCTTAAATCTAGAGGTACATCTTCTAAAAGAGTAGGCATTTCGTTTTGAATTATATTCAAGTAAACATGTTGGTTAAGATTTTATTCATAAAAAAATGGTCCCACAAGATACTCATCCACTATTCCAGCCCAAACGTTTATACACCAACGCCACTCCCAGTAAACCAATTTGTAACTTTTATATAAAATACACATAGATAGCTGGTAAATTCTCATATGTAGCTAATTTAACGTAAAATATATGTATATTTTACATATATAATATTATATTATTTTCTCTATGTAAGTAATAAGTAAAATTTATAATGTGTTATTTATATAGAATTATTTACATATACAATTCATAAGTTCGTATACTGTATATTTTATATATAAATAATTATTTATTATTAATGTAAAATATCGCCTGTGTTATTTACATTAGACATTTAATTTAAAATATACCTACATAAATTATTTACTTATATTCTTTATGCAAATAATTCATACATAAAATATAAAATAAAATAACTTATTAGAAAAATGTATGGAAGTTGGGTTAGAATTTATTTATTTTGTTATAAATAATTTTAACTACTTAATTTTTATATATAATTGAACTTCTTTTAACTTCACTAATTTACTTTTATTTTTAATTTTTTTTATTTGTATTAAAACAAATATAATATATGTGGAATTGCTTTAAAACAATGTTTTTGTGTCTTCATTTCGTGAAGCCTCGATGGTCCAACGGTTAGGTGGCTTGATTCGACAATTTGCGACTGCAACGGCGTGGGTTCGAATCCCGCAAATCCCACTTTAAGTTTGACATGGTTTAAGTTAAGATAATATTAATTTATTATACTTGTTAGTACTTACTAGAAATGGCCTGGTTGCTGCTAATTACTACATCCAAGCAAAAAAATGATATTTTTTGTTTTTATTTACTTATATCTGATATATATTTTGTATATAAAAATTTACATAATTTACACATAATAACCTATCCCCAAATATGGCTGACATCCTTACATGATTTATCCCTAATTTCTCTCTAGATTTTACATAAGTTTTCTTACATGTTATATATATTTTACATATATAATACCTCTTTTGGTTTACTGGGCTGTAATCTATGATCTCTTTGCCAATGTGGATTATTTTCAGAATAATAATGAGCATTATGAAGAATTACTCCACCCTCTCGTAAAAGTGGTTGCTTATTACTGACGTTTTGTAAAAGTGGTTGCTTATTTTAGAAAATGATTCCCACTTCACGTCACTATAAAAAATTTTTTTTCAAAATTTTTAATTTTTTTTAATATTTAGTATCATAAAACTTCAGTATTCTGATTATTCCTCGCGCCAGGGGAGGGTTAGGGCTATAAAAAAAATACCCCCAAACCTGACAGGAACCGAGGCAGCAACCAGAAAATGGGAATCATTTTCTAAAATAAGCAACCACTTTTACGAGACGTCAGTAATAAGCAACCACTTTTACGAGACGTTAGTAAAAGTGGTTGCCAATTTTTGAAAATCGAACTTGTGGGATCTCTTATTTTCCTGCTGCCACTAATAAGCGTTCTCTCGGAGACTGGCAGGATCGCATTTTTTTATAGCCCTAACCCTCCCCTGTCGTGAGGAGAAAACAGAATCCTAAAGTTTTATGATACTAGACATTAGAAAAAAATAAAAATTTTGAAATAAAAAATTTATAGTGGCGTTCGGTCTACACGTGGCAGCAGTGCCATTTTGTGTTCCCCCTCAATGACGTAACGAATTATGTGTACGACCTTGAAAAGTTTTATCACACTAGACCTAGTGTCGCCGCTTAGACTATTATAATTGTTATATATATTTATTTTAAACTTATAAAATTATTTTGCTCTAAATTTTTTTAAAATAAAATTTTGTTAAGTATATAAATATGTTTTGTTTTTTATTTTGAAAACTAGTGGTAGAAAAAGTGTAGAAAATGCCAGAGTTTCGTAGCAACTTTGTTTCAGAATGAGTTTTTTAATTGACAATATGTCCAAAGTACTTCAATAAATTCCGCTACCCTCATTACGATACTTCCTGGTCAATAACAAACCAGATTATTCACCAGGAACTTACTGGTGAATATACACTGCCTAAAATCAATATTTTATTGGGACACCCTATACATTTCTAAAAATTCTACAGTTGGTGGCGCCGAGTCCGTATTACCAACTAACTTCAATCAAAGAATTGTCAAAAAACCACGTGTTTATTTTGTCAAAAAAATAACCTGAAAATCATGAAAAATATAAGCGAAAATTTGTTAAAAACAAAAATGACTGATTTACCAGGATTCGAGGATCCTAATAAAGCAGTAGATATTGATGATGATTCTGAGGAAAAGACCAAAAAGAAGCTTAAAAAATCAGGTGGATTTCAATCCATGGGTTTGAGTTTTAATGTTTTAAAAGGTGTTCAACGAAGAGGGTATAAAATTCCCACCCCTATTCAACGAAAAGTAAGTGAACTTAGAAATTATATGTTTTTATTGTTAAATTGATTTATGTAGCTTTGGCGTATTAGGTAAGGTTTCATTGACGATGTTTCCATGCAGTAAACGCTATACTTGATTCTAATTGGGTTTCTAAATAAATCTTCCAATCAGAAGTAAGCACAACGTTTTCAAATCGATTTCAATACAGCATGGAAACGTACTAATTGTGTCGGTAGAAAATTTTCCCTCGGTTAATAAATATAATACAAACGTCGATTTTTGAATATTTGCATCTTTATCGCTTTAATAATAAATTGTTTTCTTATTTTATTTCAGGCAATACCTCTAGTTTTAGAAGGACGTGATGTAGTAGCCATGGCTCGAACGGGTAGTGGAAAAACTGCTTGTTTTTTAATCCCGATGTTTGAAAAACTAAAAGTGCGCTGTGCCAAAGCAGGAGCTAGAGCGATAGTTTTATCTCCAACACGTGAATTAGCTCTACAGGTAAACCACAATTAGGAAGTTTCCATTTTTTTTATTTTTCTCCTAAACATAATCCTAAGTATTTAAAAATTAATGGTGAAAGATTTATTGAAATATCTTTAAAAATGACAGAGTTATGCCGCTTCAAAGTTTAAATTTGAAAAACTACTCGCTTTGGCGTGTGACGTCATAACTTATGCTCATAGCCACGACCGTATATGCGTTACAGCACGCTATCACGAAAACAAGAGTTGTTGCCTCCCCTTGTGTTCTTGTGTTGGAATTTTTGTATATTTCAATTTACCTATCCAAACAATATAAATATGAGCAAAAAATATTTTTTTAATGTCCAGAGACAAAAATTAAGAGCTATCTTTCCTCTATTATTTGGTGCGTTTTAGAGGTTGAGTCTATTGAACGTACAACAATTAGTAATTGAAATATTTCAATTTTTTTCTGATCCTAAAATAAGATTATGTGGTCTTCAGACTGGGTTAATCGTTTTTTTAAAATAGTATACCATAATGTTGTAAATAATTATTGAAAATCAGCATTTTTATACACTTTTGTGCATTGATTATGCACCTTAAATTTTACCTTTTTCAAAATGTTAATAATCTACTCTGTGTAGAATAAATATTTATCTATTAGGATGTAAAATTTCAAACTCTTAAATTAATTATTTAGAGTGGTGTTTCCTGAAAATAATTTCTTTTTTCAGAGGTACACTCGAGTTTTGGGCACTCCACATAAAATTAGGACGTTTCCATTTTTTTTATTTTTCTCCTAAACACAATCCTAAGTATTTAAAAATTAATGGTGAAAGAATTATTTAAATATCTTTAAAAGTGACAAAGTTATGCCGCTTCAAAGTTTAAATTTGAATAAATTTAAATAAAAACCCCCACCTTTTTTACTCGTTTTGATTGAAATTCATGTCACCTAAACGATGATATAAAAAATGATTACATTTGTAAACAAATTTTTTACAATTTTCTTATAAAAAAATTGTTAATGTCAACTTAAGTTTAATATTTTATGAAATCTTCGGATGTCCATTTTGAAGAGAGAGGTATTTTATGGTGTTTGGAAAATAGTATACTTTTTCTCTTCGAATTTTTATATTCACAGACCGGTTTCGGCAGTTACGCCATCATCAGTGTGCACATCAAATGTTCCAGAAGCCCAAAATCAAGAACGGTGTCAACATTTAATTGTATTGAAAAATATGCCAAAATTAAACTTAGAAAGCTTGTTTTAGCTTGTTAAATAATAAAATGAGGTTGAAAGTTTATTTTAGCTAAAGCATGTTTTCAATTAATTAATTTATTATTTAAAGAGCTAAAATAAACTTTCAACCTCATTTTATTATTTAACAAGCTAAAACAAGCTTTCTAAGTTTAATTTTGGCATATTTTTCAATACAATTAAATGTTGACACCGTTCTTGATTTTGGGCTTCTGGAACATTTGACGTGCACACTGATGATGGCGTAACTGCCGAAACCGGTCTGTGAATATAAAAATTCGAAGAGAAAAAGTATACTATTTTCCAAACACCATAAAATTTAATATTTTATTCTTTGTATTTTTTTTACATTTAAATAGAAAAGAATCTGTTTTTCAAGCTTATTGAAGTAAAAAGATTTTTTATTCTAAAATTTGTTTATAAATGTAATCATTTTTTAAAGTAAGGTGAATGTCAATCAAGAACGAGTAAAAAAGTGGGGTTTTTAATAAAAAAAAATCAATGATGTCGTCATTGCTAAATCACCAGTGACGTCATTAATATTTTTTCTATACCAAAAGATGGCATTTAAAAATCTAAAATTTACCTACGCGAGCGATTTTCTCAAAAAAATTAAATACGACATTAACGAATTTTGTTCCAAACTTTTAACATCACCATGTATAAATAACACGAAAAACAAAAATTCCAAGAAAAAAAATTAAACAGGGTGGCAAATTCACTCTCAAGCCATTTCGCATGGTTAACCATTTTTATAATAAATAATATATTATATTAATTAAAAGCATTAGGTGTAATTTTTATTGCAGTACTAACAGTCGGCTACGTTATTTCCGCGTTTTTTTGTTTAAAGACAATTTTTAGAAAAAAATGTTTAAATATAATCAATGATAATGTAATGCAGCCGACTTGAGCCTTAATGGACGAATACTGGTGCATTTAACTTAGATTTAAAAACAATAGATTTGCACCTCGGATTTCAGCGCTACTATATGTATAGTGAATTACTTGCAAAAAAATTCATTATCATAACTATATCCACTTTAGGTAAATTATTTGAAACCTCCTTCCATGTTTCTTCTTTTTACGTTGTTTTACACCAAAATAATTCAAATCTCACATGTAAAACACAACGCACACTGCAAGCTGGCAGCCACTATCATAACTTATGACATCATAGCGAGTGAACGAGACGTTAGCGAGTCTCGTTCACAGAGCGCTCATAAAAAATTAAATATCTCCGTTGTTTTTTGAGATACTGAAATAAATCTTTCACCATTTTTAATGATATCCTTAGTTTTATAATTTCGTGTCAAAATTATTACTATTTTCTACTGATGGAAACTTCTTAATTTAGACCCCAACGTTTTTATAGATTTTTTGAAATTCATAATATTTTGGTTTAAAATATTTTATAAATTATTATTACAAATTCTTTTATGCTTTTAATTATATTTTTAGACTCTTAAATTTATCAAAGAAATTGGAAGATTCTTGGATTTAAAATCGGCAGTAATTTTGGGTGGAGATTCAATGACTGATCAATTCTCAGTGATTCATGGAAATCCAGATATTATAGTAGCTACTCCTGGTCGTTTATTGCATGTTTGTGTTGAAATGGATCTTAAGTTAAGTTCTGTTGAGTACATTGTTTTTGATGAAGCTGATCGATTGTTTGAAATGGGTTTCGGAGAACAATTAAATGAAATTGTCAATCGTTTACCTGACACAAGGCAGACTGTACTTTTTTCAGCTACTCTTCCAAAAGTTCTGGTTGAATTTGCAAAGGCTGGATTGAGTGATCCTGTGTTATTAAGGTAAATATGGTAATATATTAAAAGTTCTCAAGTAATTAATAGAGAGATTGATACATGTTATCATCATTGAAGATTTTATGATTTCATTAAAAAAAATTATTTAAGAGGATAGCTGGTGTATTAGGTAGGGTCTTATGTTTTTGATCATAAAAAGTTTTCTACGAAAGATTTTTTTAATTTTCTTTTTGGGGTGCAATGTAGAATCTTCAAGCTATAATTTTTTGCAATTTTTATCTTTGTGAAGTAAAAATTGCGCGTATTTTGCAATTTTCTTTAAAAACAAACCCCAGAAAAACTACAACTTATTTTCGATTTTTTCAAAGTTAATTTAGAAAAGGATACCCCAAGGCATGTTTTGTATTAAATTTAAAACATAAATATTGCATTATAACATAGTTATAAGCTTTTGAAATTTAGAATTTTTTTTGCATTTTTAAAAATCGCCCAAAATAAATATAAATCAAAAATATACGAAAAAAAAGGGAATCTCAACATTCTCTTAAATGTCTGGAAAAGATATGTGAAAACCGATTTTGATTTTTTTGATTGGTATGGCTGTACTTTGTCTTTGAAATCAACAGAAATTTACATTGAAATCGCCTATACCCAAATTACACCGGCTATCCTCTTAACCGAAATTAGCAATCTACAGGGAGTTTTTAAATATATGCGAAGAAATTCTACAGGCGATTCCTTGACCAATTCTAAGACAAAACGTAAAGGATAAAAATTTTCTCAAAAGTGCTCTATTTTTTAGTTATGGGGTGTCAAACTTTCTATATTTTTTTCATTTTTTGAGTATAACTTCTTTATTTTTTAAGATAATTTGATCAAATTTGAAACACACTCTAGTTATTATAGTCGTAACAAGATAAAAATATCGAAATAAAATACAGGGGGATGTATTTTGCGGGTATAGACCCCATTTTTTATGCCATAACTTTTTTGTGCTACCCCACTTAACATTTTAAATGAAATATTCTAATTCCTTGCTTTTTTCTGAAAATTTTTGATCATTTTAATTTTTTCACAGCTGGTACGGTTTAGAAATTATTTAAAAACATGTAAGGAAGGAATTAGAATATCTCATTTAAAATGATAAGTGGGGTAGCACAAAAAAGTTATGGCATAAAAAATGGAGTCTATACCCCCAAAATACATCCCCCTGTATTTTATTTCGATATTTGATATTTTTATCTTAACTAGAGTGTGTTTCAAATTTGATCAAATTATCTTAAAAAATAAAGAAGTTATACTCAAAAAATGAAAAAAATATAGAAAGTTATATAACTAAAAAATAGAGCACTTTTGAGAAAATTTTTATTCTTTACTTTTGTCTTAGAGTTGGTCAAGGAATCGCCTGTAGAATTTCTTCGCATATATTTAGAAACACCCTGTATAGTTTCTATACAAATCTTCAGTACTACAGATAATGTATCCTAACTTTGAAGAACAATTTTTATTCAGTTACAATTATTTATTTTACTTTAGCATTATGATCAGTGTGTTGCGTTTCAAATTAAAAATTTGAAAGTAACTAATTTAAAGTTGTAGTTTAAAGAAAGAAGAAAAAAATTCAAGTCTCAACGAGTTTTTCTTCAAAAGTTGTGAATTTATTTTGTATAAAATATGGCATTCTGGTAAATGATTAAAGGTGTATTTTGAAAAATTCATTTTTCGCATAAGACGCCTCAATACCAACTGCGTTTTTCCGATGTAAACAAGCCGTTCTTTTCTGTATAATTTTTTTGTTTGCAAATATATTCCAAAAAACTGAACATACTTGCAAAGCTATTAATGTGAGTAATATGATATGATAAAAAATTGTTTCTACTTTTTTGTAAAAATCACAAAAAATTGAAAACAAATGAATACTTTGTTTTTATTGTATTTTTCAACATTTTATGATTTGTACAAAAAAATAGAAACAATTTTTTATCATATCATATTACTCACATTAATAGCTTTCCAAGTATGTTCAGTTTTTTGGAATTTATTTGCAAACAAAAAAATTATAAAGAAAAGAACGGTTTGTTTACATCGAAGAAACATATTTGGTATTGAGGCATCTTAATAACTAAAATTAAGAAACAAAAATTCGTATAGTTAAGTTTGGAAAAATTATCGATATTATCTTATTAAATTTTTTAAAATTTAATTACATCCTAAAAATATTTTGATTTTTTGGGGTGCAAATTTTTTTTTGGAGGGTGTAGAGGATAAGTGACCCCCTTCATTTCATCCATTTTCTATTCTTTCATTTGCGGGATCAATTTTGAAAAAAAAAATGTTTGAGATATTTTTTAGGCCACGGCTTGAAATTTTTAATGGAAATTGGTTTTTATTTTTTTTCTCGAAAGTTACCGGTTTCAAATTTTTACCAAAGATACACACTGTGGATAGACACATTTTAAAAAATATTTGGTTCAAATCGGTTAAACAATTTTTTTGGAAAAAGTTCGCAAAATATTATCAAAATTTTGGAACAAACGGCTCTGGACATCGTGAATATTTGTATAGGGAGTTTGGGAGAGAATTTTGAGCCATTAAACGTCACGGTGGTGGTGTTTACAGTTTCAAAGATATTAATTATTTTTCAAGGTTTTTGTTCTTTTGTTTTTATTGTTTGTCGGTTTTAGAGTTATAGGACTATGTTATAAGAAAATACTATGCAGTTTTGCTGCTCCTATAACCCTAAAACTGACAAACGATATTAATTATTTTGTGAAAAGTGAAAAATTTCATATAGTCCGGGAGCCAACAATAGAAAAAAAATGTATTAAATAGTACCAGTACAAACCCACAAAATCTTAATTAATAGCACATGTCGATAGTACAAATTTATTCGCCATACAAATTCGATGGCTAGTGGTTTTAATATTTCCCAAAGAAAATGCTTGGAAATTTTCAAATCATTCTACACCGTCTGGCATTTGTTTTAGTTTACTTAAATAAAGAAAAAGTCCAACGGAAAATAGTCGCCATACATTTTGGATGGGTACCAAGGACTCTTGGGCTATTCGATTATGTCTTGTTATTGACCACTTTTTGAATCTCGTTACAGCGTCTGGCAATTTGATAGTTTCAGAGATTTATATCTAAAAACTGAAATTATGACTAATATATAATATCGGTTTTTGATTTAAATCTATGAAACTATCAAAATGCCAGACGGTGTAACGAAATTCTAAAAGTGGTCAATAAAAAGACATAATCGAACAGTTCAGAGTCCTCGGTACCCACCCAAAATGTATGGCGACTGTTTTCCGTTGGACTTTTTCTTTCCTTAAGTAAACTAAAACAAATGCCAGATGTTGTAGAATGATTTGAAAATTGTATATTTTCCAAGCATTTTCTTTGGGAAATATTAAAACCACTAGCCATCGAATTTGTATGGCGAATAAATTTTTACGATCGATATGTGCTATTAATTAAGATTTTGTGGGTTTGTACTGGTACAATTTAATACATTTTTTTTCTATTGTTGGCTCCCGGACTAATACATTTCGACATGAAACTATGTTATGAATAATTTTAATTGTAATGTATTGAATATGTTTGATTAGGTTGGATGTTGAGTCAAAATTACCAACTGAATTACAATTATGGTTCGTAACTGTGCGACCTGAGGAAAGAATAGCAGCACTTCTGGTATTGTTAAAAAATCACATTGATTTAGACCAACAAACAGTCGTTTTTGCTGCAACAAAACATCATGTCGAATATATTCATATGGTTTGTTTATATTATTTTTTGACGTAAAGATTTTTTAAGAAGCAACTTTTAGATTTTGGATGCTGTTGGAATAACCAATACATATATTTATTCAAACTTAGATCCAAGTGCTCGTAAAATACATGCAGCTAAATTTACGCAGGGAAAAGCAAAGGTTTTGATTGTAACCGATGTTGCTGCTCGTGGTATTGATATACCAAAATTGGATAATGTTATTAACTTCCATTTTCCAGCAAAGTCTAAATTATTCGTCCACAGAGTAGGTAAGAATCAATAAAAATTTTATGAAATATTTTCCTCAAAGTTATTGTGTAACTCCAAATTTACTGTTTTATTTAAAATAACTGAATTATCTAAATATTTTCTTAACTGTTAAAAAATATTTTTGAATAATTGTGGCTTCATTAGTTTTATACTCCAAAAAATAAAGAATGTGAGGTGTTTCATTAAAAAAAACAATATTATGATTATAAAATTAAATATCCCGTCCCACCCAAATATTTACTTACTATAAATTTCAGGAAGATGTGCAAGAGCTGGTAGATCAGGAACAGCCTATTCACTTTGTGGGCCAGATGAATTTGCCTACTTAATTGATTTGCATTTGTTTTTAAATAGACCAATGCATTTGGCTACACCAAGTAATAAGAAAGGTGCAACAGTTGGACGTATACCACAATCTTTAATTGAAGAGCAACATTGTACTTTACTTACTCTATTTGAAAATTGCACTGATATTGTAAGTTAAAACATCGGTTTATTTCTAATACAAATTTTTAAACTAAGATTCCAATAATTTTATTGGAATTATTGCTAAGACATTTTAATATTTTTTAGGTAAGCATGAAAAAAGTATCAGAAAATGGCTACATGCAATATCTTAAGTCAAGACCAAATGCATCGGTAGAAAGTAATAGAAAAGTTAAACAAACAAATATAGGAAATTGTGGAGTGCACCCTATATTTGATGAGGTGGAAGAAAAAAGTGAAAATGATAGAGAAAATGTTCTAGACAAAATGAAAATTTATCGACCACAAGGGGTAATTTATTATAACGATTTAATTTAAAGTGAATACTAACGTATATAAAGTTGGAAATACATTTATAGAAACTTGCAAAAAAAGGGTGGGAGATTTTGTTACTAATTTGTTACACTAAAAAAAATTTGTACCTTGAACCATTTTTGAGAAATCTCCAAACAGCCAACTTGAATCTGAAGTTAGCAGTCATCGCGATAACTTGGAGGGTATTCATCCAAGGATTGTCATTAGTGTACCTAAATTTTTTACTTAAAAGGTACTTTCAGATGCACTGGCCGTTTTTTTTTTAATAAAAAAATTTACTGAAAATTTTTTTTATAAGAATATATTTCAAATACATTCATATGACATCAGAAAATAAATTTAATTGCTATATTCCAACTCTACCAAACTTATAATAACTAAAAACAATTTGTGACGTTATCTCTATTGAGAAAAAATCCCTAAAAATAGCATATTTAGAAGACTGTCTTACTCTCTGACCAAAAATGTATAATAAATTGTTTTTAATTACACAATCTCTGTAAAAACTAAAAAGCCTTTAAAAAATCTGAAAAATTGCGAGCTTCTCATGTAACAATAAAAAAAAACGAACAAACTATTCACCGCAGTTTCTTGAGCGTGTGACTTGCTTTGATGTTTGTATGAATAAATTTAAAAATAATTTTGTAACAAATTGTATATCACTTCGGATATGTCCAGAAAAAAATTAGAAAATACAATTTGTCCAAAAAAATGCTGGCAGCCAATGTAACAAAATATAAACGAAACGAATTTTTTTAAAATTTTAGGAGCGCTTGACTTGTTCTGATGTTTGGATGAAAAAAATGTAATAATTTTGCAACAAATTGTATATCGATTCAGAAATTTCCAGAAAAGCAGTAGAAAGTACGCATTGTCCAAAAAAGTTCTGGCAGCTAAAGTAACAAAATAAAAACAAAACATATTCACTTGAATTTTTATAAAATTTTAGGAGCACGTGAATTTTTCTAATGTTTGCTTGAATAAATTTAAAAATAATTTGGTAACAAATTGTTCATCACTTCAGGAATGCCCAGAAAAGCAGTAGAAAGTACAATTTGTCCAAAAATGTGCTGGCAGCTAAAGTAACAAAATATAAATAAAACATATTCACTTGAATTTTTATAAAATTTTTGGAGCGCGTTAATTTTTCTAATGTTTGCTTGAATAAATTTAAAAATAATTTTGTAACAAATTGTTCATCACTTCAGGAATGCCTAGAAAAGCAATAGAAAGTAAAATTTGTCCAAAAAAGTGCTAGCAACTAAAGCAATAAAGAATAAAGTCCTAAAATTTTATAAAAATTCAAATGATATGTTTCGTTTATATTTTATTACTTTAGCTGCCAGCACATTTTTGGACAAATTATACTTTCTAATGCCTTTTTGGACATATCTGAAGTGATATACAATTTTTTACAAAATTATTTTTAAATTTTGGCCAGAGAGACGCATAAGATACTAGGCCGACAGAGGCCGTTCTTCTAAAATATGCTATTTTTAGGGATTTTTTTCTCAATAGAGATAACGTAACAAATTGTTTTTAGTTATTTACCTTCATTTTGCAAAAAAGCCAACTTTATATAGGTACATTGAATACTACTATTTTTTAAATACATACATTTTTAGACAATATTTGAAATATGTAGCAAAAACAACTCTCAAGATTATATTGTGATGAAACAAAAGAGAGCGCTGCATAAAGACCACATTGAAGCACATCATCAAAAATCAAATGCTTTGGAAAATTTTATTGAAAAACCTGAAGTTAATTTGCCTTCAAGTAATAATGATGATATTGAGGATACTTTTAAGGATATAATCTTGCCTAAAAAAAGGCGAATTGATGATCTTTATAAAACGAAAAATAAAAAGATGAAAATGACTAAAGATGAAAATTATATTCCATATGCGCCCACAGATAAACACACGGAAGCAGGGTATGATTTATTTAAAGATTTTAATAGTTAATTTAATTATATTATTATTAGTTTGGCTGTCAACAATTTCCAACATGAAGCAAATAAAGTTCAATTTGAATTAACTGGAGACTCTGAAGATGCGTTGAATCAAAAACGTCAACAAATTAAGTGGGATCGTAAGAAGAAAAAGTTAATTACTGTAAACCCTGTAAGTACTAAATACACATTTTCTGCATTCCTGATCAATACTAAAAATATTCTTAATTCCTTAACTGCTGGGAATTTTAATACGAGATTAGATTAGCTCTTTTGATTTTTAAAATTTAGGCGAACTCTATAAGAAATTAAGTATAAGATGGGATTATGAAACTTTTTCGTGATACAAAAATTGACGCCAGCGCATCCGTGTCTATAAGCTTTGTTCGGACGAGTTTTTTTTTCAGTCACGAATCCGAAACAAAACTGCTGCGGCGACTTTTAGTCACAAACACACCCTAGTGTCGCAGTGTGAACTAGACTCATCTTTATATGGCCAACGTTTTTTCCTGAAACTTGTATAAATAATATTATACTTAAATTGCATGTTTTTAGAATTCAAAAGTGGGAAAAATCAAAACAGAGTCGGGAGTTTGGATTTCTTCAACATTCAAGACCAATCGTTATAATGAATGGAAGGAACAAATGAAAATTTCTGAAAATAAGGGTGATTCAGATGATGAAGATACTAATAAAACTAGAGGTAAAATTTACAGGATCTTTCTTTAATATTTTATTTATAAAATTTCGTACATCTTAGGTATGGAAAAGAGAATACCTCATACTCATTGGGCAAAACATAATGAAAAAATGAAAAATAAAAAGGCAAAATCAGAATTCAAAACATCAGATGAGATAGTTAAAGCTCGATTAAAAGCACAAAAGATGAAAAAGAAGAATCGTAAGAAGAAGGGTCTTAAAAAGAAGGGAAAAGGAGGAAAATAGTATTTATTATATTTTTTATCCACCAACAAATAAAAATTAGCACTTACCTGTTTAAAAGACGTTTTCTTAAAAAAAAATCTTAGGGTTTAATTGTTTTATTTAATATTTTTCTGAGATTGTTTCCCAGTCACTTAATTTAAAAATTATTGACACAAATAAAGTTATTACTTTAAATATAATATACAGTTCGCTTTATAACAATGGCGTAGATTTCTCTATCTGGTCAATTCTTAAAAATCCAGGATCAACTTTTCAAAGAATTTGGAATTGTTTTCCAAGCCCTAAAAAATAATTTAGTATCAATAAAAAAATAAACTAAGATGCTGGTGTACGTTAAAATATGCATAAAAATAAATTAAAAAACTTTTGCGGGAGTTTTGAAAATGGGTAATTTTATAGATTTTGTTGTGCTCTTTCCAAATTTCAACTTTGCCACTAAGTATCTTTGCCGCTCGCGCCGTCAAATTGAAAAAGTGGCGTCCAAAAGCAGTTGTTTGACAATATCTCCTTTCAGGCTCATTTTATGATAAAAATATTTTTATTCAAAATTAAACTAGAGAAAATTTCCTACAATTTATGCAATAACCTTTTTTTCGTAGAATCAATAGTTTTGGCGTACGACCACCGCAAAACGTACAACATGCCGCTGCTGGAAATGAGTTTTTTGGCCAAAACGCGTGGTGAAGTACATTTTGTGGCGCTCGTACGCCAATATTATTGATTTTACGATAAAAGGTTATTACATAAATTGCAGGAAGAGATATCGTCAAGAAACTGCTTTTGGGCGTTATTTTTTCAATATGGCTGCGCGAGCGACAAAGATACGAGGTGGCAAAGTTAAAATTCGGAAAGAGCACATCGCAATCTATAAAATTACCTATTTTAAAAACTCCCGGAAAACATTCCAGGTAAAACTATTGATTTTACGAAAAAAAAAATATAACATGAATTGTAGGAAATTTTCTCTAGTTTAATTTTGAATCTACATGTTTTTATCGTAAAATGAGTCGGAAAGGAGATATTTAAAAAAAACTGCTTTTAGGTGCCACTCTTCCAATATGGCGGCGCGAGCGGCAAATATAGAAAGAGCAAAGAGCACATCGAAATCTATAAAATTATCTATTGACATATACAGGGTGATTCAGACCACCCGTGCCACCCAAAAAAAGTAAATAATAATTATTGCATATTTTGAAGAATTTTGTTGAAATGTGGACAAGTATGATATTTAAAGTTGGTAAAACATTAGAATTTGTAGAAAGAGTTTATAAATTTATAAAATTCTTCAAAATATGCAATAATTTTTATTTACCTACTTTTTTTAACAATTTTTTTAACAATTTTTTTGTTTTTCGAATAAGTTCTAAACTATGGAAAATATTAAAAAAATATTTTAATAAAAGTTGTTTGTTTCTGAAAGACCTATCATATCAAACCATACCAAACTCGACCTATGTTGCTATTTAAAAAATCAAAGTGATATCCAGTTCCGGATAGTACCTTCAAAAAGAAAGTTCACCAAAAGGTTCAACTTAGTAATTAATTTTTTTTATTTCAGTCATCTATGATAACACGTTCTCGAGATAAATGGGTGGCACGGGTGGCCTGATACACCCTGTATAAATGAATCTGATCATATCGAGTTATTTTTAGGTCTACTATATCCAGTTAAGCATTGTCATTCGAAATTTGCGACACCCTGAATAATTGTAAAACTAAATTTTTTATTATTTTGTATTCGAAAGTCTATAAAAATATAATTTTATCACAATTAAATTTAAATCATATTCAAAATTTGCAACACTATAAAATTTTTAATAAAAACTTTGAACTCATTTTTTGTAGCGAAATTGTTTGAAAAAAAATATTTTTAATTATAATTTAAAACCAAATTAATTTGAAATTATAAAAAAGATGGTGGTTTAAAAGGTTCATAGGTCTGAAGAAAATTAAATAAACATTGTCAGTGTTATAGGTAGTTTCATCTGATATGAGACACTGCGCCGCGCGAATTTTAAACCAAGCAGTTAGTATTCAACCTAAAAACATCAGTTATACATTTTTAGGCAACTAAATACAACGTTACACTAGTTGCGGTTTAGTGTATGAAAAAACTTCAGGCATTAATTCCCACATTTTATTAATTAAAGTATAAAAAGTAAAAAATTAAAAGAAAAATTTAATAAGAATTAACAAGTATGAAAGTATGAAAAAATTAAAAAATTAGACATTCATAGATTGTGTTAAACAACTAAAATTACAACCGTGTATACAGGGTGTCTCATTTTTTTTCCAGCAAAATTTTTTTAGGTAGTAAATGTCATTCTGAACAAAAAATTTCCTATGAACCATTATGTTTTTTCGACTCCTTAAAAAGTTAGAGCAATTTTAAAATTGATAAATTTTCATGATTTTTGTGGAACACCCTGTATAAATTTTTTTCTTATCATAGTTTTTTTATTTAAATCAATTATTATTTGGATTTTTTCTTTGCCAAATTGGTTCTTTTGAACATTATTGGCTGTTTTTAAAATAAATAAAATTTAGCATCTTATTGGCTTAAAGATATTCAAAATCCAAAGCATACTTGATTTAAATAAAAAAAATTAAAATCAAATGAAATTTATACCGGGTGTCCCACAAAAATCATATAATTTATGAAGTTTTAAAATTGCTGTAACTTTTTAAGTCGAAAAAACATAATAGTTTATAGGAAAGATTTTGTTCAGAATGACATTTACTATCTAAAAAAAATTTTTGCTGGAAAAAAAGTGAGACACCCTGTATATAGAAGTATATAGTCGGCAAAAAAACAATTATCTTAATATTTGGAATAAAATTACTGGCGTATTTTAACGTGATCAAGAAAATTAATTACATTTTTTAAATAATAAAGTCACTAAAAATACACAATTTTTTATTTTAACAACGAATCTCAAGTAGAATGAATAATACAAGCGCCCAGGCCAATCAGGAACAAGGACACAGAAAATGGCAATTCCGAGTTTCTGCGCAGTGATATATCAGATGATAACTACTCTAATTAAAATATCAGTTACTTACTTTAAGCTGTCATTGTGTGTTTTGTACTCCATGGTAGTATTAGCAGGTAGATTAAGTAGCCGTTTTAAAGCATCTCTAATACGTGCCGTGGTAATTTGATCAGACGCTGTTTTATTCCATATACTTAACAAGTCCTCTTGATATCGGACAGAAACAACCACACCACAAATTTCATTGCCAGCCTTACAAGTAATTAATGCAAATAATATTACGGAATTTTATTATAATTTAAATATATTACCATAAATTGCTCTCCTAACATAGCCATACACAAATTTTCCCAAGCTCGACTCGCTAAACCTTTTCTTACTCTGATAACCTTAAAAAATTATTGAAATATTTAAAATCAGCACTAAAATTTTAATTATTTTTTTGAATATTTCTAAATTTTTCCAGTGACGGTCAGAATTTAAAAAAAATGTTTAACACGTAGCCTGCTGCCCATACATTGCTAACATGCAACGCTGAGGGCCAAAGTAAATTAGGAAGTTTCCATCGGAAGAAAATAGTAATAATTTTGACACGAAATTATAAAACTAAGGATATCATTAAAAATGGTGAAAGATTTATTTCAGTATCTGAAAAAACAACGGAGATATTTAATTTTTTATGAGCGCTCCGTGAACGAGACTCACAAATGTCTCGTTTGCTCGCTATGACGTATAAGTTATGATAGTGGCTGCCAGGTTGCAGTGTGCATGTGAGATTTGAATTATAAAAAGAAGAAACATGGAAGGAGGTTTTGAACGTGGTGATTCAAATAATTTACCTAAAGTGGATATAGTTATAATAATGAATTTTTTTGCAAGTAATTCACTATACATATACTAGCGCTGAAATCCGAGGTGCAAATCTATTGTTTTTAAATATAGGATAGGTTAGGTTAGTTAGTTTATTTTTTTTCTAAAAATTGTCTTTAAAACATAAAAAAAAACGCGGAAATGACGTAGCCGACTGTTAGTACTGCAATAAAAATTACACATAATGCTTTTAATTAATATAATATATTATTTATTATAAAAATGGTCGACTACGCGAAATGGCTCGTGAGTGAATTTGCCACCCTGTTTAATTTTTTTTTCTTGAAATTTTTGTTTTTCGTGTTATTTATACAGGGTGATGATAAAAGTTTGGAACAAAATTCTTTACTGCTGTATTTAATTTTTTTGAGAAAATCGCTCGGATAAGTCAATTTTAGTTTTTCAAATGCCATCTTTTGGTATAGAAAAAATATTAATGACGTCACTGGTGATTTAGCAATGACGTCATCATCAATTTTTTTAAATAAAAAACCCACTTTTTTACTAGTTCTTGATAGACATTCACGTCACTTAAACGACATATATGTAGAAAATGATTGCATTTATAAACAAATTTTAGAATAAAAAATCTTTTTACTTCAATAAGCTTGAAAAACAAATTCTTTATATTCTATTTAAATGTAAAAAAATACAAAGAATAAAATATTAAACTTAAGTTGACATTAACAATTTTTTTATAAAAAAATTGTTTACAAATGTAATCATTTTTTTATATCATCGTTTAGGTGACATGAATTTCAATCAAAACGAGTAAAAAAAGTGGAGGTTTTTATTTAAATTTATTCAAATTTAAATTTTGAAGCAGCATAACTTTGTCACTTTTAAAGATATTTGTAACACTCTCAGGGATGAATTTTTAAATTATGGGATCTTTGACC
Organism: Stenus bimaculatus; assembly: GCA_963971135.1. Classification (NCBI taxonomy): domain Eukaryota; kingdom Metazoa; phylum Arthropoda; class Insecta; order Coleoptera; family Staphylinidae; genus Stenus; species Stenus bimaculatus. Next base: position 42,090,329 of record OZ020182.1, read on the forward strand.
TTTACACATTCAATAAAGTAAACACGACTTCAACTAAAATAACTATATTCTCAAATCGTACATAAATGATGTTTTACAAATAAATGTTGATAAAAATTAACAAAATAATAACTAATAACCCGGGCGTAACAATACACCGCGTGGAAACAACAAAGAACAGGGCGAAAATCACCGCAGCACTTTATACTTTTATTGGAACAGGGAACGGCCGATACACTCGGTTCGGGATACAGAACTCTGCTGATCTTAACTTATCCCTTATCCGATCACGCACTTCACATTCCCGGTACCCCCACTTAGGATGATCTAATGTTCCCGTTACAGACTCCCCCTCTGGACCTGGAAACCGCCCTCGGAGAAGGTACAGGAACTCTATGTTGTTTCCTTGGTCTACCTCTCTTTCTTCTAGGTACCACCGGTGTAGGGATCGTAGAATCCTCTTCACTTCGGAATGGTGTTAAATGCAAAAGATGGAAACATCCGACAGGTTGATCTGGATTTTCCATTTTCCAAGGGACATACGTAATTTTAAGATTATAGGGTTGTAAAGCCAATGCCCATCGAGCCAGACGTCCACTTGGAGACTTCAAAGACATCAACCATCTTAATGCTTGGTGATCAGTACCAATTGTGACTTCACTTCCTTCGATATAACCTCGGAATTTGGAAACCGCGTATACCACCGCTAACACTTCCCTTTCCGTAGTATTGTAAATTTTCTCAGCTGCACTTAAGAGTCTACTTACATATTCTACTGGTCTTTCTTCTACTCCCTCCCCCTGTACCAAAACTGCGCCGATCGCATAATCACTTGCATCAGTACGAATTATAAAAGGAAGAGAATTGTCTGCTTGCCTAAGTACAGGTGCTGAAGTTAAAGATACCTTCAACAGCTTATTAACCTCGCGAAGCTGAGTTTCATCTAGGTTATGATCTTCACCAGCTCTTAAATCTAAGCCATTGTCATTTTCTACTGAGGCAAACATTATTTCAGAATGATCATCTTCAAGTAATAACTTATGGATATTTTGTGGTTCATCAGCGAAATACCATTCACTCTTTTGGATATCCAATACTAATCCAGCGTCCTTCAGAAAATCGATACCCAGTAGTGTCGAATTATTGGTTGCTGCTGGCATTATTACAAATGTCGTAGGAATTTCCTTTTGACATAATTTCACAGTAACTGTAGTTAAAAGAACCTTTTCTTCTCTCTTTTTCCCATCGCCTAAAGTAATGTTCGTAGTAGTTTCAGTAAAATGTTGCCCATTTTCTTTAAGAATTTTATATAGCGAATGCCCAGCGACACTTTGTTTTGCCGCTGTATCTGCAAAACCACGACCTGGTACTCCTAATATCTCAACCATCAAAACCGGTCTGGATTTCGGATTCAAAGATATTTCGGAATCCATAGAATAAAATCCGATACTCGAAGCTTCTACTTTAATTTGTTTATCTTTAATTTGGCACTTCGGACAGTTTGATTTGATGTAACCTGCTGTTCCGCAACCGTAACATACAATATTTTGTGAGAAAAATTTTGTATTTAAACTTTCACCTGACTCTTTGTGATTCATGTCAGATGTTTGATTATTTTGTTTATTTTCTTTTTCCAACTTTCTGCAATATTTAACGTCATGACCGTATGCTTTGCAAAAAGAGCACCTTAATCTGCGATCCGCACTAGCAACGTCTTGTTTTGTTTTTAATAATTGCAGTTCCGATAATGTTTCTTCGGCGCACCGAGAATGTTCCAGAAGGTCGGAAAATGTCTTAACGTTATTTCGCGGTACCAGTTCCCGAATTTCTCGATGTAACAATCCATATAACATGTCGATTTGCACTGATTCTGTTAATGTTTGTTCTTGTAACTGAGCAAACAATGCTCTCTTTTTGTTTATGAATATGTCCGTACGTGTACTTAAGTCTTGTTCTTCCGCAAAAATCTCGCGATAAATTTTATATGCTGGTTTTTGTTGACCGAAAGCATGTTGTAATAAACGTAACGTGTCATCAAATTTAACCGCTTCGTGCTTAACTCCTCTCCACCATGTTGCAGCATCATCAGTTAATAACATGGAGAAACCCTTTAGAGCATTTTCGTCGCTGACGTTTGCACAATCTTTATATACACAAACGGTGTCAACAAATGCGTTTACGTCACGTCCTTTCTTTCCATCAAATCTAGAAGAACATGCAACAAAGTTACCTTGTTTCGCCGCCTGTGGTTCCGAAGGATTTGCATTTGCCACCAACATTTCTGTTATGTTTGCTGTTAATGTTGCCAAAAGTTGCGAAAATTGATCTGGGGACATTACCACGGGTTGTGCATCAGACATATTTGGTTGATTTTGCTGACTTCTCGTTATTACCATTAGATCATTTCCAAGCACACACTTTGTTAAGTTAAATGAAAGTTCCACTTTATTGTTTTAAAGGCCCTTTAGTTGGGAAGCCAATTTTGTAACACTCTCAGGGATGAATTTTTAAATTATGGGATCTTTGACCTTTACACATTCAATAAAGTAAACACGACTTCAACTAAAATAACTATATTCTCAAATCGTACATAAATGATGTTTTACAAATAAATGTTGATAAAAATTAACAAAATAATAACTAATAACCCGGGCGTAACAATACACCGCGTGGAAAGAACAAAGAACAGGGCGAAAATCACCGCGGCACTTTATACTTTTATTGGAACAGGGAACGGCCGATACACTCGGTTCGGGATACAGAACTCTGCTGATCTTAACTTATCCCTTATCCGATCACGCACTTCACATTCCCGGTACCCCCACTTAGGATGATCTAATGTTCCCGTTACATATTTAAATAATTCTTTTACCATTAATTTTTAAATACTTAGGATTGTGTTTAGGAGAAAAATAAAAAAAAAATGGAAACGTTCTAATTTTAAGTGGAGTGCCCAAAACTCGAGTGAAAGACGTACACTCCGAAAAAAAGAAATTATTTTCAGGAAACACCACTTTGTTAATCGAATGTAGCACTCTAATTAATTAATTTAAGAGTTTGAAATTTTACATACTAATAAATAAATATTTATTCTACATAGAGTAAATTAATAAAATTTTGAAAAAGGTAAAATTTAAGGTGCTTAATCAATGCACAAAAGTGTATAAAACTGCCGATTTTCAATAATTATTTACAACATAATGGTAAACTATTAAAAAAAAAAAGGGTTAACCCAGTCTGGAGACCACATAATCTTATTTTAGGATCAGAAACAAAATTGAAACATTTCAATTAATAATTGTTGTACGTTGAATAGACTAAACCTCTAAAACGCACCAAAAAAATAGAGGAAAGATAGCTCTTAATTTTTTATCTCTCGGCACATTAAAAAAATATTTTTTGCTCATATTTATATTGTTTGGACAGGTAAATTGAAATATACAAAATTTTCCAACACAAGAACACAGGGGGCGTCAACAGCTCTTGTTTTTGTGATAGCGCGCTGTAACGCATACAGGGTGGAAATGAAACTAGGGCCACCCCTGGCATTTCTTTATTTATGGAAATAAAAAATTAAAATTTTAGTATATTATATGATCTAAGAAAACAAATCTTATTGATCGAATAAATTTTTAATTTTACTTCCGGTTTATCAGGAAATGGCATCCACTTTCTTATTTTAAATATAACCCCCTGATTTTTTCTACGTAAAATCAAACATTGGTTAATTTTAAGTATGTTTATGACAAAAAAATATTTTTTTTCAAAACTTTAAGAAAAAAATTTGAATTTTTTTTTGGTAAAAAATTTGAGTAAAACCTACAAAAACTATTTTTAAACATACATATGGGATATCACAGTAACCGGAAACAAACCCTCTATTTAATTAGGGAGTGGCCCTTATATCATCCCATTTAAAAAAGTAAAGATATTTCCAAAAAACGCTTCTTGAAAATTAAAAAAAATAATATCTCAAGAACGGTGAAATAAATTTTATAAATTACAATTTATTTCACGTATTTGAATTATTTAAAAATAGTTTTTGTAGGTTTTACTCAAATTTTTTACCAAATAAAAATTCAACATTTTTTCTTAAAGTTTTGAAAAAAAAATTTTTTTTGTCATAAACATACTTAAAAGTAACCAATGTTTGATTTTACGTAGAAAAAATCAGGGGGTTACATTTAAAATAAGAAAGTGGGTGCCATTTCCTGATAAACCGGAAGTAAAATGAAAGATTTATTCGATCCATAAAATTTGTTTTCTTAAATCATATAAGATACTAAAATTCTAATTTTTTATTTTCATAAATAAAGAAATGCCAGGGGTGGCCCTAGTTTCATTTCCACCTGGTATACGGTCCCGGCTACGAGCATAACTTATGATGTCACACGCCGAAGCAAGTAGTTTTTCAAATTTAAACTTTGAAGCGGCATAACTTTGTCATTTTTAAAGATATTTCAAAATTCTTTCACCATTAATTATTAAATACTTAGGATTGTGGTTAGGAGAAAATAAAAAAAATGGAAACTTCCTAATGAAGTTGCTGAAACTACAGCGGCCGTCATATGACTCATGTGTACAACAATCAGCGCTTCGTATAGCAGTTAACATGTTAAAACAGTTCGCAAAATTAATTTAAAAAAAATTGACCTTACATTTTTTAGTTGTGATTAAAAAAATTGTTTTTCTTGAATGTCCGATTTTAATACAAGTTAGGACTAAATGTGTAAAAAATAGTAAAAAAATGAGCCTGTATGACATTTTTTGTATAGGATTAAAAAAATAAAATTTGAAAAAAAATTTTAGAAATATTTTTTTTACAATTTAAAAAAATGGGAGTAATTACAAAAAAGGGATATGCATAATTTTTTGGGTCGGGATGTTATTTAAAAAAAACAAATTTGTTTGTTTTTAGGTTTGCATGTGCAAATATAATTATAATTTTTTGTTTACGATTAGAAAAATATATTTTAAATTTATATTTTGTTCAAACCGAAATTAACCGTTTCAATTTTACAAGATTAAATTTTTTGGTTTCAGTTTTATTCATAATTTTGGAATTCGTTTTTCGGTTCGACTTTTTGATTTTAAGCGATAATTATTTGAAAGAAGTACAATTCTTACCCATTTGCCTCCTTTAGAATTTGCCTGATCTTCCCACATAGGCTGAATACCTTTTTTGAATAAATGCAAATCGGTAAGAGGTGGTAAATCTTGCAATCTAACTATGTGACTATATAATGCCCACCACTGCTCAACCGTTCCGACCTGGCCAACCAAGCGTAATGCTTGACTATAGCCCTGAGATCCTTGTAATGGTGTGTTACGGGTTCCAACAGATGGCCGTCTTGAAAACCACAGACAATAATCGTGCTGTAATTTATGTTCGCCCGGTGGATACACCACCGGGCCTAAATCAATAACGCTGTTGTTTAAATCATCTTCTCCACTGCCGCTATCAGAACTTTCCACATTTGGTTTTAAACTACGGTCAAAAATAATAAACAATCTTAAAATAGGTTAAAAATCCAGCATGGGTTTCATTTATGTAATGCATTTTCTAGTGATTGATTATAGTTTATTTTTCGATTACATATGCTAAACTAAATTCCTGCACATGTGGTTTCTAATCTTATCTGGTTATTTCATTTATTTACCTAAAATCTATAAGTTTATTTCAAGAATTTTTACTACTTACGCTTCGAATTTGTTGGACATTATAAAGAAATGTGGTTTTATTATTATTTAGCTTTATTTTAAAAATACTTGTATCACAGATTAATTTTATTTTGTTTAAATACTACTGTTTTATTATGGTTTATGACGTTAAAATACCAGCAACAACTTTACACCCGCTGTTTGACCTTCATTTGCAGCACCAATCACCTAATAGCCACAGAACTTCAAAGATAAAGAGTATAAATTAAGGATGCAACCAAACGAACAGCTAACCCAGTTGTATATGTTGTACATTATGCTTTCACATAAATTCCCCAAAATTATTTTATTAAAGAATACTAAAAATATGTTTTGTGACCGTAAATTTACTAGGAAAGTTTTTTACAAAAAGTCTATTTGAAAATAATATGCAACCTACAGGGTGTTCCAAAATTCGGTTCCGGTACAGTCTGTTCAATTTCTGTTTGATATAGTTTTAAACTAAGCGGAAACTGAATTTTTTTCAAATAAAATAGCGTTTTAAAAACGTATTAATTGTTATTTCGTTCCGGTTTCAGTTTTAGTTTTACAATATTATTTTTTTTTACTTTTTCGGTTATTTTGATAATTCTGGTTATGTTCGGTTTACACTTTTCGCTTCGGAGGTGGAAGTTTGTAATTCCTGACGGTGGATTGTTTACTGCATTACTAGCGTTACGATTTTTGTCTCGTTTCCACATTAGGAACGTTTTTTTTCAGTAAGAAAGAGATAAAATATCTAACGAGTCAACTCTCAACCGAGATATTCGTTTATTCGAGGCTTATTCGTTTCAGCATAATATTATGTAAATGGTTAGTGGATGGTAAGTGTTTTTTGACCTCAGACATCATCTCACTTACCATTCCCACTTAACATACATGGAGCATGGTTAGTGGTTTGACATACCACCACATACCACGATTACTTATACCATGTCAAGCGAAAATGAATAGTATGTGTAATTCACTTACTACTCTATACTTACCACTGCCAAACGAATAAGCCTCAAATAGTTAGTTACAAACTCGGTGCCGGTTCGACTCGCTGATTTCTATATGGTGTAAGACCATACCAAACCGAAATTAAATAGACAATGTTTATGACATCGATAATTAGAGTTTTTTAATAAAGATTAGTAACAACTTTCTTTTGATTTTTTTTGGCTACATGTGAAGAGTGAAGGCTTTACTTTTTCCTAGATGTTAGATACACTACATAATTATATGACATTATGAATCGAATTTAATCATATTTATCATCAATAATAAAAATACATACAGGGTGATCATTTGAAAACGATCCACCTTAAATAACTTCAGTTTGATAAAATTTACAAAAAATCTGCAAAACAGGTCAATTTTAGTTGAGAGAGGGAAACTTAATGACGTATAAAATCTCACCCCAAATGTCACCCCATTTGCCACAGCCACCCTGACTTGAAATTGTTAAATAGCACCCCCCAAGTTGTGACACATCAATTTAATGGGTAGAAAGAGCACAATATGCTGGTATGTTTAATTTTAAAATCCGATCACCCTATCACAAATTATATCAAAAAATCGCAATTTGCGATCCACCCTAAATAACTTCGGTTTGATGAGATGTATTAAAAATTCGACAAAACACGTTCATACGGGGAAACTTGTTGACGTATAAAAGTTTACGTCAAATATCATCCTTTCTGCCCCAGCCACCCTGACTTTAATATTTTAAAATGCACCCCCATACTTGTAACCCCTCATTTTAAAGGATTTTAAAAGAATATTATGCTAGTATATTTAATTTTAAAATCTAATCACCTGCGGACAAAACAAAAAGTATTATTTATTAGACGTCCAAATTATTAATATCTGTCGTAATGAGAAATTAACAACATTTTAGCTTCGAATCTTTTCGATTTCTTAAATGTAATTTTATAATTTTAAGAAGGGTGCCATGATGTGTTATAATTTGAAAACAGAAGTATTCTTATTTAAATTGCCTCATTGTGATGGCAAATACTAAAAATATTTTTAAATCGCGAATTTATTATTTTTCTTGTTTTACTGTGTGTTATAGTAAGTTTCCAAACTTCATTAAAATTTAAGCAATTATTCTTTAAAATGGTTTACACTAAGGAGGAAAGAACTGAAATTGTTATTCTTTACGGCCGACAGAACGAATGTGCTCGAAGAACTGCTGCTGTGTTCAACGAAAGACATCCAGACAAACAAGTAAGCCATAAATACGTAATAAAACTATTGCAAAAATTCTTGAGGACTGGTTCTGTTTTAAATGAAAAGAGACAGGGTGTAAAGGTATTGAATGAGGTGACGCAACTTGAAGTTCTAGAGCATTTTGGAATGGATCCTAATAACTCTTTTCGAAAAGTATCAAAGTTACTAAATATTTCGTATGGTTCAGTTCAAAAAGTACTAAAACTAAACAAATTTCATCCCTATAAGATGCATCTGGTTCATGAACTTATTAATGAAGATGATTTCGATAGAAGGCTGCAATTTTGTGAACGAATGACTGAAATAATTGGTCAAAATCCGATATTTGTTCCCAATATTTGCTTTAGTGGTGAATGTACATTTTATTTAAACGGTTTTGTCAACAGACGTAATTTTCGTTATTGGGATAATGAAAATCCTTATCTAACTACTAAAATTCACACGCAGTATCCTCAAAAAATCAATGTTTGGGCCGGAGTTTAAGGAGGTGCTATAATAGGACCAATATTTATGGAAGAAAATTTGACTGGAGAACGATATTTAGACATCCTGGAGAATATTATTGATAAGAGGTTATAACAGAACATTTAGAAAATCAGCAAGATGAGGAAGGAAACTTGTTTCTTAACGAAAATGTTTACTTTCAACAAGACGGAGCAGCACCACATTATGTTTACTTTCAACAAGACGGAGCAGCACCACATTATGTTTTACCGGTAAGAGAGTTGTTAAATGACCGATTTCCTGGAAGATGGATCGGACGGAGAGGCCCGATAGAATGGCCAGCACGGTCACCCGATCTCTCACCATTGGATTTTTTTCTTTGGGGACACTTACAAAAAATTGTATTCACAACATCACCCCAAAGTATTCAAGACCTGAGAAATAGGATAAATGATAGTTGTAGAGCTATATCCCGAGAAACATTTGCAAATGTAAGAAATGAGTTCGAAAATAGATTGTATTATTGTATGGAACAATATGGTGCACATTTTGAACATTTAATATAAATACTAATTAATTTGTTGAATCATATTATAATAATATTGATTCCTAAAATTCTTGTATAATTTTTTAAATAGTTTGTAATTTTGCATTTTGATACTTTTGACTTTATTACGTTAAATACAACGTACTGGGTCAATTTATTTAAAATAAACTCTGTAAATTTTAGAATTACATTTATTATTATCCATTTCGGAAAGATTAGAAGGTAAAATGTTGTTAATTTCTCATTTCGACCGATATTAATAATTTGGACGTCAAATAACTAGTACGTTTTGTTTTGTCCGCAGGTGATAAGATTTTAAAATTAAACATACCAGCATAATGTTTTTTTAAAATCCTTTAAAATGAGGGGTTACAAGTGTGGGGGTTCATGTTAAAATATTAAAGTCAGGGTGGCTGGGGCAGAAGGGATGGCATTTGACGTAAACTTTTATACATCAATAAGTTTCCCCGTATGAACGTGTTTTGTCGAATTTTTAATACATCTCATCAAACCGAAGTTATTTAGGATGGATGATGGATCGCTAATTGCGATTTTTTGTTATAATTTGTGATAGGGTGATCGGATTTTAAAATTAAACATACCAGCATATTGTGCTCTTTTTACCTATTAAAATGAGGTGTCACAACTTGGGGGGTGCTTTTAAAAAATTTTAAGTCAGGGTGGCTGTGGCAAAAGGGGTGACAATTGGGGTGAGATTTTATACGTCATTAAGTTTCCCTCTCTCAACTAAAATTGACCTGTTTTGCAGATTTTTTGTAAATTTTATCAAACTGAAGTTATTTAAGGTGGATCGTTTTCAAATGATCACCACATATTAGGTTTGTTCGGGCAACCCCAGAAACCGTACATTGACGATCACAGTCATGCGCAATAGACATAACGCATTCCATCAAAGACGTGACAGTACGTATAGGATGGTCCAAGTTTGTGATCCAACTTAACTTCTTATCAATCTCACAACACGTGAATAATCACCGCATGTGCATAGAACCGTTCGAACAACGCTATCTTGTGAGATAGACTTCGGACGGTTATAATTAAAAACTCTTGGTTCACCTAGTATTAATTAGAAGGTATGTTTTCTAATCTCGAAAATTATTGTATTTTATAATATAATTTGAATTTACAGTGCCCGATGATGCCCTAATAAAGGCAAAACTAGTAGCACATTCCTTGTTTTATTGAAATCACCTATGGTAGGTAACAGGTTTTTTTCAACATCTTAAAAATTATTTATTGGAGGTAAATTAGAGAATTACAAGAATTATTATAATTTTTTTTTAAATTAATTTTTAGAGAATGTATATCTTTTAGCTCTTTATATCTTCAAGATACTCTGAATTAATAGTATGTAGGAGTTATTGGCTATTACTATTAGTGAAAAATTTCAATGTGTCCTTATAACTCCTAATACATTTTATAAAATTTTGGACGATAACCATTTCAAGTAACTCTGAATTAACAACAATTAACAACATGAAAACGCTATAAAATTTTAAAGCAGCATGCAGCTCTGACAGTCCCAAACATCTGATGGACGGGACGGCAAAAGAGGCAAGCAAGACAGATCTTTCACTAGCATAATAGTGAAATATATTATGTCATTTTACCTTAAAAATATGTCCCCCTTCCAATAAAAATCGACCTGTCACGGCGTTTCTTTATTAATTTTTTTTTACAAAAGTTATTCAGGGTGGCTCCTTTTAAATGGAACACCCTGCAGTTTTTTGCCTCGTTTCCACATTATGAACGTTGTTGTGTAAGAGGTAGACAGAAAATATCTAACGACTGGTTTTCCATGGACTAGTCGAGTTTCAGTTTTGTCTTTAAATTTTACAACTCGGAAAACAAAAACAAACCACAAATAAAAACCTCTATTTCCACTGAGCTCACCGAATATTGTTGCAGTTTTGTTTTTGTTTCCAGTCATTTTCAATTGCGTCGTAGCCGAGAGTGCAAATATGTTTCGGGAGGACTAAATGGACCCACAAACATGTGGGTCCACTTAGTCCCCCAAATTTTTATGATCTCTGAAGGCATATATCCAGAGTACCGATATCATCAGTGGTCCACTTAATTTTCTTCAGACATAATCTACAAAAAATGAAACAAAACACCAACTTACTGTTTCTACAGAGCAGAGCTTTGAAATACGTTGAAACCTTTTGAAGTTAGCGCTTAGGCCGGTTTTCCACCAAACCGACTTGTGTTTCTGTTTTGTTGCTGAATTTGGAAACACCAACAAAGTAAAAAAAAAACAGCAACAAATTAGAAACAGTGTTTCCACTAGAGTGATGCGTATTTTCATTTTGTTGTGTTTTTGAAACATATTAAAACACAGTGTTTCAACCCGAACGACGCGACAAGGCGTTTACCTGTTTACTTCGAGAAAATGGTTAGTGATGATGATTTGTTTATGTTAGCTTGTGGGTAGTTCATATTACAGAACAACAATAAAAACAAAAAGAAGATACGTCATAAACCAAGATTTTGGGTAAGATCAATGTTATTTAGGCGCCAAAATGATGGAATTGCAAAAATACTGATAGACCTAGATAATGATGACATCGGTTTGCATGGCGAATTACGATCCTATTTTCACAATTTTGTTAGAATGAATAGTGGTGAATTTGAAAACTTAATAAATTTAATTTGGAAGAAGATTTGCAAACAGAACACAAATTATAGAGATTCAATTTCTGTCAAAGATCGTTTAGCACTTACTTTGAGATTCCTTGCTACAGGAGATAGCTATTAAAGTTTAATGTATTTGTGTAAAGTATCTGCTTCTTCCATATCTCGAATTGTGCCAGAAGTATGCAGTGCTTTATGCGAAAGTTTGATGGATTATATTAAGGTATGTATTCACAACAGCGGCCAATGCACATCACGAGTTGGTGATTTATTGGTAAGAATGTTTTTTTAATGTACTACTTTTACTCTTCCCAGTCTTGTACGGTTCCAATATTGCCAACCCTTGATGTGAATTGCCTGGGCAAACTTCACAAACAGAAACTATTTATTAAAAATTGATGTAGTTATTTATTATAAAATCTTGTAAACTAATAATTATTACTACTAAAACAAAAAATAATTCTATAATTTACAATTGATAAGTTTAGGTACGGTCCAAATATATTTTAATCGTTTGTGGTCTTATCTTTTAAAACAGGATTAAAATATGAAGTAATGGCCCATTGTAAAATATCATTGGAATCCATCTGTGCTGCATTTGTGAGTTGGATGTCGTTTTCTTTGGTATCAAATGATGCATTCGTATCCTCCGGAGTGGTAATGGTTATGCTTGGCGGATAATCATAGCATCCAAGTCGAGCCTTATATAATAAATTATTAATATGATTTTGTGCAGTAATTTTGGCATACTCTGTTTTCAAACTTTTAATGTTATGAGCTACCATTTCGCCAAAAACATCATATTCATCACGTTTCGTTACTTTATCTTTCGTTTCGAATACCGATTTTAGCATATGAAACACTTCTGTGCTCTCCTTGCTATTACTGTTTGGTGTTGTTTTGTTTTTGTTACGATCATTGGATATTCGAGGATTATTCCGTTGTTGATTTCGACCCTTTGGGGATGTATCTTGTTCAACTGCACTTTGTTTAATTACTTGAGGTGTGAGTTTGTCTGTTGCAAATGGACCATGTATGTTTTGTTGTGGTGTGATTTGTATATTTTCTTTTTCTTGAGATGTGAGGTTGACTATTTGGTCAGAAACTTGGTTGCTTGGCCGACTTTCATCTTCATCCCCTATATCTACACTGTAGGTGTTTGAATTCTGGGTTTCTGATGATTGTAATTCATCCATTAAGCTATCTGAAGAATCACAATCCTGTTAAGAAATAAAAAATTATTTATTTTTGTTAAAATTTTTTAAATTAATAATTAATAGACAAAAATCAATAACATAATTTTCTTGATAAATATTATTTGGACTAAGTTTTATTAAAGTAAAATAATTGAATATTCATAGTCTATTTTATTTTAATAATAAATAAAATAAATAAATTATTAAAATTTAGTAAATTAACAAAAACCATAAAAATATGTATATTTATAATTGTTTTAGGTCCCTGCAAGTTCAGAAGATTGGAAAAAAATTCAAATGATTATAATACAGTTTGGAACTTTCCTATGTGTCTTGGGTGTATGGATGGGAAGCATATTGTAATGCTATCACCAAAATATAGCGGAAGTGAATTTTTTAATTATAAGGGAATATTTAGCATTATATTATTTGCAATAGTTAATGCCAACTATAATTTCATTTATGCTTATATTGGATGCCAAGGTAGAATATCGGATGGGGGAGTTTTTAAAAGTACCGGATTTTCGAAAGCACTGGAGAGCCAAATATTAAATCTGCCAGAAATCTCACCTCTTCCTGGAAGAAGCAAACCTGTCCCATACGTCTTTTTGGGAGACGATGCTTTTCCTTTGTCGCGTAATATTATGAAACCATACTCTGGGCATCAAGAACGTGGATCTAGGCAACGAATATTTAACTATCGCCTTAGTAGAGCACGTAGAGTTGTAGAAAATGTATTTGGTATTTTGGCATCGGTTTTTAGAGTTCTTCGAAAACCAATTTTACTGGAGCCGGAAAAGGTGGAGAAAATTGTGCAAACATGTGTTTTACTGCACAACTATTTACGTAGAAACAAAGAATCAAGAGAAATATACACACCACCTGGCTCATTCGATGTGGAGGATTTTGATAGTGGTAAGGTTACAGCAGGATATTGGAGAAACGATTCAGAACCACTTTAATCATTTAATAATCTCAGGCGTGTTGCGAGAAAACCAATGAAAGAAGCTATTGAAATTAGGGATGAATTCAGTGAATATGTTATATCAGACGTGGGGCAGGTACCTTGGCAATTACAATATGCCTAAATATTTGTACTTAAGTTTTGTAAATTAAACTCATAAATAAATAAAATTATTATGTACTAGTAAATTATTATATTTATTATTTGAACCTACCTCCAATTCCATACCAATTTGAGTTCCTTTTCGAGCTTTGTTTTTATCTTGTAAAAAAGCCATTAGGTTATATCCGAAATCCGAACCATTTTGGTGTAAAATAACAACCAGCACCAGACTTCTTCATTTTTTTGTAGTTTCTTCGTTCATGGAGGTATTTTGAGGTTATGTTTTTAATTTTTCTTATTATTTCTTCTGGTGTAGTTTGAAACATGATTGCCATTTCTTTGTATGAGTCCATTTTTTTAATACCGTTTTTATAATTTATATCTTTAGAATTCCATAAATTGGAATTTTGCCTGTAAGCCTCTATTAATTCGCTAATGTGTTGCGTGTCCCAGAGACTTTGCGTGAATTTGACATAATAGTACTCTGAACCTGAACCAACCTGAACGCACAACACACTGCCACTGATAAAACGAAACTAAACTAAAGAAAACAGAAAACAGAGACAGAGCGTTTCCACCAAACTGACAAACGACCGACTGTCTGGCAACAAAAATAAAACTCTTTGATGTTACCGCCTCCGTGTGGGACTCAGAAAACACAACAGCAACAGTCGCAAAAACTTCGAGTTTCATAAATGTTGACAAAATGTTTGTAAAATGTTGCAGTTTTGTCGCAAGCGACACGAGTTTCTGTTTTGTTTCTGATTTGTCGGTTTGGTGGAAACCGGCCTTACGAACGGGAAACGAAAAACACAACTGAAACAGTCGCGAAACACTCAAGTCTCCAAAAAGTTCGTAAAAAGTTATGGTTTTGTTTTTTTCGACACGAGTTGCAGTTTAGTTTCCACTTTATCCGTTTGGTGGAAGACCAGAATTAGACTTCCACTTCCGAGGTGGAAGTTTGTAACGCCTAATGTAACGAGAACGGTAGATTGTTGACTGCATTTAACGATTTTTCTCTCGCTGAACAATGGTTCATGGCTCCTTCTCCGCATGTAGCCCGTCTTAGTTTTTTGCCCAACTCAAGTTTTGGAAAAGATTGAAATCCAAGAAAATAAATTGTCCAGGAGCCGACCGCACTAAAGTCTCCCTCATATAACATAGATTTGTTTTTTTTGAATTGGTAGTTTTTTTGGTACTCAAGAGTGTGCCATCTTTTTTATGTGTTGAAACTTGACCGAAGTATTAAAAAATGACCACTTCCAGTACCTCTTTTTTAACAGTTAGTCCCTCATAAAACAGCCCAACATTTGTGCCAGGTGCCAGCCGAAAAAGAGTGCTAAGCAAATTGATAAAAAAAATGTGCTGCCACCCCCAAACCTGACAGGAACCGAGGTAGCAACTCGAAAATGGAAAACATTTTCCAAAATAGGCAACCACTTTTACGAAAGACGTTTCTCGCACACTTTTACTGACGAGTAAAAGTGGTTGCCAATTTTTGAAAATGATTCCCACTTCGGGTTGCTGCCTCGGTTCCTGTCAAATTAATTTTATTTAAATACCTACACACAAAAATTTGCGTTAAATATCTTTAAAATGGCAAGCGCGTGGTTACTTGCATATTTCTCCAAAATGATGCATTCTACAGAGTTCGCACAAGAATACCTTTTTAAAAAAAAATGAACCCCTAAAAAGTTATGACCCACCCTGTCAAAAACTACCCATTAAAAGCCTGCAAAAAAATTCAAAAAATTCATGAAAACATTTCTGAGGCGTATTATGGTTCACACAAAATTTGAAGTTTCTAGTGCAAAGGGTTTTCAAATAAACGTGCAAAAACCTTCTCTCTGACACTACTTTTGAAGGGCAGTAGCTCCCTTACGAAGCTATATCGGACATATGTTTATATGAAGTTTTTATCTTAAAATTAGTCGTAGAAACTGCCCAAAAATTTTGGCAGTTTAATTTCGACTCACCCTGTATAAATTGAAGTTACTAAGAACTTGGATTTTGGTTTAATTGGACGGTTAAAGGTAAATAAAAAATTCACATGTGCAGCTGACCGGTTTCGGTTTTATTTATTGAACCTTCCTCAGAGCTAAAAAGACAATAAGATTACACTTTACATAAATGACCAGATATAAGGATTAATTCGACAATTAATACAATTATTTACAAAAATTTTTCTTAAAATATATTTTTGTTAGTTTTATTTATCACGTGTTTTATTTGACCAAGAGGTTATAATTAAAAAGTCGATATTTTATCTCTGTACTACGTCTTAAAACACAGATTTACTTACAAGTATTTTTAAAATATTTATCCGCAGCATAACACTTTTCTGGGTGAAGTGGGGGTACGTAAATGCTGAGTACAATAAGCCCTAAGATGAACAAGGAGAACCCTTAACGATTCATAAAGGAAATAGCTAAATTTGAGAAGTGTTATCAGGGTATGCCGACTGTGCTTGGTGATTAGTGATTATTTTTTAAATCTATTGAGGGATACTTCAAGTGATGACCAGAACATCATTTGGTCAAACAAATAAAATAATTTTCAAAAGAAATGAAATTTTATTATAGTAAATTTTGTAGTATTTTAATATAGAAACAAAATCTTGTTTTTATAAAGAACCTAGTGTGTTACAAACATTTTATTTATTACCATTTTTACTAAATTTGGAGTGAGGAATAATAGTTACTAATAATTTTAAATATTTTGGATAATTATGTTTGTGCTCATCATACTTGTTCTTGTAGTTTTCCTGTTAATGAAGATGGATTACATGGTTTAAGCTCCAAATTCAGTGCAGTAAGAATTTCTAGACATCATGAAGTTAATTAAAAGAGAAAGAGCTCCAAGTTCTTCTGAAATTGCTTCTATTTTGGAACCATTAGGAATCAGTAAAGATGATGGAAAAAGACCTGTCGGAAGGACTAGGTATGATTCCTTGGAAGATGGCAAATCTTTCATATGGGATTTTACTTGAGTTGTCCAAATTACTCCTTCATATTTAAAATCTTCATTTAGTTCCACAGATGCTGTTGCTTTAATTGGAGAAAAAAATAAATTATCCAAATTTAGTAAACTTTCAAGGATTTTTATATAAGTAATACTTTTGGCGTATGGGCAGCCCTTGCATTACAATTTATCATACATTTGGGAGGAAATAAAAATTGTTGCCAAAGCTCCAAGATCCCAATAACGCAAATTTCAAGCGAAATTCTTTAGATAAAGAAGCTTTTATTTTTCCATCAAACATGATGATTTTGGAGGATGAAAGATTTCTTAATAATTAACTATAGTCTCTTCAAACAGTTGGGTCTAATGCCCGTTTTCACCAACGCCAAACGATTCCTAAAACGTAGGCATTGCTTATAGCGCTAGTTGCTAGGTATGTTTTATTAATTGATTAAAAATACCTAGTAACTAGTGCTATAAGCAATGCCTATATTTTAGGAATCGGCATAAAAAATTTAAGAAATATTAGATATCGGAAACATCTGCTCTCCAACACATAGCTCCTTTTAGAACATCTTTAAAAAAATCTTATGTAAGTGAAATCAACACCACCAACTCTGGAATGGAAGGAGCTTTAATAAAAGCATTCATGCAAGTTATAAAAGAATTATGGTTAGAAGTTTCTTCAGAATGTGTAGTTAATACAGCGTCTTTAAAATTGTAAATTCAACGTATCGCATCACATTTTATAGATATTTTACTTCAGGATGCTATAAAATTTCTCAGATATTTATTGGAAATTTATGTGAAGATTTCTATAGGATTACGGATTACGGATTACTACCAAACCAACGCCTTTTAATCCCGAAATTGTTCAAAAATTTGGTGAATCAGAAATTACTACAGATTTTTGGGATAGGAATTTAATAAGAGAAAATTTTAGTCTAATAAATATATTAATTGATCAGTTGAAGTCAACACAATGTTGTAACTGCTGAGTAACTTTTGAATCGTTCTGGGATTTATCGCTTCCAAAACAGGGCGAATACTATCTCAGTGTTTCGACAGTTTTACCAGGTTAAAGTCCAAAGACCGAAAAGAATGTACATGGTCTTTAAGTACATAAGTTTCGAAACATTTTAATTTGAAAAGATTTTCTTTTAAAAGAAGGTTGAGAGAAAAAATTAATGTGATGATTGATTTTCCTCTGGAGGGATTAGATTTGGCAAATTTCTCTGCCAAACCACACAAAGTGTCGATAAAATTTATACGCTTATTGTAACCACCTTTTGTTGCAGGAATGGCATGAATGCAATAATTCTGATGTGAAAACATTTTTATAGAAACACTTTGTATAATTCTATAATTAATATTGATATTGACGTTTGAAAGTGCCATTTATTAGAAGTATATTAATCAAAATAATAAATTAAACTTTATTAATCTCTCATGAAAAAGTTTTAACGCGAAACTATTTATAAAGTTCCTCGGTAGATGTCGTAAAAATTAGCGACAAGTTACAAACTTTCTGACCGCATCACCGGGGCAACGGTCGATTTAATAGCAAGGTAAAATTGCAGTTTCGACTGAATTTATTATTCGGGGTTGTTTTCAAAGACGTTCACAATGGATTACTGCGGCCCGAAAAAAGCAGAGGACGATAGCGCAGTTTTGGAGCACTGTTACAAACCCTCTTATACAAACGATGGCGGAAAATGGATCACAGGGGACGGCAGCGGCGTGCATTCGGTAAAAACATCAGTCATGAAAAATTCCTACCTGCCACTCCGTAAGGAATCACCTACACTTGGTAAGAAAGAAGCAAACTTATATCAATATAGCTTTATGCTTTATAAAAACAAGACAAAGAAAAATTATAGGAGTATACGATATTTCGAAGTTAGAATAGCTAACTTTAATTTTTCTAAATTTTGTTTGATCTTACATGAATGCAAGTATCTACTGTGGGAATATTATAATATGGTCAAAATTATCTAAGTAAAATAAATGTGTTATATTAATAAAATTTGATATTGATGAGAAAAAAAAAACGCTATTGACTTCATATATACAGGGTGACTTTTATGTATGAAACCAAAGCCTCCATGCCCAAATGGCTGGATAAAAAATTTGAAATTTTGTGCGATCAAATGGGTACTAAAAATTAGCTTTCCAATGATGTATTGCATGACATAAATAAGTTGCCATTTAAAAAAAATCAAGATGGCTGCCTTGTCAAAAATCCGAGCAATAAAAAATGTTTTTTTCTATTTTGGTGCGTTACTAGTCGCTAGTAACACACTGACAGCAGTGCGTTACTAGCCAGTACCGCACTGCTATCGGTGCGTTACTGAGTAGTAAATTTTATTTTTCGAAGTTGGTAGCCAGTGCTACTTCAGTAAGTTTATTGATTTTAAAGTGGCTGTTGCCAAGCGATTTACAGGTTATTTGATCATTTGACAAACCTGACATTAGAGTTGCCAACTACCAAAAAAGTTACTAAAATTGAAAACTATAATATTTTATTTTAAATAGATAAAAAGGCGCAAAATAGAAAAAATAGTATAAAAAACTCGTTTCATAAGTCGATAGTAGCACTTGTTCATTAAAATACTCGTCGCTACGCGACTCGTATTTTAAAATTGAACGCGTGCTACAATATGCGACTTATGAAACTCGTTTTTTAATATACTATTTTCATCTTAAATATTTGTACCAAGGCCCCATTTCATCCCACAAAATTTCAATTTTTTTTATTCAGCCATTTGGGCGTGGCGGCTTTGGTTCCATACATAAAAATCACTCTGTATAGAGTATTCACCCAATAAATAGGATACCAACCTAACATGACACTGATCAAGTCAGTGACGTTGAATTTCTCACTGCTGCTGGAGAGTATTAGAAGGGATCCCCACGATGTTCTCCTACGAGAAGCTGTTAATGTAATCTAAATGAAGTGGACCGCTCGACCATTCGACCGCTGCACAGTGGTCCGAAATCCCAAAAAGCTGGCCAGAACCCCTTAATGTACTTGAATTTTGATGAAAATTGGTATACATGTGCTTTTAGGGTTGCTAATATCAAATTAAAAAAAAAATTAAAAAAATTAAAAACAACAAAATGGCGGACTTAAAATGCAAAAAACACCGAATTCAAAAACCATAAATGTACTTGAATTTTGATGAAAATTGGTATACATGTGTTTTTTGGGTTGCTAATATCAAATTTAAAAAAAATTAAAAAAAAACAAAATGGAGGACTTAAAATGCAAAAAAATTTAGACGAAAGTTGGGCTGCAGAAATAACAAATATTTATTTTTAATACAAAACATGTATAATAAAAGTTAAAGAATAATATAAACATAGATAAATACTTTGAGTAGTACTATTATTAGAAAAATATATAATAGATCGTTTTTTATTCGTCAAAGGACAAAGAACAATCATTATTTTCTTCATCGCTGCTTTCCATAATTGATTCTTCAAAAGACAAAGAACAATCACTATTTTCTTCATCGCTGCTTTCCATAATTGATTCTTCAAAATTTTTCGATTGTGGTGATGGTATAGATTTAGAAAATATATCTATCGCTTTAATTGAAAAACATTTCAATTTTTTTGCAGGTAATTTCCGTAGGCTTGTAATAAAAGGATCTGATGCAACCATGAGCCGTAAAAAAAGATCTTCCATGTTGTTGGCTAGATTACACTTCGGCGCAAAATCTTGCCGATTTTTTTTAATGTATTTATTGCAGGCTTCTTGTGCCTCTTCAGACATTTGCCCTATTGGCAGAAGTGATTTTGAAATTATTTTTGGGCTATGAATGAGGACTTTATGAACTGTAGTTGACATGTAATACCAAGGATATAAATTTACAAATAGGTGGGCTGTTTCTAAGCAATAATTTTCATATTTTTTTAGATCAATTTCAAAACCAGATGAAATTACCTGTAAAATTATGTAAAATCTTTTAATTAAACTTTCATCCACTCCAGTTACCATTGAGGATATTTTTCCATTTTCAAAGAAACGACGAGCGGTATTTCCGTCATTGGAAGTTCCGTATCTTTGTTTTGGTTGATCAACTATAAGTCCCAACTGTTTACGGAAACCGGAAACATTCTTGAATATTTTTTTTCCGGGTCGCGATTTTTTCCATATCTTCATCTCCTCGACTTTGCCATTTTTTAATGTCAAATTTATTGAAACGTGTAAAAGGCACTCAAAAAGACGTATCCGTGCATGTAAACTTGAAATCCCAAATTTTCTTCATTTAAACACTTATTGTACAAAATTTGTTTGTTTTCTTAGTAAATGAGATTTGATTGAATTTCTTTAATTTTCGCACTACAAAAATGAATGATAGTAAAAGAAAGTATCACCAAAAAAATTATTTAGAAAATGTACCTATTGCGGTTGTAAATTGAGTGTTGCATGCCATGTCCACTACTGAAGAGTACAAAATCCATTTTTCGAAATCAAAATTAATTAAATGTAGAACACACAATAAACAATTGAAGCGAGCACTGTTTTTAATGAAGAGCGAGGTAAAGATGCAACTCGGAGAAGGGTTGACTTCAAAATTAATTATAAGACAAAGTATCGCCCTAAGGGTCATATAATCTATCAGGTAAGGTGCTTTAGATAACTATTAAAGGATATAGGTCAAAAAAAGTTTCAATTTTTAAACTTTATTTTTGAGGTTTAGGCCAGCTTTTTGGGATTTCGGACCACTGTGCGCCGTACTACGACTAGAAAAATTCGGCTTACGCCACGCCTTCTTTTTAGGTACGACATACGACAGTAGTGTCGCCTGTCGCCTCTCTATGATTGTAAATTTCCGAAAGCTAAACCAAACGTCTATTTATTGGGTGAATACTTGAGGCTACATAGTAGATGCTACGATTTAAAAAAAATATGTGCAAACTATACAGGGTGTCCCTAAAATGTCTGTACAAAACGATACCACATACTCTTGAGACCAAAATAAGACGATTTAACCAAACTTATCTCTATCCAAAAGTGCTTCGTTAAGGTGCTACAGACCATTAAAGTTCTTAAAACTATTTTGTATTTTATAAATTACTAAAAATTGGCTCATACGATCATAACATAATTTGGTATGTGGCTATGTAATGGAAAAAAGTATTTCTAGACAATTTGTTTTTACTGTTTCACGTTATGTAAGTGGTCAAAAATAGGTCATCGAGATGCAAAATTTCTTATAACTTTTTAATGGCTGAAAAATATTCATGAAACTTTACTTGTAGCTAAACAGTGTAATTATACACTTTTTTGTCTCTTACAAATAATTTCTATCTCCTTTATTTTAGGCAGAAAAAAATTATTTCCATGTGGTACATAACCTAACTTTGAAAAAATATTTAAATATTTCGCTAAAAAGTATGTTCAAATTAACACAGTATATTCCTGAGACCAAAATATAACGATTTATCTTTATCCAAAACTGCTTTCTTAAACTTGTATTGACCATGAAAGCTATTTAAAAAGATAAGATTTTTCAAGGTCGCTAGACACTTAACGAAGCACTTTCCAATTTCTTCAATAAATATGAATTATAAATACATTTATGAGATTTTACATTATTTAAAAAAATAATTATTAACACGACAACAGCGGATTTTAAAATTCAAATTTTGTCAAGTACTGTCAGATGAATTTTAATTACCTTTCATTTACGTTTAAATTGAAAGCAAATGACAGTTAAAACTAATAGGGTGTTTTCCTTGTGGAACCTATGTTAATAATCGAATACAATCGCCAAAAGGATTAACCTGATGGTAGATACAAATGACCTTTATTATAAGGCACTTTAGGACAATGGTTACTGTTACAAACAAGAAGTAATGCCCGGGCAAACAAATTCGTACGCGCTTTACAAAGGTATCTGGCGACTGACTCACTGTGACTCACACTGGATTGAAATGTTTCCCACATTGGGTGTTATTGTCATGCGCACACATTGTTTGCGTTCGTACGATTATTTATAAAAACAGCTAAAACCCGCGCGTACACATAAATAGAAATCCGGTACGCACTCATGTAACATACTGGAATGAAACATTCTAGCAAAGGAGAAATAACTTGCCGAATGTCGTAAATAGTATCTTGCCTATTTGATAGGAGGTGCTTAGAAGGTGTGTACTACAAAAATAGAAGGAATTTACAAGCCCTTTGACGCCACCGAGGTCCCTCATCGGTTGTACTTTTTTCTAATAATTATTGTGCATTTAATTTGGACGTTTCGTTTGAGAGGTAAAAATGTCAATGTTGCCTGATTGTGCAATAAAGTCTTACGATAACCTGTAAAAAATATTTTTTATTTTTAATTGACCCCGTAATATTACAAATCTTATTACAACTATTAAAACAATAATCATTGAATTTGCAGTAAAAGTTTCAGAACTCCAGGGAACTGGAAAAGTCATTTTTTATCAAATATTTTAAAAATTGCAAAAAAACGACAACTGTGTAAAAATTGTTTAATTGTAAAAAATATATTCTTAAATTATAGGTTTATTTGAATAAAATAAATACTTAAAAATTAATTTCTAATCAAGTCATAACAAATATGTATTTAATTGTATAATTTTTATACTATTAAAGTCAATAAATCATAGGAAATAAATGGCATAGGCAACCAAACTACTTTGTTTGTTAGAAACACCGAGGAAAACACCAGCATCGTTGTCTAATTGTGCAAAAATTAATTAATTTCAATTGCGTTTTTTGGCGAAAGCGGTCTCCTAACCAGCGAAATATTTTACACTATTTTATATTTATTTCTTATTTATATGTGGTATAAGTTTCATTCTTGTACAAAATGCTCCCAAAACCCGATAAGGTCCTTTTTTAAGTTGCCTATTAAAAAATGCTGTAACTCTACTGGCAACGCTTTAAATCGTGGATAAACTCCGTTTTTCTGCCTAATTAATTGCCTTTTCTTTACAAGAAAATATTACTTTAAAGTTTGTATCTAAAACCAAACAAGCGACCAATTACTGCATATTTAAGTTCATACTTTTGGCGCCCGAGGGCGGACAGTATTCTAAATTCGCGAATACTAGCAAATACTAAAAGGTTTAACCTGAAAAAGAAATTTTCTTTCTATATCAAAAATTCTAAAAAGCACTTAATATTTCTTTAAAATGAGAAAGCTGTTTCCTCCATTAATACAAAACAGGAAAACAAAAGTAAAACCAATAGTTCACAATATGGGATAAGATGAATTGACAGCTAAGTGATTAACGATCCCAACCACGTTACTTCCACCCATAGCATATTCAGTCAAGCAGTCGCTTGTTTCATAAGGTTAAAATTAAATATGGGATCTTATAAGACCGTTGACTCGACTATTGACCTAATTATTGATTACAATCAATAGAATAGTACTATTAATAAGTGGACATTTAATCATTTAATCTGGTATTATTTTTGATGGTCTTTGCCATCCCTAAAAAAAACTTGAGTTGTATAGATTTTTCCTATTATTTTTTTTTCGATTTGGTGAAATATTAACGCGTACCTTGCGGGGTTGGTGCTGAGTCGATGTGAGTTAATCGTCCGTGAATGAACTTTACGGCGGACGCACAAACGAAACCCACTACGGCCAAGATCAATAGATAAAACTCGGCTGGAAAATTTAATCCGTTTCGGGCGCGCTTCTCTTGAAGAGGCAGCGTGTCCGGAAAAGCGTACACTGCAGGAGATGCGCCAGGAAACGCTTGGGATGGCGGAAATGTCAACGCCAAGTGGGAGGAAACACGCACCGTGTAAAGCAAATTATTTAAAAACTCCAAAATATGATTTATTTTTTAATTAAAATTTATGACAAACTTTAAAATTTTCACCCCGAAAACTCATTCCTACAACAGCCCATTTATTAACCAATAAGATAAAATCACGCATACAGGGTGATCATTTGAAAATGATCCACCATATAACTTCAGTTTGATATTTACAAAAAATCTGCAAATCAGGTCAATTTTAGTTGAGAGGGGGAAACTTAATGGCGTATAAAATCTCACCCCAAATGTCACCCTATTTGCCACAGCCACCCTGACTTAAAATTTTTAAATAGCACCCCCCTCCCCCCCTCCAAGTTGTGACACCTCAATTTAATGGGTAGAAAGAGCACAATATGCTGGTATGTTTAATAGTAAAATCCGATCATCCTATCACAAATTATAACAAAAAATCGCTAAATAACTTCGGTTTGATGAGATGTATTAAAAATTCGACAAAACACGTTGAAGTATAAAAGTTTACGTCAAATGTCATCACTCCTGCCCCAGCCACCCTGACTTTAATATTTTAAAATGCACCCCCATACTTGTAACCCCTCATTTTAAAGGATTTTAAAAGAACATTATGCCAGTATGTTTAATTTTAAAATCTAATCACCTCCGAACAAAACAAAAAGTATTAGTTATTAGACGGCCAAATTATTAATATCAGTCGTAATGAGAAATTAACAACATTTTAGCTTCGTATCTTTTCGATTTCTTAAATGTAATTTTATAATTTTAAGAAGGGTGCCATGATATGTTATAATTTGAAAACAGATGACAACATAACAAAAGTATTCTTATTTAAATTGCCTCATTGTGATGGCAAATACTAAAAATATTTTTAAATCGCGAATTTATTATTTTTCTTGTGTTACTGTGTGTTATAGTAAGTTTTCAAACTTCATTAAAATTTAAGCAATTATTCTTTAAAATGGTTTACACTAAGGAGGAAAGAACTGAAATTGTTATTCTTTACGGCCGACAGAACGAATGTGCTCGAAGAACTGCTGCTGTGTTCAACGAAAGACATCCCGATAAGCATATAAGCCATAAATACGGAATAGAACTATTGCAAAAATTCTTGAGGACTGGTTCTGTTTTAAATGAAAAGAGGCAGGGTGTAAAGATATTGAATGCGGTGACGCAACTTGAAGTTCTAGGGCATTTTGGAATGGATCCTAATAACTTTTTTCGAAAAGTATCAAAGTTACAAAATATTTCGTATGGGTCAGTTCAAAAAGTACTAAAACTAAACAAATTTGATCCCTATAAGATGCATCTGGTTCATGAACTTAATGAAGATGATTTCGATAGAAGGCTGCAATTTTGTGAACGAATGACTCAAAATCCGATATTTGTTCGCAATATTTGCTTTAGTGATGAATGTACATTTTATTTAAACGGTTTTGTCAACAGACATAATTTTCGATATTCGAATAATGAAAATCCTTATCTAACTACTGAAATTCACACGCAGTATCCTAAAAAAATCAATGTTTGGGCCGGAGTTTTAGGAGATGCTATAATAGGACCAATATTTATGGAAGAAAATTTGACCCCGAGGGTCTAATGAAGCAAAAAAGGTGTGAAAACAAAAACAAAAATTGACGACTCTATGGTTAATGCAAAATTGGAAAGCGCCAGCAATGAAACTAAAGTTTTGATTGCCCCAGAAATGAACCTTTGTTAACAGCAGCTGACATTGAAGTTATCGATTATTTTTAGTTAAATGTAAATAATTGTAGGTGGCGCTGTTTTGACGGAAGCAACTTATCGAAACGAATAAAAAATGTTCCTATTTTATTTAAAATTTACAGAAAAGTGAATTATATAATGATTTTAATAATAAAATTAGTAATATTGTCGGGGTTAAATATAAATTTTTATTTGAACTATCCGTTTTTTGCAAGTTCAAAAAAATCCAAGAGAGGGCTTTCGGAATTCCTTCGCAGCGCCTCTGTCGAAAATTACAAGAACTATTTCAACGTTACAACACAGAAAGTCAAAGTCACTAGTGTTGAAATGAAAGATTTTCTAAACTACTAATATGAATGACATATACGATTTTCTCATATGGTCGTCGGAAAAAGATGTAAAAATGCTAAAAAGTAAAATCAGGAATTGGTCGCTAAGTGAAGATCTATTAGAAATTAATAACGTGGAAGAAACTATTGTAAATTGTAATTAGACTATTTATGAATTAAATATCTTCTCTTAATAAATCTGATACACGTAATACTTTTTATTAACAACAATCAAGTTATCTATGCAATCAACAATAACTCATCACTATAACAACAATAAACAGCACACTATTTATTCCAACACTTTCCCTCAAAACGTGCTGTGATGATTTAAACATTTAGTCCCAACATATCAACACATTTATGATGTTTTGGTTCTGGTAAAGCCTTTGTTAAAATATCTGCAACCATTTCTTCAGTACCTTTTAAATATCTTAAAACACGTTTTGCTGCTGTCCAATGAATTCTTCCGTAACAATGATTGAATTTACCCAGACAACTTACAGCATGACTAATATCTGACCTTGTATTTATGGACAAGTACGTAAGTGTTAAGTGTAAGTGTTAAGGTAATATCTTCCAAAATTTCTTCTGATTTGATTAATTTAACATTTGTATCCATCGGAGTAATTACAGGTTTGCAATCTCTCATTTCAAATTTCTTTAAAATTTGTTTGATATAGCCTGTTTGGTGAATACTTATTTCATTTTAATATGCCAGTTTTTGAACTAAAAGATACAGTAATTGTCAAATTTTATCAGGTTGTGATTGGTTAGGATTACTGTATCTTTTAGTTCAGAAATTCGCACCAGAGGGCGTATCTGATCTTAGAAATTGCCAATAATAATATCGTCCACATAAGTAGCTATTATTGTTAATTCATTTTCTTGTCTCATATAAAACAAACAAGGATCTGCGTTACTTGGACTTACACCAAAACTTTTTAAAACATTATTCAATTTAAAATACCAATTTCGTCCAGCTTGTATAAGTCCATAAATAGATTTTTGTAGTAAACAAACTTTATTTCCAGTGTTTAATTCACTTAGCATCTTTTTAGCTTCTTCGGTATTAATTTTATTCAAAATGTGATCCAAATATTTTGGTGGTTCCATAAATATTTATTCTTCTAATTCACATTTAAATAAACAGTTGTTACGTCAAACTGATGTATATTCATGTCAAATCTAGCTGCCAATGCCACAAGTAAACGAATTGAACATGAACGAGCCACAGGTGCAAAGGTTTGATTAAAATGTATTCCAGATTGTTGAGAAAACCCTTGAGCTACAAGACGTGCCTTTCTTCTATCAATTGATCCATCGGCATTATATTTATTTCTTAAAATAATACGACTACCAATAACTTTCAAATCTTTTGGTCGTTCTACCAGTTTCCATGTATTATTTTTAATTATACTTTTTATTTCAGATGCCATAGCATCAAGCCATTTATTCGCTTCAAGACTGGTTATAGCTTGTTTCATAGAAATTTCAGATAAATAGATTTATTCTGAAGACTCAGTATATTTTATTTCTTCTTGTTCGTAATGATATAATTTCCTAAGTCTTCCCCTCAAACCTGTCATTACTTTTGATGGTCTTCCTGAAGTTCTTTTCAAAACAACATCTTTATTTTCTTCTTCTTCACGATTATTTTGCATATTATTTTCTTCCATTTGACTGATTTCAATTTTTGCATAACAAGGATTTGTTTTTTCTGGTCCTTCTTTGAAAAATATTTAATTAGATGTAAAATCCATGAAATTTTCTGATATAATTTCATTATTTTCAAAAAATCTTACATCTGTAACAATCTCAACCTTTTTGAATTGTGATATCCGCACTCTAAAACCTTTAGACTGTTCCGAGTAACCAATAAAAATACCATCTTTACATCGCGAATTGAATTTTTTTCTTTACCCGATTCTCTGTTTAGACAAAATACCCGAAATTCAAATTTCCTGAAAATACTACCATCTGGTTTCTTCCCCATCCACACTTCATATGGAGTTTTTATAGCTTCAGCCCAAAAAGATGATGGTAAATTATTCTGCATGAGAAGACATCTTGCAGTATTCAACAATGTTTTATTTTTTCTTTCTGAAATTCAATTTTGTTCAGGATTATAAGGAACTGTTAATTTCCTTTCAATTCCTTTTTCTTTCAAAAATTCATCAAACTCTTTATTTATGTATTCTGTTTTATTATCCATATGTAAATATTTTATCTTCTTTTCTTTCATATTTTCAACAGAACTCAAAAATTGTTGAAACTTTTTAAAAACTTCATTTTTCGTTTTTAAAAACCTTACTTCACACCATCTAGACTGATTATCTATAAAAGTAACAAAATATCTAGCTTTTCCATTAGATTCAACACGCATTGGACCACATACGTCTGAACTAATTACTTCCGAAATTTCAGTACTTCTTTGTGATTCCTTTGGAAACGTAGTTCTTGTCATTTTACCTTTTATACAAATTTCACAATCTTTAAATTCTTCTTCTGAAAACTTTTTAGACTCAATTCCATACATAGTTTATTTTCTTTTAGCGTCAAGAAGATCCTGATAATTTAAATTTTAAATACCCAAGTCTACGATGCCACAAACTTAACAAAGATTTACTTTGTTGAAGTGTAAGCAGAATTTTCTTTTCCATGAACGTTCTTATCTACTTCACATACAAAACACAAGTCACCTATTCGATTAGCTACTAATTTAATATTGTCATCATTTCCAATAATTAATGCAATCTGTTTCTTATCAGTAATTTTAGCAACTGATAATAAACTAGTACGTAAATCCGGCACATGCAATACATTATGAAGATTAATGGATTTCTTTTAACCAAATACATAGATTTCAAATAATACAGTACCTTTGGCCACAATTTGTGTAGAACCATTATTTGCAAAATTTATTGTTTTTAATTGAGTTTCATTAATTTTAGAAAATTTCTCTTCTGCTTTGCATAGATTAGAAGTTACACCATTAAACCAAACACCACTGAACATTTTTATCCTGCACACAATTATGACAATTTTCTGTTACGCAAAAACTAATATCTTCTACATTTTTAGCAGAAGATTGATATTTACTGTAAGTCCTGCAGTTTTCGAAACTTGAGGGTAAACTATACAATAACATAATGGATAATAAGTCAGGGTTTATATCCACTCCCATTTCATTTAATTTATCCACCGCATCACAAAATTTATGGATATGTTGACGTATGTCGCTTCCTTCTTCCATTCTTTGTAGTGCAAGTTGTTTCAGAATAGTAGCTTTTCTCGGAGGTCCTTTGGATTGGTATTTGCTTTCCAATTTTTGCCATACATAATCAGAAGTTTCACATCCTTGGATCTGTTTCAATTCTGAAGGATTAATTGACCGTATAATGTCAGATTTAGCTTTACTATCATTTTTTATCCATAATTTAATTGCGGCTTGTGATGAAGCATCGTTTGTAACTAATTTTGGTTTCTTACATTCACCATTCACATAATTCCAAGCGTTATTTTTAACTAATCATGCCTCCATCTGCATTTTCCATGAATCGTAGTTTTCTTTATTAAGTGTTTCAATCCTCGATAAATTTCCTGACTTCATCTTTAATTTAATTAAAAAAAAAAATCCAATTTACAAATATAGTTTTATCAAATTTCTGGACCCGTAACCTATTAGAAATTAATAACGTGGAAGAAACTATTGTAAATTGTAATTAGACTATTTATGATTTAAATATTTTCCCTTAATAAATCTGATACACGTAATACTTTTTGTATTACAAAAATTTGGGGGCTCTGAAAACACCCTTTCAATTTTTTTCAATTGAGCTAGGATAATTTGGGTAATGTTTCCTGTGCTCTCATATAATTGTAGTTTTTTCTGAATGTTTTTTTTTTCACTTTTTTAATTTTAAGTGCTGCATTTATAGCATCATCTAATCTATTTTTAATATCATCATCATGAAGTTTTCCATTTCCTGTACCAAATAAATTATTACTTCCCATTTGCCTTCAATCTCTTTATGATATGAATTGGAAAGTTTGATTTAAAAAAAATGACTTTTTAATTAAAATTTTATTATCGGGACTTTTTTTGCTTTTCCCAGGAAACGGGAATAAAAAAATTTTCCGGGAATTCCCGGATGGGAATTTTCGGGAAAGACCCTCTACTAAAGTCCTTACAAGTATAATTACTTAACAGGATATTACGTAAAGAAATATGTTGATGGTATTGTTTGTTTGGCCATTACAACGCTTCAAAGATAAAAATGCAGCAAAAATATGCAAAAAAAAGTCAAAACAAATGAAATAAAATATAAAATTCATTTTTCAAGAGAGGGGGCCTGGTTTGAAACTACGATCATATACCATATATAAATCTGTTTTACTTCACCCCTCAAAAAATGTAGATTCCTCCTTAAAGCAAATATTTTGTAACTAATTTGGATGAGTGTATATCACAATATTTCCCAACAAAATCTTAATCGCCCAATTCTTCAAAATTCTTAAAACCTTGTTTTTTTCAAGTCCTGTTGATTCACTAAATTTTCATAACCAGATTATTAAATCGAACAGCAGCTCAAAGTGCACATTGTTTTCTTCGCCGTACAGCAAAACTATTTATCTTTAGAATGTACCATGTTAAGAAGTTGGTCATCAAACCCAAATATTAAAAAATCTAGTAGTAGGGGGTGCTATTTGAAAAAAAGAAGCTCTTGATGGCTTCCCAAAGGTGGTCAAAGCCAAAAATAATTTAAGGATGGAATTGGAACGCCAATTTGATGCCAGTAAAAGCATTTGTTGGTTAGATTTTTTATCTCTTCAATTAATGGAGATGTGACCTATAACTAAATTTTGGGACACCCTGTATAGAAAAAAAATAATGAGGCAACTTGTTCTAGTATACCTTATGCCCTTTATTGATAAAAACTATTTATCGCGTTTCCAATTACAAATTTCTCTCTATCAGAGGAAAAAGTAAAATAATGCTGCACAAAAAACGTGGAGTAAATGTAAAAGTGCGATGTTTAGATAAATGAAATTACAAAATATAAACTTGATGCGTCTGGGTGAGCGCCAAATACTCGATAAAAAATTCAGAATATTGTAACCTGTATTTTACATTACCACAATAAAAATATTTAAATTGTATATTGTATTATTTAATTTTAAGATAACTAAGAAAAATTCTATGAATTTTTAAAGTAATAAATCTGAATTTTCAGATTATAATGCAATTTCAAATTTCATTCATGTTTTTATATAAGTTTTGATAATTTAGTCGTTAAAAATAAATATTTCTATCAGCGCTTTAAAGCGTGGTGTAGACGTAATAAATGTCGAAATGGATATATCCACTTTACACGACTGAATTAGCAAGTATAAAAGTGTGTATGCAACGTGACTAAAGGAGGATGTCATTTTCATATTTCCATATTTTCCAGTTGGTGGAGAGTTAAAATATTTATGACGAAAAATATATTTATTCGGAAATGACCACAAAACTTCTTAAAGTTAATAATAAAAAATTATTTAGAGTAGCTTCAGTTACTCCCACTTCATAAGAGGTTTGTTCCCACTTAAAACACGTTCTCTTAGAGATGAAACTGTTCGTAGAATGGTTTGAATTTATGTTCCAACCATACTTAGGCAGATCATGAGATCGTGGAGATCCAAGCAACTTTGTTACGGTTTTGTGACGGTAAAAATACTCGTTGTTGGAACAGAAACATCAATAAACTTAAAAAAAAGGCAAATTGTAGCCGTTTACCAACAAGCTAGGAGCTGTGCGGTAGAATTTGTTTATGTATTTTAAGAAACTGGTTATAAACTAAGTTAAAACTAGACCAAAATTCCACATTTGGTATAGTCAGATGAATGTACCTGGGGCATATTTTTGAACCACTCTACACGATGTCGTATACGACTGTCATTATTCTATCCTTGTCATTCAAATGCAAAATTAAGAGTCTGTCCTTTCCATGTCTTATACGACTTCTTGTCGGGTGATTCAAGAATAACCACCCTTGTCATCTAATATCACAATAGCGAGATATACAGGGTGATCATTTGAAAACGATCCACCTTAAATAACTTCAGTATGATAAAATTTACAAAAAATCTGGAAATCAGGTCAATTTTAGTTGAGAGGAGGAAACTTAATGACGTATAAAATCTCACCCTAAATGTCACCCCATTTGCCACAGCCACCCTGACTTAAAATTTTTAAATAGCACTCCCCCAGTTGTGACACCTCATTTTAATGGGTAGAAAGAGCACAATATGCTGGTATGTTTAATTTTAAAATCCGATTACCCTATCACAAATTATAACAAAAAATCGCGATCCACCCTAAATAACTTCGGTTTGATGAGATGTATTAAAAATTCTACAAATCACGTTCATACGGGGAAACTTATTGACGTATAAAAGTTTACGTCAAATGTCATCCCTTCTGCCCCAGCAACCCAGACTTTAATATTTTAAAATGCACCCCCATACTTATAACCCCTCATTTTAAAGGATTTAAAAAGAACATTGTGCTGGTATATTTAATTTTAAAATCCAATCACCTGCGTACAAAACAAAAAGTACTAGTTATTAGACGTCCAAATTATTAATATCGGTCATAATGAGAAATTAACAACATTTTAGCTTCAAATCTTTCCGAAAAGGGTAATAATAAATGTAATTCTAAAATTAACAGAGTATATTTTAAATAAATTGACCCAGTACGTTGTATTTAACGTAATAAAGTCAAAAGTATCAAAATGCAAAATTACAAACTGTTTAAAAAATTATACAATAATTTTAGGAAACAATATTATTATAATACGATTCAACAAATTAATTAGTATTTATATTAAATGTTCAAAATTTACACCTTTTTGTTCCATACAATAATACAATCTATTTTCGAACTCATTTCTTACATTTGCAAATGTTTCTCGGGATATAGCTCTACAACTATCATTTATCCTATTTCTCAAGTCTTGAATAGTTTGGGGTGGTGTTGTGAATACCATTGCTTTTCAGTGTCCCCAAAGAAAAAAATCCAATGGTGAGAGATCGGGTGACCGTGCTGGCCATTCTATCGGGCCTCTCCGTCCGATCCACCTTCCAGGAAATCGGTCATTTAACCACTCTCTTACCGGTAAAACATAATGTGGTGGTGCTCAGTCTTGTTGAAAGTAAACATTTTCGTTAAGAAACAAGTTTCCTTCCTCATCTTGCTGATTTTCTAAATGTTCTGTTATAAGAAAATCAATAATATTTTCCAGGATGTCTAAATATCGTTCTCCATTAAATTTTACCCAAGATGGAGTGTGGTGGACTTCAAGCTTGAAGAATTTAATAGACACCAAAATTTTTGCAACTTAAAGTCGTCAACTGTAGTTTGTT
Source organism: Stenus bimaculatus (assembly GCA_963971135.1). Classification (NCBI taxonomy): domain Eukaryota; kingdom Metazoa; phylum Arthropoda; class Insecta; order Coleoptera; family Staphylinidae; genus Stenus; species Stenus bimaculatus. The sequence goes on from OZ020182.1 coordinate 42,124,343, forward strand.
TCTGATTATTATTTTAAATTTTACTGAAGATGATGGATCGACTTACATACTGTTTTGTCTTGACATTAGGGTTACTTTACTTATGTTCGTGTAAGTTAACTTATTTTTATTATGTGACGAATTTTATGAATTGTAAAATTTTTTAGCTTTTTAAAAAACGTTGACTTTGTTAATGGTCCTCTGAAGATGCAACTTGGTTGCGAAATGCATTAGGACAGCAAAGGTTAATTTTAATAAAGATTGTAACAACTGTCTTTCGATTTTTGGCTTTGTGAAGACCTCACTCACTTCCTCCATTAATGATGAGGTTGTTTCATGATTTTTTGCATTTTTTCCATGCATTTTTAAGAATTTTTAAGTTTGTAATCGCCAAACAAAAAAATTAAATACATACGTGTATACAGGATGTCTCAATTTAAGTTGCATTACATGGGTATCTTTGTTATTAATAAAGTTACAGATTCGGTTAAATGGGCAATGTTTTACAGTTTTTTATTCTTATTCACATGCCGTTTAAAAAAAGCAAAAATTGGCTCGGAATTTTTGATTTTGTTAAACGGCACCCGAATAAGTATAAAAAACTGCAAGACATTGCCTATTTAACCGAATCTGTTAAATTTAGCATTTAAGCCATTAAACTTTTTACTTTCACTTCTTTAAAAATTTAAAATAAACCATCAAAATTCTTTTTACAAAGATAATCCGCCATTCTTTTTTAAATTATGACAACTTTGTTACGAGTACAGCTGAAAGCCAAACCGGGGACTTAGTTATTTAAGTAGGCATATTATATAAAAATCTGCAAAATTGTGTTAATGCCCGGCACCTTCACCATTTATATTAGTGGTAACCAATACAGGAGTATCAATTGGAAAAAAAAGAAATATATTTCATACTAGAAAAAAATAGTTGGATGGTCCAATACGGTTTTGCCGGGTCGAATGCTAGGTCGGATCGTGTGGAGGCTTGTTGTCAACCAAGTTGCGAGGTTGGATGGTCGGGTTGCTGGCACCATCCCACCTTTTGGTCGCGCGGATGCTGATTTCGTCTAGTTTGAATTCTTCACCCTCCCTCCCCACTGTTTCTCATCCTCTTTTCTTCCTATGTAATATTTTAACTATCAATAAAGCAATTGTTACTCTAACCTTATATCTAGTCTCTTCTAGGCATTTTTATGTATATTCAATAGTTTTCAAAATACGAGAAAAATTGCTCAAATAAGAGGAGATACATAAAAAACCATCATTTAATAAGGTATTTTTAGCCATCGTAGAAAGGTCGGACCGTGGGATACAATTTGGTCACATCACCCGCTAAATCGGACCATATCGAGGCTTTTTACCAACCTAATTGACAAAACGGCAAAAGGACTAAATGGCTGCTCTGACCGTGTGGATTCGGCATTCGATTTAGTCAGCCTAACTGACAAAATCGGATCTTGTGTAGGTTCTTTTAGGCCGTCATTAGGCCTCTAAATAGAGTAGAAAAAACTGTAACGTATGTACAAACATAATAATAGACGAGTGACGAAAAAATTACGTTTTTGATTTGATGCTTGGAAAGATTTATGGAACGTGCTATTTTAGTGACATTTGACGAAAAACTATTTTTAATATTACGTTTGTACCGGAAACTGCACAAAAGGATTCATTGGTATTACTTTGGTAAATATGTTTATTCGAACATTTCTTAATATGTTGATGTTTTCTACTTACTGGCTAATTTTGTCCCACATATTATGATACACCCTGTATATGATTGAGTAGATACAAAAAAATAAAGTTTACAAACTTTATACATAAAAAAGGATGTCAAGTAATCGATAATCAGAATAAAGTAGAGGTAAGTTAATAAAAAAATCTGCTAAAATATTTTAAACAGATTTAAATAATTTATCACATTACCTATTATTAAAATCTTTGTTGGGTTATAAAATATTGCAGGCAGCAATGCAAGTTCTAAACTGCGTTATAGATTACAATGACTTCTTCAAGCGGTAGTGACTCAGATAACTCTAGACTCTAGAGAACACCGTATGTAGTAAAATAATATCACAAAAACTCGAAAGATGAGTCCGATAATCGCTACGCGACTATTTCGGAGCGTTGCTCGTTGAAGTCGCTTCTCGTTAAACGTACTTTAAATCGCGATCACAATTTATGTTTAGATAAATAAGTTTGCGGTCACGAGTTTTGCTGACTAAATTTTTATACTTTTTCTTTATTTTTTACAAATAAAAAGATAATATCTTTTCCTATACTTACTGCAATAAACCGAGAATATAAAACGATATTTTTCTATTTAATCCCAGTTGCTTTTTTCCGCATCCATTCCTTCGCTAATTAGAAGTCACTTTAATCACCTTGTTTGCACGGGAACCGTCGGCCTGTAAGTATCGATTGGCGCTTAGGCCCTTGTCGGCAATTGATCTCTCAATTCAGTTCTCTCGAATGTGTATGAGTTCTTGTTCCGCTTTTCAACTCTCATCCTATTAACCATAATCAGCGCTTTTGTGCAAATAAAATGAGAAAAAAAATACTAAAACAACTTTGTTAATTAATAACGTAATAGTAACTAACGCATTTCTTACTTTGGTTACATCCGAAGTTTCTCAAGGATATTAATTATTGCTTGTCATGTACACCCAAATCGATCAAGTATTAACCAAGGGTTATTAGTAACAACAACCTTTATACACGTTTAATTAAACAGAATTGGTAAATAAGTTAATGATCATGAAAGTATTGAATTTCATTCTTTGTATTGTAATTATACTTTCGATAAATTAGAGCTTGTGTTCATGTAATAATTTTAATTATTAGGTATATTATTATAGAAAAAAAAATGTATTAAATAGTACCAGTACAAACCCACAAAATCTAAATTAATAGCACATGTCGATAGTAAAAATTTATTCGCCATACAAATTCGATGGCTAGTGGTTTTAATATTTCCCAAAGAAAATGCTTGGAAAATATACAATTTTCAAATCATTGTACACCATCTGGCATTTGTTTTAGTTTACTTAAATAAAGAAAAAGTCCAACGGAAAATAGTCGCAATACATTTTGGGTGGGTACCGAGGACTCTTGGAGTGTTCGATTATGTCTTTTTATATATCTTTACACCGTCTGGCATTTTGATTGTTTCATAGATTTAAACCGATATTATACAGGGTATCCCAGACCACCGGTACTACCTCTTTATTTCGAGAACCCTTTGCCGTATATGGATGAAATAAAAATTTTTATGACCAAAGTGAACCTAAAGAATCTGTTGGTATAATTCTTAATTTCCAAAACAAACCGGAAGTACCCGAAACTGGAAGTAACTTTGGAATTTTAAATGGAAACCTAGGTCAAGTATAGTATTGCTGGAAAGGTCTTTTAAAAAGAAACAACTTTTATTAAAATATTTTTGTAATATCTTACATAATTAACAAATTAAATGAAAAATAAAATATGCAAAGAAGTGACTATTCGTCTCTTAAGTTATCGAGAAATAAATAATAAAATGTATGTTTAGTATTCTTCAAAAAACAGATAGGTACCCACTTTTTATTTTTAATACTTTACTTTAATCTGTACTTCATGATAAACTCGAAAATTAAATAGTTGCCATACGGTGCGAAATAATTTTTAGATATTAAAGAAAAGGTGTCATATTACTACCTTTCTAATAACATTAGTATCCATCCTACACGTATGACTATCGTCAATACATGATTTGTGCAGTAAAAATAATATATTATTAAAAAATTAGGCGGTACGATATTATACAAAAGTACCGATCTTTCGAACTAAAGCGCGAAGAGAGGGAGTGTTTTCTAGGCAAAAAAATGTATGACTCTTATATAATCTCGGTTTTTGGATGTAAATCTATGAAACTATCAAATTGCCAGACGGTGTAACGAAATTCTAAAAGTGGCCAATAAAAAGGCATAATCGAACAACCCAAGAGTCCTCGGTACCCACCCAAAATGTATGGCAACTATTTTCCGTTGGACTTTTTCTTTATTTAAGTAAACTAAAACAAATGCCAGATGGTTTACAATGATTTGAAAATTGTATATTTTCCAAGTATTTTCTTTGTGAAGTATTAAAACCACTAGCCATCGAATTTGTATGGCGAATAAATTTTTGCGATCGACATCTGCTATTAATTAAGTTTTTGTGGGTTTTTTTCAATTGTTGGCTCCCGGACTATTTATCCACAAAACCACATTTACAGCTAAACTTTTCTCTTTTTCTGATAGAATGAGAGATATAACATAACTCAAAACGTGAGCGGTACTACAAAGTGCTGAAACTAAAATAATGGCCGAACAATAAAAATCCTACTTGAAAATAAGGCCAAACTAGACAAAACACCTAAACTCAAAATGGCTAAAGAAGAAAACGTTATAGATAAAAGACTGACTAGAAATGTGGTCGACGTAGACAAAACGCCGAATTGGACAAAATTCTGATAGAAAACATTTATTTTCAAAAACTTATCCACGTCTACCTTTTATCGTTCGGCTTTTATTGAATTTGCCCCTTTTATAACCGCCGGCGTCGTTCGATTATACAATTCGACCGTTTTTTGGTCTACGTCGGCCTTATGTCCAAATTTGGTCTTTTTTCCAAGTTGTTCTTTTATCTATTTAGGACTGTAGGAATAAACCTTATTGGAGTAGGTAGTCAAATAATTTCATACATATTTAATACACTAATGCCCGTTTTCACCAACGATTTTTAAAATGCCGGGTGTCCATGGAACTAGGGCCACCCTTGTAACTTCTTTATTTATGAAAATAAAAATTTGAAAGTTACTATGTTATATGGCATAAGAAAACGAATTTATTGAACTAAAAAAAATCAATTTTACTTCCGGTTTAACCGGAAATGTCATCAACTTTTTTTGTACTTATTATTAAACACTGGTAAGTATGTTTTTGACAAAAAAGATTTTTTTTTGAACCTTCAAAAAAATTTTGGATTTTTTAAAATTTTTTTTTTAATAAAATCTATTAAAAATTCCAACAAACCTACATGTTGGGTATGACTCTAATCCGAATAAATCCCCTATCTAAATAGGGGGTGGATCCACTATCATGTCATTTAAAAAAATAAAGATAAAAAAAATCCAAAATATTTTTTGAAAGTATCTTTATTGTCAAAAACGTACTAACAAGCTACCAGTATTTAATAATAAGTACAAAAAATAGGGTGTTACATGGTAAAATGTCAAATTTTTATTTTCGTAAATAAAGAAGTTACAGGTTACAAGGGTGGCCTTAGTTTTGTTGACACCCGGTATATTAATAAAAAATACCTAGCAACTAGCGCTATAAGCAATGCCTAAGTTTTAAGAATCGTTGGTTAAAACGGGCACTAGAGTTTCAGCTTAATACAGATTATGCTGTAACATGTAACAGACAGTTTTTAATCGATTTAGATAAATTAAATATTTGTTTAGTTTTATTAATTCATCCACGGGCTGCGGAAAGCATTGCTGATCATAATTATTCAATGTAAACTTCAAGAATAAATAATTAGAATAGTAGAAACTCAATATTTATGTGCTTTTTTGTTCGAAAATAGTTTTTTATTGCAGAAAATTTTAAAAGGAATGATTATGAAATCTAAGAAAATGTATAAATATTTTTTATAGACCCATAATTTTTTTAAAGGGAAGTTTTGGGGAAATGGCAGTGTAAGACAATTTAATAACTTTGTGTTAGTTTATTAAAAAATACCATAAAAATCAATTTAACTTTTAATGCGTATCACAAATTTTTGTGGCATACAGGGTGGTGCCAAATTTTGAAAACGGGTCAATATTTTTTGTGTTCAATATATTTTAGAAAATCGCTCGAAGAGATCGATTTTTATTGAAAAATGGCATCATTCGATGTCAAAATTTTATTGATGAAGTCATAAACGTTGGCATAGTGATGTCATCATCATTTTTTTTAAGTTTTCATTTTCGATAGATCTTTTTGGAACTCAAACGATAATATAATAAAATTAATACCTTGGATAACAATATTTTTGAAAAAAATACACATTTAGTTTGAAAAATTTAATTTTAATTTTTAAAAGGATATTGGGAGTTTTAACTACTAATAGATGGCACTGTTGGCCCCCTGTGGCTAATTAATGAACTATCGAAGCCCGTATTGAACCTACATATTTCTATGTGCGAATACAGAATAAAGTCGTCCTAAGTGTTTTTTTACAAAGTTTTTAATAAATATACTTCTAATTTTTATTTGAAATCAATATTTATTCTAAATGGGCAAAGGTATTACTGACGTTTTGTACTAGCTTGACAGTTTCACAAATTCGCCGACAGAGGGATAGTTCTTTCCTAAAATTGCGAATATCTTCAACTGATGCTATTTTTCAAATAAAAATCATCCTGTACAAGCGATTTTCTAAAAAACATTAAATACGAAAAATATTAACCCGTTTCCAAAATTCCACCCTGTAAGTATGTACAAGGTGCTTCACGTTAATCTGGTACACAAAAGAATTGTTAGCGCCAATAAGAAGCTTTCGTGCGGCTTGAATATCCCTTAGTCTCGCCCACCGCTATTCAGTAGTTAAGCTTAATCAGGTAGAATTCTAAGTAAAGTTGTTTGAATCGCAAAGTCGGGGAGTGCCTGGTTAATCTCACCACCGACTAAAGGTGGGGCGTGATTAAGGTATGTTCTAAGCTCCATGAAAGCGTCTGTTTATTGGCTGCCTTAGCATTTCTTTTGTGTACCAGATTACCGTGAAGCACCTTGTACATAAAGAGGTAATTTAATTTATATGTACTAAATCCATCTAAAAATAAAATAGTTAATATTACATTAAATAAACCTTTACTCCTTTTGCCGAAACAAAAAATGCAAATAACTGCTTAGTTTTTGGACATACATTTATATTGGTAAGTAGGATTATGTCGACTTATTTTTAGAACTACTATTCCTGTTAAGCGTAGTCGGTCGAATTTTGAGACACCTTGTATTTTAACTAAATTTCCATAGAATATTTTATCATTTTTTCTATGGTAACCTAGTATCGATTTAGATTACCTCCTTAAGAGCAACTTCCTAGACACCCACGATAAATTTTCCGTTGGAGATAATAACAAGGAATAGAAAATCCATCCCATTTTTCTGGAGCTTCTTTGCAAATTATGACTAAATAACTGATACTAATGAAAAATTGTGAAAAATCATGAAATCGAGCATTAGTTCTGGAGTTATAACTCAAGTTTCCCTCGTTAGATTTTCAATTTGCTGAGATGTGGACGCACCTTTAAATTCTATGGTGCCCCTGAAAGGTTGTACAAAATGGTGGTACTCTCGAGATAAAAATAAGATGATTTAACCAAACTTATCTTTATCCAAAAATACTTCGTTAGGCTACTACAGACCATCAAAAGTTCTTGAAAATATTTCGAGTTTTTTAAATTACTAACAATCGGTTTGAACGATGGGGTATATGAATTTATACAGGAAAAGGGTATTTTTTGGATAACATATTCAAAAGTAGATCGTCGACACACAACATTTTATGGCCTTTAAACAATTTTTCTATTATTTACTTTAGTTTAGGCAGAAAAAAATAATTTTCATTTGATGCATAGCATAACTTTAGAAAAAAATAAAAATTTTCGCTGAAAGGTTTGAATAAAAAATACTAAAATGTAATTTCCAGACCAAAATAAAACTATTTAACCAATTTTATCTTTATCCAAAAATGCTTTCTAAAACCTCCATCCACCTTGAAAAATATTTAAAAAGTTGAATTTATTTACGGTCGATAGTCGATAGAGGCTTAACGACGCACTTTTGAATTAAAATAAATTTAGTTCAAACATTTTATTTTAGTTTTAAGTTTAGTTTTAAGAATATTTAGTGTTATTTAGTACAGTATACCTTTGAGAGATTTTTTTTTGAGGTTAGGTTATGCATCAAAGGGAAATTATTTTTTTTCTACCTAAATTAAGGCAGATATAAAGAAAGTTCATCAGAGACAAAAAACGATTAAAATTGGACGTTTAGCTACAAATAAAGTTTTATGCTCTTTTGTAATTGCTAATTTTTAATGGCTAATTTAGACATTACGTAAGTCGTCAATAGGGTCATCGATGTACAAAATGTCTTATAACTTTTTTGTTGACCTATTGACCACTTACGTAATGTTTAAATTTAAAAAATATTATCAAGATATACCTTTTTCATTACAAATTCACATACCACATTTTATCCAGATCGTTTAAACCGATTTTAAGTAATTTAAAAAAAAAATGAAATATTTTCAAGAACTTTAATGGTCTGTAGCACCTTAACGAAGCATTTTTGGATAAGATAAGTTTGGGTAAATCATCTTATTTTAACTCGGGAGTATCATTGTGTATAGACCTTTTAGGGACACCCTGTATATTATTTTAATATGTATTAGGGCCGCTTTTAAAACCGTCAGTAAAAAACGTCAGATAACTATTTCCTAGATAAATAATTCTATAGTTTATACCAGGTGTAAGTCTAAATCCATTTTACAAATGCACGATTAGTTAGCAAATTTTGAAGCTGGGGAAATGGGAAATTCCATTTTGTTTTGGGACAGTATGTCTACCTACTAGTACTACTACCTAATTCCACCATTACTTGAACCATATTCCCAAGCTGAGGTATATTACGCATACTAATTTATTTACAAATTTGAAAATCGTATAAGTTATCCAAGGTTTATTCCCTTCGTTATTCCTAACCGCTAACCGCACTTTAACTAGAGATTGTAAAAGTGGATTGACATATTAATACTGGGGATAGTGTTATACCTGGTTTATTCGAGAGTTGTAAAAGCGGGCCTAAATAAAAATAAGGTTTTTTTTTTGGTGAAAGTGGATCTGAAAAAATTTTTGTTTATAAAACGTCTTAAGACTGGTCTACAATTGACGGAACGGATACGAAACGATTACAAAAAGAGACATAATACATCCGAGTTACTTGTGAGTGAATGAGTGAGCATGCAATTTGCTTTTTTCATACTCACTCACGGGGAATATTCCATCTCTCTTTTTGTAATCGTTTCGTATCCGTTCCGTCAAATGTAGACCACGCTTTATTTATTCAAATCCCAATAAAGTACAGCCTTGTTTGACGTTTAAATGGCCTAATATTCATTAAGTCTATGGTCATGTTCGTATATTTATGGTATATTTCCGAAGTAAATCGGTCACAATCGGGTATACTTTGTATATTCTGTAGCCTTATTCTTGAACCAGTCGACACGATGTCGCCGACGACTTTTATCATTCTATTCTTTTCATTTACACGAAAAAATAAGAGTCTGTCCGTGTGTCTCGTCCGACCCAAGAATAAACCCCCTGGGAGAAGAACTATATAAATTCTACTCCGCTTATTTGACAACCCAATATACATTAGCAACATGACATGATATATATAAATAAATGTAACATTTTAATTAGTATATTGTTTCATTAGGAGTAATACAAGTAATTTTTGTAGCGAGCATGTAGGTTTGTGGGATGAGGTCTGCAAGAAATTGAATTTCTACTCTACTCCTTGCGAATACAAAGTAAATCCGATTTTACTCGAACAGAAAAACGACTTTATTTACAGTCTGTCTATCGTCACCGAAGTACTTTAATGACGTTTGAAGAAAAAAATACATTTTACATTATTCTTTTAGAAATTTCTAAGTTTAAATAAAAAAAATAGAATATTTTATTCGGAGTAAAATAACTTTTTGTGGCTCGCATATGTCCGTCGGATTCGCAGAGCTCGTCCCGCAAAACTACAATATGTTCATCACAAAAAGTACTTCTTTTACTCCTAATAAAACAATATAATATTTGATCTATAAAATTTTTGTTTTGCGGGTAATTAAGATAAAAAAAAGTCAGGATAAAATTCGACTAGTTTTTAATAAACGCCAACGATTCGAACCCTATTGGTTCATTCTCAGGGCACTACATTATTAATTTATTACTAATTATTTTTTTTTAAACTAATTATGTTACAATATAAAATCTATAATCTTTATTACTTACAAATTTTTTCCAATCGAATTTGTCTTTATTAGCGCATGTTGTTTTACGGTAATAATTACTATAAAATTTGTAGTTATTACTTTACGCATTAGGTAATGTGTTGTTCAAACCACATACAGGCTATTATTAAAGTGGATTTATAAAATTTTTGGTCGGCCTTGATAGCTAATTTGCATTTATATTGAATTATTTTCTTACATTTTGGTAGTTTGTTTTATATGACCAAACTTACATTTAATTGTTATAATAATAATATATAATTATATAATTCTAACACTAATGACATTGTACTATAAAACAGGAGAAAGAAGTCAATTTACAACACATTAATTTTATAATTACAATGTTACTCATGATTTTAATTTAACTTTAACTTTTGGTAGTTCTTTAATTATGTTATAGTAGCTTTTATTTAAGAAATCAATATCTTGTTTTTTGTTTACTGTGTTGTTATATTTTTGAATATTCACTATCTCCAAAAATTCTCTTTTATTTCTATTAGTTCGTGTTCCTAAAATTTGGGGTTTATCAAAATAAAATTCATGAGCTAATGAGGTTGCATGTTCGGATAATGCAGTTTTCTCCGATTTTTTCTTAACATCATTGACGTGTTCCTTAATTCACCTACCCAGGTTTCTTCCAGTTTGACCAATATATGTCTTGGAGCAATTTTTGCAGTCAATTTTGTACACAACATTGTTTCTCAATAGATCAGGTGTTTGTGATTTGTTGTTGAAAATTTGTCTTAAGTTGTTATTATTTTTTGTTATAACTTGTATGTTATCACTTTTGAAAACTTTTTGGATTTCTTCCTTGTTGGTCTCTCAGATGTATCTTCTTTATCTAGTTTTAACATTCTATCCAATAATTTGTCAGGATATTTGTTTCTAATTAATATTTGTTTGATAGATAATAGATTGTTTTGCCAAAATTCTTGATCTGATAAATTGAGTGCTCTATACTTTAAGTTCTTAATTAGGTTTACTTTATGTTGGAAGCTATGGCTTGAGTGGTAATTTATATATCTATTCGAGTTGTCTGGTTTTCGGTACCAATCCGTTTTTATTTTTTGGTTATTTTCATCTCTGATTATATTTATATCTAAAAACTGTAGTGATGAGTTAGTTTCTACTTCGCATGTGAATTTGAGATTTTGGTGAAAGGAGTTAAATGTTGTGATGATACTATCAATCTTATTATAGGGGATTATGGTGAAAATATCGTCCACATACCATTTGTAAATTAATGGGCTGAAATCGAGTTTATCCAGACACTCATTCTGTAACTTTTGCATAACAAGATCCGAACAAATAGGAGAGAGGCAGTTTCCCATCCCAAGCCCCGAAATCTGTTTGTAGAAATTGTTATTGCACTCAAAGTAGCTGTTTTCTATTACAAACGTAAATAGATTTATGAAATCATCAAGATATAAATTTGTATGTGTTTCAATGTAAATCCATCTATCTTTGATTATGTCTATGACTAGATCAGTAGGTATGTTCGTAAAGAGGGATTTAACGTCCAGTGATATCATGACCTGTTCATCAGATATTGTTAGACCCTGAATTTCTTTTACCAAATCAAATGAGTTCCTAACATAGTGATGATTTCTATCAAATGCAAACCCAAGCAGATTGGCGAAGTATTTTGATAAATTATATAGAAGTGAGTTGACAAAACTGACAATTGGTTTTAGCGGAATGTCTTTTTTATGCGTTTTACATATAAAGTACATCTTCGGATATATGCCGTTATAACATTTTAGATAGTATGCGCCTTGTTTACTTATTAAGATTGAAATCAGAGAAAACTGCATTATCCGAACAAGCAACCTCATTAGCTCATGAATTTAATTTTGACAAACCCCAAATATTAGGAACACAAATTAATAGATATAAAAGAGAATTTTTGGAGATGGTGAATATTCAAAAATATGACAACGCAGTAAACAAACAACAAGATATTGATTTCTTAAATAAAAGCTACTATAACATAATTAAAGAACTACCAAAAGTTAAAGTTAAATTAAAATCATGAGTAACATGTGTTGTAAATTGACTTCTTTCTCCTGTTTTATAGTACAATGTCATTAGTATTAGAATTATATTATTATTATAACAATTAAATGTAAGTTTGGTCATATAAAACAAACTACCAAGATGTAAGAAAATAATTCAATGTATATGCAAATTAGCTATCTAGGCCGACCAAAAATTTTATAAATCCACTTTAATAATAGCCTGTATGTGGTTTAAACAACACATTACCTAATGCGTAAAGTAGTAACTACAAATTTTATAGTAATTATTACCGTAAAACAAAATGCGCTAATAAAGACAAATTCGATTGGAAAAAATTTGTAAGTAATAAAGATTATAGATTTTATATTGTAACATAATTAGTTTTTAAGTTTTAAGTATTTTATATGACCTTTAAAAAATTTAATTATTAATAAATTAATAATTTATAAATGTTTGTAGTGCCCTGAGGATGAACCAATAGGGTTCGAAACGTTGGCGTTAATTAAAAACTAGTCGAATTTTATCCTGAGTTTTTTTGATCCTAAATACCCGCAAAACAAAAATTTTAAACATCAAATTGGATCTAAACTCAACTTCAATATTTGATCTATATTCTATACGACCTAAATAGATAGAGTAAAATATCAAATGAGTATTGCATTTAATAGTCCTGGAACAAGAGATTTCTTATTTTAAAAAAATTGATATACCTGAGTTTACTTGATAGAAGTGGTGCGTTTGTTAGACTAATTAAAAATACTTTTAAATTAAAACTTAATAAAAATATTATACAATTTCAATATTTCAAATTTCCCGCCTAAAAATCTGGGGAATTTGTTTGCTTCAAGTTCATAGTAACACAAAATCATGTCAAAATCAAAACAAAGTAACTAAACTTCACAAAAGCAGAGGCGTAGGTGTAATTTTTACCGTTGTGTCAAAACTTTAGATTTTTGAATTTCGTTATTGTGCCTTCTATTTCATAAAAGTCAGTTTTTATCAAAATTAATTTTTATGTTAGCATCTGTCTCGAAAATGGAGAAAAACATTTTCAATATTTGACATTTGCTGTGAAATTTTCGAAAAAAAATTTTCTACGCCATTGGATTACTAGGAGATTTTCTTTTTAAAATTTCAAATGTACCAACCTGCGTATTTGGTTGCCTACATATCAAACCACAATCATTTTAGCTCACCCTGTATTTTTATTCCAAAATATATGAAAATATATATTTTAAGGTTAGTAAATTGAATTTTATAACCTTAATAAAAATTATTGAAAATAATAAAAATATTTTTTTTAAATCGATTTATCTGGTTTTGTCTGATCTCTCCTCATTTTAGAAGCAGTGTATTGAAAGTTATTACTGTCATAAAAGGTGAAAGCGCCGGGAATATAGATAATTTTACAAGTTCTCAAATTAAAAAAGAAGAATTAGGCTAAACAAAAACCAATCTTAAGAATAAACAGAAGATCATTAAACTAAATAAAAGATCAATAAAAAATGAAATAATTTACGTAAACATTTTCTTTGTTAACTATTTCGTTAAAGACAGCCTTGAAAATATTTTTCTTCTTCAAACGTAATGAAAGTACAGCCTTCTGAGACGCTTAACGAAATATAACAAATCATTTTTCTGTTTCTTGAGTTCGTACATTTCCGACGTAAATCGGGTACAATCGGGTTTACTTTGTACTTCCAAGGAGTAGATTTTTTTTGTTAATCATTTTTGTTATCAAATTATTATGTTTATTAAATGTCTACGGTCTAAATATATATATATTTAGAGTTTCTATTTATTTGAATAATCCCGTGTAGAGTTTATTAAAATTTGTATAAAATAGCGTTTATTCTACGGCATCTTTTAGGAATTGAGAAAATAGTGTGGTTAGTGTTTTAGCAATAAATCTTTTCGTAATACGTATACTTCTGGAAATACATGCGTGGATTACCGGTCTTGACTAACCACTTATAAAGAGAAAATTATGAAAATTAATCTTGCTCAAGGTTCAAGAGAATGAAAAGTGCGTGTTATAAAATTGGTTGTTTTACGCACTTATTTTCCCAACGAGCGAATAATAAGATTCGACTTTTCCGGTGGCGCCTTAATAGAAAACTGTGGTTTGCTGTCAGTGGGGACATATTACGTCGCGTGGTGCACCCTGCAAATTTATGGATCTCAATTTTTCCTGGAGATTGAATTTGCAGTGGTCGCGTGCCCCGTTTCGCGACTTTATTCCTCTTCTAGGAAGGAAATCGATCAGAGAGGTCGCTGCTGCAGGTAGTAGTAGTAGCTCGTAAAACTAACACTCGCATAAAGTTGCGCCATCAAGATCCCGAGCTAAGGGCTGTAATTTTAAACGTTTTACTGCCTAATAGGATTTATAAATTACACCCGATTCGAACCCGAACATATTTAACACGGTTTCAAACGAGCTTAGCGAATATATTTCATTAATTACGATCATAAAATCCCAATTACTATATTTTTTTTTACTTTATTGCATAAAACCTTTTTGATTAATTGATTAACTTTATCGTAAACCATGTAAACGCCAGTTTTACTAAACACGGATTATCTTCCACCAATCTTGTGCATCGATTTACAGTGCAACGATGTACGCCTTTTTTTTTCTTCAAACATTGGGTATGAATAAAACTGTGATACTGAAGTCTTTTAAAATTTATTTACAGTTTAAATGAAAAATTACAAATTTTATAGACAAAACTACACTCATATTCAGAAATCATAAATTGTTATTCAGAAACGGGTATTTTATTTCAGAAAGCATAAATTTGTGTGGTTCACTTGACAATTTTTACAATTGGTCCTTTCTGAAATAAAATTGATTTTTCTTTAATACAGTTGATTCTTTTTGAAATACAATTAATTCTTTCTGAAATACAATTGATGATTCTGAAATACAATTGATGATTCTGAAATACAATTAATGATTCTGAAATACAATTGATGATTCTGAAATACAATTGATGATTCTGAAATTCAATTGACGATTCTGAAATATAATTGATGATTCTCAAATACAATTGACGATTCTGAAATACAATTAATACTTTCTGAAATTAAATTGATTTATCTAAGATACAAATGATCCTTTCTGAAATACAATTGGAAAAGATGTAGATTTTGGAATGTTAAATAACTTTTAGAAATAAAAATTTCTTACTAGATGTATGAGACGTACTTTTTAGTATTTGGGAAGTTTATATTAATTTATACTAAAATTTTTAATACTAAACTTATTCCATAGGTATACCAACAAATAATTTAAATTATATGAAAACAAATACTCTTATTCTAAAATAAAAGTGTAATGAAAAAGCATGAATGTTCCTTTCAACTCCTTTAATAAAGGATTGATGATATGTATCGTAAACAAAGACATCTATCATCCTTTTACAGGTATATTATAGAACAACAATGTAGCCCTACATTCAATAATAAAATATGCAGAAGGAAATTAAAATAAACAAAAGCCAGGGTCGTCTATTTTTATTAATATTTTATTACTTTTAGGTAGAAGAGCAAAAATGATTCGAGAAAAATTGCTGCACGAAGCTGAATTTGAGATTAAACAGGAATTAAATCAGCCCATGGTGATTGAAGATTATATGACCACTTATGATGATAATTTCACATCAAAAATTCCGGGATTTAAACTCCAAAAAAATCGAGAAAAGAGTACAGAAGTAATTTTTAAACTAACCTAACCTTAAATTCTTGCAGAATTTTTATACTAGTTGCTTACGGTTTAATCGAAATAGTTGCACCTTTTCCTCTTTGTCATTTTAAAATGTATATAGTATATTCAACTTTCACCATTTATAATAATTGAAAATGAAGTACTTCCTTATAAATTTTCGGGTTAAAAATAAATTTAAACCATTAAATGCTTATTGACAACCGGTTTCGTACTCATTTATTGAGACATCATCAGGTCAAACTACAAATGAAAATAAAAATTACAAAAATACAAATAATAAAAGAGTGAAAATACATATATATATATATATATCATATAGATATTTACAAATATAACATAGCACATTAGTTACATACAATATAAACAGACTTACGTGTTAATTCAAGAGGCAAGATCATCATATATTTAATTAAATTCATTATTTTAAGTTATTTCCAGTACAGATGGATTAATCCACGAGCGTATAGTGAGAGTTTTACTATTCTAAGGACTATAGTAACGGTGCTTTGTTTAATTTTTTCCAATTAGGGTAATTATAATTATTACACAATCTAACATACCGTTTTTATTATTACAAACGCAATCGAAACTAAAGTGGCTACGTTCTATCTCAGCGTATATATTTTAACTTACATTTGCTAGCCAGATGTGCAAATGTATCATGTGTACCTACTCTACAAAAATATTTATTATTATTACAACAATTTATTAATAATACAGGGTGATTCAAAACTATTCCGCATCCTTTTATGGGCAGATTCCTCTCATGAAAATAAGAAGAAAAGTTCCTATAAACATGTGTCCGATCTCGCTTCATAAGGGAGCTAGGGCCTCTTAAAGGTGTTGTTAATAAGAAGGTTTTTCTTCGATTATTTCAAAACGAATTAAAGTACAGCTTTCAAATTTGGTACGAATCATAATACAGTTGGGATACATTTTTGTGAATTTTTTCAAATTTTTTGCATGTTTTAAAAGGGTAAATTTAACGATGGTTGAGGTTGCAAATGATCATAACTTTTTTTTGATCAATTTTTACAACAGTTTTTTTTTTAAATTAATGTTCCCCATTTAATTCTTAACAAAAAAGATACTCTTATTTAAAGTCGCTAGAATGCACCGTTTTCGGAGAAAATGCATTTTTCTTTTTTATTGATTGTCAACACAATTTAAAATAAAAAAAATCATGTTAGCCATGGATTATTTTATTATTTGTATTATCCAGAAAAAATCGTATTAGCCATGAATTCTTTTATTTCATTGCATTATCCATTATTGTTTCTTGTAAATCTCAATTGTTTACTAAGTTTTTAAAACATCATGCGTTATAACTTTGCGGAACAAACTGATATGCATATTATGTTTGCTAGAGCTTATGGTAATTGTGTAGAAGCACGACGATTGTACCACGAAACTTTTCCTAACCGCCGTTTACCGGACCGTTCCGTGTTTCAACGTGTAGATCGCTGTTTAAGAGAAAGGGGTAAGTTAAGGAAAGCAAAAAAATATCCTAGATCCTATCCTATTATGTTTCTTGTCATAGGAAAATTAAAAGTACCTAATGGCGGTGGACGCCCGAGAACTGTTAGAACAGTTGCTGTAGAAGAAGAGGTGCTAACCCGTATTGAGGAAGAACCCCATTCTAGCACCCGTCTTATTGCTTCTCAATTACAAACCACCCAATCAACGGTCTGGAGAATTCTGCGTGAAGTAATACTTTACCCATATCATTTTCAAAGAGTTCAGGGATTGAATGAGAATGATTTTCCTCCTCGTTTAGAGTTTTGTAGGTGGCTATTAAGGAAGTGTGCCAATGAACAAAATTTTCATAGAAGAATATTATTTACCGATGAAGCTGGATTTACAAGAAATGGTATTTTTAATTATCATAATAACCACATATGGGCCTACGAAAATCCACATGCAATGGTACAAGCAAATCACCAGCAACAGTTTAGTCTAAATGTATGGGGAGGAATTATAGGAAATTTTTTGATTGGACCTGTTTTTCTTCCAAAACCTTTAAATGGAGAAAATTACACCCATTTCTTACAAAATCAATTACCTGAACTTTTTGACAACCTTCCGATTCTTTTAAGACGGAGAATGTGGTTTATGCACGATGGTGCTCCTCCTCATTTTAGTCGTCAAGCTAGAGGTCATCTAAATAACGCTTACCCAAACCGATGGATAGGTCGTGGAGGACCTACTCAATGGCCAGCAAGATCACCCGACCTAACTCCTTTAGATTATTATTTATGGGGTCATGTGAAATCTATCGTCTACTCAGAGCCAATAATGATATTATTACTCTTAGACAGAAAATCATAAATGCGTTTGAAATTATTCAAAATTCACCAGTAATTTTAGAAAGAGTTAATCGAAATTTAATTCGACGTGTACAAGCCTGTAGAGAAGCCAATGGAGGACATTTTGAACACTTTCTTTAAAGGCCGCTGCACAATTAACGGAATGAGAACGTTATAAGAGGCTAAAATTTTTTCATTTCATAACTTATTTAATGTAATGTACTCGTAGTTTTTAGATATGATTTTATTTTATTTTTCTGGTTCTTGTTTTCTCTTTATAAAATAAATTATTTTGATATTTAAGTTTATTCCTTAAAGTAATAACGCATAATCATTTAAAAGTAATGCAATAAAACAAAAGAATCCATGGCTAACATGATTCTTTTTATTTTAAATTTTAAATTGTGTTGACAATCAATAAAAAAGAAAAATGCATTTTCTCCGAAAACGGTGCATTCTAGCGACTTTAAATAAGAGTATCTTTTTTGTTAAGAATTAAATGGGGAACATTAATTTAAAAAAAAAACTGTTGTAAAAGTTGATCAAAAAAAAGTTATGATCATTTGCAACCTCAACCATCGTTAAATTTACCCTTTTAAAACATGCAAAAATTTTGAAAAAATTCACAAAAATGTGTCCCAACTGTATTATGATTCGTACCAAATTTGAAAGCTGTACTTTAATTCGTTTTGAAATAATCGAAGAAAAACCTTCTTATTAACAACACCTTTAAGAGGCCCTAGCTCCCTTATGAAGCGAGATCGGACACATGTTTATAGGAACTTTTCTTCTTATTTTCATGAGAGGAATCTGCCCTTAAAAGGATGCGGAATAGTTTTGAATCACCCTGTATAAAAGATCTAAATAGGTTAGATGACTGTATGCAACACAATTAACAACATTTATTTTCCAATTCTTAAATTAGTGAATAGGGGTGTAAAGTTTAGGAAGATTTATTTTTAACCCGCAAATTTATAAGGAAGTACTTCATTTTCAATTATTATACATAAAAACCTTATAGAATGGACCTCAACCAACTTAATTATTATAAAACCGCTGGTACGCCTGCACTGGTCCAAAACTTCAAGAAAATAAATCAAAAACGTACTAAAGCTCAACAACACATTTGGTACATAAAAGAATGTAAAAAAGCCAAAGTTGTACCAAACTTCATTTTATCAACATTTCCTAAATTTATTAGTGAACACAGGAAAGCATATTATTACAAACTTACCCTTAAAGACGAGATACAAAAACATTATGCAAAAATTAATAAACACAACACCGAATTAAAATTTATCCATTCAATTCTTACTAAGAAGCTACACTATATTGAACTGAATGCACTAATGGATAAAATATCTGCAATCAAATACTCTTTTATACAAAATGACTGTAAAAGGAAGAATAAGAAAATCGATAACCTGAAAAAATTTAAACTAAATAAAGATAAACAAGCTAAACCTGAGGTACCAACAGATCATCATACATTCTATAAGAGATTCACCAACCTTAGTAAGATGCAACTCACAGCAGCCGAAGAAACTCTTCTCCATAAGTATGCACCTACTCCTGCTAATACAAACCTCATCAACCTATCTATTGAAATGGATTGTGCGATTAGAAGACACCCACTAGAATCAGATCTTCGCTCTGACTGCATTATTCTACTCAAGAAGGAAGAAAAACTGATAACTCATACTCCTGAATCTGTTAAAATGTCAAAAACCTTTGCCATAACCGAAGAACTGGACACCATTAAAAACCTAAAAAAGAAAATGAAGAAAGAAGAGGTCACCTTAGTGACTGCAGACAAAGGTGCTGGCATCGTAATACTAGATAACAAGGTATATATGGAAAAAACTATTCAATTCCTAGAAGAAAACCATTATGTTAAACTAAATAAAGACCCAAATAACTCCTTTATAAGAAATGCTAAAATAATTATAAATAGTTGTAAAAACACTCTTAAAATGATGGGATATACAAAAAATATAATACCTATGAACCCTTCCACTCCTCAGCTCTACTGTCAACCAAAGCTTCATAAAGAAACACTTAGCTTTAGACCCATTGTAACCTTCTACAATTCAGCCACTAATAAATTAGCCAAAGCTCTAAATAACTTCATGGTTAATGACCTCAATTATAAATCCAAATATAGTATAATTAACTCTATTGACCTTACAAAAATTATAAACAGTACACCAAATAATAAAGAGCATCTTATGCTATCCTTCGATGTAAAAAACTTATATACAAACGTCCCTTTAGAAGAAACCCTTATAATCACTAAAGATTTTCTAAAAAATAATATAACAGATAATGATGACGTTAATAATATTTTTAAACTTATACAACTTACAACATCCCAAAATTTCTTACTATTTAATGATAAATATTATAAGATGACCGATGGCCTGCCTATGGGCAACCCTTTGGCTCCTATTCTAGCAAATATCTTCCTGGATAAACTTGAGGAAAAAATCCATAAGCTACCGTTAGCAAATAAGATTATATTGTGGAAGAGGTATATGGACGACATCATCTGCATCTGGTCAGGTACATTAGCTGAACTTCATTCCTTCTTTAATGATATTAACAACCTTCACAATAATATAGAATTCACCTTAGAACTAGAAAATAATCAAAAATTAAACTTCTTAGATGTGACTATCATTAAAAATGTTAACTCAATTGATTTTGAAATCTTTAGAAAACCTACTCTGACAGACTCACTTATTCCATCATACTCCAACCATTCTATACAACATAAAATGTCAGCCTTCCACAGCTTAATACATAGAGCCTTCCATATCCCTCTATCATTCCAGAATCTAAACAAAGAGCTGAACATAATTAGACAACTTGCTACTAAGAATGGATATAATATAATCACCATAAATCATCTTATTGATAAAAAACAAAGAAGTCTTATCAATAATATAATAATGCCAGAGCATAATGGGACTAACATATTAAAAGAAGAAAAAGTTTTTAGATGTTTCACATACAACTCATCGTGCTATAATAAACTTAGTAACATTTTTAAGAATACTAACATCATTCCCTGCTGTAAAACTAACAACAAAATTTACAACATCTTGAGTAATGTTAAAAAGAAGAAAGAACCCCTAGAACAAAGTGGTGTCTACAAAATTAAATGCGATAATTGCAATGCTGAATATATAGGAGAAACTGGCAGACAAATATCAACAAGAATTAAAGAACATATCAAAAATAATATCACTTCAAATGTGGGTAAGCATCTTTTTCAGAACAATCATAAGATTACCCCGAAAAAACCGAAATTTTACATAAATGTGATAAAAGTCTAAAGCTAACTCTTCTTGAAGCCTTAGAAATTAATAAACTTAATAAAAATCCTAACATTTCCTCCTTAAACGAACAAATCTTCCTAAACTTTACACCCCTATTCACTAATTTAAGAATTGGAAAATAAATGTTGTTAATTGTGTTGCATACAGTCATCTAACCTATTTAGATCTTTTATATTATTAATAAATTGTTGTAATAATAATAAATATTTTTGTAGAGTAGGTACACATGATACATTTGCACATCTGGCTAGCAAATGTAAGTTAAAATATATACGCTGAGATAGAACGTAGCCACTTTAGTTTCGATTGCGTTTGTAATAATAAAAACGGTATGTTAGATTGTGTAATAATTATAATTACCCTAATTGGAAAAAATTAAACAAAGCACCGTTACTATAGTCCTTAGAATAGTAAAACTCTCACTATACGCTCGTGGATTAATCCATCTGTACTGGAAATAACTTAAAATAATGAATTTAATTAAATATATGATGATCTTGCCTCTTGAATTAACACGTAAGTCTGTTTATATTGTATGTAACTAATGTGCTATGTTATATTTGTAAATATCTATATGATATATATATATATGTATTTTCACTCTTTTATTATTTGTATTTTTGTAATTTTTATTTTCATTTGTAGTTTGACCTGATGATGTCTCAATAAATGAGTACGAAACCGGTTGTCAATAAGCATTTAATGGTTTAAATTTATTTTTAACCCGCAAATTTATAAGGAAGTACTTCATTTTCAATTATTATACATAAAAACCTTATAGAATGGACCTCAACCAACTTAATTATTTCACCATTTAATTTTAAATTTAATTTTATTATTTTTTTAACGTGTTAATATATTTTAGCTATACAACAAACATCCATTGTACTCCTCCCCTGGTATGTCTTATTGGCGATTCATGCACGAGAAAAGTTTTGGTAATCCGACTTTCTTACCCGGATTAACTCGTTCTTACGATATAAATAATCCATTTAGAAAAAATAGCAACTTTAGTAAGCCACTTTCTGAACTTATGATGAAACCTGATGAGCTATAAATTTGTATTGTATTTGTACTTTTACAAAAAACAAAAAAATAATAAAACTTGAGCTATTGCATTTCTTATTTCTTTATTTATCGTTCCTTATAAATTATGCATTTCATTTAATTTCAGCTTTACGCGTATCAATTTGATTGACATAATTACGTTTTCAATCGGATTGAGGCCCAAAATAAAATCCTACTACCTCGTCGATTTCATTATGGCCCCAAATTCATAGTTTTCATTATGGTCCCCGATTAATAGTTTTATGATTTCATTATGGCCCTCAAATTGATCTCAGTAAGCTGTCAATAAATTTAAATTTATTTGAATTTCTTTGAATGAATTATGTAAGAAGATAAAATGTTATAGGTAATTCCCATTGTAACCAATCATTATATATTATATGTATACCCGTCGTGTTATCAGGCTCAACCTTAGGCTTGTCGCACATTGGATCCGAATTCATGCAATTTTCGATTTTCAGAAATCTGACAAAAACTTGCGAAGTATCCCATTTCATGTATTCAAACCGTGTTGTGCACTTTACCGGTGATTCAGGTGTTCAGAATTGTTGCTAAATACTGTGATTGCAAACGATCCCATTTTGATGGGATTTTAGAACGATATCGCATGCAAAGTATGGATAGTACAGTAAAATTAGGTTCCAATAAGGAAAAAATTTCGAAGTTAATGAAACTCGGCTTAATTGTAGCTTAAATCATGTACATTTAGGATCTAAAGAGTCCCGAGTTGTGGGGTACCTGCTTCTGGAGTAATAGGAGTGGAAAGGTTAATGAAAATGTTTTTTTCCAAATATCTCGGTTTCTATCAATCCTACGATAAAGTTATTTATTATCAATCTTGTAGAGCATAACATTTCCTACATTGGAAACTTTTTTTTGTAGGGTGAACTTATTTTTAGTTAAAGTGGCTCAAATGTCCTATACATACTACAGATAAAAGAAAATAGGGTTTCGAAACGGGGAAGGTAGTTTTTTTTCGTAGACAGTGGAAATTTTGTATGTGTACGGAGTAGAAAATTTTAAGAAAAAAATTTAATTGTCCCTTTTCGATCGGACGGCCACGAAAAAAGTTATTCCGCCCCGAACAAAAAATCGAATTCATCCCCGCAGTGTCCGAAATTCACCCCGAATCGCATCAAATTCTAGGGTAGCTTTTTTCGTCAGATTTTAAAAATTCCGGTTACATCGTGAAGATGAATATGGATTCTAAGCGAGATTCAAATTTCAAATTTTTCAAAGCACTCTAACACTGACAAAAATTACCAAAGTCCTTCGATTTTTCTTACCTTTTTTTCCGGTTTTCGCCGTCGTCAACTTTAAAAAATCGCAGCCCCGTCCGGTCTTAAAGGGAAGCGACGAAATTTGGCTTCTTTTATTCTCACATCCTGGGGATAAACCGTGGCCATTTTCAAGTCTCCAGGCGTAACCGTGTAGCGCCCCGGCGCTGAGACTCGAAGTGTACTAATTTAGCGTTTTTTCGGGAGGCAAAAGTGCACAAACTGTACCCTTTATATTTGAGGATCGGCAGGTGCAAAAAAATAGCGGGTTTTTGATTTACAAAGTAAATACCCGTTATTATGGCCATCCGAGCCGTTTTTTCGATATCTTCATTTTTTATATTAAATTGAGGCCTTTAAATTTGGATTACGTTTTTTTTGGTTTTTCGACGCGGACTTTAAAAATTCGTAACTTTTGATAGGGGTTGGATATTACGGTGCGATATTTTTTATTTTGCTTATTACATTAATATTTATAAGCAAAAAAATCGACAAACCGAACGTAAAATGTTCAAAAAATCGCACAAACGCGATCGAACATTTGTACCACTGGCGCCCAGTTTTTAAAAAATTTCAAATTTTACTTTAATTCCCTTAAAAAGACTAACTTTTACAGCTTTTACAGCTATTAGCTAATAGGCTATTTTTTGTTTTTATACTCGAAGGGGTTGGGAAAATAAAGCAGAATTTTTGAATTTAAGGTTGGACGGCTCCGGTTCGGCCATTTTTTAACGGATTTTCATTTTTAAAAATTCTGCTGAATCTACTCTTAAAATCAAAACCGCCCACGCATAGGACTTTTCTCAAAATAATTAATATCTTTCGTTTTAGAAGTCAAAGAGCAACCCCCTAACAAAATTATGGGAAGACTGTTATACTCATATACAGGGTGTCCAGAAATTAAGCGGCCAAACTTTAGGAGGCGATTCTACAACTAATTTTAAGAAAAAACTTCCCATAAACATGTGTCCGATTTCGCTTCCTAAGGGAGCTACAGCCCTTTAACTATTGTGACTAAAACTAGGTTTTTTGTCATTTAAGATATAATTTCTCAATTTTTTTCAGATTTTTTGAAAGCTTGAGAAATTGAGAAATTATATCTTAAACGTATTAGTCTTCACACCAAATTTAAAATCTTTATTACAAACCGTTTTCAAATAAATAAGGTTAAAATATTTTTATTTTTAACGAAAAATAAAACAAGGCTATATATTTTGAATTTACGACAGTCCAAAAAGTTTATTTTTTATGATTTAAATAATAATTTTTTCTTCAAACGTCTAATGACATTTGTGGATATATGCGAGCCACAAAAAGTTCTTTTACTCCGAATAAAACTTGCTATTTTTTATTTAAACGTCGAAATTTTTAAAATGGTAATACAGAAATAAACAATATTTTCTTATTATTTATCTATGTTTTTGGGGTTGGCAACGCAAAGAGAAACGGGTAAAGGTAGAGCATTCCATCTCACAGTTTCAAGGCCTGAACAACCCTATTTTCCTCTTCATAAAGACAACCAGTTAAACTTAAAAAATATTAAAATCCATATAACTTATACTTCTATGAAGGTAATTCAATAAATATTGGTATGGGGTCTAAATGGGGAAAAACAAAGAACCTGTCATACAAAATTTTTTCATAAAAAATTTTTAAATTAAAAAGCAGTCAATTAAAAAAAAATGATTACAGAAAAGGTATTTGTGTTTTTTTGACAGATTTTGAAACTGCTAAAAAATGTATACTGATTTAAACTTAGGTTTTCGTTAAAAAAATTTGACTATCATCGAAATTAACACAAGGACCACTCTTTTTCCCTTTTAAGCCAAACAACTTTTATTTATAACTATTTTCTCTAAATCTACTGATTTCTCAGATGTGTTAAATGATTGACCCTGTTTAGCAAGGAAATTTTAATATAGCTACAATATACAATTACAGCATATAACAAGCATTCTTATTTTTTTTCTATTAATCGTATCAGGATTACCGAAATGATTTACATTAGTTACAATAGTTCAACTTTTTGGTGGGTTTCTATAAAAATATTACTTCTTTTCTCTTGTTCTAAGGACAAATCACTATAAAAAAATTTCATTCAATAGCAATGGAACTGTTAAGAGTCATTTTTTAACTATGATAAATAGGGTGCCACGCCCCCATAAATAACTCATAAACTACTTAATTTTTTTGTACCAAATTTTGGTAGCATTAAAAAATATTTATAATGAACAAAATCGGACAAAAGAATTAAAAAATATTAACAGTAAGTGTATTTTTTAATGCCCTTAAAGTACTCCTACTTTACAGTAAAATTATTCAAAAACCATCAAAGCTCGATGTTACACTTCTCCGAATTTGTTAAGCCATAAAATATGAATCGATTGGTACCATAAATATGCCAAAGAAATATTTCTTTAATTAGTTATTTGTGGGGTACGAAACGTTGTTTTTGAACAAAAGTTGACCAATTTAAACGCAGCAACAAAAAGAAAACTCATAAACATCAATAATATGTGTATACTGTTGTAATTATTTATTTAAATTGGGTATTTAGTTTTTACATCGGTGCGTGGCGCGAGTAACATAAATGACGCTTAAGGCGATAGTCTGTAAATTTGAGCTCTTGATTTTGAAATTCGTTTGATATTTGCGGTTTTGATTATAATCATCTGCATAATAATCAAAACATTAAAAAAAACATAGTAAAAGTTATTTGTTTTTAAAAGACCTTTCCCGCAATACTGCACTTGATCCATGTTGCCCTTTTAATTACGAGTTTTATGCCCGTTTTCACCAACGATTCCTAAATTTAGGCATTGCTTATATGCTAGGAATTGCCTAGTTACTAGGTATTTTTAATCATTTAATAAAAAATACCTAGCAACTAGGCAATGCCTAGCATATAAGCAATGCCTACGTTTTAGGAATCGTTGGTGAAAACAGGCAGTAGTCTCGCCGCTTGCAAAAATATGCGCAGTGACTTTTAAATTCATTGGTTGGTTTAGATAGAGCTGCACTTCGAGGTCTATGCATACTTCACCCAAAACCTCGTCATTACGTTTACGACACCTCTACCTAAGACTCGCCGCTCGCCGCGCCTCTGACCGCTACTCTTTTCTATGCGCACAGCCTAATAAAAATAATCATAATACTTCTACAGAGTGTCTCACTTTTTTTCCAGCAAAAATTCTTTTTAGATAGCAAATGTCATTCTGAACAAAAAAATTCCCATGATCTATTATGTTTTTTCGACTCCTTAAAAAGTTACAGCAATTTTAAAATTGATAAATTTTCAAGATTTTTGTGGAACACCCTGTATAATATTCTTTCTTATTATATATTTTTATTTGAATCAATTATTATTTGGAATTTTTCTTTGTCAAATTGAATTTTTTGAATATTATTGACTGTATTTAAAATAAGTGAACGACGAGGTTAAAGTTTCCTCGCTAAAATTTAGCATTTTATTGGCTTAAAGATATACAAAATCGAAAGAATACTTGATTTAAATAAAAAAATTAATATAAAATGAATTTTATACAGGGTGTCCCACAAAAATCATTAAATTTTTGAAATTTTAAAATTGCTGTAACTCTTTAAGGAGTCGAAAAAACATGATAGTTCATAGGAACATTTTTGTTCAGAATGACATTTACTATATAAAAAAAATTGGCTGGAAAAAAAGTGAGACACCCTGTATACTCTAAACATCAAACATCTAAAATAAATTAAAAATATTTGAACTTACCATTAATATTAATTACTATATAATTTAACTTTTTGAACCACCTTTGTTGTTGATAACTGAACTTAACTCTACTGAGAACACTCTGTTCTATATTGTATCTGACTATTGTTATATGATTATCATCTCTTTGAACTGAGAAACTTTTACAAAAATTAATAACTCCTCCCAATATTTTGAAATTAACAAATAGGTCCTCTGCGTTAGTAATTGTTTTAGGTTTGAACATCTGCGGTAATTTTGTGCAATTGCTCGATTGGCCTTTCCCAAGAAGAATATATTTCAATGATTTTTGTTTTATACATATAGTCTACAGTCTGAATCTGAATCTTCGTGAGTAGCTTCGTGGTGACGAGACGCCCAACTTTTCTTTACGAAAATTCTCGATAGTGGTAGCTAATAAAGTGCGCACGAGTAAAACATGTAGATTGGGTGATTGTCCAAATTTTATTACTAACAGTTAGTTTTTGTCCCACATTGTTGAGGATTGACAGCAACCGTAAGCTAGGCAACGAGATAAAATAATAAATAAAATAGACTGTTGTCATAATTAGATTGTAACAATAATCATCGTGCGTGTTTGTATTAAATAAAATAAAAGCTTATTGATACGAATCTTTGTTAATCCACTGTACCAATTAACTATAAACATAAAATAAAAGCTTATTGATACGAATCTTTGTTAATCCACTGTACCAATTAACTATAACAATAGGTTATGGGCCCAGGAGCTAATAACAAATATAAATCATAAGTATAAATTTTTTTTACGAATCACCATGAACGCGATGACAAGGATCCAGCCATTGAACAAGTCCAACTATGACACCTGGAAAATCCAGGCAGAGGCGCTGCTCATAAAGACCGGAGGATGGGAGTATGTAAATGGCTCGAAAACAAGACCAACAGCAAACTCATCAAACCAAGCCGAAGTCGCAGAAGTCACGTCTTGGGACAACAATGACCAAAAAGCTAAGTCAGACCTTATATTATCTATTGAAGTATCAGAATTGCGAGACATAAAATATTGCAAAACTTCAAGAGAGGTTTGGACCAAGCTTTCCACGATCCATGAATCAAAAGGTCCCGCCAAAAAGGCAAACCTTCTGAAGCAACTACTGTTCACGAAGATGACTGAGGGGGAAGACACTCATGCTCATCTATCCAAGCTGGAGACAACTGTCGACAAACTCCGTGACATGGAGCTTGAAATCAATGAGGAGTTACTCTCAATAATTCTCCTATACAGCTTACCAGAGTCCTACGATAACTTCCGTGTAGCAATTGAAAGCAGAGATGTACTACCAACGATGGAAAGCCTTCGAATAAAGATTCTTGAAGAAAGTGAATCAAGACATGACAGGCAAGAAAAACAACCATCTAACAGTGCATTGGCAGCATGGAAACAAAAAGGATCAAAGCAACAAAGTTATCAACAACAAATAGGGAACAAAGGTAACAAGAAATTCATGAAATGTCAGAAATGCAAAAAGAAGGGACATCTAACAGCTGACTGCTGGTTCAATAAGAAGAATGCGGAATCCTACGTTGCAGTTGAACAATGCACATCAGTGCATGAATATGTTAAAAAGAATAATTGGATACTAGATAGTGGATGCACTTCACACATGTGCAATGAAAAAGATAATTTTATAGACTTAAAACCATCCATTAAGAAAGTGAATATGGCAAATGAAACAAATTCACAAACTATTGGAATTGGATCTGTAAAATTGAATGTACTAGTTGGAAACACATTAAAAACATGTGATTTATCCAATACATTATACATTCCTAACTTGAATCTAAACTTAATGTCTGTATCCAAGTTAACTGAAAAAGGTTACAACGTTACATTCTATCATGATAAAGCGATCATTCGCAACTTGAAAGGAATTCCCACTACAGTAGCAATCAAACAAGATGATTTGTACGTCATCAAACAAAAACAAAGCAACGAGCAAATAAATTTATGCAGTATGAAGCAAGATAAAGACTTCGATCTTTGGCACAATCGTTTCGGTCATGTGAATAAAAAGACGTTAAGCGAAATGATATTAAAAGAATCTGTACTTGGGATTAAACCATTGCCAAGGTACATGAAAACTGACAAAGACTGTGAAATATGCATTCAAGCAAATATGACACGAAAAGAATTTCCTAAGTCATCATTGAATAAAGCAAACGAACTTCTAGAGATCGTTCACACTGATTTATGTGGACCAATTCCCGTAATGTCAAACGGAGGAGCTCGTTACATGGCAACATTCACCGATGAATACTCGAGGTACACAGTTGTAAAAATGCTGAAACAAAAATCAGATGTGTATGACGCCTTCGTAGCGTACCACAAAATGGCTGAAGTAGTAACAGGCAAGAAATTAATGTACTTACAGTCTGATAATGGTCTAGAATTCGTCAATACGAAAATGAATGACTATTTGACAAAACATGGCATACAAAGAAGACTAACAGCTCCCTATACGCCACAGCAAAATGGTATAGCTGAGCGTAAAAATCGTACACTAATGGAAATGGCCAGATGCATGTTGATCAAATCAAAATGCCAAGCCAGTTTCTGGGCTGAAGCTGCATCAACAGCAAATTATATCCGAAACAGATGCGTCTCGAGAAGCACTTATCCGAAAACACCGTACGAAATATGGCTAGGGAGGAAACCAGTCGTTACTCACTTGAAAACGTTTGGATCAAAGGCGTACGTATTAAACAAACGACCAAATAGAACTAAAATGGAAGCAAAGTCCGAACTTGGTAAATTTGTTGGGTATAGCAACGAAAATAAAGCGTACCGGATCTGGATGGAGAAAGAAAAACGTATCGTCATTAGCCGAGATGTTAAATTCATAGAAGGAGAATTTCATGAGGATAAAATGACAAACAACGAACCATATAACATCATTGAATTTAATTTATTGCCGCCTCAATTTGAAACACCTCAAGATAAAAAAGAATCCGTTCAGGAAGAAATTGAACAGGATAAAAATGAATCCCAACCGGAAACATCATTCAGCAAATTTCTTGAAGAAGAAGAAAATCAACAAGGCGAAAGCAACGATTCGGAGTACAACCCGAGTGATGACCAAGATGAAACGCAAATACCAGAAGCAGCATCAAGAAAATCAGAAAGAAAACCATGCCCAAAGCAATGGAATGATTACTATTGTAATGCCGTAATGGAAGAACCACATACGTTTCAAGAAGCATCAAAAGGAGAGGAAAATAACGAATGGCAAGAAGCAATGAAAAACGAAATCAAAGCCCTATATAATAATCAAACTTGGATATTGGTAGACAAGCCTAAAGATATTAAAATATTAAACTGCAAATGGGTCTACAAACGAAAGACAGACAAATTTAAGGCAAGACTAGTTGCTAAAGGATATTCACAAATCAAAGGGATAAATTATACAGAAACATACTCTCCAGTCATAAGACATGAAACAATAAGAGTACTATTCGCTCTCTCGGCAAAACTAGGAATGAAAATACACCAAATGGATGTTGAGACCGCATATTTGCAAGGGAATTTGCACGATGAAATATACATGCATCAGCCCGAAGGGTTTGTGAACCAAGATGAACCACAAAAAGTATGCAAACTCCTGAAACCCATCTATGGTCTGAAGCAAGGGGGGAGAGAATGGAACCGGAAATTGAACGATGAATTGATCAAAATGGGCTACAATCGAAGCAAATCCGACCCATGTTTGTATCATCAAACCATCAAAGACGAGATAATCATCATTGTGATCTACGTAGACGATATTCTCATTTTCTGCAAGAATGAAGACTACATTCAAAACTGTAAGTTAACACTAATAAAAGCATTCAAAATCAAAGATCTAGGAACTGCTGATAAATTCCTTGGAATAAGAATCAAACAGAATCCAAAAAGAGGAACAATCAGTTTAGACCAAACTGAGTATATAAATGCGATATTAGAACGATTTGGACTATCAGAATGTAATCCAGTAAAGACACCAATGTCAATTGGAACCAAATTCGAAGAAGAAAACGAAGAAGAAGTAGACACAAGATTGTACCAAGAAATGGTAGGATGTCTAATGTACGTCTCCTGTGTAACCAGACCAGACATCACGTACGCAACCACGTACATGAGCAGATTTGCCAAGAAACCACTGGCACCACATCTAAATGCAGTAAAAAGAATTTACAGATATCTTAAAGGAACTACACAAATCAATTTAACGTACAAAAGAAATCAAGACCTTGATTTGAATGTCTACTCTGATGCCGACTGGGGTAATGACCCGTCTACTCGTCACTCAGTGACAGGCTACATATTAACGCTCCAAAATGGAGCCATCTGTTGGAAAAGTCGACTCCAGAAGACTGTCGCGCTTTCTACGGCAGAAGCAGAGTACATGGCGCTCGCCGAGGCCGTGCAAGAATTAACGTGGGTTAAAAACCTACTGAGGGAGGTATTACCAGAAAAAATAAAGCCAACACCAGTTTTCTGTGACAACAAATCAGCAATTTGCTTATCTGAATCAGAGGCTATCAAGCAAAGAACAAAACACATAGACATCAAATTTCATTTCGTAAAGGAAAAAGTTGCCACCAATGATGTCCAAATAAACCATTTAGAAACCAATGAAATGGTGGCTGACTACCTCACTAAGGCCGTCAATAAAGAGAAGCAAGTCGCATTCAGAACTTCGAGTGGACTTGCGTTCAGGGGGAGTGTTGAGGATTGACAGCAACCGTAAGCTAGGCAACGAGATAAAATAATAAATAAATAGACTGATGTCATTATTAATAATTGTAACAATAATCATCGTGCGTGTTTGTATTGAATAAAATAAAAGCTTATTGATACGAATCTTTGTTAATCCACTGTACCAATTAACTATAACAATACACATAATTGATGGTTTGAATGAAGCCTTCCCCCACTTTTAACATGTCCGAATAATTTGGTCATAAAAATTATTACTAACCAGGTGATTTTTTTACTGTAGTTTGGTAAATATTTTTATAATTAAATGGCCACATTGTCCTACAAATTAAATGGTATGATTTCCCAGTCCTACGCACTGAAGTTGTCAATTCCACAGTAACACTTTTTTCATTAACAACAACCTGATTTTCGATTTATTCTTTTGGGAATAACGTGTGGAATACGATTTTACTACTGTCCTACAAAAAAAGTGGTATATTATGGTAATATAAAGTAAATAAAATTTATTTTGTAACACTACTAGATGTTGAATACATATTTGATTACACATTAAAGTGTCCTAATAACGTGGATAGATATAGTACAATGGATTTATCTGTTTTGAAGAAAATGCATTTTAATATATTTAGGAAGCTTTATAAAATTAAAAAAAGATAAATTTAAAAAGTAAAATCAAGTAACCATAGCAACTTGTGCATTTTCTCCAAATCGCCACATTTTAACGACATCTAATAAAAGCACCTTTTTTGGCCAGAATGAGGAAGAAAAACGAAAAAAATAATTGATATTTTTATATCTTATATTTTAGAAATCATAATTATAAATAAGTTGTTTTTTGTTTCAATTCGATACGACAAATATTAACGTAAATATAAGCGTTTGAATTTTAAGAAAATTAGCCCCGCCGCTTCAACTACGCGATCTATTCTGACGTCATTTCTTCCGAACGCTGGCGCTGTCCGTTCCGTGATTGTTGGTAGACGTTTTTATAGTTATTATCTTTTAATACTCTGATAAAATATTACTATTAGTTATTAATTAAAGTAGGAGAATTATTTGTTAATTTAAAATTTACATCTTTATAATTTTTTACTTATGAAATTTCACTTTAAATGTTATACAACTTTAATGTGGTTTTTACAAGTGTCTAGCGTTTCAAATTAAAAATTTGAAAGTTAATTATTTTAGGTTGTATTATAAAGAAATAAGAAAAAAATAAAAAAAATTCAAGGCAGTACGAGTTTTTATTCAAAAGATATGAATTTTTATATAAAATATGGCTTTCTAACAAATGAGTAAAGGTGTATTGTAAAAAATTCATATTTCGCTTAATAACTAAAATTAAAAAACGAAAATTCGTACAGATAAGTTTGTAAAAATTATCGATATTATCTTATTAATTTTTTTAAAATTTAATTATTTTTTAAGGTACATTACCTAGAAAAATTTTGTTTTGTTTGAGTTTTTGGTGTGTAAAATTTTTTTGGGGGGTGTAGAGGGGAAGTGACCCCTACATTTCATCTATTTTCTATTATCTTTCATTTGCGGGGTCGATTTTGAGAAGATTCGAAAAAATATTTTTTGAGATATTTTTAAGGCTTAAAATTTTTCATGGAAATCGATTTTTATTGTTTTTCTCGAAAACTATAAAAGTTAGCGATTTCAATTTTTACCAAAGGTAAACACTATGGATAGACGCGTTTTAAAAAATATTTGGTTAAAATCGGTTAAACAGTTTTTTTGGAAAAAATTGGCAAAGTTTTGGCAAAATTTTGGTACAAATACGGGCCTGGATGACGTAATTTTATACCGAAAAGTAAAATTTTTAGGGCATTTGGTGGGGGAGGTAACGGTGCGAATTTTAAGCGGCGGTTATAATAGATTAGAAGGTATTAATTATTTTGTGAAAAGTGAAAAATTTCAGACCGCAATTTTGGTTCCAAACGAAGATTTTGCATATTTTTGCTACATTTCCGGCCATAACTCGATAACGAAAGGAGATAGCGAAGTGATTCTTTCTTTGTCGTAAAGTGGACCATGAAAGCTTTCAGAAAATGTACATTGCGTTAGAGTAGAATAAAATTTGATGGACTGATTAAACCGAAACTCGAATAAAAATGCAACTTTTTTAAATGCGATCTTAAAAAAATTAAGATTTCGTTGATTTTCAAAATTTAAAAAACCCTATGCGTGGGCGGTTTTAATACCAAGAGATTTATCAGAATTTTTAAAAATGAAAATCGGTTTAAAAATAGGCCGACGGGAGCCGCCGACCCCTAAATTCAACATTTTTACGCCATAACTTTTTAACCGCGCAAAATTTAAAAATGCACTATGCTCATTACCTCACAAATATTATTGTTCTTTGATAATCTGATGTAAAATTGAGAAAATTTTAAAAATTGACGGCTGCAGAGGGGGCTGACCAAAGCGCGCGTTTGAGCTATTTTATTAACATTTCACTTGGGATTTTTTTTTCAAGTCCAGGGGTAAAATATAATCGTGCTGATTTTTTCTCGCGTAAATAATAAAGAAAGAAGGGAAATATAAAACATTGGAATAGTATACACGGTCGGGATCATAAGTTACGAATTATCAAAGTCGGCGCCGAAAAAGCACTAATTTCAAACTACAAATTCGAGGGCGCCAAAAGTACAGAAAAAATTAAGATATCAAAAAAAGCGCTCGTTTCCTGATGTAGCGCGGTATGTAGATGACAAATCAAGAAACCCCGATTTTTTTTCACCTGCCGATCTTCTAATCGAAGCACTTTTAGCACTTTTGCCGACCGTAAAACCCGCGCGAGGCGACTAGGAAGTAATGACGTCACTCAGCTCGCAAGGAAAAAAGTAGCGCCGCGCGATTTCATAAACTTTGTTAATTAATTGCGAAGCCATTTTAAGTGCTAGACCAAAAATTCAAATTGCAAAATTCAAGTTAAAAGGTACTCTTTTATATAAAATTATAAAAAAAATGGTTTACAGACTCATTGCTTATTAAGTCTACAACTACGTGTGTAAGATTTCAAGCTTTGCTTCTCCTGTTAAATTCTGTTGAATAAATAATTAAATCAATTTCTTATACATAACACATAACTAGCACCTTCCTTGAAAAGACTTGATATTTTGTATAAAATATTATTATAAGAAAAATTAATTTAAATTAAGCCAAAATGTGGCTAGTCAGCAAATCTAAGCAGTTTATTTTAAAATTCCGTTGCTAATTACGAAATTACGGAGTTGGTACTTTTTTTCTGCTTATGATTTTTTTCTTTTTTTTGGCTTTGGTCTTATGGCTATTAATTCATGAGCTTACGATTCATACTATAAGGTTCTTATGATTAGAATAAGGAAGTACATCCATCTTATTGTAAACTTTTGTCTATTATTTGTTGCAATTTTTGTTTTTTGAGATAAAACAAACAATTTTGAGGGAGCAAGTGAGCTGAAAAGCATTTGATTATAGGCATTAAGATGGGGAAATTGTGAGAAAGAGAGAGAAGTATAGCAACCATGTGTCATTTTATTTTTTTGCATAGTAACCATTAACAAAACTAAATAAAATTTACATGATCCCCTTCCTTATAAATAACTCTTTGGGTTCCAGCATATTTTTTAAATATGTACCCCTGGAAGAGAGTTGTAGGGGAACTAGCACATTTTTTTCCACATTTCATCGTATTTCCACTTCTACGCTTTCCCAAAATTTTATTTAGAAGAAAAATTAGGTAAAACTTAAAGTACTATTTATAATTATAAGGGTCAGATAGTTTTTTATTATTATTTTTTATGATTTCTATGTAAAAATATTAAAATAACAAAAGGTTGCTGTGTTTCCCTCTCTTTTTCACAATTCCCCAGTCTAAATATGTATAATTTTTGTTAGTAACTTTTTCTTTCGTCAAAACACCATCCATATTTTACAGTAAAAGTAAACACTAATTCAATACTAATAAGTGGTGAATATAAACAATATTTTTCCTAGTTGGGATAGATTAAAATGCTTTTTAAACGTTTTTACTGGTGACCTGTTAATTAAAGTTCTACTTTTAGGCTGCAATTCCACTAATAGGAATAATTTGAGAAAAACCGCAGTTCTTTGTTAAGAATTTCAAGGGGTTAAAAAAACAAAATTATTATTATTCATTCATTTATTTCATATTTATATATATACTTAAAATATTTATATAATGTACAACTGTTTAATAATTTGTACCACACGAATGTTCTTGCTACTTTATTTTTATTTAACATATCAATATATATTTATACTTAATAATAGTTCATATATATCGTATATATACACAAATATAGTTAAGAAATGTGAAACATTTTGTGCTCTTTTTCATAACCATTATTTAATCAATTAATAATTTATTAAAATTAATAAAAGCATTAATTGATTAATTTTAATGTTTAATAACAGTTTACAATTTAAATGATTTGTCATTTAGTTACAAAAAATCTTTTTAAAACTAATCATTTTATATTTAATTTTATAAAAAATTATAAAAAGCGGATTAGTTAACACTACTTACTTTTGATTTCAGTTAACACTTTAACAAACTTAAATTTAAAAGTCTTATTATTTGCAATAAAATTATTTAGGACAAGAATATTCGAATATTCCAAAAAAAGATTAGGCTTTATATGTAGGTATGTATACATTTTTTTTTATAAAAATCATGAATGCGATTAGGGGCTTCTTAGTTATTTCAACTTGTTATAATCTAATTAACATTAAAATTACTAGATAAAAGGTACAGTCATTATATTCCTTAGGATAATATTAATTTACCTATATAGTATATTTACAATTTCACCTAACTTCGTACAATGCAGTCTACAATCTTGGTAAATTTATCTTAAAAAATTAATGGAGTCTTCTTGTTTTCATTTACGTTTTATTTTGATATTACAAATAAGCCTCGCGTTTTCGTGTTTACCAATCAGCATGCCGAATTGCTGAAATTCCAATTTGCATGCTCTATATATCTAATTTGCGCTAATTAACGCATAAAACCTCAAGGCTTATTTATAATGAATAAAAACTTTTAGGAATTTTAATTATTTCATAATGGACGCTCTAAATGTGGACGAAATTCTAAATGATCGCGCTTGATATATTTTTAACAAAAATATCAGGAAATGTTGGATGAATAATGAAGCAGTTTTAATTTATTTATTTATATTTAAATCAACGAGATTTGTTTGTTTAATAATACCACACGCATACAAACGAGTATTT
Organism: Stenus bimaculatus; assembly: GCA_963971135.1. Classification (NCBI taxonomy): domain Eukaryota; kingdom Metazoa; phylum Arthropoda; class Insecta; order Coleoptera; family Staphylinidae; genus Stenus; species Stenus bimaculatus. Next base: position 42,161,857 of record OZ020182.1, read on the forward strand.
ATGTACAAGTATTTACAAATAAATATATTTTTATATTTAATACAATTTCAATATAAATATTCTCCTTTTATTATTAATCCTACGCGTGTTTTTTTATAATTATATTTTATATAGAACATGTATGATATATTCCAGCAACATTTATAAGGTAAGGTACAAGAAGCGTTTATTTATAGTTTATAAAAATATTCTAAATTCCTCAAGAGTGCATTACTACGAATTGGTCAAGATTGTGCCGATTTTTAGTAAAGAAGTTAAAAGCGTATTTTTAGGGTTTTAAATTTTGGTTTTCATCAAATAACTAAAAATATTTCACACTTGATAGAATTCACAAATTGTGATGTTTTAGACTCTTTTTAGACAACTCAGATGTGTAGGAAGGTTGATAATTTATGGCCAATAAAAGCTCCTAGTTACACAAAAGGACAACATAAATAAAAAACCAAAATTAAAATGACCGAAATAGACCAAAGTGGAGAAAACATCGGAAGAAAGACTTAACGTAGCTCGTAGATGTAGGTTTCAACGAAAATAAGCGAAAAGTTGACTTGGACTAAAGGGCGAACGGTGAAAACAAATGAATGGTAGACCAATATAAACAAAAAGGAAAAATATAGATCGTCTTAGATATACCTAATTCTAAATAAAAAAGGGAGATTTCGACAAAATGTCTAAATAAATAACTGTAGAAAATAAATAAATTTGGCAAATACCGGAAAGAAAAATAGAAGGTTTTCTTTAAATTTCGAGGAAGGATAATAATAACTTTTGTTTTAATTTTTATATCAAATAAGTAAATAAGGGTTGATGAAAAGGATAAAACGCAATGCTAAAATTAAAGCAATTTCGAATGACTTTTATGGTTGGTTAGTGGTTAACCAAACATCTGGACGTCCATTCCTGAAATCTCACACAGTGATTCTCAATCTCAAACAGTGAATCTCAATCTCACACAGTGAATCTCAATCTCACCTTCCTCGAAGCGCATGCGGCAAAATCTCACCGGCGAATCCAAATTCACGGGTGAGATTTTGACGCATGCGCTCGAGGAAGGTGAGATTAATATTCACTCGGGTGAAATTCAGGAATACAGCTTCTGATATCAGTTCATAAACTGAGAAGTAATAGTTGTGTTCTTTTTACAACTCTGGTTCATTTCTCTTTCAGCTGAAGTTCACTTAGAAAGGTGATCAAATGTGAACTGATTCATTTAAAAATAACAGCTTATTGGGAAATTCAATTAAAAAATGACAATTGATATTTTTTAAGTTAGGTTATGAATGGATTCAAATGGGGTGATCTAACTAAACAAGTGATCCCCTCTAGAGCGAGTGCACTTAGGGGAAACGGGGGAGGAAAATCGTTCAATTCGTTCAAGTGATCCCGAAGTGATCGAGTAAAAAGTACAGATACAAATTGTAAAATTGAAAAATGTCCTTGGCCAGGATTCGAACCTGAGGTGGGATTTTGTTTCTATCTTGATATTTATCAAGCTTGATAAAACTCAATAGGGGGCTATTCTCGAATTACAAATGACACAACTTTTATCATTCTATCCTTGTCATTCAAATGCAAAAATAAGAGTCCTTCCTTGTCATGTCGTATACGATGTTGTGTCGTGTGATTCAAGAATAGCCCCCTATTGAATTATATCAAGCTTGATAAATATCAAGATAGAAACAAAATCCCACTTCTGGGACCTCAAAATCTCATGTTTGGTGTGATGACCACTACACTACCTAGGACCTAATTTTGAATATGTTCAGTTCTGTCTTAAATTGGGAGAATCGATAAAATTATATATTATCATCATCAAGTAGTGGTTATCACACCAAACATGAGATTTGGAGGTCCCAGGTTCGAATCCTGGCCAAGGACATTTTTCAATTGAATAATTTTCCGAAAGCTATTAGCGTTTATATTAACAAATTGTAAATTGAACTGAACAAATGATTTATTCGAACGGATTATGTTAATCGTTTGTTATAAACTCCTTCAAATTGTTCCCTTGAAATTTGGGCAAACCGCTGGGAGCTGTCAGCTGCCAAAGAGGCAAACACTGCAGTGGATAGAATAGAAAAAGTTGGAGTAATAACCAAGGAAAGAACCGATGGCTTTTATGGTTCGTTTCCAAAGAATTTCATAAACTGTGACGTAACATCTCCAGTTTTTGTCAATCCATCCGAAATTGTTTTATTATATTTGTTTGATTTGGCTCCAGAGCACGGTTCAGGTTTCGGATAACTGTACTTGAATCTAACTTCTTCCTATGACGTCATTAAATTTTCATTTGGTTGCTCCAAATATGACAGACCAATCTATGAACACAACACGAACCAAAGCCATTCGAAATCGGTAACTCTGTTAACCAAACCAAACATTTTATAACATCATTAACTTCTAATTTGGAGGTGGATAGTTCAAAGATGTCGGAGCAATCAATGAACCAAATACAAACCAAAACCATTCGAAATCGTTTTAAAGTGAACCAAATACCGATAAAAATGCCGACAACGGTACGACACAAAAGCCGCATATTAATTGGATAAAACTCAACTAAAAACGAAAAAGATTGTTTTATAATGCCAAAATATAAATGACAGATTTAGACGGGGTGAATAATTTAACTTGAAACGTATAAATATTTCAGAAACTAAAAGATTTTGAAAAAAAAAGTTTCAAATGAAAGTTTTTTGGTTTAAAGGAGGAAATGGATGGTCTTAGTTATTTTTTGGTTAAAGGTAATTGTTTGTGTTAATTCCAATGATAACCATTTTTTTTTGAATAAAAGGCTTTAGCAGTCTATTCAAAAAACAAATAACCTTTGCTTAAATCATTTTTTTCCTTGGGAGAATTTTAATTTCAAAACTTTCTATAAAAAATGTTATTTGACGCTTGATGGTAAAAAAAATTTGTTCTTTATTTTTCCCATTTAAATCAAACAATTTTTATTTAAATTTTTCTCTTTAAAACCATTTTTTCTAAGCCATTTAGTTTAGTTTAAAATGATTTATTTTATTAAACTTACGAAATAGCTATAGTAGATGGGAATAAAAGTGAAGGCAAACAAAAAGTTCTCATGGAATAAAGTTAAAACTAAAACATCCGAATCCGAATAGGCGAAATAAAAATTCCGAAGGAATAATACTCAAACTAGACTCGCTTAAAGGTAGTTTTAAAAAAGCTTAAATAAAAATCTTAAAACAAAAAAATACAATGATGCGCAAAGATCTAGATATTAATTCAAAAACCAAAAAGTTCAGGAAAATCCAAATATTAGACAAAAGATCGAAAGAAAAAAGGCCGACATGAAAAAAAGTCGATTAGGACAAAAGACCGTCTAGGATAAAGAGCCAAAGGAGCAAAAGGCCTAACGAAAAAAGGTCAACATGGACAATAGGCCGAAGTGAACATAAGGACTTTTGTCGTTCTACTTTTTGTCCACTTCGGTATTTTACCATTCGGCCTTTTGTCCGCGTCGGCCTTATATCGTTCAGTTTTTTGTCTGTGTCGGTCAATTGTTTAATTCGGCATTTTTTCGTTCGCTATTTCTCCTTCGGCCTATTGTCCGCGTCGGTCTTTTACCCATGTCAGCCTTTTGTCATTCGGCCTTTTTTCTTTCGGAATTTTGTTGACGTACGAAGAAATTACTACTTTGCACTGATAAGGAATAAAAGGGCAGAGTAGAAATGAATTTTAGGCAACCCAATATACACTTACATTGTATTGTGTGTTGTATGTAAATTAAATGTTACATTTTAAAATTATTTATTATATTACCATTTTAAAAATTTCGACGTTTGAACAAAAAATAGCATGTTTTCTTCGGAGTAAAAGAACTGTTTGAACTTCTTTTACTCCTAATAAAACAGTATACTATTTGAAAACTTTTGACCTTAAAAATTTGCCAAATAAAAAAAACGATTTAAGAAAAAGTTATTTGTTTTTAGGAGTAAATTTTCAGACTATTAAAAAAGTTATAGGTTTTCCTTTAAAAAATTTTAGTTATCATTGAGATCTCAAACATATAATTTTTAAGACGAAAAATATGAGTATTAACCAAGGTTCCATACTTTTCCGTTTTTAACTACGAAATTTCATTTTCAAAAGATGTGTCCGGAAAATATCAAAAAAGATTCGGAAACGAAAGTTCTTAAAAACAAATTTAAATTTTTGATACTAAACATTCATTTTAATGAAATACTTCGTTTGGATTGTAAAGAGTTTTGACAAAATATTGTATACAAAGCTTAAGATCAAAAGTTTATAAAAACAGTTATTAATGAACTTTACATTGAAAAGTTTGAGCTTTAAATTGCTTCGAAGGTAGCTACAGTTTGAGTTTTGAAAAAGGTGAAGCTTTTACAAAATTGGATTCCGAAAATGTTGAGATTAACTATAATTATAAGAAAAATTCAGACTGGAAAACAAGTCGCTTTGGTAGAAAGTTTCAGTTGAAAAAGTTTGAATAATTTGTAATTTTATTAAGGCGATAGTCGGCAAATTTGAAGGCTTGATTTTCTTGATATTTGCGATTTTGATCATAACTTTTTTTCTAGTGGAGCTTTTTTAAAATTTCTTTTTTTGGTATAAAGAACAGTCTTCTGGCTACCAATTTCATCTATATTTGTTTTAGTAAGTCAAACCAAATAATCATACGGTAGCAGTAAAACGCGCTCTTTACAAAAAATGTTCGCTTAGCGGCTCTTTAAAACATTCTAAAAAACTAATTGAAATAATATTTTTTTTCCAACGCTAGAAATAAGTTAAGATATAAATGAAGACTTTGATGTTGCGTTTTTTTGTTTTAAATATATTTTTAAACTATTTACAGGATCCCAAAAATTAAGTAAAATTTTAAGAAATTTTTGGGATGCTGTAAAAAATTTAAAAATATATTTAAAACAAAAAAACGCAACATCAAAGTCTTCGTTTAAATCTTAGCTTTCTTCTAGCGTTGGAAAAAATATATTATTTAAATTAGTTTTTTAGAATGTTTCAAAGAGCCGCTAAGCGAACATTTTTTGTAAAGAGCCCGTTTTACTGCTGCCGTATGATTATTTGGTTTGACTTACCAAAACAAAAAAAGAAGAAATTGGTAGCCACAAGACTCTTCTGTGTGCCAAAAAAAGAATTTTTAAAAAAGATTTAATGGAAAAAAAATATGACCAAAACCACAAATATCAAGCGAATTTCAAAATCAAGCGCTCAAATTTGCCCACTATCCTCTTAACGTGAGAATTTTAGCTATTAGTATTTTCTAATATTAGGAATCGAGCATCAAGAGAATAACACAAAATTTAATATTAAAATTGTCTCCAACAATTAGATAACCAAAAAAGTATTCTTTTTTAAATAAAATAAAATTTAAGTTCGTTACACCAAATATTCTTAAATTCAACCTTCCTTAAGTTCTAATTTTTTAGGTTAGGACTTCCTCAAGCTTTATCAAATTTGAGCTTTCAAATAAACAAAAATTGTACTTCTGGAAATTTTTATTTCTATTGGTTGTGTCTTTGGCATTACTTGAGTTGTCTAATACGAGTAAACATAATTTTAAAATTCCTTTCACATCACAATGGAGTAGGAAAATGATAATGATTAAAATTTTTAAAATAAACGTAATTTAACAAAAACATTTATGAATAATTGCTAAAACATATTGTACACCTTTATTTAGTTTGTGCTTGATGTGAGTTAGAAACACTTTAATATTACTACATTTGTTTAATACTTGTAGGAGTTGTAAGCGAGGACGTAAGCAAATATTAGTAAAATAAAAAAGGAAATCAATCTTCAGTATTTGTAATAATTTGTTTTGTAAAAAAAATATGTACATTGTATTGTAAGAGGCAGCTCTCCTTTATTGATATATTTATATTCTGCAACGTTATGTTGGAAGCTTTTTAAGTGAGTTTGAAAAATCGCGGCATGATGAAAAACGTGCTGTAGAAACGAATAGAAATCGTTGACAGTCGAAAATTGAATAAAATTCCACGCACTGTGCTTGAGCATGATATGTGTAAATATTATTTTCTTCCTTAAAATAAACAAAGACTACACCTGTTTGCGACATTTTCGGAAATTATAATGTAATTAAAACCCCTCATTTTTACACACTCGACGCTAGAGGGAGCCAAAGCACGCTCGAATAAAACGTCTTCATAATCACCTATCGATATATTGTCAATCTCGTTTATATCCTAATAATAATCTTATTTACACAAATAATGTTTTTCCACTTCTTTCTTGTTTAATACTTTTTTTAGAATCGATTTATAACTGCGTAGTATGAAAGTTATTTTAGAATATAAAATCACCTTAAATAGTTATGCAAAATTATAATTCTTTTAATAGTAACCACATTTATTCGGTACAAAAAAGCTACTTTAAAAATTTAATTTTTGCTTCTCGACTATAAGAAAGGGTCGCCTCTTAATAGCGCTTAACATAATATATTAAAAAATATTCTAGATCTTTTGGAATTTTTATTGTTTGACCTGTGGGGGCGAGTTTTATTTTAGTTAAACATGCGATACAAAATATTAGTAAATAGTACTTTGACGATTTAAAATTAAAGTAAGTTATTTTGGATGTAAAATTTTTCATTAAATATTTGGGCCAAACACTAAATATGTTTTATAAATTATAATAACTTTTTATAACGAGTGGTTGTATGTCATTATTTATAATTAGTGCAAAATAATTTGTTGTAATTATGATTATGATTTTAACATGTTAGTTGATAAATATACAGGATGCCCCTAAATAGGCGCATAAACACTTTTTTGTATTCTTGAAAATGCAGTGAAGAGCTTATGTGCAATTGGGAAATAATATTTATAAACTTGCCATCAGGTCATTGCCGACATTTCAATTAATTATTATCCCATTCTTGAGTAATCACACTTTAGGTTTAGAAAATAGATCAAATTTAATCGTCAAAAAAAACAAAAATACACCTTTTGTAGTTTTAAAGTTACCGAGTTTTGACTTTTGGGTCATTGATTTTGGCCAACATCAGTACATCAATTATTTAGTCACCAAAAAAGCTATAAAAGTTAGTGCAGTTCTAAAATCTATAAAAACTCAAAGCACCACAAAACCTTTACTCGCCTTCCTCCATTTTTTTACAAAATTTATGTCATATAGCGCCACGTAATTGAAATTCCCAATAAGTCGAATATGTTTCTTACATTATGCCATTTGGGGTTTAAAATACCTCTCCTGGTACACATTCGGGGAATTGTAAAGTTTAACCCCAAATGACATTCGTGGTAATGATAGCGAAAAACAGTCACATAAATTTGATCACTCGTGATATTATACATACAGAGGTGTGCACAAATATCTGCCAACGATGTAGCATCGTTATCTTTTACCCGTTTTAAATAAGTGACATATCAAATTAAATAGTCGTACAAATTGGATATTAAAAGATTTTTATTTTTTCTGAAAACATCCGAGCAACGTTTTGAAAATCAAAAGTTGCCTATCGTTTTCAGGAACAATTTTAGTATTTTTTAACCATTTCATTTGATATGTCACTTATATAAATCGGATGAAAACTAATTAAGCTACATCATTGGCCGTTTTATGATTTATATGATTATTTCACGCCTTTGTCCCGAAAAACGTCTTGAACTTCCGTTGTGTTAACGCGATTATTTGGCTAAACCTAAATTATAAAGTCAAACGTTTTGACATTTAAATTACGTTTTTAAACTTGAAATCTATCACAATCTTTGAATTTTGCAGCAATAAAGCCAAATAAAGATTGAATTAATCTAACCAAATACAATTCGTAGGTTATAATCACAAATAATACTGTCGCTTTTTGACAGTTCAATTGTGATAGTTTTTACTACGGATTCGTGGTTTCTAAAAAAATAAGTTCAATTGATATACGAATCGGAAGATAATTCCCTAGATCTGCCTTTATTTAGTGGAGAAGGTGCACCAAGTAACAATTACACAAGCTGCAGAAGGATGGATGATTATCCATATAGTTTAACATTAAAATAAAAAAGTTAAAAATTTTTTAATAACTTTTTCAAAAAAGTGGTGCAATCATTAATTTCTGTAGAGTTATGTGGTGCAATAGGAGTGCAATATTATATTAGTGCAAAAAAGAATGGTTTTGTGCACTAGAGCATAAAAGCTTATTAGCACTCATCAGCATCAAATACCACTTGCTTGAGTCCTTTCGGTATTGTATGATTGATTGCTCTGGCTTATAAAGTATAATAAGAGCAATCCAGTACAAAAGTGTATAGCCACCTAACTTGCCCGATACCTAGATGGCTGTGTCAATTTATGAAAAAAATTCAGTGGGCTCATCTAATAGCGCAAAACGCTATTTGTAGCCCGATACCAACAAATTTATAAGGCTCTGCTCGCTTTTATTTGAGTGCTAAAGATAGGACTCGTCAATTATAAAAAGTATATGGAAATGCTGCGATGATGCAGATAAAAATTTACAATAAATATGCGAATCGGTAGATAATTCCTTAGGTCTGCCTAGTGGTGAAAGTGCACAGTAATTTCATTTGTCACGCCAAGAGTTCTGATTGGTACATTTGCCGTTGTGTTCTCGGGATTGTACCTAGCTAATGTGCAATTTTGTGCAAAACTGTAAGTTCTTAAAAGCAATATCTGTAAGGTAATCTTGGAAATAGTCCATTACAACGCCTATAATAAACCTTACAGATTTTTCCTTTGAGGACTTATAGATTTGCACAGAATTGCACCATTAATTACACAACATAATCAACATTTTTTTACTTATGTTTTATGAAAACTGTCATTTGACGTCCTTGATTAAGAATCTAATTTTAGGATTTTCTCCGACAGCTCGAGGTTTTAAGATTCAGGTATTCTCAAATTATTTATTGTGCGCACGACTATTTCCATCAGTAACATTATTAATTACTAAATTTTTCTTTATCGACGATGACGTCATAGCGAAGGACCTGCTCAATTAATCCGAATAGGTTTTGCTTCATTTGTAGTGAATACATGTTCAAAGAATATCGTTTGAATGTATCAGAGTTCACAAACAAACCTACTTGTACTGCATTGGATTCCCATTAGAAACACATAGTAATTCATAAATTACAAGTTTGGTAAAAACGGTGTGGATTCTTTGCGTTTGTGGGTCACTAAGAAGACATGTTTTTTCATGTACCAGTAACTAGTAATTTGGCGTGAATAATCAAATCATCACAATAATTGTTATTTTTGTGTGGTGAATATTAATGGAAAAAAACCGCAACAACCCTTCAATGTGGGTTTAGACAAACTTGTCATCTGTGACTACACCTGTTGGAAGTTCTAGTGATGCATTAGCACCAGGACCATCAACAAGTCAGGAAAATGAGTTACAAAAACAAATCATTGATTGTGAGAGTGACGACTGTGACTTTAATTTGGAAAGTGACCTCGGAGGAAATTTGATGAACATGATGACCTGGTCAGCTTGGGCAGTTGTCTAAAACTGCATCAGAAGTATATTAGCTTCTCGGTTGAAAGTAAGAAACCTTATAACAAACTAGAATCTCGCATTACTTCACTGGGGAGAAGAATTTTCTTCCTTTCTTTTCTGGGGAGGACGATTTTGTATTTTGTATTAATATTTCTGGTCTAATGGCTGCAATGGGTTTATAAAAGTACAACTCAAAGGAGCGCGTCTATATATTTATAGAATTGTCAAAACGAAGTCTCAAATGCATTATTTTACATAACGGCAATAAGCAAGGTTCTTTGCCGATTGCATATTGAACCAAAGTGTAGGAAGAATATTGTCATATCCTTAGTTATGGATAAGATAAAGTACGAAGAATATAAGACGCTTATTTCTGTGAATTTGTAAACGGTCAATTTCTTATTAGGCCAATAAAGTGGGTACACGAAATATCCCCGTTTTTTTCTGGTAATGGAACACCAAAACATTAGACAAAGAAAGACTGGTCTCTAATCTGATTAGGTTCCAGGGAGTCTAAATGTTATACATGCAGCACGTCCTCTACACATCAGGGATTAATCAAACAATATACCATAAGAGCTTTATAGAAAGTTTCCGAATTTGAGTAAAGAAAAGTTGAAAGTTGGCATTTTTGACGGCCCGCAGATCAGGAGCTTAATAAATGATCTAAATTTTATCAATTCTTTAACAGAAATTGAGAGAAATGCTTAGAATGCTTTTGTTTTGATTATGAAAAACTTTTTGGGAAATAAAAAAGATGACGACTGTTTCTAACACGTTGATATGATGTGTCATTTCTACCAACTTGGATATAACAGGAGGATTAAGTGACGTTTCCTAAACAATCATGTGAACTGTTTCTCTGAAAATCTTGGCTACTTCATCGAGGAACAAGGTGAACGATTTCAGCAGGAATGGTACTCGTGGTTCTAAAACACGGTCACATCGTATCTCAAAAACTTGAGCTTACTAAGAAAAACTGACATTTTTGATAACGGTATGAAGACTTGCGATGATTTGGATAGTATATTAATATAAGGATGAAAAAAAGGATTCCATCTATCCAACTTGTAAATATTTATAGATGGAATCCTTTTTTTCATCCTTATATTAACATTTTTGACATTAGCGTCAGAAATTGATAATTTGAGGTATATTACACTGACGTTATAATTGACAGCTATCAAAGACTTTGTATTTTGTGAAAATAAGGCGTGAAATAATCTAACCAAATACAATTCTTATGTTAACATCACTCATTCTGTATTTTTTTGACAATTCAATACTGTTGCTTTTTAACCTATGGATTCGTGGTTTCTAAGTAACACAATAATTTAATTTGCCAATAAATTGACAGAATTATTACGGATTTCAACCTACAGTATTGATGTATTGATATTTTTTAAATCTCTATGTAAATTGATTAAATTGTTATTAGCGATGTACACACAATCGGTGACCTAAAATTCAAAACGCTGTAGCTTCAAAATTAAAAAAGATAAACTCCTACTTTTTAAGTTTTGAGTGATAAAATTTGATCTTTCTAACTCAAAGTTACGAAAAGAACATCCTGTATTTAAATAATAAAAAGTAAATAATTTTAGCGTTATTTTTTATAGAGGGTTTTTCAAAATAATGCAACAAAACTGTAAGGTACTTATTAAATTTCTCGAGAAGAAGAGAAAATATAGTACGTAACATCAAAATTCCTACATATTTTTAAAGTAATGCCAAAAATTTAGTGCTTTATTAAACATATTAGTTCATAAGGTTTTAGCCATTATTCATTAATTTTTTTAGTAACATGATTTATTTATAGTAATTTAGATATTTTAAAAATTTTTAAAATTAAAATACAATGACTTTAGACTAAAAATTGTAACGTGCCATAAAAATTAAATTTTGATTAATTTTAGTTAAAAATACTGCTATTTAAAAAACAAAAATTAATTTTGAACTTGAATATAAATTTTAAAGTGGCAGCTATTGGCTTTTCAAGCTAAGCGATCTCTCTCTTGATGTCGAATGTGGATCGAATGTAATGACGTCAGAAGTAGGTTAGTTTATCACATTGTCATGGTTGCCACACAATTTTCAGTTGTCACCGATGTTACGTACTTTTCACTGACCTACTTCTGACGTTAATTTTGACAATAACTAAGCTACAGCCTTGCTGCATTACTTATATCCAACCCTGTATATTATAAGTATCAGTTTTTGTTTCTAGTATACGAAATACATATAATTAAAACGGTATCTTTGATATGGTATCAGTTTTTTTTTCTAAAATGAAATTTTCAGAAATTAGTCAAACCAGAAAACTAATATATTTTAGGTTAGTTATAAACTTTTAGGCCTATTCTGTAACCGATCGAGATTCGCATGCGCAAAAATTGTAAAATGTCAATAATAAAGTGTAAGATAAAGACAGTACACAATTCTCTCGGTCGAAAAAGTTACAGAATAGATATTGATTAGCTCTTTTGCCGTTTATTAACATTTTTTCGAAAATGTGAAATAATACGTTTGGTACATGTAGCAACGCTGCAATAAAGTAATAGTTTTTTGGATTGACTATAAACAGTTTATTTACCTTGGATCTTCTCACCTTCACATGCGATGCAGCATTATCCTATGTGCAAACAGGATTTTTGTTTGTATTCCTGCAGTGTGTAAGAGTGGAATAGAAAATCCTCTTTGCAAAGCGGACAGACTATAGTGACGGTTTCATGTATTAACCAAAAGTTATCAATTTTATGCGATTGTATAGGGTCAGGAAAAATCTTTTCCGGACTGAAATATCTGCTGAAAATCCCAATCTTATAAGCTATAATGTAGTTTTTATACGTAACAAATGCAGGAAATAAATTAAACTAAACCACAAAAGGGTTCATCCTGGTTTAAAAAATAAATCGCGACATAAAATACAAGCTATATTTTACATCCTTGACTTTTATTCGTAATTTTTACGGCCCTTCTCAAAATCCAAATCGGCTTATTTAGTACTGGTATCGATTCCAACATTTATAACTTCTCATTTCCATAACTTCGAATTTGTATTTTAAAACTAAACAGTAAAAAATAATGTATTTATATTTTTTATTTTAGTTTTAAGTACTGCAGTAATTAGCCGAAAATATGAAAATTTTAGTTATTACAGTTTTAATGTTGGTAATTTGTTTTTATTTCGCGCTGGTACTTATTTTAATTACCAGCCGCAAAGCCGGAATTATTTTAATTTTAGGTCTGCGTAGGTTACTTTTGGAAAGAGAAGGACCAACTGTTGACTCTGATTATCCACTAAAGCTCGAAAGGGGATTTTGCGGATTTTAATTAATACAAAAAAGCAAGGAGAGATTTGAACCAAGTCAATCTTGTCTTGTCAGTAATTAAATTTAGGTCTGAAAAAGGAAGGGTGGTTTTATGAAAATAATGGTAATTGCTTGATTAGGAGGAGGTACTTATTTTGTATTTACGTTTTTTTGCTTTTAATTTAATATTCTCGAAACCCAATTTTATTCCCGTTGTTAAAAAGATAATTATACAAATATATTTATAGGAAAAACTGTAATTAATTTAAGAAAAATTACATACAAAATAATTACGTATCTCTTTTTGATATTGGGTAAATTTTTAAACAAAAACTAGTAATAAACAATAAAAGTAGCTATAATTTTTTACATTAACTTATGAATATATTGATATTTACTGCTCTCTTTTACAAAATTAAAAATTTAGTTTAATATCGAATTAACATTAATCTTAAATTTTAAGTACATACAAAGCATTGCAAAGAGGAAGCAGTAAATATTCTGTTGAAAATATTATTTTTTATATTCATATTCATCTATAGACAATGCATATTATTTATACAAACATTTTTAATTCAATATATTCCTGTAATGAAAACGTTTAAGAAGAAATTCTTTACGGACTAGGCATGGAATCTGAGAGAACTTCGGAGGGCGTTCCGTCGCTAGAGTTGATGGAGAAGGCCCTGTTGGGGGCCCTTCGCTGCCGAAGTACCGAAGGATCGAAGTTGGGGTGTCGTCTGGCGTGTTTGCTGCAACAAATTGTAACGTCAGTTCTTTTGATATATAAATATATTAAAAGGGGGAACTTTTAATATAACCCAAAAAAAACATTTAATTATGCGAGCTTTTCAAAGCTCGTCATTTTTTATTTTTATTTACCTATATGTTCCCACAGAACTTTAATCTGGTTTCAAGATTTCAAAAGATTTTTTATTGATTTAAAATAATACTTTACTTTTGAATAAATATATTCGTTCAGATTTTTTACTTTATTTAAGTAAGTTAAAAAGAATTTATGGTTTTCATGAAAAAATTAATTTACAGTTGCGTTTTTTAACCAAAATAGTTTCAAATCGTAGAAAGATAATAATTGTAGATGTCAATTAAAAATAATGATAAGGTTTATTATATAAAATGTAACATTACTGTAAACCAAATCTTAGAAACAGTTTTAAATGCTGTTTAATTATAAACCATAATACTATAACATATCATGAAAATAAGGATAAAGTCTTATTTAAATAACAAAAATTATAGTGGGAGTAGATGAAGCTTGAAACTTGATTCATTAGTGAGTCATTTGCGCCTGATGATGTGTTTAAGGACCCGAAACATCTAGCTTCTCATTAAATTAAGTTAAAGAATATCACCTGAATTTTACTACAACTAATAATAATTAAGTACACTGTGCTTCAAAATTATTTTTATGAGTTTCTTGATATATTTACTTTTATTTTTATTATTTGTTAAAAATGTAGTTTTGCAAGTTAGTTTGCTTTACATCACAATTTTGAATATCGTAACATATGTTTCATCAAAATGAATCCTCAGCATTTTAAAAATCGAAATTTATCTGAGGTAGAAGAAACTTTTTACGAAGAAGGCTACAAATAGCTTCAGCTTGCACAGCGGTTTAATATAAACCAATCTACCATATCCAGAGAACTAAGGCGGTTTGTGGAAACTAGACAAAACACAAGAAGACTAGAACAGAGTCGTGTAAGAGTTAAAACCCCGAATCAAGACCGTTTTTGGAGAATTCGCACATTATGGCAAAGGTTAGTAACAAGTTATTTTTTGCTAAATGAATTTGTGGACCATTACAACTTCAAAATAACATAATCTAAGACTTGCAAGGACACCCACCGGTCCATTGCTTATCACGCAACACAGAAAGCAAAGAGTTCGCTCTTGAACATGTAGCTTGGGAAAATGAGGACTGGGCAAGAGTTTTGTTCTCGGCTGAGTCCAGGTTTTGTATTTACTCTGATGATAGGCGGAATAGAGTGTACAGAAGACCAGATGAGAGATGCACGCAGTGTAATATCGTTCGAACTGTAGGTTATAGTGGCGGGTCAGTTACGGTTTGAGATAGAATAAATTGGAGGCTCGTACGGACTTAGTGATCAATGATGGAGGACGTCTAATAGCACATAGGTACATAACAGACATTCTTGAAGAGCTTGTGGTCCCATTTGCCCCATTTATTGGACAGAATTTCCTACTAATGCAAGATAATGCTTGATCTCATGGAGCTAGAATTGTGCAATAGCATCGACAAAAGGTCGGAATTCCTACCTGAATTTGGCCACCGAGGAGTCAAGATCTCAATATCCCATTGAAAATGTGTGGGACATTATGGGAACACCCTACAAACGCATTAAATGATCTTTCCCGAAGGTTGTTAGAAATTTGGAATGTAATCGACCAAATTAGAAGACTAATTTGTAGAATGAGATATCGTTGTCAGGCCGTAATTAATACTAGAGGACAAAATAATCGTTTTTAAGTTACGTTTTTCCATAGAATTAAATTTTCATCTTTGATTCTTTTTTTTTCAATGTCATTATTTTTTGCTTGGAAATAGAAATTATTAACTAAACTGCATCTGTTTATCAAAAATTAGAAAATAAGAAAATTAGAAAATAAGGTATGCAGCATGTAAAATTTAAAAACGAAAAGTGAAAAAAAGTTACACGCAAAAATGCAAATATGCGTTAATTTTGGAGTGCAGTATATATTAATTATATGGACATTATGATAACTTAGGGTGCCCACATGCCCATCATGCATAAAGCAGAGCCTTCAAGCAAAGGATTAAAGTAGAGCACTCATGAAAGAGCATAATAGTGAGACAAGGTACACATGCCGAGCATGCATTAAGTAAAGCAAGAGCAATGATGAACTGCCTATTTGAAGTGCCGACAATCGGAATAAAATTTACCGTTTTTAAGAATGATTTTTCAAAGCGTTAGCATGCTTTAAAACTCATACGCCTCTTAGAATGAACATCCCCCTTAATGACGGAACTCAAAGATTTAAAATCGAATGAAAAAAACACCTTTTTTCGTGAAGAATACCAGGGCAAAATTTCGTCGCTTATTAAGGTGACGCCGCCGACCGTCGGAAAAATTCGACAATTTTCGGCATTTTTTTTCATAGTGTTAACAAACTTCAAAAAATTTATAATTCATACAGCTTTTACGATACCCCTAGAATTTTTACAATCGGACGAAAAAAAGACACGTTTCGTGTCTCCGCGCAAAAAACGTCCGAATTCCGGGTAAAAATACAAAAGGGGTTGAATCTCTGCCCCCTTAACAAATATGTCCAGACGGGTTAAAACCACGATCTTCAGAATTTTATCCTCTAAAACATACTAAAATTTGATGCGATTCGGGGTAATTTTTGGATATTTAGAGGGTGAAACCAAAATAAGCTTTGGGGGCGAATATCTTTTATCGCTGTGATCCGATTAGAAAGTAGCACTTTCATCTTGGAATTTAATCATCCATCCACCTACAAAATCACAGCTCTCTATGCAAAAAATTATTTATCGCAGTTATTACCAGCACGTGCTGTCGCCCGACCAATCAGAGACGGCCCCACAGTAGAACTGCTTGCTATTTGACACTGAAACAAGTCTAATATTCCATTAAAAAGTCAATAAATGTAGATTTTTAATGTGAGTTTAAAATCAAAAATTGGTTAAAAAATGGCGGAGTTATTAACGTTTTTTGAAAAAGTGTTAATTAAAATGATTAAGAATTTTGGTTATCAGAGTACTGACCCTAAAATGGCGCCTAATTTAAAAAATATATAATTCCAAAAAAGGCGCCTTGGGGTGATTTTCAGCCCCTGACACCCAAATCCAGGGTGCCAGGGGCTAAAAATCGCCCCTGACTACGCCATTGTTTAGAAATAAAAATGTCTTTCATTTTTATTTATTCAAAACCTTAGAATAATTTAATCAATTCATTAGATTTAAAGCTTGCCCGATTCAAGCAATTTTTACGATTAAAGATGATTAGACGCTCGCACAGGTCAAGTTTGCTTTGTATTTACTAATTAAAATTAGTTTTGGTTGGGCCACCTTATATATCTTTGACTATTACAAGAAAATACAAAAACCACCCCCTAATCAATTACTACGTAGTGGCATGCGACGTTTAGGGAAAAAAAGGTAAACACCGACGCTTAATGCTTAAAAGCCAGGCCCATAAATCAACACTGGCACCAAGTTATTAAAAACAATTTAATGAATGTATCGAATATAAAAATAATAAATTAGTAATTGGTAACATATGTGTATGTAGATACAATCCATGATAATATAAAAAAAAATTGTATTTCAGAATTTTATTACTCCTAATATTTATGATTTCTGGAATGGAACATAAAATAAGGTTGTCAGTAATCACCAAACCAAGTTCAATTTAATTTAAATCATCCCGATACTGTACATGAGTACTGGATTTTTATGTATTTTAATCATTTATTTCTCGGTTTCACATTTATGATTTGAACAAGAAAAACTTCTTCATTACCTGTTATTATTTTAATACATTAATTTAAACTAGGTATGTGATACTTTAAAATTGTCAATAGTCAAATTTTTCAATTGTAAGGTTGTTGGATTTTTTAGAATAATTTGGGTTGAAAAATAAAAACAAATATATTGATATTTCTCAAGTAAGGGTATGGTCATAACGAGAACGTTATGACCTTGATAGCAATGCTCTAGATTCAGGACTCTTTGAGATGATTCCTACTGGATAAAGAAGCAAATGCATTGGTTTAAATGAGAATGAACATAGTGACATCGTAATTTTTATTCATCACACAACGGGTCTTATGATAATCTGCTCAGCACTATAATTGGCCATTCACTCTCACGAGATCTCTATTTAGTAAATTCAAATTGAATGAGATGATCCTCACATTGGTTTAAATCACTCAACGCTACTTGATCCATGCTTAAGAATCATCGGTTTGAATTTGATGCAATTTGATCACAATACCCGCTGCTCTCACGTGAGTTCTATTTACTAAATTTGGCAATACAGCTGGGAATCAGAAAGAAGAGCAATTACTCGCCATGACCATATATGACTACGTTTAGCTCGAGCAGGTCAAGCCAGCTTGAATTCGGGCTTGATTTGAACTTTTACAGGTACTTCAAATGGTAGAGGTCAAGCCAAGTCGAATTCAAGCTGGGTTGAGTTACTCGAGATAAATGTAGTCAATGTTTAAAAAGTTGCGAGTGAGGGTTGTCTCGGTGAATAAAGAATCATAAGTCTTCGGCGTTGCTAGATCAGCATGGTTATACCAATTTTTAGTCGCCATTACCAGGTTTGTTTAAACAGCGCTGAGTGAAAATAAGTTCAATGAATCGCGAGTTTTGAGTGGTGAGCTTTGTAAGATCGGCATGACCATATCCTATTCCTGATTTTTGTTAGTTGTTACTCTCAATTGTTTTCCACATGTATTTTACTGGAATAAAAAGCCTAACGAGTTTTGGAGAAAATATTTCAGTATTTGTAAAAGTTCAATTCTAAAGTTAAAGATTTTTCGTAGTGGATCACTTGTATTGAAGAGAACACAGCCTTTTTTAAGTTCAATTTGTTTGTTGAATTCTCATCAAGAGTGTTGAGCGTCGAAATGATACCGAACATATTATACAGTATGTTTCACGTTGCATGGGACGATGGGATACAACGTACTCATTTGCGAATAACGCTTCAATTATATATATTTTGTTTTGATTTTTTCTTTTTAATATTGTTGGTTAATTTGGAATTTTAATTTTGGTTCAGCTAGTATCATTTATTCTGCTTTAGTAGATGATAGTGCTATAGCTGGTTGCTTTCTGTCCTCCCATGAGATGGCTGCTCAACCCTTTATGAAGACTAGTCCTGAGCACGATCTTCTATCATTTATGTCGGATCCCCAGTTGGCATCTGTTAAATCAGTAATATCAGAGTACGATTCGTAATAAATCAACTATAATTTTTGGCTTCCTTTTAAGTATCGTAGAACTGTTTACTGCGTGCCAATGTTTTCTTCGAAAGCAAGTATGGAACTGACATTCATCAACAGGATGATCTGGTTTAATAAGATGTTGATCAGCATCTATGGAGTTTTACAATTTTCCATACTGAATTTGATTAAAGCATTAGAGATGTATTGCTCTTGAAATATCGAAATAGCAATGGTCTTTCCCTCCTTTCGTTATTGGGAGAATTGAATTCCAAAGTAATAGTGCAGTCCTCCTAGATCTCGCATTGTAAATCTTGAAGCAAATGTGAACTTCTTTATATCATTGTGACCGTCAGTATGCAAATCGTCAATATAGATTAATACGTAAATTATCCAATTGTTGTTTTGTCTTACCTAGATGCATGGAGCTAACGATGTTGCCATAAAGTTAAGGGACTTCAAATAATTGTCAAATTCCTGATACCATTCTCTTCCGGCTTGTATTAGTCAGTAGAGGGCTCTTTTCAGTTGACAGGAAGTTTTGCCATTGGTTATGTCTTGTAACCATTTGTGTGCACCTTTAGAAATATCATCTTCAGATCGTTTATGTTCTTCAATATCCTTAATGATGTTGAGAAGGCGATTTTCAAAAGTTTCGGTGAGTTTCATATAGGTCTCTTGTCTCTTGTTTTATAGTTCCATTGAGATATGCAGTTTTGACATCCATCTAGTGGATATGAAAACCTTGTTGAGCAGCGAGTGATACAACGATTCGAATTGATTGAGTACGTTCGGGTGGCGCGTAAGTTTCTTCAAAGTAACCATAAACTTGAATGTATCCATTTGCAATGAGACGTGCCTTTTTTCTTTCGGTCTTTCAATTGGCGTTAAATTTATTACATAAGACGAAACGGAAACCAATTTCTTTTCTATCTTGGGGAAGTATGTCTATTTCTCAAGCTTCATTTTTGATTATCGATTCGAATTCATTTTGAATTGCTCGATTCCATTCATAGGCATCCGATCCTAATCATGCTTTTCTGAAAGGTATCTTGGTTACAAGTGCAAATCCAATTGGATCTTCGATTTCTTCACGTTCCTCTTTTTATTCTTTCAATTCTGATCAGGACTCTTTAACTGATTCAGTTGATGTTTCTACGCTTTTCATTTCATCATTGATTGGTTGTGGAGTGGATACTATTTGATAATAAAAAAATTCTTCCTTGTTTCTCGTTTGAGAAAGATAAGCCAACAAATTTGACATCTCGGCTTATCACTAGTCTCTTTTCTTTATTGACGAATTCTGTTGAGTACCTGGTGAAAATCTCCTCATTGGTTCTTGCATCAAATTTTCCCCGTTTTGGGTTTTTGTTCAAAAAAATGGACTTCTGATCCGACTTATCGAAAATAATGTACGCTTGGTGGACAACCTTATTTTGATTAGTAAGGTGCGATAGATCCTAGAGTTCGCGTCATTACGAATATGTGCAGCGGTAGGAATGGCTTCACCTAAAAAAACTTTATGGCATATTAGAATCCATCATTATAAATCTTGTCATTTCAATGAGGGTTTCAGAAACTCCATTTTGCTGAGGGTAATCAAGAACAGCTAGTCTTCTTTTAATTTTGCATTTGTCCAAATATGCATCAAAGCGTTTATTCAGTACCATTATTGATAAATATGTAGTAATTTGATTTGGTTATTGCATTGGTTTTCCTATAATGATTTTGCAGATTTGAAGACTTTAAAAACTTCGGTTTTGGCCTTTAGGAACCCGATCTAGCACCATATTGTCTTATCATCTATAAACTCCTCCTATGGAAGTCGTTCACATAGGGTTACATACGTCAGAGTAAATTACTTCAAGTTGCTCATTGGTGCGGTCTTCGGGACTCGAAGTATGAACTTCCAAGTTCATAGTCAATTTCTATCTTTATTTCGAACTTTCTTAGGATCTACCTACACCTTCCTCAATTTCAAACTTCATCATACTTGAAGGTTCTACTTTCACCTTCCTCAATATCAAAGCTTTCGTTACTTTTGAACTTCCTCAAATTCTAACGTCATCGAAATTTTTCAAGTTATCTAGTTCAAGCTTTAAGTTCGAACATCAAAAAGTTCGGATTCGCTGATTATTTTTAATAATTAAAAACCATCCGTAAAATTGTACAATAGAATTTTTTAATTAAATTTAAGAGCATAAAGTTATAATATTACCAGTTGAAATTTCAAGAAATTAAATTATATTGTCAAAAAGGAAGAATGTATGTTTGCGGTTTGCGGCTAATGTAGTAATTTAATTACGAGTACTTTTGTAAAAGTTTGTTTGTATTGTATGCAGAAATATGAATAATCTATTCGTATCGTGCGCGATAGGTAATTCCCAAAAGGGCCCCGCGTTAGTTGCACACTTTGTAGTTTTATTAATGTCTCCGGCGAGAGTGCTCGTGCAAGATTTTAATTAAGAATTTTCCATTAATTAATTGAGCCTAATAAATGATGTCGAGCCATGGGAAATTATTAAATTATTAGCTTGCGTTTGATGCGAACCTCAGTGCCGACGGAGGATTTAATTTAAAAATTTCTTGCGCAAACTAGAATTTAATTAAGCAGGACTCACTATTTTAAATATAATTTATATTAACATTTCAAACACACCTCGTGCAGTCGTGAGCTCTGTATAGTAGCAATGAAGCTCCGTTTGGAGTTCGTAAAGTACAACTTTACTTGGCTCATATGAAAGCTAGGAATATTACATACTAGGACAGAACCTTGTTGAGCGTGTACACCTTGCCAGAATGTTGTAATCTAGTTTCCAAGTCATATATCGTATTCCCGATCCATATCGTTCTGTTAGAGCTGGGTACTGTGGAAAAGCGCACGTGACGTTGCGATCTTGCGGAAAGTAGAACTTATTGGAGCGAGCAGATGTAGATCCTAAAGTATTTTGGCTTTATTTGTTTCAGTTTCTGAGTTAGTTATGTATTTAACATTTGTACCAATTGCATCCGACACCTCCTTCACTACCTTACATCTTGTACTAGAATTTAGTATCAATTACATTCCAGTGCAGGAAACTATTTAGAAGCTTAAACAGGTCAATTCATGTTTATGACCCAATAATACAAGTAATAAGAGTATTTCCTCTCCAATAAAATAAAACCTTTTACAATGATTACAAAACTAAAACTTAACTTTATACAAATATTTTAATATAATAGATAATCATGTACTAATACTAACTCGATTTTACTAAATAATTTGACCACATTAAATATTTCAAAATATACTCGTTAAAATTTTGAAATGTAAATACCCACCACAAAAGTCAATTTTAATAAACATCATTAGTTAATAACAATCCAATTATAAACAAAAATTAAAATAATTGCTCCTTCAATAACAACAAATCACATCTCGAAAAACAATTACTATATGAAATACAAAACCTATTACACATATTGTTATAAATAATAAAGTTTGATTAAAATATTAATTGGAACATTTATTTTATAACTCCTGAATGAACTTGTGGAATAAATTATAAAAGGTTAGAGCTATACAATATTATTGATATATCCTATTTATTTCGGTTGTTGGTTAAAACTGAAATAAAAGAAGAGTGCATAAGTTTTACTAAGACGATTCGTGCTAGGAAACACAATTTTCTTGGACTACGAGTTGGCGTAATTCGACACACATATACGATCTCCAAAATTGAAATGCTTGCGGTTCTGAAGCGTCTCCCAAACATAGTCAGCTCGTGACTATTTTTTTAAAACATAGTTTGGATTATTTTCAAAGGCTTTGTTAAAGTGGAATGGTCATATTTCAGTAATTTAGCACGTACTTGTTTTACATATTATTATCTATAAAATTCGTTGAATTACTACATAAACATATAACAAAAAGTTATTGCATGAAGGTTTGGAATATAAGAAGCTTATTAACGGATAAAAATAACTCGGAAATGTCGCAGCTTAGAAAACTAAACGTTTAGTTTTGGTATGGAACGTAGACGTTTAATTAGTCTCTATTAAAAGATATATCCTTTACTAGTCATTAAAGTGTAGTATTTTGAAGGTTTATACAAACAATATTTGCTAAGAAGGTACTAAAATTAATCTAGCTGTTCTTTCAAAACTACTTCTCCAAATATCTTAAAAAATTACATTAATATACAGGTTACCATAAAAGTATCTAGACTACAGTCATTAAAACTATTTTCTGCAGTTGTAAAAATATTAAAAAATATTGTAGTATACAAAATAAATTGTAAGACCTGCAAAAAAAACTACAAAGGACAAATGTCAAGAAACTTATGTACAAGAATTAGTGAACATAGCAGAGATGTTAAAATTAGTCTGAAAAAACAGCATTAGCTGAACATGAAATTAAACTCAAACATGTTTTTGATTTTGATAATCGTGAAATTTTAGAGCCACAACAAAATAAGAAAAAAGCGAGAATTTTTTGAAATGGTCAACATACAGAAATCTGATAATACTGTAAAAAACAAGATGTAGAGTATCTTAATACATGTTACTACAGCATAATTAAAAAACTACCGAAGTTTAGAGGAGCAAAGTAGAATACCAGTATTGTAAGGTAAGATAAATTACCAAGTTAATTGAGAATTCAAAAATTATAGATTTGTAGATAGTGTAAACTTTTGTAGAATTTATGATGTTTTGTCTTTATTCGTCTATTGTTTTTTTAGTATATTGGTCAACAATTATTTTTGTAAGTAAAGGTATAAAGAAAATTTCCATATGAATTGTAAACCGGCAAAACTCTTTGTAGTGATTCAATGGTCATAAAAATTAAAATATTATTTAATAATTTTCAGTAGTGAATATTATCCACCCTTATGTTCTAAAGAATAATGGATTGTAAGTTAGTTTGGTTACATAACTTGAAACGAGTATTTTTGTATAAATATTACCAAAGGACCTTATCGTTTTCCTAGGTGTTTTTGGGAAAACATGAAAAATAAGTTAAACCTACAAAAATTAACTAAAATACCCCCAATATTAATTATATTTCCAATTTCTTCAATAAATATAAATTATAAATACATTTATGAGATTTTACATTATTTAAAAAAATATTTATTAACACGACAACAGCGAATTTTAAAATTCAAATTTTGACAAGTACTGTCAGATAAATTTTAAATACCTTTCATTTACGTTTAAATTGAAAGCAAATGACAGTTGAAACTAATAGTGTTTTCCTTGTGGAACCTATGTTAATAATCGAATACAATCGCCAAAAGGATTAACCTGATGGTAGATACAAATGACCTTTATTATAAGGCACTTTAGAACAATGGTTACTGTTACAAACAAGAAGTAATGCCCGGGCTAACAAATTCGTACGCGCTTTACAAAGGTATCTGGCGACTGACTCACTGTGACTCACACTGGATTGAAATGTTTCCCACATTGGGTGTTATTGTCATGCGCACACATTGCTTGCGTTCGTACGTTTATTTATAAAAACAGCTAAAATCGGCGCGTACACATAAAAAGAAATCCGGTACGCGCTCATGTAACATACTGGAATGAAACATTCTAGCAAAGGAGAAATAACTTGCCGAATGTCGTAATTAGTATCTTGCCTACTTGATAGGAGGTGCTTAGAGTTGCCTGAAGGTGTGTCCTACAAAAATAGAAGGAATTTACAAGCCCTTTGCCGCCACTGAGGTCCCTTATCTGTTCTACTTTTTACTAGCAATTGTGTGAGAGGTAAAAATTTAAATGTTGCCTGATTGTGCAATAAAGTCTTGCGATAACCTGTAAAAGATATTTTGTTTTTAATTGATGCCGTAATATTACAAATCTTATTACAACTATTAAAACTATAGCCATTGAATTTACAGTAAAAGTTTCAGAGCCCCAGGGAACTGGAAAAGTCATTTTTTATCAAATATTTTAAAAATTGCAAAAAAACGACAACCGTGTAAAAATTGTTTGATTGTAAAAAATATATTCTTAAATTATAAGTTTATTTGAATAAAATAAATACTTAAAAATTAATTTCTAATCAAGTCATAACAAATATGTACTTAATTGTATAATTTTTATACTATTAAAGTCAATAAATCATAGTAAATAAATGGCATAGGCAACCAAACTACTTTGTTTGTTAGAAACACCGAGGAAAACACCAGCATCGTTGTCTAATTGTGCAAAAATTAATTAATTTCAATTGCGTTTTTTGGCGAAAGCGGTCTCCTAACGAGCGAAATATTTTACACTATTGTATATTTATTTCTTATTTATATGTGGCATAAGTTTCATTCTTGTACAAAATGCTCCCAAAACCCGATAAGGTCCTTTGCAAATATGCCTCTTAATTTTCGCATAAATTTATTTATATCGAATTGCAATTTTTTAAATTTAATCTTATTGATAGTAACGTGGCTGTGCAAGACACCATACGTTTTTTTAAATTATAATTAATAGTGTATTGATTATTATATGTACAGGGTGTCCCGTAACTTATGCATAATAATGAAAGGGGTTATAAAGGACACCAAAACAAGCAACTTTTGTTAATAAACCCATGTCCGGAAATTAATCGTTACTGTATTTCATTGCGCCTAACAACAAATCCATGGGTTTCCCCACCATAAGTTTCATTATATTTAAAATGGGATTAAAGCCTTCATTGAAAATACTGACTGCTAAATAAGTAGCAATTTCGATTGTCCAGCATGGATGTGTTTGGGTGCAAACGTCAATATCAAAGAATTTAGTGATTCGTTGTTCTTTTGAGTTTCGGAACCCAAACAACGTTCCAATAAAGAATCACCGGACAGGCTTTCGTAAATTGGTTTTAAAACTGTTAAAACTTTATCGGTAAGTGGTGGATTATCGTGTTGAAAGTCATCCAGAGTTTCTTGTTGATTGCCACTAAACCTCCATTTTTTGATCAGCCTGGACGACAAGAACGTCACTAAAATGACTATAACTTTAAAAATAATTCGAATTTTGAAAAATCCTTTTAGGGAGATATTCCTGAATATCTAAACTATCGAAATATGGAAAAAAAATCGATTTTTTCAAATTTCTAGACTAGAATACCCCCTTAAATGAAACAATACTTTCATCATGGACTGTTAAAGATTACCCCAAGAAAAGTGGTTAAAAGGGAACTTTTCATTTGAATTATAAAATGTGGCATGAAAGTGATATCCAGTGTGATAGCTACTAAAAAGTATGAACAGAATACGATAAAGATAATGAAGCACTTTTTGAAGAGTTCATACCTGGCATAGAAGGTACCGCACTTCTTCACTGGATTTTACTGATTCTTCATTATTAATAAAAATAATATACCAGCCATAATTTTAGACTACAAACATTTAAAAAAGGAAGCTAAATACAAATGCAGAAGGAATAACTTCCAAAGAATTTATAAAAAATACAGAGGACCAAAAAAGCAGAGGAATAAGAATCTAGGAACCAGTTAAAGACGAAAACAAAGTGGCAGGTTTAGATCTACCACTAGAGATATAGAGACTATAGAGATCGAACGATCGAACGATTGAATGATTATTATTATTTATAAGTTATTAGTATAAAAAATATTTCGAAAACGTTACTTTCTAGGATATTGTTTGATCCAAGAGCATGTCACTCTTTCTTACAAATCTGTGAGAAAATTGTATAATTTATAAATCTTCTGAAAAAAGCTAAGGCCTTTACAAAGGATTTTAGCAGCCACCATAAAGATGGTTATGAATCCATTATGAATCCAGAGTGTTTATAATAAAATCATCAACATGACGTTTTTTTCTCGGTTCTGTACAGCATACTGATGAGCTGGTATTAAAATGTTTGAAATTAATATGCCAATATCAGCTTTAACTGGAGCACATGCAGTGAATACAATTTCCTTTCCCTACTTGCGGACTATTCCATTTACCTTTTCATTAATGAAGATATAACGTGATGTATTTGGTTTTGAATAAAATTGAGATTAGCTACTATCAAGACCAGTATAAAAATACGTACTCCAAAAAGTTTTTAAATCCTTCTAGCTAAATCATTTAACAAATATAATACTTTTTTTGAAACAAGTCCTTCACAAATCAAAATGAACCATGTGGCCAATTGAGACTTCTTCTTCGTTTTCGTTTCCCTAAATTGCATACGAACTAACGAACTATCGAAAATTTATTTAAGATTCCACGGGATTGCTATATCATTTCGCTTTATCGAATGCTTCTTTACATACGATAAATCAGGATAGTACAATGAACTTTTTAAATTAATGTAATTTTATCAAAACCAAATGGATTTTGTGTGTTAGTTAAAAAAGAAAAAAAATGTAGATACTTTTGTTTTTAATTTAATGATAAAACTGTTGTTAGGAATAAAATAGACAACCAACTGCTTGCTACCAGCTAGCGAAATCGCATCTGATTATGATTAGGTTCCTTCAAGGTAAAATTTTGCTGAAACTGTTCACAGCGACTTTTGGCAGCCATGGTGGCAGAACTGATACTCAATTGCGTTGTTCAGACCAATAGGCAACTACATTTGCAATAATGCCAGTAGTAGGTCAGCGACATGTGCTATAACCTCCTTAACAACAGACGGTCAAATAACAATTAACCCACTTATGACGTCACTTCATTAGATCCACGCTCGACCGCAAGAGGGATATCCCTTAGATTGAATCGCCAATGGTTGAGTCAATACTTTTTACTGTAAAGTGATGGTGAAGATGAGAAA
Source organism: Stenus bimaculatus (assembly GCA_963971135.1). Taxonomy (NCBI): domain Eukaryota; kingdom Metazoa; phylum Arthropoda; class Insecta; order Coleoptera; family Staphylinidae; genus Stenus; species Stenus bimaculatus. Next base: position 42,189,382 of record OZ020182.1, read on the forward strand.
CTCACTTATGATTTTGGATGTTTATTAGTTTAAGATGCAAAATAATCTTTTGCGTTTCCTTTATCATCATCAATAATAAACGCCTTGAAACCAAGTCCATGCTTGCCTTGTGTAGTCTTAACCAAACCTCTCTACCATGGCGTCCAGCGCACATAGGGGTATTTTGCCAATTTAGGTGGCCAAAATTAGAATTATTAAACTTCATTGTTTTTAAAAAAAGTCCGTGTCGATATTGGTAATAAGTCAAAAAACGAAAGGCATCTCCTCCCGCCTTTTTCTTAGCCATTGTTTCTGCGCAGGTCACACTTCTTTTGACGCGTTTATTTTATTAAAAATAAACATCTGTTGTTATAATTTAGTTAAAATCGTTGAAAAGGACATTATTTTTGTGACGTGTATAACTCACAGTGCATAATTATGGATAATGAATTTATATACATTATTCAGCAAATTGTGTTTGTAATAATTTTTATTTCCAAATGTTTATAAACTCTAAAGTGTTTATTGTACTTCAGGGTACGTCCCGGCAATTAATTTGGTACAGTTGAAAAGATAATTATTGCTACTAAATAGCCTTTTAAAGAGCAGCCGCGCAAATTCGCGTTATTTCCAAATAAATGCATATTAAATTTTTTTGGAAATTTTTTTTTTTTTTTTATTTTTGACTAAAGGAGTTAAAGTAATGACTCGTAGGCACATATTTGATATAATGCAGCGACAAAATTTATCTAACATTAATGAAAAACTGGAATTTATTGAAAATTATCTTCTAACTTATAATGATTACTCGGAAGAACAAAAGAAAGAAATACGGCATAAATTTTCTTATGTAAAGTTAGAGTTTAAACGAAGATGGACAGTTGCCCAAAAAAAGGAAGATACATTCTTAAGAAAAAATTGTGAGTGGCTCCAGGGATCATTTGAACTTATAAGAATAACAAAATCTTCTGGACGACCACCTAAAAAATTCGAAGAATTAAGTGACAGACGCAAAAGAAGAAACACTGAATTGCTAAGAAAAAATACCAATCTGGAAGTAATAACTTATGCTGCGCAAATGAAGTTACAGGAAGAAGGAAACCGAGAAGCTTCCAAAATACTTAAGAATTTGAGCAGCTCTCCAACCCAAGCCAAAAAATATAAAAAAGCGTATTTAAATAATGTACAATTAAATGAATCACAACTTTCTCATTTGCGTGCACTATCAATGATGGTGGAAGCTGGTTTGTCGAGAAGGCAATATGAAATAATCAGGAGTACGAAAAAAAAATTTACCCCTGCTACAGTTTGCTGCAAAGAGCCAAAATGGAGTTGTATCCGAACAAAGAGTCCTATACCGTTACGGAAACATACGCTGAAGTTAGGTTGCTAAATTAAATTGATCAGACGGTTACGCTGTTAATTTTGTATTTAAAAGAAATCGTACAAAATTTGAGCGAAGAAGAGAGCAGCGCCCTACGTTTAATATGTAAATGGGGTTGTGACGGGTCTAAACAAAACCAGTTCAAACAAAAATTTGAAAAAGATGCTGATTCAGACGCAAATATATTTCAAAGTTCTTTCCTACCTATTCAGCTAATTTGTGATTTTAGCAAGCAGGTAATATGGCAAAATCCAACACCCTCCTCGCCCCGATATTGTCGTCCTATTAGGACAAGGTTCGTTAAAGAAAGTGTTGACATTACCAATGATGAAATATCCTATATACAAAATTCGGCAAACTTATTAGAGGTAACAAAAGTAACATTGGATGATAGATGTTTCTCTGTTAAGCATACTCTAATGCTTACCATGGTTGATGCAAAGGTGTGTAACGCTGCCACACTAACAAAATCCACTATGAGATGCTACAGTTGTAGAGCAACATTTATCATTACCGAAACAAATTAAAGAATAAACACTAAAATTTGGGTTATCTATTTTACATGCGAGAATTCGTATATTCGAAAGTTTATTGCATCTCTCCTACAAGTTACCTATTAAAAATGGCAGGTGCGATCAGAAATTGAAAAAGAGATAGTCAAAAAACGAAAGCTGCAGATTCAAAAAGCTTTTAGATCAAAACTGGGTCTGATAGTTGATGTACCAAAGCCGGGCTTTGGTAATACAAATGACGGGAACACCAGCCGAAGATTTTTTGTTGACCCGGTTATTAGATATTGATGCACATCTAATATATCGTCTTAAAGTGATACTAGAAACGATATCTTGTGGACATAAAATCGACATAACATTATTTCATGAATATGCCTCGGTAACTGCAAAACTATATGTCGACTTGTATCCTTGGTACCCTATGACCCCCACAATGCACAAAATATTAGTTCACGGTGCCACAGTTATAGAAAATAGTTTACTGCCTATTTGGCAGCTTTGAGAAGAGGCTGCCGAAGCCAGAAATAAACATTTTCGCCAATATCGTCAAAATTTTGCGAGAAAAATTTCAAGAACTTCTTGCAATCTGCAATCTGGACGTTTTAAACAGATTACTCCTTACATCAGACCCTCTTCTATCTAGCCTCCGACCAAAGAAAAAATCTCTACCATTTTTAAAGGAAACCATAAAAATGCTACTTCCTGCTGAAACTCCAAACATTAACATGTCATCAGGAGCTTCCTCTGATCAAACTACAAATGATGTGGAGCACTCTTCGGATGAATGTGACATGTCATCTGATGAGGAAGGATGGCACTCGTCACCATTTGAATAATTTTTAATGTGTTTAATACATATCCTTTTAAAACCAGAAAGGATTTAATACATATGTAAAAAGCAAGCATTTTTGATAAATTTTTTACAAAATATAGTTTTTTTTTACTAAAAATGGCCTTTTCGTAGTTCCAAACATAACCTAATTGAATTTAATTACTATTTATAATTTTGGCCAGCTAAATCAGCCAAATACCCCTATGTGCAGCGGTTACTCCAATTTCAGCAAAATCTTACCTTATTCGAGTTTGCCGGTGTTTTGAGTATTGAAGTAGTCAGGTATTTTTGCGGATTGTAAAATAAAAAATAAAAGATTCTACTTGATTTTTTGCTAATTTTAACACCAAAAAGAGAGATTAAAAGTGTTGAAAGTAAAAAAGACCAAAAGAAGTTGTAATAATGCGACATGGTGAACGTAATTAAGCAAAAAAATACGAGCTAAAAATCCACAATTCGTAGTGCAATTTATAAGCACCCCTCTTCCTCATCCCGCGCGTCCGAACTGTTATAAATCTTTCCCACAGAAAAGGGTCGCAACATATTTATAGAAGTATACATTATCGCGACAATGATAAATTACGTCGCTTTTAAGAACTTAAATGGAATTTTTAAGCGCGTCCCTGCATATTTAGTTAATCACATACTGAACACTGTTATGGAAAAATTACATTTAAAAAATTATTAGAGACGCCGGCGTCCCATAAATGCAAATACTCGATAAACTTTGCACGTTTACTTGAACATTACAAACAACTAATTCGCCTAAATTTAATATTAAACCGCAACTATGATTGCAAAAATGAGGGAGTTGAGCTTGGGGAGACGTGCGCTCGTTTTACAAACGAGCGTCGTGAGTATTTACCGTAGTTATTTAAATAAGGGACAGGCGCGACACTTTATTGAATCTCTTATCATAATGGCGGTAGTTAGTGGCAAATGCGTGTATAAAATTCACCAAATAAAGCGTTTAACTTTCTTTTACCTTTATCCTTCTTGTTTTTTAAAAAAAGAACAACTTTTCCTAATTCACTTAAAAAAATGATATACAGGGTGTCCCATTTTAATTAATCCAGCTGAATATCTTAAAAACGAAGCGATTTCCTTAAAATGTTTCAGACAAAAATTGTAGCGACTCGAGGGGGACATTTAATAGTGCCATGGGTTTTTAATTGTTATGGGGTTTTATGGGAAAACATTTTTTTTTCAAATAGGAACCCCCATTTTTTATTGTAGATTCGTAATCTATGGAAAATAATAAGAAAGTTTTGATTGAAACTTTTTTTTCTAAAATTTCAATTTTTCGCTATATTCACCAAAATGAACACAAATTTTGGGATTTTCGATACAGTTTTACTAAAAAACTAAAGGTCTATAAGAAAATTCGCAAAAGTAAAAAAGTGCTTAAATTAAAGCAAGGATTATTAAAAAATATTATTTTACTTTATTAAAAAAAATAAATTTAAAAAAAGTTTATTTTATTTTTATTATTTTTTTAAGAAAAATATTATTTTTTTTACTTATAAAATTTAAAATAAAGTCAAAGGTAATTAATTAATACACTTAAAGATATTTGGATCTGCTCTTAAATTACGAGAGCTGGTCTAAATAAGATGTTCGAATATTCCTCCATTTTGTTCAATACACATGTTTACTCGTGTGCGAAAAGCCAATGATACATTTCTCAACATTTCAGGAGTGATACTTCGAAAAGCGTCCGTAATTCGTATAATAATATCCTCTCTAGTTGTAGTTGGTCGTTCATAAACCTTATCTTTTATGTAACCCCATAAAAAACAATCAATTTTTGTAAGATCCGGAGATCTTGCTGGCCATTCGTGTACCAATTCCAATCCACATATTAGGAATTGGTTATGTAAAAATGTTTTAACAATTCTAGCAGTGTGGGGTCTAGCTCCGTCCTGTTGAAACCACATTCGCTGTCTTAAATCTAGAGGTATATCTTCTAAAAGGGTAGGCATTTCGTTTTGAATTATATTCAAATAAACATGTTTGTTAAGATTTTCTTCATAAAAAAATGGTCCCACAAGATACTCATCCACTATTCCAGCCCAAACGTTTATAGAGCAACGCCACTGTAATCTATGATCTCTTTGCCAATGTGGATTATTTTCAGAATAATATTGAGCATTATGAAGATTTACTCCACCCATGTTGTCAAATTTTGCTTCATCAGTAAAAAGTACGCGATTAAAAAAAAGGGGATCTCTTCTAACTTGATTCGTAGCCCATATGCAAAAATTAAGTCGGCGGTAGTAGTCATTTTCTTTAATTTGTTGGGTTAAATGAACATGATATGGGTGTGATTTATGGTGTATTAAAATTCTGGTGGCAGAAGATTTAGGAAGTCCATGAAGACGCTGAATTTTTCTTGTAGATGTATGTGGATCTTCATTTACGGAAGCTAATGCTATCAATGAGGGGAGCATTTTGGGACCAGTTTTACTACGTTTTCTTCTAAGAGAACCGTTTTCCGCTCTTTTAACGAGCCTCCTAATATTTGTATGATTTGGATGACGCAATTGTGGAAACCTCTCAGCATAAAGACGTGCTGCGTGCCGATAGTTATCATGGCATTCTCCCAATACTTTCATAATATTCACGATTTCTCTAGGTGAATAATCAGCCATTTTACGAGAGACTGATTTTAAATAATCACAGTGGCTTCAATAACAATGAGCTTCTACAAAAAACTAATCAGTCACAATATAACAATTATGTGCGAAACACAAAGTAAGCTGAAAATGAAATTCCTTTATTTTTAGAAGCATTCTTCCTTAATTGAAAAATATTATTTAACATATTAAATTGCAAATAAAATTGAAAAACCGTTTTGACACCTATTGTTTCCAACCTTTGACTTTATTTTAAATTTTTTAAGTAAAAAAAATTATTATTTTTCTTAAAAAATAATAAAAATAAAATAAACTTTTTTTTAAATTTTTTTTTTTTAATAAAATAAAATAATATTTTTTATTAATCCTTGCCTTAATTTAAGCACTTTTTGTCTCTTACGATTTTTCTTATAAAGCTTTAGTTTTCTAGTAAAACTGTATCGAAAATCCCAAAATTTGTGTTCATTTTGGTGAATGTAGCGAAAAATTAAAATTTTTGAAAAAAAAGTTTCATTCAAAACTTTCTTATTATTTTATATAGATTACGAATCTATAATAAAAAATGGGGATTCCCATTTGAAAAAAAAATGTTTCTCCATAAAACCCCATAACAATTAAAAACCCATGGCACTATTAAATCGACCCGCTACAATTTTTGTCTGAAACATTTTTGAGGAAATCGCTTCGTTTTCAAGATATTCAGCTGGATTAATTAAAATGGGACACCCTGTATATGTACTCATCATTACAAAATTAATAGATATTTTAATTAGAAAAGGGCCTTTAATATTTTAATATTAGTTCCCTTGTTTCAAATTGCTAGGTGTGAAAATTTGGTTTTAAAATATACTAAGAGATAATCGGTATTTGGAGTTTTTGATGTAACACCCTGTATAAGAAAATGTGTGGAAGTAGTAATGCCTTCTCATAGGCCATGGTATAGGTCTTTCTATTGATTGATCCATAAATAACTCTATCAAATTATAACATATTATAAACCACTTAGGTAAAACAAAGATCAACTATCATAGCCATAATAAGATATCGGAATTTATTATGAATTTATTATGAATTTTTTATATTCTTGATTGATACTTGTTGAATAAATAATGACGTAAACAGTTAAATCGTTTAATATTTGTTAAGTACAGGAATATCGTGATGACGCTCTTGATTTTGCATCAAAATAAATTAGTCGCAAAGCAAACTTGAGCACACACATTATTTGATCAGCTTACACTAAATTACCTAATATTTGCAGAGTTATGATGCTTAGAGAATTACAAAGCCTTGTTTGAAACTTACTTGAAGCGACCTTAATTGAAGTGTTTAAAAATGTAAAGCTTTTGAATTGAAATCATTTACATTTTAATAATAAAATTAAACAAATAGGGTTGAAGTTTACGTTATCAAGTTTCTATGTGCGGTAGTGATCGGAAAGAAACCCAAAGTTAGCTTTTGTGTGCAAAACGAAATACGATAACGTTTATACAGAAAATGGGCAAATATACATTTGCTCACTTTTATTGCTCCTCTTCGACGATCCTTGCACGCTCTACAAACTTTATACTTTCCCATCCTTTACAGATTTTTCTTACAACTACATTTAGATAACAAATGCACAAATATAAAATACAAATATATTCTTTATAAAAATTATTATTTAATAAAACAATAATTGAAAATTAAACTTTGACAACTTCTCATTAAGAAGAAAATTATCACATATAATTTATTATTTACATTTATCATTATACTTATGAGCATCTTCCTAGACTCCCGCGATAAATTTTCCGTTGGAGATAATAATAAGGAATATAAAATCCATCCTACTTTTCTGGAGCTTCTTTGCAAATTATGACCAAATAACTGATAATGCGAATTCCTAGAGGGCGCGCGAGTTTGGGAGGAAAAATTGTGAAAAATCATGAAATCGAGAATTAGTTCTGCAGTCATAACTCAAGTTTCCCTCGTTAGATTTTCAATTTTTTTCAGATTTATATCTAAATTGATTACGCTACATCCTGCCAGAGAGTTACCTTCTGCAACCTCGCACAAAATTAATTACAGGGGTCCAAAGTTAAGGTACTTTTAGATCATTATATATTTTTTTGTACATTCTCCAATTTTCTTTCCTTCTGGCAAAAACTAAAGAAATGACTTCTAAATCATCTACAAAAAAAATTATACAAAAACTTTGTTCGTACTAGCTTTTATGACTGCAGAACTAAACCACTATATTTTCCATTTAGGAAATTGCTCTTATGAGTGCACTTTTGGAAGAATGTTTATTTTATTATTTTTCTAAAAATGCGTTCATATAAGCGTATATACATGAAGAACAATAGTTGTAATGGAAAATAAATAAGTACCTTTTAACGACATTGTGGATTTAATTTTTGCTAAAAAATACCTCAACACTATTTTTCTATTTTTGGTTAGGGCTCAGCAAATGTCAACTATACTCTTAAGATCGACCCAAAACAACTAAGTATCTGAGCGTCATGTTAGATAGCCAATTTCCCATGCTCATCTGGATAATAAACCGCGAAGGTACTTTTTCTAACCAAGAAGATGGTTCGTCTCACCTGGGGAACATGGCCAATTTAATGATATGAATTATACCAATTTTCTTCAAAATTGATTACCAGTTCTATAAGAAGAACTTATTTTGGTACCGGACAGAAATGTAACTAAAACAAGATGGTCGTCTATGCCATTTTTCACTACTAATCAAATGTTTCCAAGAAAATGGATCAAGGAGGTACTGTGGCTGTCCGTCACGATCATCCGACTAAATACCATTTGATTTTTAACGGGGACGTCTAAAAAATCTTTTTGATAAGCACCGGAAAATATGAAGAAACATGTTCCATGATGTGCAGTAAATTAATATTTATCATCAAATCCTAATGAAAATGGTCTGCATTTTGAACATTTGTGAATAGATTTATTAGTACAGTGAAGACCTATGTATTTAAGTATCGATATCTACAGGGTGTCGCAAAATTTGACCGACAACGCTTAACTGGAGATAGTAGACCTAAAAATCTTTTAAATAAAAAATGCACTTATCAAGAGTTATAAGCCTTTAAAGAAGATTTTTTTAAATATTTCTTTTTAATTACGGCCAAAGTAGCAAAGATTTTTTAATGCAATTTTGTATACGTACATTTGAATAATGAATGCTCAATTGGTAAAAATTTGGCAAACTTTAACTTTTGTAAATGGTGTGGGATGAAAGAAGAAAACATAAAACAATAAAAACTTTTTAGGTATTTAAAAGTTTTATGTAAAAATCATTTTTTGTGTAGAAAACTGCGAAACGAAGATTTTTTTGTCCTTTATAAAATGTTCGTATCCTAAGTCATTTTGAAATAAAATTTAAAAAATAGGTACGAAACTTAGGCCACTTTACATACATTTTTAATAACAGTACATTGTTTTATTAGGAGCTAAAGTGAAACTTTTCAGTGGCGAGTTCGCCACGTGTGGAGGAAGAGACGCTTAGCGTCGAGTCCTCCAATTTTGCGATCGAGGTACTGAAAAGCACTTTAACCCCGAATAAAACATGCTATTTTTTCTTCAAACGTCTATTTAAAATTAAAATAATTAATATTTTCACTACATATGCTTGCATGATTCAAATGATCTTTCAAATAGGTTAGGCGGCATAAACGTTGAATGGCGATCTTGTCCGATTATTTCCGATTTATTGGTGTTTACTTGACAATTCATTAAATGTGTTTACATTTTCTATGATACTATACTTCATTTTTTAACTAGGAGGAGTGACGGGGAACGATAACTTACACTATAAAAGTTACTAGAAAAATAACCAAACAGGTTTTAGGTTATTTTAGCTTATTAATGATAAAATATCTACAGAAACATAATTAAATTCCCCATTTCTTTGTACTGAATCATTTAAAATAATTATCCGGTGTAAATCTTGCTGACTCTTAACCAATCAGGGACGTTAATTTTTGGCATTTTAGTGCGGGAAATTTAAATCACTTCTCCTAGTTAAAAAATAAAGTATAGATGAAGCAAAATAACCTCATTTTTTCACCAGTACAATTTGCAAACATATGATTTCTATTTTTGTTCAAGATTTTGAAATATAAATTTAGAATTCTATTTTTTATTAAAATAAGTTGCTTTTGTAAATCAAATTCAAATTACTTTGCTTAAATTCAACAGAATAAAAATGTTAAATTCAATTGATTTGACATTTGGTATAAATTTCGAAAGCGACAAATAGATTTTATGGTAATTCACCCATGGGTCCATATGGTCTGCCTTCTTACATACTAAAGGGATATTGAATCATTTCTTCACCCTCTTACCTTCATATTAAACTTAGTCATCAATACTTATCATTTTCCTGATATATGAAAACTGGAAAAAATAAAACCAACATTTAAAAAGGAAAAAGGAAAATGGCTTATTATTAACCATAGACCTATAGCAGTATTTTGCGCTCCGGCCAAAGTTGAAATGATATTATATGATAACATATATGCCACAAATGTCGGTCAACTGTGAGCAATCTTTTGAGTTTAACACAATCAGTAACCGAAGCCTTAGATGAAGATAACCAGATTGTTGTTGTCCACAAGGACTTTGAAAAGATATTTCACACAGTTTTGCATTCAATATGGAAAGTTAAAGAAACTTAAATTCCAATTCGGGTTCCACTACAATCTACTGAATCACGTCTTATCTGTGCAATGGAAAACCCTTCGTATCCATAAAATATTTCAATTCAAGAAAGTTTGTAACCACCTCAGGAATTACGTAAATGTCAAACCTCGGACCACTGCTCTTTGTCCTATTCGTAAATGATGTTAGCTTTGTTCCAATAACGAGTTTTGACCGTCACGAAACCGTAACCAAACTTCCAGAATCGAGTTTATGCGCTTGCGCTAACTTCTTACCGACCAAAGGGTAACTACTTCTAAAGATTAGTTTGATTACAAATTTATATTTTATTTATATTTTTAATTATTTTTAATTTAGCAGTTTGGTTACGATTTCGTGACGGTCAGAACTCTTTGTGCTATTGTCAAATATGTAACATTCTCAACTACATTACTATATGCGGCGACTTTCATATCTTTTTGAAAATTGGCAGTGAATCTGAATGTCTAAAACTTCAAGTAGACTTAAACAGCCCAGTCGAATGGTCCCATGTAAATAAACTTAGGTTTAACATAAATCATTTATAAATAAATGTACCAGATTTCCCTTCACAAGTAAGCTAACATCTATAGTATTCGTCTAATATTAATTATTAACAACTCAGTGAAGTATGCGATCTTGGAGTCATATTTGACAGAAGATTGACCTCTAAACCCCACATAGATCGAATCTGCAGTACAGCGTTAAAATGGTTTCTAAGACGCAACACAAGAAACTTTAAGAACTTGAAATGTATAATGCAATTATATTCAGCATTCGTAAGGAGTAAGTTAAAGTATGCGGCAATTATTTAGAGTCCAGGGTATGCCTGCCATAAAGTTAAATTAGAAACCATAAAAACAAGTTGCTGCGATTTTTATACTACAAAAAGACGGGTATTTGTAACAAATATTTGTCTATGCAATTCCTGTTAGCAGAATTATTAAATTAATAATTAAAATTATTAATCCAATCTCTTGAAGAAAGAAGATCTACTACAAGTGCACTTTATCTACATGAATCATTTCATGGTTATACCGATGACCCAGAGTTCCTTTCGCGTACTAAATGTTCCTGCCTATCCAACAAGGCACAAAAAAAAATTTCCGACGACCATATGAGAAAATCGTATATGTCATTCATATTAGTGGTTTAGAAAATCTATTATTGCTATACTAGTGATTTTGGTTTTCTGTTTTGTAACTAAATAGTTTCTTGTATTTTCGATAGAGGCGCTGCGAAGGAATTCCGAAAGCCCTCTCTTGGATTTTTTTGAACTTGCAAGAAAAGGACAGCTCAAATAAAAATTTATATTTAACCCCGCTAATATTACTTATTTTATTATTACAATCATTATGAAATTAACTTTTGTGTAAATTTTAAATAAAATAGGAACATTTTTTATCAGTTTCGATCAGTTGCTTCCTTCAAAACAGCGCCACCTAAAATTAGGCACATTTAACTAAAAATAATGGATAACTTCAATGTCAGCTGATTCAGGTTAAGTTATGACTTTTTAGTTGTTACTACAAAATATTTATAATGGTCGCAAAATCTCCGTGGTCGTCGGAAAAATAGCGTACGAAACTCGAAAGAAAGTAAATTTCGTGCTCATGTAATATCCTCACTCGGCTGGCGCCTCGTTCGGCTATTTTCACACTCGCACAAAATTCGTCACTTTCTAGCTCGTTACGTAATATATTATTATGTACCTAATATACCCAGCAGATATATTCTAAAGTTTTCGCCATTGTATGTTATGTGTGAAATATGCAATAACCTTAATAAAATCTATGACATTTTTCATTTAAATAAATTACAAAGAACAAGCTTCCAAAATGTTAAAATCTAAACTTTGAATTATCTTTGATCTTACTCATACTTTTTTATGCTTTTTATATTTATTCCTTATTGTATTGTATGTTGTATAGTTTGTATACTTTGTTTAAGTATTAATATTAATATTAAGATTTTTGCAGATAATTTCTGGAGATTAATCCCATCGAATCCCAATGTCCCAAAGCTATACGGACTACCAAAAATACACAAACCAAACCAGCCCATAAGACCAGTAGTTTCCTTCACTAATACACCCTCTTATAACCTAGTCAAATTTCTAAATGACCTAATTAGGACACTAACAGATTTTAAACCTAAATTTGCAGTTAAAAATTCTCTATATTTCTGTGAGAGCCTTAAGAGCCATTTCCTAAACGACGAATATAGTGGTTTAGTTCTGCAGTCATAAAAGCTAGTATGAACAACATTTTTGTATAATTTTTTTGTAGTTGATTTAGAAGTCATTTTTTTAATTTTTGCCAGAAGAAAAAAAAATTGGAGAATGTACAAAAAAAATATAATGATCTAAAAGTACCTTAACTTCGGACCCCTATAATTAATTTTTTGCTAGGTTGCAGAAGGGAGCTGTCTGGCAGGACGTAGCCTAATCAATTATAAATCTGAAAAAAAATTGAAAATCTAACGAGGGAAACTTGAGTTATTACTGCAGAACTAATGCTCGGTTTCATGATTTTTTACAATTTTTTCTCCGAAACTCGCGCACCCTCTAGGGATTTGCATTAATTATCAGTTATTTGGTCATTATTTGCAAAGAAGCTCCAGAAAAGTGGGATGGGTATTCTATTCCTTGTTATTATATCCAAAGAAAAAACATAATTTTCTGGAAGAGGTATGTCGACGATATTTTCGCTATTTGGATTGGTTCGAGAGAAGATCTTTCGAATTTCTTAGTTTTCCTCAAGTCATTCCACCCTAACATCGATTTCACAATTGAGGTCGAAGTTAATGGGAAACTCAATTTCTTAGACGTCACAGTCTCAAAAAGTATGGATAACTCCTTTAACTTTGATGTTTTTCGAAAACCAACCCAAACCTCGAACCTAATCCATTCCAGTTCTTTCCACCATTTCACACAAAAAGCTTCAAGTGTTAATAGCTTGGTTCATAGAGCATTAAATTTACCACTTTCTAAGCAATGTAGAGAAAAAGAAATATCCACAATTAAACATCTCGCCTTATTGAACGGATACCCAATCAGCCTGATAGACAAACTTCATAAAAAATTCACATATAGGTAGAATGGCAAGGGACTTAGCTTATCCAGTAGTGGAAGATTTATCCGAGAAACATTACTTCGGACTTCGGAATATCTTACTTGGGCCCTATATCTTCAAAAATATCCAACATTTTTAACAAACAAAACTTAAACATTAAAATTACGTTTAAGAGTAATTATAAGACCCAAAACTTTTTAGTACAAAACAAACAAAAGACAGAACTTTTGAACCAGAGTGGGATATACCATTTAAAATGTAATGATTGTAAATGTTTTTATATAGACCAAACTTGCAGGAAACTTAGCATTAGAATAAACGAACATACAGGGTATCCCATTTTAATTAATCCAGCTGAATATCTTGAAAACGAAGCGATTTCATCAAAAATGTTTCAGACAAAAATTATAGCGGGTCGAAGGGGACATTTAATAGTGCCAAGGGTTTTTAATTGTTATGGGGTTTTATGGGGGTTTTATGGAAAAACATTTTTTTTCTAAAGGGAACCCCCATTTTTTTATTGTAGATTCGTAATCTATGGAAAATAATAAGAAAGTTTTGAATGAACCTTTTTTTTCTAAAATTTCAATTTTTCGCTATATTCACCAAAATGAACACAAATTTTTGGATTTTCGATACAGTTTTACTAGAAAACTAAAGCTTTATAAGAAAAATCCTAGGAGACAAAAAGTGCTTAAATTAAGGCAGGGATTAATAAAAAATATTATTTTATTTTATTAAAAAAAAATAAATTTAAAAAAAAAGTTTATTTTATTTTTATTATTTTTTAAGAAAAATATAAATTTTTTTTTACTTATAAAATTTAAAATAAAGTCAAAGGTTGGAAACAATAGGTGTCAAAACGGTTTTTCAATTTTATTTGCAATGGCTTCTAAAAATAAAGGAATTTCATTTTCATCCAACTTGTGTTTCGCACATAATTCTTATATTGTGCCAGATTAGTGTTTTGTAGAAGCTCATTGTTATTGAAGCCACTGTGATTATTTAAAATCAGTCTCTCATAAAATGGCTGATTATTCACCTAGGGAAATCGTGAATATTATAAAAGTTTTGGGCGAATACCATGATTACTATCGGCACGCAGCACGTCTTTATGCTGAGAGGTTTCCACAATTGCGTCATCCAAATCATACAAATATTAGGAGGCTCGTGAAAAGAGCGGAAAACGCTTCTCTTAGAAGAAAACGTAGTAAAACTGGTCCTAAGATGCTCCCCTCATTGATAGCATTAGCTTCCGTAAATGGAGATCCACATACATCAACAAGAAAAATTCAGCGTCTTCATGGACTTCCCAAATCTTCTGCCAACAGAATTTTAAAACACCATAAATCACAGCCATATCATGTTCATTTAACCCAACAAATTAAAGAAGATGACTACATCCGCCGACTTAATTTTTGCATATGGGCTACGAATCAAGTTAGAAGAGATCCCCTTGTTTTAATCGCGTACTTTTTACTGATGAAGCAAAATTTGACAACATGGGTGGAGTAAATCTTCATAATGCTCATTATTATTCTGAAAATAATCCACATTGGCAAAGAGATCATAGATTACAGTGGCGTTGGTCTATAAACGTTTGGGGCTGGAATAGTGGATGAGTATCTTGTGGGACCATTTTTTTATGAAGAAAATCTTAACCAGCATGTTTATTTGAATATAATTCAAAACGAAATACCTACTCTTTTAGGTACCTCTAGATTTAAGACAGCGAATGTGGTTTCAACAGGACGGAGCTAGACCCCACACTGCCAGAATTGTTAAAACATTTTTACATAACCAATTCCCTAATATGTGGATTGGAATTGGTAGTGAAGTACACGAATGGCCAGCAAGATCTCCGGATCTTACAAAAATGGATTATTTTTTATGGGGTTATATAAAAGATAAGGTTTAAGAACGACCAACTACAACTAGAGAGGATATTATGATACGAATTACGGACGCTTTTCGAAGTATCACTCCTGAAATGTTGAGAAATATATCATTGGCTTTTCGCACGCGAGTAAACATGTGTATTGAACAAAATGGAGGAATATTCGAACATCTTATTTAGACCAGTTCTTGTAATTTAAGATCAGATCCAAATATTTTTAAGTGTATTAATTAATTACCTTTGACTTTATTTTAAATTTTAAAAGTAAAAAAAATAATATTTTTCTTAAAAAATAATAAAAATAAAATAAACTTTTTTTAAATTTATTTTTTTTTAATAAAGTAAAATAATATTTTTTATTAATCCTTGCCTTAATTTAAGCACTTTTGACTCTTGCGAGTTTTCTTATAGACCTTCAGTTTTTTAGTAAAACTGTATCGAAAATCCCAAAATTTGTATTCATTTTGGTAAATATAGCGAAAAATTGAAATTTAAAAAAAAAAGTTTCAACCAAAACTTTCTTATTATTTTCCATAGATTACGAATCTACAATAAAAAATGGGGGTTCCCATTTGAAAAAAAATGTTTTCCCATAAAACCCCATAACAATTAAAAATCCTTGGCACTATTAAATGTCCCCCTCGAGTCGCTACAATTTTTGTTTGAAACATTTTTAAGGAAATCGCTTCGTTTTCAAGATATTCAGCTGGATTAATTAAAATGGGACACCCTGTATAAAAAACAATGTGTATCCCACTTTGGTGAACATCTTTCAAATAACAACCATAAGTTTGATACCAAGAATACAAAATTGTTGCACAAATACTCCTTCAGAGGGCTAATGAATTTGAATTTCTGTTATGATACAAAATTGTATGATAATAGATAATTCCCATATATTTAATTTGAAACTGACAAGTAAACGATTTAACACCTTTTTCATAAAATTACTTTATTTGTGATTACTTTCAGTTGATCCTGAAGATGGCGAGTAATCGCCGAAACATCTAGATCTGCTTTTTAATTTATGATTATATGCAATAATAAAATACCACTTTTCATCATTTACCTAAACTTAATAATAATTAATGATTTAAAACGCAACAATTTTATTTATATTTATAATAAACTTTTTTGTATTCTAAAAGTAATCTGGGTGTGCGAGAATAAAACTGCATGATGTTATTTATTTTCGAAACGAAAACATGAAGATCGACCCCATTAAGCTTCTGGTACTTTAAATTAATAAACGAGCAATGAATCAAGATTAAAATATTTATTATTAGTTTAGGATATACTTGTATTTCTGGGCAATATTGTAGCCTAAACAAAAATGTATACATGAGTGTGAGCACATAAATTATTCAGTATTTTGTGAAATTTATTGTTTCAACATGCACCACGCACAAGCATACAAGCTTTAATAAGTTATAAGCTCTAAAATATTGAATAAACTATAATTACATTTTGGCAGGAACTTTATAAATCTTTCCGGCTAATAATTACTAAAAGCTTCAACATCCGACAAAAAATATTGAATTATCGTCCACCCTAATTAAAATTTTTATAGACTTAAACGGGGTTGCTACTTAATATTTAAATTAACCTAATTCAAATTATAATTTTGTGTAAAAATTTAATTAGGTGTTTTTATGTAATTCAGCAATTGCAAAGCAGTAAAAAGTTTTAGAAGTTAAACTTATAATTTTATCACTTTTTTAATTGATTTAAAAAGTTATTTCTTTCGCCAGAGAAGAGAAATTAAATTAGAACTTACCTAAGATGATCACTTCTCATGAATTTTTTGTTACAGACAGGACAAGCAAAGTTCTTTTCGCCTGTGTGCGTACGCGTGTGTCGTGCTAATTCATCGGATCTTGCGAATCGTTTTCCACAGCCTTCCCAGCTACAAGGAAAAGGTCTCTCTCCTGAAAAACAAAAGGAATTTTATTGCTTTCTTGAATCATTTATGAGACCAATATTTTATTTATATAAAATGTATAAGTGTTATTAGTGGAATATGTGGGAATTAATTCCTGTGGTTAAGTTTTCCCTCGTTGGTGGAGAAAGTGCAAATACAGACTTTATAATATAAACCTCCGCACACAATGGCATTATTTCCTACCACCATTTCATCAGTCTGTATGTTTAGTCTCAGAACAATGATCTTTCACACTTCGATAAAATTATACGATAAAGTCTGTCATACTTTGATACCGATTCTAGAGTTTACTAAAGAGTAATAATTGTATCTTCTTATAGCAGATTTATTATTAAAACGAAATTTTCTTTGGTTATCCTAATTAAAATTTACGAGTATTTAGTTAGTAAACATAAATAGCACTTTTGAAAGATTGGAGCGATAAAATCCTGCTATTTATTTAAGTAAACGCCGTTTGTTTTGTGAAGTCTCTGGTAATTTAAAAACCACGGCAAGCCTTTATCCATAAGGGTCGCTAGAAAATCCCTTACCCGGCGCTAAAAAGGCTCTCTAATTGAATTTCCTTTGCGCCAAACGTCAAATAATTGCAGCTTCCGCGTGCGCTAAGTGGATTAACATAAAAAGCTCTTGTATCTAAACACTACTCATGTAGCCTCCACCTTAATTGAGCGCCGCCTCCTTTCGAGGGACAAACGCTCAAAATTTGCATGAAAATAACACCCTTCTCGGCGCCTGCACACTAAATATTCCGCATTCTTTGCTTGCATATTCTCTACAATTATAAAGCGCGAGCGACGAGTTTATTAATTTGAGTCACTGAGATCTTCGGAATTAAACCAGACACGTACTTAGCCACCAAATTAAATTCTAAATTAAAAATGTAACAATTTCTTGAAATTTGAGACTTAATCAAATTATAGTGCCTAAGGATTAAACAGGGAAAAGTAGGATAAGTGCGAAAGAGGAAATGGGGTAGTTTTTTTTAGTTATATATTGAAGTATCAGGATATAAAATTTATAGTTTACGACATCGGGTTTTGTTATGGTCTGAAATTGCAATATAATTTTATTTTACATATGTGAACAAAGAATATTCTTGGTATACCTTTTAACAACGTTGACATCTAATTTCCATAAAGAATCATTAGTACATTTATGTAAGCACCTATGCATACTATAAAAATTCATTAAAATCATGTTTTTGTTTCGATGAAAGTTATATTTTAGGTATTTTTTGCAATTATTTTGTTTATAAAATAGGAAATTATTTGGCTTTTAAGTGCATCTAAACAATAAATTTACAGGAATTAAAATGCTTTTTATTATCCAATAGTTTATGTCCAGAATTTAATTAAGTAAGTATTGGGATTTTGGCATAACAGAACAAGAGAATTAAAACGATTTTTTACATCTCAGCTACATTAAATTACAATATGTTTGTACCTTTTCATAATATTGGTACAACCTGCTTCACGATAAACTGGTACACCAAAGAACTGTTAGCGCCAATAAGAAGCTTTCGTACGGCGTGAATATCCCTTAGTCTCGCCCAGTGCTATTCAGTAGTTAAGTAGGAATGGCCGACAATCGCTATGCGTTAATCAGGTAGAATTCTAAGTAAAGTTGTTTGAATTGCAAAGTCGGGGAGTGCCTGGTTAATCTCAACACCGACTAAATGTGGGGCGAGATTAAGGCATGTTCCAAGGCGCACGAAAGCGTCTGCTTATTGGCTGCCTTAGCATTTCTTTTGTATACCAGTTTATCGTGAAGCAGGTTGTACATCGTCGTGAATTTGTCCAATTTAGTAAAAACTTAAAACAAATTAATTTAAAAAAAATCTTCAATTATTAAAAAGTATAATTTCATATATTTTGGAAACGAGGCAATTTAAAGAAGGTCTAAAAATTTATTTAAAAACATCAGTCTATATAAAAATAAATAAATTTTGTCAACATAAGTTTTTCAATTCCATAAATCCTTTACTAAAGCCACTGAGCACCACCTCTTCACTTTAACATACAATGGCGTAGCCTGGGGGGCTAAGAGGGAGATTTTCAACCCCTGACGCCCAAATACAGTTCAACGCGTTTTTGGCATTATATACAGGGTGTCCCAGCGCTGCGAGGAAGTAGCTTTACTCTAAAATTAAAAAAGATATCATCATGCGGTTTTCGATAGAATATACAACACCTTTAAGAGCACATTTTAAAAATATTTTAGTAATATACCGGGTGTCCATTGTAAGATATCGGACCAAAGTTATGTTTTTTTTAAATGGAACTCCCAGTTTATTATGACATTTTTAGATTCCTTATAAAAAAAATAATTATACTTTGTATAAACTTTTTTGGGTCTATCATCACTCGTTTTACTGATATTTGCCATTTAAGCCAAAAAAAGATCCATTCTTGAAAAATCACTGCTCTAAAACAGATGAACATTTTGAGTTGAAATTTTCTCAAACATTTTTCAACATCGTCTAGTCTTCAAATGTCATGTCACATTTAAGTTTGTGATAATTTTTTATCAGGCTGCCTTATGAAATGCAAAATGAACAATTAAACGAAATTTTCAAATGGAACACCCAGTATATTTTAACATCATTCGATGGCATTTTTAACAAGCTTTCTACTGATATAATGGTTGTATGATCGAATGTCTATGGTTTAGGAGATATTAATATCCAAACTGAGAAACATTGAAAAATACACAAATTAGCCCTCTTGATGAATTTTGTTGAGAATTTTTTTGTTAATTTGCCTAATATTTATTTCTGTCTTTCTCTATTTTGCTTTTTTATAATGTTGTTTTATTACAATAGTAGTTTTTCTTCTTTTACAACAAAAATAAAATCGAAACTTGCAGTTATCAATTTTGGTTTTCTTAGTCTCAGCATGCTTTAAAAATTTAGCAACTGATGTTACCAAGGAAACCCTTATTTTGTGGAATTTTGTTTTAACGCCCTTTTCTGTACTTTTGATAATAAACCGAAATAATGAACTCTTCTAAATAAGAAATGGAAAATATGCTGTAAGCGCATGGTGAAGCTGAAAGAAATCCGCTTCTGGTTATCAGAAAAGAGCGTAAAAACAATATTCAACAAAATAAGGGATTCCTTGGTAACATTAATTGTTAAAATTTCAAAATATACTGAGATTTAGAAAACCAAAATTGATAATTGCAAGTTTCGATTTTATTTGTGTTGTAAAACAACAAAAACTGTTACTATAATATAAAAACATTATTAAAAAAGCAAAATTGACAAAGACACAAATAAGTATTAGGCAAATTTAAAAAAAAAACCTTAAAAAAATTCATGAAGAGTGCTATTTTGTGTATTTTTCACTGTTTCTCAGTTTCGATATTAATATATCCCAAACCATTGATAAGCGATCATACAAACATTATATCAATAGAAAGCTTGTAAAAAATGATATCGATTGATGTTAAAATAAACAGGGTGTTCCATTTGAAAATTTCGTTTAATTGTTCAATTTGCATTTCATAAGGCACTCTGATGAAAAATTATCACAAACTTAAATTTGACATAATAGTTGTAGACTACACGATGTTGAAAAATTTTTGAGAAAATTTCAACCCAAAATATTCATCTGTTTTAGAGCAGTGATCTTTCAAAAATTGATCTTTTTATGGCTTAAATAGCAAATATCAGCAAAACGAGTGATGATAGACCCATAAAAGTTTATACTAAGTATAATTATTTTTTTATAAGGAATCGAAAAATGTCATAATATACTGGGTGTTCCATTTAAAAAAACATAACATTATTCCGCCATCTTGGAATGGACACCCGGTATATTACTAAAATATTTTTAAAATGTGCGCTTCAATGTATTGTATATTCTATCAGAAACCGCATGCCGATATCTTTTTTTCATTTTAGAGTAAAGTTACTTCCTCGCAGCGCTGGGACACCCTGTATTTTTTAAATTAGACGCGTTTTTAGAGTCGGTACTCTGCTAACCAAAATTCTTAATCATTTTATCTAAAACTTTTTCAAAAAACGTTAATAACTCCCCGATTTTTTGCCATTTTTGGATTTTAAACGCACATTAAAAACCTGCATTTATTGACTTTTAAATGGTATACTAAAATTGTTTCAGTCTTACATATTTTAGATTCTTTCGACATTTTTTTAAGAACCTACCAAATATTAAAATTACAAAAAATAAAAATTACAACCAAAATTTTTTTTGGCGCAACTTATAAAAATATTAATGGTTTTATGCACAAAATTAAACAAGAATTATTAAAATCGGTTAATAAGCAAAAGAGTTATACAAGAATTTTGATTTTTAGAAACTTTTCATTTTTGTCATAAAAAGTGGTTTAAAATCATAATATAATAAAAAAAAATAAAAACTACTTAAATTGAAGTTCGAACTGCAATTATTACAATTTCTTTTGTAATTTATGTTTTAATATTTTTGAGTTATATTGGGATTAAAGTCAAAATTTCTCGATTTATAACTGCCCCATTTCCTAAACAAATTTTAAAAACACAATAAAAACCTGGAATTATTGCTTTTGCAATGGAAATGAAGTTGTAAAATCTAAAAATTACAAAAGGAAAACGAAATTGAAAATTAAATTTTTTAATTCATTATATGAGATATTAAACACAAAATAAAACAAGAATAATCAAAATCGATTGATAAACAAAAAATTTTTAGGACATGAAATCGCCAATTTTATTATAAAAGTGGTTTAAAATCGAAGCGCAATTAAATAAAATTACAAAAATTACAAAAATTACAAAAATTACAAAAATTACAAAAATTACAAAAATTACAAAAATTACAAAAATTACTCAAATTAAAGTTTGTACTGCAATTTAAGCCACAATTGTAGGTTTTGTAATTTTAGTTCTTTTTTACCCGTAAAATCGCGAGTTTACTTAAAAATTGATAATTTCACAACATTTTTTTTCGAAAAAAGTTATAATTCCGCCATTTCTTAACCAATTTTTGACTTAAAAAAATCAATAAAAACCAGTAAGTATTATCTTTGCAGTGACCTATTAAACTCGTGTGTGGTTTCAATAATTTTGATTTTATTGACGATTTTCTAAGAAACTGTAAATGTTAAAATAAGAATACTCTAAGAATTACACTAAAACATCAAATTTTATTTTTTTACATTTACACCACGCGACAATAAAAACTTTTAGGTACAAAATAAAAGAAGAATCATTAAAATCCAAAAATAATTAAAAAAGTTATACAAAAATTTTGTTTAAAAAAAAAATTTCAATTTAATCTAAAAAATGGTTTAAAATCAAAATGTGGTTAGTTTTAACATTTAAGAAATGTTGGTATTAAAAAAAAAACTTTACATCTATAGTAAATTTGGATACGTATACTCCGTATTATGAACTTTGAATCTAAAAAAAGTCTCCATCCCCTTACCCCACTTGGGCGCCTTTTAGAATTTGTAACCTGCTGACCGAAATTCCTGGATTGTTGAATTGTTATTTTCTTTGCACGTTAACAAATTTCATTTATTAGAAGAAGTTTTTTGTACAATACAAGATGCGAATTTCTGTATTATTATTCATGATTTGGGGAATAGATCAACTAAAATAATATGACGTTTTAGCGTGTCAAATATGTACACATGAGGAAAACGAAAATTGCTTAATTTTCCCAATTTGAGAAAACTAAAAAGGAAATAATTTACAGCGTGAGCTTCGAGAAAAAATTAACTCAAATTCAAAGACAATTTAAAAAAAACATATTGCTACGCAAAGACTTTATTATAGTAGGTATAAAAAAGGATTCAAGTTAGTCGATCCTATCGCCACCTTTGTTGCTGAATCACCTTTCTTTCCTTCGTACATTTTCATATCGTATTTCCATCCAATCCTTCCCCTGACTAAAAAACTCATTTCCCCTATTCATTTCTCAACTGCCATGAAATTAATTCTGGTTAAGCCCATCTTATACTTTCGTAACAACGTTGCAATTTATTTTCTGCCAATCAATCTATAGTGTGTTTTGTTTATGGTTTACTAAACGTTAGTGTTACAAAATACCACTGGTCAACACTCTTTTTGTTACAAGAATTCTGTTATGTGATTTGACCATATTTAGTTATCCTTATTATAAAAAGTTTTTCAGATTTTTTGTGACACATATTAGCTTCACCTATATTCACAAGATCGCCGGCGTAAAATTTTAAGAAGGGATATTTTTAGGTCGGCAAATAAGGGAATTAACGAAGCTTTGTGCAAAAATTTAATGAATTTAAAAAAACCGACCTAAAGAAGTTTTGTAAATGTGAACTTTAAAATAGAGGGCAGGAAATTACATAGATTTAATAAATGAACTACTGACACATATAAAGTTTTTGGGTGCAACATGTACTTAAAGATACATTTCTTGGACTCACATCAGGATTTTTTTCCTGAAAACCAGGGTGGAGTCAATGACGAACACAGGAAATGGTTTCACCAGGGGATTTGCCAAATGGAAAAACGACATCAACGAAAATGGAATCCTAGCATACTGGCTGATTATCTGGTCAACACTGTTTTTGTCAAAAGAACTCTGTTATGTGATTTGGTCACATTATTATAAAATTACAAAAAAATTTGTCCTATCACCCTCAAATGTTTTCTGAAATAACACAGTTAGTACAAATTTTTATTAAATGAAATTAAAAAATACACCTGGATAAGTTTTGTGAATGTCACTAAAATTTTATGAGTAACCACAGGACAGAAAAAGATTAAATAAATGAATTATTGACAACAAATAAACATTGGGGTGCAACATGTCCTTGAAGATACATTTCCTGGACTCACATTTAAATTTTTTGCCAAAAACCTGGCTGCAGTCAGCGACGAATATGGGATATTTGCCAAATGGAAAAACGATATCAAGGAAAATGGAATCCTAGCATGCTGGCTGATTATTCCGGGGGACTTAAGAAGGACCAACCGAAAGCTAAGTACTCGCGAAAAAAATAAATATCCAGAATTATCGAAAAATAAATTATAAACAAGTGTATTTTTGGGTATTTCTTGTTCATACTATTATCAAAATATGTGATTAGGTTTTGTAACAAAAACATTTTGTAGACCAGTGTAATGTAACAGAGCTACAGGCAATTTCACCCAGGGTTACAATGTTCCTCCTCCTGTCCAGTATACACTTTCTCTCCAATGGTGTATACTTCTAGTTAAAAAATTAAAGAATTGTTGTTGAGGAACATGATTAAATAATAATAATCTTGGATTTTTGTAGCCTTTAATGTTCTAGTAAATATAGTGGAACATTAAAGACTAGAGTATTATACTTCTAGTGTTTCTAAATCTTTTCTAAGATCATCTACCCACGTTCTTCCATGTCTACCTCCAAGCCAACTTAATATTTGCGATTTTGCTACCATAGCGACTTAAAGTTCTTGAAATGATCATCATTATCGTTGCTTCCAATAACGGTATTATACAGGAGGATTTTGGTGTCTTTAGATATATTTTTGGAATCGTATTGTTCTCATTAAGTATCCAATACTTTTACTTCCTTTTACTAATCTTTTATTAAGTTACTCTTATTCGTAACTTTTTACTGTCATTGTCATTCCAAGATAATTTAAACTTTCCTCTTATTAAAAAAATTGCATTCTCTTTAATATTTAAGGTGATACGGAGTCAAATGTTGAAAAACCGACGTTTTTACCTTTCATTATTTTTTTAAAAGTGTTTCGAATTGGAAAGTCAAAAAAAGAAGAAAATACCAAACTAAATTAAGAATTTTACTTTCATTTATAATTTTTGTTATTTATGTATCTACAATTACATTTGTGTAATTTTGCAAGAAAAACTTCTATATTTATATTTTAAATTTTGCAAAACTATGCTCGTATAAATCTAGATAAATGAAAAATAAAAATTGCATATAGAAGTGCATTTCTTACTTAAGTTCGGTATTTAATTATTTTTTTTAGTTTCCAATTTGAAACACTTTAAAAAAATTCAGGAAAGATAAAAACATCGGTTTTTTCAACATTTGACTCGCTATCACCTTAATTTTTTTATTTATTATTTTAAGGATTGAATTGGAATGCGAATTTGATGCCATTAAAAGCTTTTTTGATTTGATTTTTAATCTCTTTAACTAACAGAGTTATGGTCTGTAAATTGAATTTTGGGACACTCAGTATGTAAATTAACATCTAATAGTAGAATAGTATTACATTTCCCTTTTTTATTTTAATCATTTTGTAACTTTGATCATATAAAAAATTCAGTTTTTTTATTTACTTGGCTAGAAGAAACAGCTAAGAAGATGAATACTGATATATTTAAAAACCAAAAACGAGGTTAGGAATTAAAAGCAGCTGAGGAGCCAAGTCACGTAAAAACAAACACTGCTGCCATTATAAGAAGCTAAAATTTAATAAATTCCTTAACACTTCCCTCCTGATTTTTCATTTTTTGAAAAAAAAATTTGTTTGACTACTGATCTTAATTATAAATTCCATTTTTTGAACGATTTTATACAAAAATAAATTTGAATTTTCCACAAACGTAATGTAAATTTAATGTGTGCAATTGTGACCGCTGGGAGTGAAAGGGTTAATATCCAATAAACTTTCAGTGTTTACTATTAAGCAGTTTATCACAGAAACTAGAGCTAATATTTAATTGCTACATTCGTAATCAGCAACAAGAAATTAATTAAATTTTGGTGATTTTATAAAGGATAGAAAACGACTTTTGCACAGTATTATCATTGGTTTTTATTTATGATGTTGCCTCCATGTACGTAGTCTTTTCTTCGTCTCGGGGCTCTTGTATTGTTCTTGTAATTAACACTATGTCATGCTCGTATGCAACGCGTTGATTACTTATTTTGTATTTATATTGCTTCCTCTCAGAATTGCTTTTAGTGCTAAAAAATAAATAAAAGTGAAGATAAAGGGTCGTCTTGCCTTACTTCCTCATTCACCTCGAAATTTTCAGAGATCTTCACATCAATCAATAGTTTTAACCGAATAAACGACATTCGTCGAAAAAAAATTACTCGGTATATCCGCGAAAAGGCTCGTAATAACCGTGAGATTTTAAATAGATATACATATAAACCAAAATATTTATCCAGATTTACTCGTTATATCCGTGAACTCGTTATGTCCACGCTCGTTATAACCAAGTTCGACTGTACGTTCTTTTTCTTCAAATTATGAAAAGTTCCTTGTTCTTTTTTTTTAATTTATATTTGCTCATATTAGGTGCTTACCAAGTAAATTTTAACTACTTTTTAGTACTTCAGTTACTACAGAGTACTTAAATTAGATATGCGCTTAGAACACGCAAGGGTTGGTATTCTGTAAAAATAACAAAAAACACCAAAGTGTAACAAATTGAAAAGTTCACGCTAAAAATTAGGTAGGTACTCGAAAGGACGGGAACAAGGAAAAATGCATTACTTCCCAGTATTTCACTCCTACCCACAACTACTATGAACTACTCAGAGTACTACAGAGCGGTTACCTGGAAAGCACTTTATGTCAACACGTTTTATATACCGAAAAAAGTTGCCATGATATTTTTTGCTTTGGTTCCGCTTTATAAATTCATTGCATTAGATGAGCCAAGACAAAAACTCTATTCCAATGAGAAAAAACAACGGATAAATAATAATAATTATAAATAATTCCTAAACATTTGTCCCGGCGTCCCGAAAGAGGCCTCTTTTGTCCCTTTAAAAAAAATTGTCTCTAAAACATAATATATTGATATTCTGTTAGCTAAGACTAGGATATAGTTCTACAGGTTGGTTGGCCATGTTAATCATAGACATTTAGCCAGGATTTAAATCTATTTTTCCTTTAGACATTTCATGTCCAATTGCAATTACAAAATTTTTAAGACACCCCATGGCTGCTTTTTTCAATAAATCAACTACTGATATTTTAACAAAGTATTTTTAAAATTGGTAACATATCTCAATAATGGAAGTCATCATTAACTTTAAATGATTTTAAAAATCTGTTGATTGAACGCAGAAAAGAAAAATTTATTGGATCGAAATTGGTACAAATGGTCAATCATCTTCTTGATGTGATGTCACTAGACTCAAAAAAGTTTTACACAACAATTGATGATTTTTTAAGTACATCCATAAATTATTTAGAGGAAGTGGGACACTTTTTTATAGAAGGTTCGATTTTTCAGTGGGTTTTACTAAAGACAGTACTCAACTGGTCTGATATCACAAAGTCAATGGATCTAGCCAATAAATTTCTTGATATTTCTATGCATAATATATTTGAAATCAATAAAGAATCTTTAGGAAACAACAAGGATAAAAAATTCTTGAAAGAAAACTTCGATGATGATGCCACAACGAATGGAAACAATTTTTGTAACATTTCAAAGAAAATTTTATTCCTTGTAAAAAAACAAAACTACTGATTGAATTTAGTATCAGTGTTCCTGCGCTAATCCTAAAGATATTCGTCAACACCAAATGAATAAAAGTACCTCTTTTGTTTGGTTTTTTTGTGTGATTTATATTTTTAGTGCCATCGTTTTTCATTTTTAGAGATGCACTTTTTGTGATTTAAAATTTTTGTGCGATAGTGATTTGTGATGCTTGTGCAATTTTTTGGTTTTGGAATGTGTAACATTGATGGTGTTTGGTATATAGGGCTCCGGTTCCTTTCCTTGTTTCATTATGATTCACCAAACCACTGGAGATTTTTCGTTTCGGGATTTAAACTACTAATACCTGATAATCGTTAACACATAACTTACAGAGACTAAAAAAGGAGCTTGTCCCAGTTTCGCATTTTCAAAAATCTTGTCACCTTAATTAGAAACAAACCGTTGCGACAAAATGAATTATTTTTGAAGAAATTTTCTTCGCACCTTTGAGATGAGAATCTATATTTTTGGAAACATTAAATAATAAATAAATAATAAATTGTTTATAAATTAAGTTACAGTATTTTGGTTTATAAAAAAGTTCCTACCTCACTCGCTTTATAGTGTTCCATTTAATGTTAATGAAAAACTTATGACTCTTCCCTTCTCTGCCAAATATTTAAAAAAACGATATTTTGAATCAAAATATTATGAAAAACATGTACAAATTAATTCTGAAAAATCGCTCAACACAGTATCTATCATTTCAACTTTCTATTAATCTCACAAAACATTCCAATCCCTGATCTTACATCTCATTTTAAGTTTATATACTTATACCGTTCTTTGGCAAATTTATACATTTTTACAAAAACCATTATAAAATTAGTACTCATGTTGTAATAATATATTGGACTGGACGTCCAAAGTCGCTCGTAGAAAACAAAACCAGGGATGGAATCACTTGATGATTCCTAATAATTAGTCGCCTTGTGCGCAAGGAAGTATAAAAATGGCCATGGCCTAAGACAAATAATAATAATAGCAAATTCAAAATCTGAAAATCATAAATAATCTTGAATGATTCAGTAAATACATATTACAATAAGATTTGTCAAGATAGTTAGGGTTTATCATTTTCAAATGATCACCCTGTATACAAATACAGTTTGAGTTTAAAGCAACGGTTTTTAAAAAATATTATTTCAGACTTAAAAAAAACTTAATTTATCGGTTGACATGACGAATCCTTGGCGTAATAAAAGTTTTTTAAATGGGCTCGTATAGTTCTTATACCATGCCTTAAGTGTTTACCAATAGTACCTAACAGTTTTTGCTTACGTCATCTAAATGTAGGTAATAAAAATAATTATTAAAATATTGCCCTCTGGTGGCAAAAGTATGAGCCTAGAAAACAGCTGCTTTTTATTTGATTTCAAGCATTAGTACATATTTTACGAGTTCTACTAGGGAGTTAAATAATAAATCTTGATTGAATTACTAATTGAAGACCTTGGTGCAAGAAGGAGGTAAGTCCACTTTTCGTAGTTCTGAGAAAATTGATTAAAACGGTTTACTTTTAAAATTTTTAATATATTATTGTTATAATCAGCACAATATATTTGTTCATCCTCAAAATATATACATACCCCTTTATGTAATAATAAAGTAAGCAAATATGTTCATTTTTATTTTTATTTTTTATTTGGACTTACCTCTTTCTTGCCCCAAATATCTCAAATGTTGATGAAAAGGCGAACAAATCTTGCCAAATCCATAGAAATAAATACTTTTTGAATTAGTTTATTATGTAAAAATATCAAACAAGAATTAGCAATAAAAAATGGCCCTATAGTATCAATACCAATCATATGATCCGGTAACACATCGTCGGTGTAATCTGTCTCATTAGTTTCTTAACCGACAAATTTTTAGTTACGATAGTATTTCATTCAGTTTTCAGATTCATATTTTAATCTTACCCCATTATCACGTTGTCATTTTACCCCTTATTTGCTCAAAATGGCTGCTAAGGATAAGTTAATATTTAAATTAAACAACTAAATATTCATCCTAATCACATCCTTTTTGCACAATTCGATTGGGCTTTTAAAATTGTGTTGACGTAAAAAACTCATTTTGTCCCAAAAGTGGACTTACCTCCTTCTTGGACCAAGGTCTTCAATTATGTAGAAAGCTACATTTTAAACACAATTTTTGACACAGACAAGTACCTGCTATCGTCCATTATATACATTTTAAAGCGCCCTCTACCGGTAGCTAAAATTTCCAATTACCTAAACTAATGGGGTGATTCTGAACAAAAATGTTAGCCGTAACAGCGCTGTTAAATTTGACAGTCACCCTAATGTCAAAAAAAAACGCTATTTTGTAAACTTTGCTGTAACTTAACGGCGATATAAAATAACATTTTCGGTGTTAAAATGCAATGTACATCATTGTAATGTTATTATTTTGATCGATTATACATTAATATAATATTATTATTTTGATTGATGTTACCCCATTAATGACGTTCGCCCTGATGTCAAAAAAACGCTATTCTGTAAACTTTAATGTACCTTAACGGCTATGTAAAATAACATTTTCAGTGATAAAATAACTTCAATTAAAATAATAATATTAGATTAATGTAGAATCTATCAAAATAATAAAATTACAATAATGTACAATGTATTTTAACACCAAAAATGTTATTTTGCATCGCCATTAAGTTACAGGAAAGTTTACAAAATAGCGTTTATTTTGACATCAGGGTGACTGTCACATTTAACATCACTGTTACGGCTAACATTTTTGTTCAGAATCACCCTATAAGTTTTGAAAAATAAAATATATAATTATTTTTTTTAAATCTAGTTGGCGCAAGTTACAACTTTTGGTGCTGTTATAAAATACATAATATGGTATTATTTTATGGTATAAAAATCATATCAACAAATAAAATACTTTGATGACGTCATAGCAACGTCATGGCAACCAATAAAATAGTTTTTTTTACCATTTTTAAAAATTTCAAATAAAGTAATTATGAATTTTATGCGTTACTTTAAACTCGCCCTGTATAAATCTCCCTAAATATATAATTTAAAATAAAATTCTTATTTAGATATCATACTATGCATAATATTAAAAGAAAATGACACAAAAGTGTGAATAAAGGATATAATATTGTATTATCTTGCATACGTACATAATACTTAATGATATGGGGAGGTATAACACAAAATGGGACTGCAAAATCGGACTATTATAGTATTGCCTTTATCTTGCTTTAGAGGCAATATAGAAAGATTAAATCATTTAATACGTCTATTTATAGCAGTTCTGTTTAACAATATTTGTTACAGAATTGTACTCCGCTTAGTTACATTAATTAGTAACAATGCAAATAAATGAAAATTTAAATAAATTACAAAAAGCTTACTCGAGTACAAACTGTGCCATTAAAATCCATCTTATCTGAGCACAAGATTAGAAATAATGAATGCTAGATGAAAGCGGCAAATTAAATTTTGCAATTATAATTTTTGTTGCATGGTGGCAAACTAGACTTTTCATAACAAAAGGCTGCGCAAGTTTTGTATGAAAATTATTCTCAAAATAATTTCAAGTTTGTTGGTGTTGTGCATTGGATGAAAACCGCTATAATGCATGAAACTAATTTTAAATCTCGCTGCATTTTGTGGCGAGAAACTGGGTGCACGAAATTGCCAGAATAATTTGTAGAAAGACTACGCTCCATTTTTTGCTGTTTACAATTACTTTTTAATGAAAATATATTTTTATTTGCAGTTGATTAAATTCAAAGACGTAAATCTCCGGATTTTAGATTTTGCATTTTGAGGAGACCACCTGTGGAAGAAAAGTCGTTTCTTTAAGGCGCGTGCATCACGAACTTCTCGCTTCGATCCGAATTAACTTGGATCTACGTGCTCTTATTACATTTGAATCCAATTTTCTGCAACGCGCGTCCGCCTTCCGCTTCTACGAAAACCTCCATCCGCGAATTTCTAGAGCGCCCATTATAACACTTTTACAGGAGTCGCTCTCACTTCATTGCATTTTCCCAGCGACAATCACAAACACAAATAATATGCAAAATGGAAAACTTACAGAAGGATATTGGATTCAATTTTAACAATCAGTTACATTTCCACACTTCATAAACACTGGCCATCATTTATACTATTATATTTTGATATGTTATTTAGACTAATAGTTTAAGGGTCAACAATTTATGTCCAAACCTTAAACCACATTAGGAACGTATAAACCGAATGTGTAAGCGAAATTACTAGTTGGTAGAAAATTTTTGTTCAACTACACTACAACTAGATGCAAAGAAAGATTTAAACAAAATATGAGCATACATTAAAGAAGATTTAAAAATACTACAAATACCATATTACTAGACGACGAAAATTGTACCAAACGGATCAATTTTGGAATTTCTAGGATTCGTCCTAGATTCATACTTCAGTATTTGGGTGTGACCCTAAGACCACAACATAGCATAATAGTCGACATAGCACTTAACAGAACAGGGATTCAATATTTAATTTGGGGATAAATTATCTTCCAGTGATCTAGATGAAGTGCCATATAAAATGTTGAAGTAAGTAGCTACCCAAATTGCGAATCCTCTGTGTGAACTTATAAACATATGGTTTACTGAAGGCTGCTATTCCACAAATCTGAAAGAATAAAAAATTGTCCCAATTCTTAAGAAAGATGAAGATGATCCGCAGAACATGTTAAATTATAGATCAATTATACAATCATCGGTATTTGCAAGTACAACATTATAAATCCGTGTCAGTTTGGATTTCGGCATAGCCTATCCACAAATGATGCACTATTGCTGCTATTGAATCCGACAAAAAACTACTTGGAGTTTACTATGATTTCTCCAGGTGGTTTGACATCGTGCACCTTGGATGACTACTGGCGAATGTACAAGACGATACACTAAGCTGATGATACATCATGTTTCGTTCTAGTGGAAAGTAGAAGGGAACAGCAGTAATAGTTGCAAAAAAACCATTAACGGGTGTTCGGAAAGTTGATTGGGCGCTCCAGAATATAAGTCAAGTTGTTTAGGGGTTCCGAAATTCAGTCTAGTTACTCGAGCATTCCTTAATAAAGCCTAGTTGCTTGGGCGCTCACTAATAAGCCTAGTTGTTTAGGCGTGCATAGTTGTTTGGGCGTTCCTTTATACAGCCCTTTTAGTATAATCACAGAATGAGTAGTACCAGATTGGGTTAGTATGTCTTGCTAAATACAAATTGTTAATGTGCCTGATGATGGCCTTATGAAGGCGAAACTAGTAGCACTGCATACGAAATAAATATTTTCTATCGTTGTAACAGTTGGGATTTGAATTATTCATCTATACCCTTATTAATTACTCTCCCAAATCATCGTCAAGTTCTCATCTTATTCGTGGGTTCAAACTTCAAATGCATACAGTGTGAAAAAGTGTAGGAGAAGATAATTAACGAGAAAGAAGGTCATGAAAATAAAATAAAAAGGAGAGTCCTACAGTTTTTGTTCTTCCGGTATTCGTTCACCTGATTGAAGCCTAAATATGTATAATAAGTTCACAAGAGAAAGAGTAACTAATCCATCATAATAGCAACTTTACCCGATTCATAAGCTGGTACAGACTTTCTGAGGGTATAAACAGAAATAACGCCGATTCCAATTCAGACTCAGATTTTGACAACAAACGCGACTTTAATTTGGTGTATCTTAATCAGACAACTTCAAAATTAAGCCCAAATCTTGCCCCGACTTATTAGCGACACCAACTTTCTATTTAAAGCCAGTAAGACCGACGCCGATTTTCAAAATTGGAATCAGAATTTGAATCGGCGTTCATTCTTTTTGTACCCTAAGATAAGCTTCTGGAACCGAGTGTTGCAGATCGGCCGTTACCATTTACCATTAAAGCACTAAATTTCGGGATCGCAACTTAGGAACTTACTTGGTATCAGTGCACCACACCATCGGAATATTATTTTATTTCCAATAGGAATTTCTTCGCCTAATGAAAATGCTTGCTCTCTGTATTTTCAGTAACGTTTCGGTGAAGAGAACAAAGATATCAGAAAAAAATCCTACAATTGTCGGCTTCGTTCGATCCCTGAGTCACTATGTCATGAAATCGGAGCCTTGCTTCGAATCATAGAAATGTCTATAGTCTATAATTTCACTCATGCTGAAGAAAGTAAGAAAAAAGTGCAAACATTAGTGAAAAGATTCATGAGTAAATACGAATAATCTTTTGTGACCTACTTGCGTCTGCGAGAGTGCAATTAGTCTGCAGCCTTGCTGCTTGCACATTGCCAAAGATGCTCGCTGCACGCACGTTTCCATGCTGCTCGCCACCTACATTTATGCTGCAGCTGCGATGTTCCATAGAATGTTTGCTTCTCGAAACGGCACGGTACAGTATAATACAGAGAGTGATAGCGAGATTCAAGGAACCTATCACAACACAAATTTGAAGATTTGTCCATGATCGCTGTGGCGTGGATTGAAGCGCGAAGTCTGGCGAGCAGCCCGGCTGCACCATGAATGCACCAATTTAAATTAATAGGTTTGTGTCACATGCCAGCAGCGAGCATCTTTGGTGACATGCAAGCATCGAGCAGCGAGGCTGCAAGGTAAATGTACCCTAATATTTTTGTAAATACAGGATGACTTCGCTCCTTGCACATCGCCAAAGATGCTCGCATGTGATACAAACCTATTAATTTGTATTGTTGTATTTATGCTGCAGCTCGGCTGGTCGCCAGGCTTCGCGCTTCAATCCGCGCCACATAGATCATCGTCAAATATCTTCAAATTAGCCCTGTGATTAGATCCTTGAAGCTCGCTATCACTGTCTATATTATACTGTAACGTACTGTTTTATTCTAGAAGCAAATGTTCTATAAAGCATTGCAGCTGCAACATAACTGAACGTGGCGAGAAGCCTAGCGATGTGCAAGCATCTTCGGCGATGTGCAAACAGCGAGCAGCGAGGCTGCAGGCTAAATGTACCTTAAGAAAAATTTATTGTAAAAACAAGGTTCACTAAAATTTTAAATAAGAAAAAAATTAATATAATACAAAGTAAATAAAATAACTGATCTTATCCCTGTTTTCAGAAATAATTTTATGAAACATTTATTTCATTTGAAATTAACTAAGATCTGTTCTTGTTGACATACAAACATCTGACAGATTACGATATTTTCCTAGCTAAATAATTAAATTAAATTATTAAAACAGGTATTTCACGACACCCCGGAAAATTATACAAATACAAATTTAATTAAAAATCTTATTTCGTATTTTAATACATTTATAAAATGTTTTTTGATAATACCCTTTATATTGGAACTTTTTGTAATTTGCATTAATTTAATGAAAAATATTTTATTGAATTCATTTGCGAAGTTATGAATTAATTATTTTCTTTGTTTTCAATAATTATTTTATCCGTAAATAAGGAAAATTATTTACAACACTACGAACTTACAAAAAGTGCTTATTTGATATTTTTATTGTTTAATTCAAATTGCCGAGGTTAATTAATTTTATTAAAAAAGCTTTAAAATTCTCATAATATTTCGAGTTGAAGCTAGAGGCGGTTTATTATTTACAAGTAAATGAGCTTTCTTAGTTTCCTTTATATGATTTTATAATTTATTAAAGTTTTAAAGTCCTGTTATTTATTGTTGCTTTATTTTCTTATAAAACCATAGGTACTATTTAGTATTTTGAGTTTGTGAATCTGAGAATTTTGAATTATAAAGACTGTCTCAGATCGTACTATTTACAATACGAAGTATTTTAAGAAACACTTCGTATTACTAAGGTAATGTTTTTTAAACAAAATATACTTATGCAAGAATTCCATAAACGTAGATCTAAAAAACATTGTCTATGAGATTTACTTCAATTAATTTAAAGAACAAAATAAGTTATAATCAATTTAATATTTTTTGCATATTCAGTAATGTACATGTCATGTGACCCCCTCAGTTACAACACCTCACTTTAACACATAGAAAATGTGGAATTTGCTGGTATTTTTCGTTTTGAAATACGATGAAAACGTATAACAATTTTTAGTGTCGATGAAACGGTTGTCAATGAAAAGGTAATGTCGATGAAACGTCCTTGTCGATGAAAAAGTAGTGTCGATGAAACGTCCTTATAAAAAAAAGGTTTGTCGATGAAACGTCATTATCGAAGAAAAGGTTTGTCGATGAAAAAATAGTGTCGAAGAAACGGTTGTCGATGAAATGGTAATGTTGACGAAATGTCCTTGTCGATGAAAAAGTAGAGTAAATGAAACTTGTTGAGGAAAAGGTAGTTTAGATGAAACGTCCTTTTCAAAGAAATGGCTTGTCGATTATAAAGTACTGTCGATGAAGCGGTTGTCGATGAAACGTTTGTTGATGAAACGGTTGTCGATGAAAACGTAGTGTCGATGAAATGGTTGTCGATGAAAAGGTAATCTAGATGAAACGTCTGTGTCCATGAAAAAGTAGTGTCGATGAAACGCCTTGTCGAAGAAAAGGTTTGTCGATGAAATGGTAGTGCCGACGAAATGGTTGTCGATGAAAAGGTAATGTCGATGAAACGTCTGTGTCTATGAATTGGCCATATCGATTAAACGTCTGTGTCGATGAAACGGTCGTGTCGATGTAAAGGCCATGTGGATGAAGGTAGCACGCCCTAGTATACATATTTTGTTTTTGACAAAACTTTTACAGTTACATATAGATAAGTTGCATTCTCGTTCGTTGTTAGGTTGGTATTAAGGTCAATCACACCATAACCGTCATTTTTTAAATGCGACAATTAAATCATTTTGTTCATAAATGCCGTTCCATGCCACTTTAAAATCTTTAAGTTAATAGAGTGGTTTCTGAAGTTATTTAGGGTAGATTATTCTCAATTGATCACCCAGTATACATAATTAAAAGTGCGGCAAAATTCATAACTTCGACAATTTCTGCTAATCTTTTAATTAATAATTCAACCTACTTATGATTCTTTTTTTATTTTCAACCTCGTAAATCTTACAAATTACAAATTTTGATATTATTACAGTAATATTTGAGACGATTTGTAGAATGAAATAAAATTTACTTTAATTTTCTAATGATTTTAATTGTTAAATAATTACTTCAATTCCATCTAGGTTCTCTTAACCTTTGATAATAAATCATCAAAAGTAAATGCGGGATTCCTCCGACTTTACAAAATAATATTAGTTGTAACTCAAACTCAACAATTAGTTCACAGTTAGAAGTTAACAAACAAGACAGGTATATTTAAATGTGTTGTCTCCAAATTATAAGCAATTCCTTTGTATTACTTCAAACTAAATTATTGTTCAAATTCAAATTGATCGATTATACCTTCTAGTTCAGATGTTACAATAAAAAGAGTTGCCTGTTAAATTTGATTTTTATTCCCAATTTGTCGTACAAATTTCCTATGTTTATTGGGGATTTTTTCCCTTCGGCAGATTTCCAAAGGGTGGTCACGTCCTGGCAATCATCGATTTGTACTCTCACCTTTTGATAATAGATCCACTGCCTGCGGCATCTTCAATTAATTTAATTAACTCTGTAAACATAGATTAATTATAAAGTGTTTCAGTTAATTAAAGTGAACTTAGCTTGTTTATTATTAACTATTCAGTTTTGATACATCAATTATTAAGCGTCTGTGTAGACATTTATCTTCATTTATAAAATACGTCTTGAATCAATATACATACATGTTATGTATTTGATGAAAGTTTTAATAAATTAAAGCTTTATTATAAGTAGGATTAGGATAATAAAGGTAGACATTCGATTTTTTGCTCGAAAATAATATTACTATTAAATTAATCGACGAAATTTCTTAGATACGTCCTCTGATCCACAATATACGAAGGGAGAGGGTTGAGGGATTCGTTGAGATCTACAACTGGTAAATCCATTCTGATCGAACGACTGATTGGACGTTTGACTTCGCTTATTCTCTTGTAGTGGACTTCCTAAATTCAACGTTCCGTTGGCTAATGACGTCGGTATACAATCCAAGCAGAAACCAAAGTTGTGAAAATATTGTTATAATATTATAATACAATTTTAAAAGATTGTAATAAGGCTGTGTACAATATTGTGGAATCAGCAAATGTTGATCGGCGATAATATTGTGTTGATATTGTGCTAGGATATTACCACAGTTGTGGTACGTGCCTGTGACAATATTCTAACACGTCAAGAAAAAAGAGATGGGACGGCGGTTTAATTCATGGACCCCTAAATTTCCAGGAAAGTCTAAACTTCTAAGCATGTACACTATCACTACACTATTTTTTCCTTAATAGTATCTAAAATAGATCACCCCCCTATTCTGGAAATATAGTAATCTTTTTTATTCAAATTATCTACCTGCTTTAAAAAATTCATTTTTCATTTTAAATAAAGCAACTTATGACTACCAATCAAATAGTTGACAATTT
Source organism: Stenus bimaculatus (assembly GCA_963971135.1). Lineage (NCBI taxonomy): Eukaryota > Metazoa > Arthropoda > Insecta > Coleoptera > Staphylinidae > Stenus > Stenus bimaculatus. The sequence continues at coordinate 42,227,263 of OZ020182.1, forward strand.
AATCGACTTAAATCGACCTGATGACCGGGTGAATATACACATTAAATTATTGATGCATTTGACAATATTAAAAAATATCGATACTGATTTTTTACATGAAAATTGTGCACATAATAAAACATAATATTGTATTATATTGTGTTTAGAATGTTTGTTCAAAATAAAAAGTATGTATTTCATATTTAATACAATATTGTATTGAAATATGAACACAATATTTAGACTACAATGATTTCAGAATCTTTAACCCACTATACTAGAACAATATTTAATCTACAACATTGTCAGAATTTTACCACAATATTTTCCAAAACATATTGTTACACAAATGTATGTACAATATTTTGACAACAATTCCATAGGACAATATTTACATGTTTCTACAATATTAGAGGTTTATACCATTAGTTGCAGGTAGGCTTCTACGTTAGGGCAATTCACCTGGAGGATCTGAACCTGCCCTAAGTTCGATATTACACGGAGAATTCGCCAAACAAAAGATTCAAAGGGTTCAAGGTACGTACCTTCGGTAATAATACGGTTCCTGGGATAGTTTTTGGTAACTGAATGAACTAGAGAAGCGTTGGTGGAAGTTCGTTTATGAAGAAATCATCAAAGTAGGTGTAGGAGGTAAATTTGACCGGTTTCTGGAGAATCCTTTACTTGATCCAGCCTGGTGTTGTATTTTGGACATGTGGGAACCATCTTCGAAAACTGAAGATGGAAACGGTACACTTTGGCTAGGAGAGCAAATGGGAAAAGGTGTAAAGAAATCACAATGTGGTTGTAAAGAACACTGGAAGATTTTCGTCGAGAGTTAATGTAGAGTAATTAGGTGTGATTTTGGTGATTTCCAAACATCTGACTCTAAATATTTAATCGAAACCCTATCAACTATGTTTGGTCCAATGGGTAAACACGCAAAAGACTGCAGTTGAGTCCCACACTCAGTGCCTAAGATATTTCTTTATTTTCCAAAAAAAATTAACGGATTTTGGTTGACGACACCCGTGAGGATAATCAAAAATGGTTAATAGTTTCCAAAATGCATACTTTGGTATTCTAAGGTCTTTAAGGACTGGTCAAGTAATCAGAGACAGTTTATTTCGTTCAATTGGCACGGCAACCAAGTTTTCATAAAAAATGTGATTTTGGCCGATAAAAATGAAAGATCATGGAAAAAATTGCTCCAGCTACGCTGTCGCGTTTTTCATGAGTGTGATTCTCTAGTCATTACCAAGGCAACCTAACTTTTTTTTAAAGCAGCAATCACCGAAAAAGCGTAACCTCTTGTTTATTTATCCTCGATAAAAATGAAAGGACTGGTGTATTTTTAGATTAGATCCAAAGTCTGATCCATCACGAACTGGACACACCGTATACAATTTATAGTTTATTCTTTTTAAGTTTATTATTATTATTTGACAAATCAAAGACTTTAGAATGGCCTTTGGATATCTTTTATCCTTATCCTCTTACAAATACCTACTTTATAATAGATTTTATGATTCTTGATTCTATGGTAATATCCGTGCATATCCAAAGTAAATCGATTACAATCGGGTCTACTTTGCATTGACAAGGATTAGAAAGGCGGTATAGAAATGCATTTTAGGCAACCCAATATACACTAATATTGTTTTGTTGTATGTAAATTACATGTCAAATTTTAAAATCATTTATTATATTACTATTTTAAAAATTTCGAGGTTTGAAGAAAAAATAGCATGTTTTATTCGGAGTAAAAGAACTTTTTGTGGCTCGCATGTCTCCGAGGGACTCGCAGAGCTCGTCCCGCAAACCTACATCCTTGCCACAAAAAAGTACTTCTTTTACTCCTAATAAAACAATACACTATTATAATTTTCATTAATTTGTGTCATGGCAATTGCAACATTTATATTCTGAAAACTTTTGTGTATTGCAATAAATACAAGCAAGATAATTATTCAAAGGTTTTAAATTAACAATGATGGAAATACCTATTGTATGAATTGAAAATTGTCCCTTGTCCTGTTTTTAGATACGAAAAATTTACTACCAAATAAAATAACGCATGCGGTTATTTGGAGTTTAGAACCAATCATATCCCTCGAAACCCAAACATAATCCCTCTAGCAATCTCCGAAACACAAAAACAAGTGCTGCGCTGTTAGTTATGCGAACATTTTTAATTGAAAACATTCCACCTATTTTACGTTAAAACAACAAGGAATAAAGCACCAAACAACAATCGAGCTTTGTCGTATGAAGCCCGATTTATTGTATCGATAAAATTATTTACGTTATATTTTGGCTGAACCAACAAAATGAAGATTTTAGAAACGTTGGGCAAATATCAAAAAAAGCTATCCTTGGAAATTTATTAATATTTGTTTTGTAAACAAGTTTTGCCCCAATATTTTCATCCACTTTTTTGTTCTTGCTGATGTAGGACACATTCGGTGTGCGAAGCAACAAGCGCGCGGCTGTTGTTTAAAGCTGTGTCGTTGGTAATAAAAACAAGAGCAGAATAGAACGCGTTCGCCGCCGAACATCTCCAATTTAAGTTTTAATCCAGATTTATTGCAAAAGGCCGGGCATGAGTATAATGGATATTAAATACATCGACGCGCCCACTCGAATAAATCTACGATAAGCTTTCGTTCGCGTAAAGCAGGGATGTAGACATTTTACGGTCCCATTACACCCTTCCGCCCCTATTAAACTTATTGAATTATTGATTTCGCGGCTTAAAATTAAAAAAAAACTCGTTTATTCCCTCTAAGACTTTACAGCACTTTGCCGAGGCTCCTACAAATACCTTTCCGGAAAACACTTACAATATTGAAAGATAAAAAGTTTAATTTAAAAAATATTTTAAAAACGGGAAAATTTATATTTTGTCTTTACTTAATGTAATGATAATAGGTCATAGAATTTAAGGCAATAGTTAAATAAAAACAAAGTTTAAATATCCAAAAATTGAAACAGAAATACTTGATCGCCAAAGAGGATAGTTTTTGTGCTCTTCATTATAAAAAATGGAAAAGTCATATTTTCAGAAATTTGTCGAGAGATTTAGTCAATTGACGACAAAAAAATGGTTCTTCCTGAATAAGAACCTGGATTAGAAAATTCCCAGGAAGAAAAGTCATAGAATGTGGCAAAATTTTTTGGGAATGGTTCTTATTATGTTTTTGAATCGCATACATTTTGAATAGCACAGAGGCCAGATATTAGAGCAAATTTAATCGAGAGAAAACGAAAAAAATAGAGCTGTATATAAAAATTAGAAAATCGCTATTAATAATGTAACCAATCCAGAGATTTTAAAAAAATTATTAGAAAGCTTTAAACTCCCTTCTTTCAACTGGCGTCAAAGAAAAATCATGAAAATTTTTCGCTAAAAATTTACAACATAATTACAAGGTATACTTGATAACATCCAAAACCTAATATGACCCACAAATTATCGTGGGCTAGCAAGCAAAAGGCACTAAGTTAAAAATAGGTAATATATTTTGGTATAATATTTACTATTGTGTAAAAAAAGAATTAGTTAATAATTATTATTCTTCTAGAATCTAGATTAATAGATTCTAGATTAATTTAAGATTTAAGAATACCTCAGAACTAGGCAACTAATTTAAGAAAAAAACACTTTTTCGAATGATCAACCTTTAAAATTCAAATTACGCAAATAAAATTTAGTGCTTTTTGCTTGCAGCCCACAATACAAAAATAATATTAGACCAGAAGTTTTATGTAGGTTAGGTTAGATTGAAAGGTAATTGACGTTAAACGATCCAATCTGAACTGCGCCCAATTTAATATTTCGTTGAAACCTTATTCTAAAATATTTACTAATTTTATTTTTTCAAAGTTATAGGTGGGAAAGAATACACTAACCGACACAAAATTCGATTTGGTTTTCGTCATTTATTACTTTTTGTTTGTATTCACAATATTGTCACCTATATAATTAATTTAGAGGGTATGTAAATAGTATATTAAGCAACGAGTTTCATAAGTCAAGTATTATTGCACGCGTAGCGGCGAGTTTTTTAATGGACGAGTGCAATAATTGACTTATGAACGAGTTGCTTATACTATTTTTTATAATTTGCGCAAAAATTAAATAAATTTGGAAATTATTCGAGGTACAAATATTTCTTTATTTTTTTAGCAGTTGGTGACAATGATTTCTTATTGAATCGTTGTTATAACAACAGAAAACATAGAAGTCTTGACAGTGACAGTTTAGTTTAAGGTTTTAATTTTTAGATTTTAAGTTGCAGATTTTTAGTGTAAAACTAGGGATAAGTTATCGTGTATCCTACCAGATATTCCGAAAATAGCAAAAAATAGTAAGCCCTTAATTTTTGATAAATCTTTTCATATCTACACAAAAATTAATACCACATATTTGACTTTCCTTATTTGACAGTTAAATTTAAAGATTATTATTTAATTTTTTGTTGGAAATTAATAATTTAAAAGGAGTGAGAAATTATTCTGTATCCTATAAAAAATTTAGGAGACATTAAAAACATAGCAAGTACTTTAAATCTTGAAATTTATTTACGATAATCAATACCACAAATTTGACAGATCAATGCTACCAACTTCGTAAGCGGGTGCTATAATGATTGAGCTATGGCCCATTATGTTTTCGCTAGCGGTGTTTTAAAAGGAATATTATAGACGCAAATTATAAAAACAATATTAAGGCATTTTAACCAAATGTAACATTTATTTTTAAAAATGATGAAAATATCGGGAAATTTCTTAATAACTTCGAAACAAAAAACGAAACTTCTCAGAAAATGATACAGAAACAAAATTAGTATCGTGTATTGCTTCCTCGGGCTCAATTCTTCTTGCCATGCCTTCGTTTGAATAGTATCCTGAGGAATGTCTTCCCATTCTTTACCTGCAGCACTTAGGTCTCCTAAGGTATGAGGAGCGGGCATTCGTCCTCCCATCATGTCCCAAACATGTTCGATCGGATTAAGATCGGGACTTCTGGCAGGCCAAATGATAGGATTTGTTTGGACTTCATTCAAGTACTCCTTGATGACGCGAGCAACATGAGGACGAGCATTATCATGCATTAACATAAAATTATTGTCAACAAACAGAGCAAAAGGAACAAAATGTGGTTCCAGAATATCGGAAATATACCTGTCTTCAGTCATTGCTCCTCCATTTACAACTACCAGCTCTGTACGAGTGTTCATGTTAATACCACCCCACACTATCTATGCCCCACAAAATATTGTATTGGGTAAACTTTTCGCCAGTCCTTCGCTATACTCTTTGACGTTCATCCGGAGATCTAAGACAAACCCTCGACTCATCATCTGGAACGCAACAGTTTTGGTGTTCGCGACCAAACCGTAGTCGTTCTACCCGATGTTCCCTGGTCAATTGTGGGCCATTTGCGGGTCTTCTTGCATGTAATCCATATTCATTTAACCTTATTCTGACTATTCTTTCACTTACTGCTACTCCCCATACATGTTCCAACTCGTTCCATACTGTAATTGCAGTAGTGTCTCTATTTCGTAAGACTCTTAATCTAAGAAAATGATCTACTTGGGCAGTTGAACACCGTCGTCTGCCTGATCCAGCTCTTCTAGAACAATTTCCAGTTTCATAAAATTATTCTACAGCCTTTTGGACACTACATCTTGAAACGCCCACAACCCGAGCTAAGTAGTACTGTGACCATCTTGGATAAGAGCAATAGCTCTGGCACTATCAGTTGGGTTTAAAACCATTTTATTTTAGTTGAAGGAACACTGCTTTAACTATTTTCGACCCTATTAAGAATGTTACTGTTCAAAATGTTAAAAGAACTCCTTTTTAAAAATTCTTAAAAATTCATAACAATTGGTGGTTTTAAAAGAAATTTTTTATCTTGCATAGAAATATGCATCATTTCATTTTATTTGATAATTAAACATTACATTACATAAGGTAAAAATTAAATAAGTAAAACCAAATAAATCATATGGATCGAATTTTGTGCTGGTGAGTGTACTTTAAATATTGCAATGCAGTTGTATTGTCTTCTATGTCAAAATAAACCATTAAGGTGGTTTAATTAAAAATCTAACGAATGTGAATAAAAATTCTGGATCCAAGAAGGAAAATATTTATTGCACAATTAGAGTTATCAAATGTAAATATAAATAAATATTAATATTTCGATTAGTACCAAAACTATTGGCATCCAATGTCCATGGTTTTTAAAAAATCTGACAAATAATAATAAAAACATGTTCAAGACAAAAAGCGAGACATTTTTAAAATTTCGCAGGATGAGGGACAAATCTTAAAAAATCGGGACTGCCCCGCCAAAAGCGGGACGTCTGGAGCCTAATTTTTGAAATTGTCGACATTTATGTCGTATTCGACATTAGAAGGACAGACTCTTATTCTATCATGTAAATGACAAAGACAAAATGATAAAACTCGCATTCGACATCTTGTCGGATGATTCAAAAATAACACCCCTGGTCATCCTACTTAGGGGAGCATTGAAGGTCGCATTTTTAGAAATTTTAATAATTGTAACTTTTAACTAGGAAAAATCCATAAAAATTAAGCGCTTTACAAAATGTTGTCATTTCATTATAAAAAATTATACTTTTCTTGTAATTTATTTTCTTTGCAGAACATTGAAAGAATTACAAGCTCTCAGCTAGTAAAACTGAGTAAAAAAGTCATCAGAATAGTCAAAAATTAGTCATGTCGTTTTTTAAAAAAATGATAAAAGTTTAAATTTTCTTGTAACATACTTCCTCTGGGGAGCATTGAAGTTTCGCATTTTCAGAAATTTTAATAATTGCAACGTTTAGCCAGGAAAAACCCATAAAAAATTAAGTGCCTTACAAAATGTTGCCATTTCGTTATTAAAAATTATAAAATTTTATTTTTCTTGTAATTTATTTTCTTTGCAGTGAATTGAATTTCAAAGAATTACAAGCTCGCAGGTTGTAAAATTGAGTAAAAAATTCATCAGTTTAGTCAAAAATGATTAATTTCGTTTGGTGAAAAATGATAAAAGTTTGAATTTTCTCGTATTTTCATGAAATTTAATTTACTTAAATCAAACAGTCATTAAAAATAACATTATCATCATGCAACATTAGGAATTGAGAAAGAAAACAAAATCTGACGAATAATAATAAAAAAAAATGTTCAAGACAAAAAGTGGGACTTTTTTGAAATTCCGCGGGACGCGGGACATATGTTAAAAAATCGGTACTGTCCCGCCAAAATCTGGTCTGGTCTGGTAACCTTACTGAAAGGCGAATATTCATCTGTCAAGTAAAGTATTTTTTAATTACTTTTTCAGTAAAGTTACAGGTCTCATTTTTTAAAATTCCCTTTTTTCATGATAAACTAAACAGATTTGTGGCTATAAATTCTTATCTTAGTTGGGGTAAACAAAACCACTATACTCGAGCGACAAAAAGAGTACATCGTAAATATTGAGTTATTTTGCTATTATAATGATTAGGACAAGAACAAAAATAAAAAATCAATTTACTTTTTTTGGTAATTTAATAGAAAATGATTAAAGTCGTGGTTTGAGCTTTCCATTTATGTCCTAAATTATAAGAAAACTAATCAAAATATCAAAAAGCTGTGATGCTAAAAATTAAATATGATGGAAGTAAAAAAAAATATAGGAAAGTCTAAGCTTAAAACGGGCGGTGTCGCGGAAATTCTTGCATATACACCTTGGAAGGAAAAACTCCAGATCATCCCAATAATGTAAATTATCCCATTATTGAAATCAACTAAATTAAGAGCTACAATATAAATTATTATCCAATTCGTTATTAATTTCATCCAGGAATATGTTTATGTCATCACTAATATATATTTAAATTTATAAACTAATAAATTAAATAGTTTAAAAAAATAGCTATTTTTTTCATATTTGAGGTTAGGATCTTCCCATTGTCGTCTTACTGGAGATAAAACTAATTAGTAAATTAAAATATTTAGTAAGCTAAATTCACTAAAAGGTAGCTACTACTGGGAGGTGAATATATACTTAGGGAACAAACATAATGTGCAGCACCGACTCAAGCACCGATCCAAGCATCGACTCATTCCAAAATACTTTGTAAGTTCGTGCAAAGTTTATAGAATTGATCAATTTATGTATTTGAAATAAATGTGTAATATGTCAACAAATTCTTCTAAACGTATACCTAACTCTATAAATGTTTTCACCAAGCATAAAGCTTAATGTAAAGAAGAAACTCAATGACAGGCAGATCGGTCCACTACATTATAATAAAGTATTAAATAATAGTATATTGTTTTATTAGGAGTAAAAGAAGTACTTTTTGTGGTGAGCATGTAGGTTTGCGGGACGAGCTTTGCGGATACATGCGAGCCACAAAAAGTTCTTGTACTCCGAATAAAACATTCTATTTTTTCTTCAAACGTCGAAATTTTTAGAATAGTAATATAAAACTTATTTTAAAATTTAACATTTAATTTACATACAACACACAATATAATGTTAGTGTATATTAGGTTGCCTAAAATTCATTTCTACTCCGCCCTTTTATTCCTTGGCAGCGCAAAGCAGTAATTTCTACTCCTAGGCAGTACAAAGTGACCATAGAATCAACGAACATAAAAAGTGACATTTTTAAGTCTGTCAAACGTCTGTCAAAGTCTGTCAAACGTCACAGAAAACTGTACTTTAATGACGTTTGAAGAAAAATAAAATTTTAAGTAATTAGATTTCAAAATTCAAAAAACTTATGGATATATTAAAAAATGAGTAGGTTTAAAAGTCATTGGGTACTCCACAGATGACTGTAGAAAAAGAATAACTAAAATTTAAAAACGTATTCGAACCAAGAAGCAAATATCCAGTTTTCACTTGTCCGTTGTCCTCAAATTGCTTGCCTCCTAATGAGTCTTGTTGTGACCAACAATATTATTTATAACTTAATAACTGTTCTTGTTTTCATATAAATATTACTACTATGATTTATAATAACTTCAAAGAATTTCTAAACTCTAAACAATAATTATACCCCCGTCCGGTTGAAAATTGCGGAAAATTTCCGAAAAAAACTAGGTACCATGATGTATGAACCTTAAAACACGGATGATAACGCCCACGGAGGAAGAATTTAGGCGACATATCTACAAGACAATCGCACTCTTTGAACTCACCCACAACATGAACCAAAGCAAGAACAAAACCTCTTTGAATTAGACCACCACAAGAAAAAAAATCTCTATTAATTCCAAATTCCGACCATGACGACGACGACGACATAAAAATTTGGTACTTGGTTCACCGAATTCTTCCCAAATGTCTTGACACGGCCGAAACAACTCATAGGCTAGGCTAAGCCAAGGATTATGGAATACGTGGCACTGCCAGTAAGTTTCGTTTCGTTCATTCCTATCGAACAGAACACAGTATGTCGAAGCTAATTTTAACATGCATAATAAAACTAATAGATTTAAATCCACTACTCTTTCTGTATCTCTAAGGGCCCCACAGGGATCCATACTTGGTCCCATCTTGTTTATTCTATATGTCAATGACATTGATGACTTCCTATCTGAATTTCGAATAGTCATGTATGCAGATGATGACTCTATAATAACAAACTCCACTTCATTAGAAGTAACAGAAACTGTTACCAACAGTATGGTTACCAAGCTCAATCACTGGTTCTCTGCAAATGGGCTGTTTTTTAACATTGATAAAATATCTAGCTTAATATTCCATACTAAACAGCGTAAACAAATTTATACGGTAGCTTTACAAGTCGGTAGCCTCAACCTGGATATCAAAGCGAGAGTTAGATTTCTTGGTTTGGAGTTATCAGATACCCTCGACTGGGAATTTCATTGTTCAGGTATCATTAAGCAGATTAAGAAGTCTTGTTTTAAAATTCGCACACTTAGGAGTGCAATTGATATGTCAGGGTTAAAAAAAATTATTGCGGGGATGTTCTCCCCATCTAAACAAAGTATTTATAGCTCAAAAAAAGCCCTAGGTGCTTGTTAGGGAAACCAAACAGTTATCCATGTAAAATGATATTTAGGGAATCTCGAATTTTAACACTTCCTTGTTTGTTAATTTTGGAACTTGGAGTTTACGCTTATAAAAATCGAAACTCCTTAAACGTGATAAACCCCCATGATTATTTTACCCGCTGTGTGAACTTGTTACCTGAGAAAGTCAACCTTACCCTGGTTTAAAAATCTTTTAAATTTTTAAGTGTACGCATTTTTAATTGTTGCCACATACACTAAAATCGAACAATTGTAAAAAATTTAAAAATGATCTCAGATTAATGCTTTTGTAAAATTGTTTTTATTCCATTCAGGAAATTATTGATTATGTGTGATGTATGATTATGTAAATTGATTATTACTCTAGTTTGTGTTGACTTGTCTTATACTTATACATGTAAGTCTGTAAAGATGAATAAAGATTATTATTATTATTACTTTTTACAAAAATAGAATGAACAAACTATCAATCGATTAGGTAAAATTAGACAAAGGAGGGAAATAATGTGTAAAAAATTTTTGTTCAGTTATTTATTATTGGCGAAAGTAATTTTATAATATTTGATTTACCCTCATAAATCCCTCAACTTCGCAAATAAACAGGGTGAGGAAATAAAAATTGATTTGTTTCTAAAATGGTTACTGCAAATGAGAGCAAATCAGTGTAAATGCAATTTTTAATTTCTTAAAATATTTAATTTTTTTCAAAAGCGCAAAATGAATGGAATATAAAAATAAATAAGTAGTGCTGGGATTTTGGCTTTAAGGACAGGATTGGTAAAAATAATGAATTCACATTAAAAGCTGACCGGTTTCGGTATTTATTTCTGTACCATCATCAGAGCTACAAAACAATAAAATTATCAATCAAAACGAAAATTCACAATCATCTTTAACAATTAACAAATCGCTAGGAAAATTATACAGAACATATTTCTTTTTTTTTATATTAAAAAAAAAAAAATAATTTAAAAAGAAAATTCTAAAATTCAAATTTCAAAAAATTTTAAAAATTACAAAAATTTCTCAACAAATTTAGAAAATTTAAAAAATCCAAAAAATTGAAACGATTAAAAACAAAAAAATTAAACATTTTTCAATATCAACGTGAATATAGAAAATTATCAATTTTATCATCAATTACTGAATTCAAACAATGCTTAAAATGAAAAAATAGGGTTAAATGTGTGGTTTTTACCTTTAATGTAATGTATCATTATTCAAGTCATCAAATTCAAAAATATGAGTTATAAAGCATCTAATGTGGACAAAACTGCTCTAGCAAGCCATGCAATCAACGAAAACCATAATTTCAAACTAGACATAGATAATGTGTGTATCCTAGCCAGAGAAAATAATTTAAAGAAAAGAATAATGAGAGAATCAATCGAGATCAAGAAACATGCCAATAGTATAAATTTGAGAACCGACTTAAATAATCTCAACGTAATATATGTATAATAATCTTATCAGTAAATGTAAAATTAGTAACACGAAAAAGAGATGATAAAAATAATTGAATATTACTTGTGTGTTTAATTTTATTTGTTCTTTGATTGATAATAGATTATATTTTGACATAATGGAATTATAAGCAACAATTCATGGAATATTAAATTGTGTGGAAATTTTAAGAAAATATTTGGCAACATTGTTAGTAATCAGAATTTTGAGTTGCACGTCAATTGTCATTGTGTAAGTCCTGTGAACGGTTGTGTGTTTTTAGATCTAATAAATTTACGATATTTTGTTAATCATCTGATGCTAGTTATTAATTTGGTTAAAACTAGATCACTTATTATGAATAACATAACTCATATTTTTGAATTTGATGACTTGAATAATGATACATTACATTAAAGGTAAAAACCACACATTTAACCCTATTTTTTCATTTTAAGCATTGTTTGAATTCAGTAATTGATGATAAAATTGATAATTTTCTTTATTCACGTTGATATTGAAAAATGTTTAATTTTTTTGTTTTTAATCGTTTCAATTTTTTGGATTTTTTAAATTTTCTAAATTTGTTGAGAAATTTTTGTAATTTTTAAAATTTTTTGAAATTTGAATTTTAGAGTTTTCTTTTTAAATTATTTTTTTTTTTTAATATAAAAAAAAAAAGAAATATGTTCTGTATAATTTTGCTAGCGATTTGTTAATTGTTAAAGATGATTGTGAATTTTCGTTTTGATTGATAATTTTATTGTTTTGTAGCTCTGATGATGGTACAGAAATAAATACCGAAACCGGTCAGCTTTTAATGTGAATTCATTATTTTTACCAATCTTGACCTTAAAGCCAAAATCCCAGCACTACTTAATTATTATTTTGGACATTCAAACTTAATATAAAAATAAATTAATTTGTTTAGAAAATGCTATTAATTTCATTAAAAATATTTTCAGATCTGTAATAAAAGCATTATGATAATTTTTCGTTATATTTCTTTTTTTCTTTCGTGTTTTTTTAAATATAAATATAACATTAAAAAGTAAGAGCTCCTTTAGGGTGAAATTAATGCCGCCCGTGGGGGGCTCGCTTATCGTCCCCCTTAGTCTTCTCCATCTAATACATAATTCAGCGGGTGCATGGCAAGGTGCAGGTGGTTAATCGCGAAAATATCATATTTTTCATTCTCCACCATTCGCCCCATGGCGCACGTATCATTCAATTTATGTTCAGAGAAAGTCTGCTCCAGTTTCGCGTTCACCCCTACGCCACGTTTCCTCTTCCTTTTATTCTTTAAAGTGACACAGCATTATTTTACACAATTATTTATTTACTTTATCGTAACTTTCTATAAAACTTTAAAAAATATCATAAATAAAAAATAAAAATTTGTATAAACAAACCATAAAAGTTACTCCTTTTTGACATTTTCAAATTTTTTCTAATAAATTGTTTTGATCACGCCTTCCCCCTAATGATTTATTTATTTTATCATTACTTTTACAATAGTAAGAAATATATTAAAAGTACGAAACAAGAATATGTATTATACATATTTTTTCAAAAACAGTGATTTACTAAAAGCATACTGTTGAAAATTATTTCTTGTATTATAGTATCTTTTTCTTAATAATGAAAAAAAGAAAAATGTAGTAAGATGTCTTCGGGTTTTGCCTTATAATTATTAAAAAGTAAATATAATGAGGAAGGCTAAATTTTATTATAACATAAAAATATTTTACTTAAAAATATAACTCTTAAAATAAGAACAATACTGTAAGTAGTGAGAAGAAACGTCTTCTCTTCCTGCTGCTCTACTTGCTTTAATTTACTTAATATTTTTATTTTCCGCATTTGCTTATTGTTTTGAAAAAGTTAGTGGTCTCATCTGTTATTACTATTTTAAAAATGGCGAATAGCAATATGAGCTCTTTTGTTTTCGAATCGAGCGCACACAATTAAACAAGCTTACAATACTTTCCATCCTCGCATTGTTTAGATCCAAATGGTGCTCGGTTTTATTATGAAGTACTTTGATGTGACTATTATTTGAGTTTAATTTTACCAACGTTAAATACTTAAAAACTTCTGCCAATGACAATACTTATTTTTGTTTTAACTACCCGTAATGGCTGTCAATAAGAAGCCTGTTCCTTTGGCAAAAAAATTAAACCTTTATGGTTTTTATAAATCAACAAATTTTAACACACTTTTTAAATTAACAAATATCATCATCATAACATTACTGACTACTTTTATTTTATGATTTGAGTCAAAGTCAGATATCGAACATCAGAAAACTTTCGAATTAAAAAAACCGGGTCACAGTTAGTGTAATAATTCGAGCTTCCAAAACAAGAAGCTCGAATTTTCAAATGTGATGTATTTTATTAAATTACCAAAAAATCCAGATTTTTTAAATTGTAAAATTAGACTTATAAAATTAGTTAGAATTTTGAGGTGTGATAATTGGTCCTACATGAAAAATGGTTAAAATTCTTAAAACCTTCTTTTTTTATTAAGTTGCTAAATTAAAATCATACGACTAATTTTTTTTCTTACTATTAACCATTTTTTACCCACGTTTTTCCTCGTTTCCTCCACACCGATTTTTTGACGTTTTGTTAAAATGGGACCCATACTATTAATTTGTTGATAGGCTTTCAATGCAAATATAAAAATTGAACTGGTAGTATTAATGTTTTAGTGCCGGAGGTGCGCAAAATTGGCGGTCGGTCATCGAATCTGGATGGTGTGGAGGACTCTCTAAATAGACTTATCAACATTTTTAGATTCAAAAAAACTATTCAAATTGGTATTTAAGAAGGCGTGAGATAGATACTCGAAGTTTAAACATATCCATTTTGTTTGATTATATCCGCTTAAGGTGTCTTATAAAGAACATGAATGGACATACATTGTTGGTAAAAAATCAGCGTTGATTAGCTGATTCTTCGATTCAAAGCCAAATAATTTAATATACGAAAGTACCAAGTCCAACAATACTATTGGGGCAATTCTGAACAAAAAATGTTTATTTTTTTTTTATTTATTTACTTACTAACGGGAACAGCCCAATACAACAATACAAACAATAATAACAAATGATAAACAAGACACTAAATAATAGTGATATAACAGAAAAAGATAACAAAACAGGAAACAGTCAGTTCACAGATCGCGCAACACACACTCACTTCAATAACCTACACAGCGATTGGAAGCTGTCGGAGAAAAAGTCGAAGTCGTCCGCAACTGAATTTGCCATGCGAGCTATTCTTACCATAGCAGAATGGAAACCGTAATTTGTGGCATGTGTAGGTACAAAGAAGATCCTCTTGCTACGAAGGTCACAGAAAGGCACTTGAAGGTACACCATCTCCAGAGCAGCAGGACAGTCTACGGAGTTGTTCAGCAATTTGGCCATGGTGAAGATATCAGTTTCTTCTTCGAGCTTTAAGGGTTTTTAAACCAAGGTGTTCCTCCATGAGCCGGTAATCAACATCCGCCAGACTTATTCCTAGTTTGAATCCTGCCTACCTCAAAAATTTATGTTGAACACGCTCAATCTTCTTAATATGTACATCACAATAAGGGGACCAGATACATGACGCATACTCCAGGTGAGAGCGAACTAAGGAGACATATAAAGACTTAACGGCGGAGATATCATCAAAGTCGCTCGTATTCCTCTTAATAAAACCAAGCATCCTCATGGCTCATGGCAGTATTACATTTTAGGTCAATATGGCGATTGAATGAAAAGTTACTTTGGAATGTTACTCCAAGATCAACGATACTAGGACATGAAACCAGTTTAACCCCATTAATAGAATAGGAACTATCTACTTTTCTTAGCCCTTTGTAGAACGAGACTTGGAAGCATTTATTACCGTTGATTGGAAGTTTGTTACAGCGACACCATTCAACAAAATTGTCCAGATCAGATTGAAGATCAGCAGCCGAAGTATCGTCGTGCACAATTTTAAAGAATTTGATAACGTCAGCAAATATTAATAGTTCAGAGTGCTTAAAGCAGCAAGGGACATCATTAATAAAGATATTGAACAGTAATAGACCTACGTGAAATCCCTGCGGTACCCCAGAGGTCACCGGGAAGAGATCCGATTTGAAGTTACCGACCTTAACATACTGGTTTCTGCCATTAAGGTAGGAAGCAAGCCACTGAAGAAGAGAACCATTGAAGCCAAAAGTGCGAAGTTTACTAATTCGTAAATGGTGGTCAACTTTGTCGAAGGCCTTTGACATATCCGTAAAAATTGTGTCCACCTGGTGGCCTTTCTCAATGGAGTTTGCTAGGAAGCTCTCAAAGACAATAAGGTTAGTCAAGGTTGAGCGGTTCTTTCTGAACCCGTGCTGCTCATCAGCAAGCAAGTTTTTAACAGTTGCAGTCAGAAAGTCAGTGACAATAGATTCAAAGACTATAGGTAAGGCAGATATTATGGAGATGGGTCTATAGTTTAGAACATCACTTTTATCTCATTTTTTGTGAATAGGAATAATATGGGCTAACTTCCAAATATCAGGAAAGATACCCTCAGCAAGAGACTTGTTAAAAATCAGCCAAATGGGACGACTCAAAGAAAGAGAACATTCGCGCAGAAACAATGGTGAGATACCATCGGGTCCACTTCCTTTCCTACCATCCAAACTATTAAGTTTCTCGAGAACGGTTGAAATGTCAATTGAAAAATTATGAATGTTGATAGCTGAATTGCCATCTACAGAAGAGATATTCAGAGCATTAAGCACATCATCATTGACGGCTAAAGTGGTTAGATGTCGAAGAACCATCAATCGCAGCAAATGCTCCGAGATGCATGGAGTTGGGAACTCCAGAGTCTGATCGTTTGGAGTTTATAAAGTCCCAAAAAGGTTTGACACTATTATTCCTAAGATCCTCCTGGATATCGCTCACATAGTTCCTGTAGCAGTTTTTGGATTGCAACTTGCAAATAGATCTCAACTCGCTGAATCTGTTGTATACCTTACCAGAACCTGTCGATTTGTATAGGCTACGGAGCTTGTTTTTGTTGGAGATGTTGGTCTTTAGTTCAGAGTTAAACCATTTCGGAAACTGGTTTCCGTTAAATATGGGAACAACAGGAACATATAAGTCAATGTGATAACGAATAATATCATAGAACAAATTGAGGTAATCACATCCGTTAAGCCCAGCAAACAAGGTGTCCCAGCTGGTATTGGAAAATGCATCATTTAGCGCAGCAAAATAAGCATGCTTGTACGCATAGGAATATTCCCTCGTTGGAAGAACCGGAAGGTTTGAAAGGTTGGAAGACAAAATAGACAAGGCAGAATGATAAACATCACACTTAAGTAAACTCACGCCACTAGCACAAGAGACCGCGGAGCAAGAATCATTGGTAAAGATGAGGTCAAGAAGGACTCCATTGGCATTGGGAATATTATTAACCTGATCACAGCCAATATGACTCATTAATTCAGACAAAATATCAGCATTTCTGCATATAGAAGAAGGCGGATCACTCCAGATAACCTTGGGCATAAAGTCACCAAAGAGCCTTAACAGCGCCGTTAAATTTGACAGTCACCCTGATGTCAAAAAACCGCTATTCTGTAAACTTTACTGTAACTTAACGGAGATGTAAAATATCATTTTCGGTGTTAAAATACATTGTACATCAACGCAATATTATTATTTTGATTGATTATTGTAATATTGTTATTTTGATCGATGTTATTTTAACATATAAAATGTTATTTTACATCGCCGTTAAATTACAGTAAAGTTTACAGAATAGCGATTTTTTTGACATAAGGGTGACTGTCAAATTTAAGAGCGCTATTACGGCTAACATTTTTGTTCAGAATCACCCCATATATTTGGGTTATACATAAAATTCGATTGAAATACGAAAAAAATTAATGTAGCTGTGTCCCATTGAAATTTTGGCAAATTGTAGTCTCCAACAATAGTAAATATTATATACGGACAATACTCAAATTGATCGGAAACCAACTCCATAGAGCGACAGTGTTTCTTATAAATTCTAATTGAGGATTTAAGCGTATTGTAAGAAGTGCTAAAAATTTGAGGATAATTAAAGCCCTTGATTGCAATCCACAATTCTTCAACAGAGGTATTTTCAAGTAGTAACAATAGAGAGCCCTATTCCCATTTAAAAAAATTGAAAGGGTGGCTCCGTAGGGAAGGGGGTTGCAATTACCACTCTTATTTTATCATAAAAAGATGTCCTCCTGAAGGTAAAAATCGACCTATCACGGAATTTTGACTATATTTAATAGTTATACATTTTATGAAATGCCCGATAAGACTTAGGCATTTTGTTTAAGAAAAATAAAGATCGACTCTGATACTTTTATTAAATTTTCCAAACGTAATATAATGTACATACAAAGACTTATTTAAATAAAAATTTTCAAAAACGGAAAGCTACTGTCCACTTTCCAAGAAATATAAGCTCAAAATCACACAAAATAGAAGAGCGTTTAACAAAATTTATTTTAGAATGATGAAGGTTTAAGGTTTGAATTATTTTAAAAACTTTAAATATTAAATGCAATCTTATTATAGTAAAAAGTTTTTAGTTATTAACATACCCGTTAAAATATTTTAACAATATAGTAACCATAACGTCGAAATCCAACTGTTGTAATGCATAGATAAATTGCCTAGATCATTAATGGCATTTTATATAATGCCTAGTCAATATATACATATAATAACTACAAATCAAAACGGCATTATATCTAATGCATTAAATTATTACACAAACGGACGTTCATTTTAGGCAATAGCTAGCCATACACGAGAGGATTTTTGTGGCGGATGACGGATTTAGCGAGTAAAAATGGTAAAATCCGCGGGCCTGAGGTGGAAGTTTGTAACTCTAGCGAGTTGATCTCGGTTCACTCGATATTTTATGTCTCTCTCTTGCACACAAAAACGTTCATAATGTGGAAACCAGACAGAAACTGTAACCATATAGTAATGCAGTAAACAATCCACCGTTCTCGGTACGTTAGGAGTTACAAACTTCCACCTCTGGTCTGTACGCTAGTGGCGAACAGGTTTGTGGCAGATATCGCTGACAGATCACAGATCCAAGGGACTGACTGAACGTCGCCACTAACGCACGGATTTATCCGACAGATTTATCTTTAAAAATTTCTAACGACCACCGTGATCTGTTCTCTCTGGTCTGTCGAGCCTGCACGAAAGATCTGAGCCCGCGGATAAATTCAGTAAAATCGGCAGATTTACTCCATACACGAACGGATCTAGACTGCTGGCGGATTTGCTCTGTACGTTAGTGGACGAAGCAGATCTAAAATCCACAGATCTGATCCGCAGGAAAAATCCGCCGATCTGCTCCGCGGATTTGATCCGCCACAAAAATCCTCCCGTGTATGGCCAGCTAATTTGTAAAATTCTATTTACTGACTAGGCATTTTATAAGTCGCCTGAATTATACATACACAACATAATTTGAAACACCCACTTCTGCACTATTTTGGTTTTGGTGAACAATTGATACAATTTTAGAAGTTTAGTAAGCAAGCCACGTACCTTCTAGTAAAATACACTCAAAGAAGAGTTTACTATTTAAGATTCTCTTTGGAGGGGTACACCTAAAAGAACGAAATTCATAATCTTGATAATTACTGACTCGGGCCATTTTTCAGAGTCAAAGAGATGGAACAGGTATTTATATGGAACCACTTCCTTCTAACAGAGTTTCCAGGAGAAATTCAATTTTTGACTCAGAGGAAACGACTGCTGTTTTAACTGAATTGCCAGTAGGAATTTTGATCGGATTATGGTTGTTTTTATTACTTTATACTTATTATCTCAAATTGTTTTAAGCTATTTCAAAAACTAAAGTTGATTTTATTTCCGGTAAAACCGGAAGTGCTACTGAAAACATCTTTAGTGCATAAAACGTGTTTCCTTGAACTATCCAACATAAGCAAAGTACTTTATCGTTTTCCTAGGTGTTTTTGGCCAAACATGAAAAATAAGTTGAACCTACAAAAATTAACTAAAATACCCTTAATATTAATTATATTTTCAATTTCTTCAATAAATATAAATTACATTTATGAGATTTTACATTATTTAAAAAAATATTTATTAACACGACAACAGCGGATTTTAAAATTCAAATTTTGACAAGTACTGTCAGATGAATTTTAGTTACCTTTCATTTACGTTTAAATTGAAAGCAAATGACAGTTAAAACTAATAGGGTGTTTTCCTTGTGGATACTATGTTAATAATCGAATACAATCGCCAAAAGGATTAACCTGATGGTAGATACAAATGACCTTTATTATAAGGCACTTTAGAACAATGGTTACTGTTACAAACAAGAAGTAATGCCCGGGCTAAAAATTCGTATGCGCTTTACAAAGGTATCTGGCGACTGACTCACTGTGACTCACAATGGATTGAAATGTTTCCCACATTGGGTGTTATTGTCGTGCGCACACATTGCTTGCGTTTGTACGTTTATTTATAAAAACAGCTAAAACCGGCGCGTACACATAAAAAGAAATCCGGTACGCGCTCATGTAACATACTGGAATGAAACATTCTAGCAAAGAAGAAATAACTTGCCCAATGTCGTAAATAGTATCTTGCCTACTTGACAGGAGGTGCTTAGAAGTGCCAGAGGGTGTGTCCTACAAAAATAGAAGGAATTAACAAGCCCTTTGCCGCCACCGAGGTCCCTTATCCCTTATGCATAATTATTCTGCCTTTAATTTGGACGTTTCGTTTGAGAGGTAATAATTTCAATGTTGCCTGATTGTGCAATAAAGTCTTACGATAACCCGTAAAAGATATTTTATTATTAATTGACACCGTAATATTACAAATCTTATTACAACTATTAAAGCTATAGCCATTGAATTTACAGTAAAAGTTTCAGAGCTCCAGGGAACTAGAAAAGTCATTTTTTATCAAATATTTTAAAAATTACAAAAAAACGACAACTGTGTAAAAATTGATTAATTGTAAATAGATTAAAGGACAACACAATTATTTGGACTGCTTCAATTAAATAGAAAAACTTGTTATTATTTTCTTTTAGTCCAACTTTATTGTTTATACGTTTTGTATAAATTAAATTAAAAACTATCGATTTCGGGATAATTTTATCCCATCTTCAGGACATGTCACTATCATCTTGACAAAAAAAAAGATTCTTTAAATATTACTTGTCCCCCGAACTTAATATTAAGAAAATGCACGAACTCTATTTGGAAAAATATGAACCTGATGTGTTCAAATATTGGTTTACAGATGTCAGAGATGCCCATAAACCGAAAATTAGATACGATTTTTACTTTCGTTACTTTAAGGCAAACTTTAATATAAGCTTTGGTCATCCCAGATCAGACACTTGCCAGGTGTGTGACCGAATTGATACTCAATTAAAAGGAAAAGACCTTTCAGAAGATGAAATTAAAGAATTAAAAACACAACAAAATATTCATCAAACCAAATTTTTTGATGACCTCAGTGATAAAGCAAAACTTGCTAAGGACAATCCGTATATAGAGACCCTTTGTTTTGATCATGAGCAAAGTGCTCCCTTGCCAAAAGTTCCAGCAGGAGATGCATTTTACTTAAGGCAGTTATGGATGTATAATTTCTGTATTCATTCATCTAAGCATATGAAGGCTCATTTTTACATGTACGATGAAGTAACTGGTAAAAAAACTCCAAACGAAACAATAAGCTTTTTAGATCACTATTTTGAGAATATTTTAGACAAGGAAGTAAAAACATTATACTTTTTTTCGGATAACTGCGCTGCTCAAAATAAAAATAAAAGCTTAGTTCAATATCTCTACACTCTTGTAAAAAACGGTCGCTTTGAAAAAATTGTGCACAGGTTTCCAGAACCTGGGCATAGTTTCCTCCCGTGTGATCGATGCTTTGGGGTAGTGGAAAAGCATATTCGTAAAATAGAAAGGATATTTTTATCTTCCGAATATACTAGACATTATAAAAATAGCAGCCCAAAAAATGTTGTTGTGATTTCTGTTACGCAAAATATGATCTTTAATTTTGTAGGCGCTCTCGATATTTTTTTCAAGATGTCTATCACAAATAAAAGAAAATTAAAATTTAAAATTTCTCAGTATAAAGTTTTTGAATATTCTGCTGAGCATAAGAATGAAATACGATGTAGCACGAAAAGTAATAGCTTTGAAGATTTTATTATTCAGAAGTGTCCAAAAGAATGTCCTGTTGTACAAAAAGATATATTATATAAGAAACCTTTAGCTCTTAAAAAACAAAAATATGATATTGTTATGCACCTTGCTAAAAAGTACGTTCCTCTAGCTGATATTGCTTACTATACTTCTCTTGCCTTAGATCAAGATCACCTACTGAAGAAACTGAGGTCACTGATGACAGTGAATTTTCTGCTTCAGAATAATGGCCTATGTTAGTTATTTACCAAGTATGTTCAGCACGTTTAACTGAAAAGAGGTACAAAATAAGGATGTACCTAATCATTTTGTACCACTTTTTACTGAAACATTTTGTACATTTAGTAATAATAAAATTCCAAAAATTATTTGCATGTGTTTTTTTTATTGATTGGGAGCAAAAAGGGTGTATTTGCAACTTATTTTGAAATATATTATTGTAATTTATAAACTTTCTCAGGCATACACTACCAAAAACTAATTCATTACTGGTGTATAATAATCTTACAAAAATTTATTAAATTATCTTTTGTTATAAAAAAGTTATTCATATTTTATTGTCTCCTGTAAAATGTTAAAAACTACAGATACATCTTTGTTGCTGCAAGGCCTTCAATTCATAATTGCCGTATTTAATTTAATCGCTCGGACAGGTCAAGTTAGCAATGATTCATCGATTTTTTTAAATGATGATATAAAAAAATTGTTGCATTTGTAAAAAAATTTTCGTTTAAAATTTTTTTAATCTAAACTTAAAATTAATTTGTACTATTAAATTTAAAAAATTTGAATGTTGTATAAGATTTATTTTGGCCGATTTCAATAAATGGTAAATTTAAAATTTTATTTTTAGTAAATTTCCTTACATTTAAATGGAATCAAAAAATTAGTTTTTCAAGACTATTTATTAAATTTTGTTAATTACATTTAACATTTTACATTTGCATTAGAATGCGCATTATTTAAATATTTACTTTCTTTTGTTATTATTGGTAACTTCAAATTCATTTTAATTTTTTTATAAAACCTTTTTCGTTAAAATAAAAATTTCCTTTTTTGAATTAAAAAGATTTTTTATTCAAAAATTTGTTTAAAAATTTAATTGTTTTTTATATCATTGTTTAAGTGACATGAATTTCTATCGATAATGAGTATAAAAAGTGGGGGCTTCCATTTAAAAAAATCGCTGATGACGTCATTGTTAAAGCACCAGTGACGTCATTAATATTTTTTTTATATCAAGAGATGGCATTTTAAAAACTAAAATTGACCTGTCTGAGCGATTTTCTCAAAACAATTAAAGACGGCAGTTATGAATAAGGTTCCAAACTTTATCATCGCCCTGTATGTATGTATACTAAAAATTTAGGTGCCATTTTTTTTAGATTCGATGGGTTGAAAGGACAGCAACAAAGCATAACATATTTGTCACAAAGTGTTATAGGATTACATTTATAAAAAGTTTTATTGAATATAAAAACTTTAACAATAAAAGATTTATCACAGATTTATCTAATATTATATTTCGAAATAAAAACAAAAGAAAAATATTTATTTTCAATTATAAAAATAATTTAAGTTTTAGATGCTGCAAGAAATAATTTATGCCCAAACTTTTTAAATAAAAAAGAATAAGAATGAAATAAAAAAGTTTTTATTGCAGAAAAAAGCTGCGCTTAAAATGTTATCGATACAGGCGAAAGCTTTTAGTTTACGAAGGGGCGCGTTCGCTGGAAAAAGCGGGCATAGTTGGAATTTTCAGACCGTTTGTCGCCTACCGCAGTTCGAACTTTCATAACGGTCCAAAACCAATAAACCGCGCGACGAAGAATTATCGAATAATGCACGTTTGATATCCTCCACTTTATGTTTTAATCACATGTGGGATCATTTAGCCCAAACCATAAACTATAAAATAAAAATGATTTCAAAATATAATGCAAATTTTTTAGCTAAAACTTGGAAAAACTAAACTCTCAACTCCCCATCAATCATGTATTTACAAACAAGCTTTTTTACATAGAAAATCACCATTTTTCCACTACTCACTCATCCCGATGCCCAATTTTTCTTCCCGACATATAATAAAGTGCTTAGGCATCCGGTTTTTTATTTTCTCTTTGGCAGAATTACTGCCGGACGTCTTCTTCGACCCAATCTGTCTTGCGTAAATATGCAGCGAAGCGGTAGTCGGAACTGATCCTACTTAAAAAAGTTCACGGGGATGTGCCTGGATGACTTTCGCGTACATTTCGCTACTTTTAGAGGTTTTAGGATGGGATTTTGTCCTTCCCACAAATCGCAATATGTGCCTCTTCATTCCCGCGAAATAGAAATAATAGTGGGTTTAAAATTTCATGTCTAAACTAAAGGCATTTATAGTAAAATTATTTGAAAAGGCTTTTTAAATTTAAGTTATGAAAGCTTTTAAAAAAATTAACATAAATTTAATTTTTATGTGAAAAACATAAATTGCCAAGCGACATAAAAAGTAATTTAAAATAAAACATAAATGAATAAAATTTAACAATGGGCCTGGCCCTTATTTAAATATGTAAAGATAAAGTATACCAAATAAGGACTTTATTACGTTTTGAACATTTTTAGAAGCTAAAAACTGTAAAATCCCACAATCCACTTTAACAGTTATAATTGTTTTCTTCAAGAAGTATGTTTTTTTGTAATTACAGTTATACGAGGTTAAAACTTTACGAAATTTGTTTATGTATGTATTATTATTTTTTTTAAATTAATAAAACATATTTAAGTAGTAAAGTATGTAATTTTGGATTATGTGGGGTACTTCTACGTTAAGGTAACCGATCCTTTCGATGGTTCGACAAACCTCGGCCATCGCTAGCGTTTGTGAACTTCTCTAGGTTGGGGCCAACGTTTGCCAGACAGCTACGGAATAGGTAATGGTTCAGGGAAATGGTTGCCTTTTCTACCGTACGTTAAACAAAAACAAAAATTGTTACACAATATTTAAACCTTTATTTTCTTATATATTTCGAAGTACTACTTCATCTTCAGAGAATTTATAAGCAACTTTAAACATTGGAACTAAGAGAGCTTAAGATATAAACAGTCAAAAAAGATCTTCAACACAAACAAGTAAGCAAGTTAATCATGAGGCATCAGGTAATAAATACATGGTAGGTGTAGATGCCAATTTATAAAGCGTTTTTTAAAAAACTTGTAAGGGTGGTTATGTCCAAATATACATCGAAAATATTTACAAAATCATAATGTTACAAAACTAAAATTTATGAGACGCCATTGCGTTAAGAACTAAAGTGCAAAAAAGTGATTTAAATATTGTGTAACAATTTTTGTTTTTGTTTAACGTCCGGAATAAAAGGCAACCCTTTCACTGAACCATTATGGTTCACCGTACGAATGGAGTTTTTGGTATTGAAATTACGGAATAGGTACCTCACGAGATGTGTCGAACATTGACCATTGACTTTGTGCCAAAAGTTGGCGACGAACGTGCAATGTTGTGCTCTGTATAACATAAATACAGGGTGGTGATAAAGTTTGGAACCAAGGTCATAACTTCCGTAAAAAAATTTTTTGTAAAAATCGCTCGGACAGGTCAATTTTTGTTTTAATAATCTTTTGGAATGAAAAAAATATTCATGACGTCACTGATAACTTCACTATGACGTCATCAATTTTTTTAAATAGAAACCCCTACTTTTTTTACTCATTTTTCATAGATTTTTTAATCATATTAATGATCACATAAAAATATTTAAAAAAATTTCAACCATTTTTGAAAAAAGAATAAATTTACTCAAAAAAAAATATTAATTCTCAATGAAAATATTACAAAAAAAAGTAAATTTTTAATTTACAAGTAACAAATTTTAACGAAAATGTTCAAATTGTTCCCCATTGACCATTTGGCATTGTCCCATTCGAGTGTAGACACTCTGAATACTATTGTTAATACCTTCTTCGTCAATTTGTTGCAATTCCGTCCTAATTCTAAGCTCCAATTCTTGTAAATTATTAAGTCTATTGAAATAAACTTTTGATTTTAAATGTCCCCACAAAAAAAATCTAAGGGCGTTAGGTCGGGAGATCGCGGAGGTCACTCAATTGGTCCCCTCCGACCTATCCATTTGTTGGGAAATGAAACCAAATGTTTTGGTTAGGAATGTTGCGATTTTCATAATTGGGGAAAATACGAAGTAAAACTGGTAGCAAATCAGTCCGCAAAAAATTCAAGTATCTTTCGGCGGTAAGGTTTTCATTAAAAACGTAAGGTCCTATAAAACGTCTGCCAATCATTCCCACCCATACATTTAACTTTCCCTGTCTTTGACTATGGGATTCTACGGCACAATGAGGATTTTCCTGTGACCAATATCTACAATTATGTCGATTCACTGATTCATTCAATTGAAAGGTAGCTTCATCGGAGAAAATTATACTACTTAAAAAATTTGGATTTTGATCACATCGCGCCATCATTTCTTCACAAAATTGCAGTCGGCGATCGGGATCATCTTCATTTAACTCTTGTATGAGTTTTATTTCATATGGGTGATCCTTTTCCTTTTTTAATAATTTTGCGACATAGGAATGATCCACATTATTATTTCTTGAAATATCTCTTGTTGAAATATTGGGATTTTCTTCAATCGCAAGTAATAAATTTAATTTGGTTTCTTCATTCACTTGAGGCCGTCCTTGTCGAGGCAAATCTCCTACAGATCCTGTTTCTGCAAATTTGGTAACTAACTTACTTACTGTAGATCTTGAGATTTGCGGTCTATTTGGATATTGCTCATTAAACAAAGCACAAGCTTCCCCATGGGTTCTTTTTCTATCGCCGTATCCTACCATAATTAAAATTTCGATTCTTTCGCGTTCGCTTAAACGAGGCATTTTTAATTTCGCAAAACCTAATAATTGTTGATTATTATTAAACAAACGAAGTAAGCTATTCAAGCATTGGTAAATGGATTTAAAATTTTATTTGCCATACAAAATAACGTCAACTAAAGCAGTTTTATAAAGGCAATTTTTATTTCAATAAATTTTGAATATCAAAAGCTTTTTCAAATTTATAATAAATTACAATTTTATTTAAAGTTTATTATTACTCAAACATTTTATTTTAATTACCTTTTTCATTAAAAGTTATTTAAAATTAGTTTTAAGAAAATTCCAATTGTGTAAAGAAGAACAATTCGAATATTTTCAATAATAATTTGTTATTTTTAAACTAAAAATTAGTTTGATTTATTTTTCTTGCCATATTTTCATTGAGAATTAATAATTTTTTTTTTGAGTAAATTTATTTTTTTTCCAAAAATGGTTAAAATTTTTATAAATATTTTTATGTGATCATTAATATGATAAAAAGGTCTATGAAAAATGAGTAAAAAAAGTAGGGGTTTCCATTTAAAAAAATTGATGATGACGTCATAGTGAAGTTATCAGTGACGTCATGAATATTTTTTTCATTCCAAAAGATGGCATTTTTAAAACAAAAATTGAACTGTCCGAGCGATTTTTACAAAAAACATTTTTACGGAAGTTATGACCTTGGTTCCAAACTTTATCACCACCCTGTATATATTTTTTATAATAATTTACATCATATATACCAACCTGTTTTACTTTATAACCCAATTTTATGAGATACGCACTGCTTTCCATTAGGATTCGCGATTTTGGAATTCCATGCGCCCTCTGGATTTAGCGATTTTAACTAAATCGGTGAGTACCTACTTGTCAGTAATATTACATTAGCGTTGTATGCCGACCGTACGCATTTTCGTAGTTTTTGTTTGAAATAAAGTTAAAAGTACTAAAATTTTCAATTTTATTTAAGTAACAACAATGAAAAGGACTCATCAATAATCAGCTGATTTTGAAATTCGTTTGTTTTTCGCGGTTTTGGTCATAATTTTTTTTCCAGTGAAGCTTTTTTAAAATTTCTTTGTTTGGTACACAGAATAGTCTCGTGGCTACCAATTTCTTCTTTATTTATTTGTGTAAGTCAAACCAAATACTCATACGGAAGCAGTAAATCGGGCTCTATACAAAAAAACGTTCGCTAAGTGGCGTTTTAGATTTTTATAAAAAACTAATTGAGATAATATGTCATTTGCAACGCTAACAATAAGTTAAGGTGTAAGCGAAGAATGTATAGACTTATTTTTTGTTTTAAGAATATTTTCAAACTTTTTACAGCGCTCCAAAAGTTAAGTAAAATTTTAAGAAATTTTTTTCTTCATTTTGTAAAAGGTTATCAACTTCTTTAATGTATTAAAGTAATACGTGTTTAAGTTACACAATATAATTTTGATAGTTATAGATTGATAGTTATCAAAAAATCACAAAATTAATTATATCTCGAAAACCGTGACAAATTGTATAACAATAAATATAGTTTAACTGCTAAAAGGTTCTTCTCCCTTAATGTCTAATAAGTGGGTGGTTATTGGCCAGCTCGGACAAATATAAATGCATAAGTTACTTCAAAACTTTTATTTTTTTAGCGACGTTTCGTTCCTCATTGGGAACTTTTTCAAGCTAAAAACGAACAATGTAGAAATTACTACTAAACGTGATTAACTAATATAATTAAAATGATTAACTAATACAACTCAAATGATTAACCTAATACAATTGTAATTCTAGAACATGTGCTTACCTTCAAAATGTTTTACGTAAATGACTGTCATATTAATAAACATCATAAGTTTGGTCAATTATGAAAAACTCAACAATTTTCTGAAATATGTGTGATTTGATTAACAAGAAGTACGGGATTATCCAAAATATTCGACCACTAAGCGTACTCATCTAAATTCATTTATAAACAACAATTTTGATTCATCTTATCTGTGTTAAGGTACTCAGTCCTGACATCTATTATGATTCAAGCGAACTATTACTAATTACAAATAATGAATTATAACATTTTCCTAAACAAATAGATACATGAACAACAATATATGTAAAGTTACAATGTGTGTTGAGTTGCCTATATAATGTGTTCCAATTATTTTCTTGAATTCTATTGTATTATTACCTCCGAGTTTCATTGGTTTTTCCTGTAATTTCACATAGATCTTGCTTAGATTGTTCGAGTCTAATTGTAGGTTCATGTTGTTATATATCTTTGGATGAAATTCATTTCTGTTGTGACTCTTTTTCTGTAACATGTTTCAGTATGGATTATGCTTGTTTTTCCGAAATCTAATTCATGATCTTCTTGTATTGAGTGTAGAGCTAGTCCAGTGATGTTTTTGTTATCTACTTTTTTATGTTTGGAATCTGATTTGTGTTGTTGAATTCTTTTCTGTAGGTATTGTTTTGTAGACCTTGTTGCATTTTTTACATAGTATTTTATATATCACATTAGATTTTCGTTCATTTTCATCCTTGTCCTTTAATTTCGTGAAAATCCTTCCAATTTTATTCATTCCATAGAAAGCTAATTTAGCCATTAGTGGTTTAAATAGTTTGATTAGTTTCCTCGATGTGTTAGCTTCGTATGGGCATTTGAAGAATCCTATGTCCATGTTCCCATCGTCTGAACCATCATTCACCATGTTTCTATTTACTATATCTTTCTTCGTTAGTAACTTATAATTGTTAATGATCTTGTTTATAAATTTCCTGGGGTAGTTGTTCTTACCCAATACTTCTTTAATTATGTTTATATTTTTCTTGTGGAAAGATTCATGGCTCAAGGTGTACATTCTGTATAACATACCTTTTATCATGGATACTTTTTGATTAGTTGTGTGTGCTGACAAAAAATTTAACATTATGTTCGAGGTAGTCAGTTTTCGGTACCAATCAGTTTTTATTGTGTTGTCTGGTCTGATTATCATTATATCTAGGAAAGGTATTCTATCATACACTTCTACTTTCATAGTAAATTGTAGTTTCTCATGAAACTCATTGAATTTATTTAGAATGTACGTAGTACTTCCCTTTGGTACTATTAGGAACGTGTCATCGACATAATATCTTATAAATGGAATAGCAACATCTAGTTTTTTCAATGTTTCTGTAATCAACAAATTCATCACTATATTCGCCAAGATTGGGCTAGTATGGTTGCCCATAGGACTTCCGTCGTTTTGTTGGTAGAAATTCTTGTTGAACACAAAATAGCTTCTATCAAAATTAAATTCAAATAGTTCGAAGAATACTGTTTTGCTGACATCTGTATATGCTTTGATGGTTGACCAATTTCTTTTTAATGTGTCTATTACTAATGTCTTGGGGATATTGGTGAATAGGGATACGACATCCAATGAGATTAGTGTATGTGGTCGGGCGGTATCACTACTTCATTTAATTGCTGTATTAGTTCAAATGAGTTTTTGATGGAGAACGTGAACGTTGATGCCACACTTGAAAGGATGTTGTGTATAAATTTGGATAGATTATATGCTGGTGCATCTATACAACTGACTATTGGTCTAAAACTCACAGTATTAGCTTTGTGCGTTTCTCGTAGCCCATATAATTTTGGTGGGACGGAATTATGTCTAATCAATTTATTATATTGATTTTTATCTATAAATTCTTGATCTAATAAAGTTTTAACCAAATCATTCGCTCTATTTTGGAATTTATTCGTTGGGTCTCTTGTTAGTTTTGTGTATGTTGAAGTGTCACTTACTAATTTTTCCATTTCTTCATTATATTGTGATTTATACATAACGACTATTCCGTTACCTTTATCTGATTTACTAATGCAGATGTTATTGATTTTCTTCAGATATTCTTTGGTGGTATCAAAATTCCTTCTTATTATGTTAGGTTTTTTCCGATTATTGCTTTTCAGTCAGTTCATGTGATTAGTTAGTATGTTCGTCGAACCCACTTATTAAATATAGTTTAAAATACTTCCATTAAGATTCCCAATCACCTCCTTCAATTCAAAACTTGATACAAACAAATATCTACTAAAGTACAAGGTTTGGAAAAAAAAAATCAAATAAACGTTGTTTGGTTTAAATGGGAAAAAGGGATGATGTTGCTAGTTATTTTTTAGTCAACGGTAATTTTTTTGTGTTAATTTCAATGAAAATCAAGTTTTTTTAATGAAAACCTATAATATTTTAGCAGTTCCAAAATCTACTTAAAAAAACAAATAACTTTTGTCTAAATATTTTTTTTCATTTGCAGGTTTAAAACTTAAAAAAAATTTATAAAAATTTGTTCGCGTTTTATACCCTGATTCTGGTCAAATCCTTTAAGTTTAAAGGCCTTTAAATTTAAATTTGTTATATGGGTTGTAATGCACAATTTCCATGGTTACAAAATTTGTTTCTAATTAAAGGTCTTTAATTTTGACCAGAATCTGCCTATTAGTTTGTTAGATACCTATTTATTTTTCTCAAGTTTAATCACCCTGTATATTTCTCTGTCATTGCCCTATTTGGCTGTTGAGTAAATAAATTTTATTATTATTATTATAGTGTGCAGGAAAATGCAAGATATTTGTGCCAAGGTTTGCTATTTTAGATGAACCCCAAAATTGGTGTATACCTATTTGTGATGCGTTTACACTCCATGTGTATTTCGGCGAACCACATATCAAAACGGTGCGAGGTTCTTGTAAAATTATGACGTACTTAATTAGTTTGTCTGCCATATAACAAACCCCACTCCTTTGATTCGTGCAAATTTTACGGACATCCGATGGAAAGTTTTAAACCTTGCACGAAGCGCAAGTCATGGTGACCCACCTATGTCAGATGGTGAATCGTTCGGCGAACCACAAACCACGATCTTTCATGGTTCGCCTTTTTGAGATCCACGTTAGTCCAAACTGTGGGTGATTTCTATAAAATGAGAACGCATTTGGCTCGGCAAAATAGTGTGGAACCTTTTCTCGAGGAAATATGCAAAACAAAATTGACACATTTTTAAAACAGGTAAACCGAACCAATCCAAACGGTCAGTGATTCCTGTTTCGTGTAAAATTATGGAGCCATGTTGAACCACATATATCAGACTGTTCATGATTCGAGGTTTGTAATATTTAAGGTGGGGCTAATAGCCAAGTCTACTTAAGCTGGATCGCATAAGATAGCCTAGGCCTAGAGTAACGATGGGTTGCTAGGAAGATCCCAGTGAAAAGAACAGTGAAGGGTCACTACATTGAACCCTGAAATGTGTCGGGATGCTACACTGAACCCTCAAATATACTGGGTTGCTAGAGTAAAAGTAAACCCAACTTGTATAGTTTGCGTGCGTAAACCATAATTTAGCATTATTCGTAAAAGAGCAAAGTTTGCAGGGAATTGGCATCAGGAACCCAAAACCAAAACTTATAGGTATAACCAATTTCAATTAGATTGACGTAATTTCGGAGACTAATTTTGAAACATATATAGAATTTTTATCAGGCATACTATGGTATTTTGCTGATAGGTTGTAGATTACAATAAGATAATACACGTCACCATTCCTTTGAAAAGGCATGGTTCTTCCATTCTTAAACATGGTTGATTGTTAACGTAGTAACATTAGCATCGAAATGCACTATTAAAGGTAATTAATATTTAGAAAGTGCACATGATAAAAAAACCCAAAAAATAACGCCTGTTTTATTTGAATTTTTCCACATATTATTATTAACAGGTTTAAAATATACAGTGCATTCATTTGATGCGTTGATAAAAAATGTGTTAATGAACAAAGCCACTGAAAGAAAAGCATGGAACTGATAGCTTTTATATTTAGAACAAAACAATTATTTTCAATGCTTGCATAGATTTCATTGTTTACGATAATAATGAGCACTCTCTCGCTCCTCTTTTGTGCATGTTTTGTAATAAAATAAAGTTTTCAAATATTTTATAAATTGGTGATTATTGCATGAGTGAACAGCTTTAAAACTCACTCACTTCGCTTTCATCTCATAAAATACAAGACGTTTTCAAATATGGAACTTAAAATAAATAAAATAGATAGGGTGAGTTTTAGGGCGATGTCGAGCTATAATGTTATAGTAAAGTAAATTTATTATCAAATAAAGAGGATGTTGTATCATATTTTTGAAGAATATTGTACACGAGCTTCAGATTTTTAAATCGGAACTAATAATAAGCCTATTACTGCGCATTGAAATCAATGGTGAAGTGAATTACCTTTTCTTTCGGCCATTGAGTTGTTTCGCCTTTCGCCTTTCGCCTTTTGCTTTTTATTTTCGAAGTGTCTCAATGACCGCCGGCGATATTGTGTACTGAAACCAAAAATTACGCCGGATGACGGAATTATTATAATTGCAATAAAGAAACCAAAAATAAATGTCATGGGCGGCGGTATAGGCATAGTATCGCCATAGTATTCCTTGTGGAGTGAGAAAGGGTAATTTTAATTCGGGTTAAGTTAGGTTAGTTTCATTACAAAAACTATTAAAAAATAATTAATATCAATCTGCATCATCGATTGCATTTCCAATGAATCAGTAGTTTGTTGTTAATTTCTTACTGCGCAATTTATTTTGTTTTTCTTCAAACGTCATTAAAGTACAGTCTTATGTGACGCTTGACAGACTTTAACAAGTCATTTTTATGTTCCTTTATGTTACAATCGGGTCTACATTGCATTGACAAGGATTAGAATGGCGGAGTAGAAATGTATTGTGTGTTGTATGTAAATTAATTGTCAAATTTTAATATTATATTACTATTTTAAAAATTTCGACGTTTGAAGAAAAAATAGCATGTTTTATTCGGAGTAAAAGAATGTTTACTTCGATCTTTCGTAATTCTGATTATAATAATTCCGCCGACCGTTGGATTTTTTGGCTTGAAAACATAATACAGCTGGCGGTTATTTAGCTTCAGTCTTTTATTTTATGTATTTTTGCTGTGTTTTAAAAAATAGGTGCAAACCAAGAATTGAAGGCAATGCCCAAACTGTTATTTTAAGCCGTATCTATTTGGTGGCCAAAACAAACAATAATTTTGCTTTTAAATTTTTAAACCATAAAAGTAATATTTAAAAAAAATGTATATTTATCATTTTTCCAAAACTATGCCCCCTTTTACATGAAAAACAATGCGAGTTATATTTAAATGATAAAATATTGGATAAAAATAAATTGTATTTTTTAAAGTTTGTATATTACCTATGATGCCACTCCTAAACTTCCTACTATACACATTCTTATTAATGCATTTATGACCATAATACACTTTGCAGTTTATTGCGTAATATATTGAGACGTTTATTGATCCATAAAAATTTGCTTGGTTACCAAATTTCGTCAATTTCTACGCACGTTTAAATTGGGTTCATTTAAATATTAATAAGAATTTATTATTATTAATAAATCTACACAAGCCAAGTCATAAGCACCGAAACTTAATTTGTAAACAGGTATGACCTTTAGTTTAGAATTAGTAAATTGGCACATGTCTCTTTTCGCAATAGATTTTTCTTGTATAAATAAAGCTCTTCATGTAATTCAGTACAAAAATTGCATTTTAGAATATCGTCTAATCACAATGGACTCTATAACAACCTATAACAATAATAATACTTTGCAAAAAGAAGGTGCAGCTTTAAGCTTGAAAAAATATGGAAATCTAATAAATTGGTATACTGATGATAATCAAGTTATTATGGATGTTGGATGTGGTTCGGGAGTTACAACGGAAACAATTCTTCTGCCACTTTTACCAAGTAATTTTAAGCTACTAATAGGAGTGGATATTGCAACTGAAATAATTAAATTAAAACAAGCACAAAACAAAAATTCAAAATTACTTTATGAAGTTATGAATATTGAAACCAACAAATTGGATAAAAAATTTACAAACAAGTTTGATCAAATTTTTTCATTTTACTGCCTTCAATGGATTCAAAATCAACGGTAAGTTAAATAGAGGATCTTAAAAAACATTAATCAATTTATTCGTAGCAAGCAACCAAAATATTTCTTTGTATGCACTATTTTTTGGCGACTAAAATTTAATTATAGGACAATAGCCAAAAGACTCCAAAAATCAATGAAAAGTACAGGTTTCCATATGATTTGCGAAATAGGTGTTTGTAAAATTGTTGTAGCCCGTGAAACATAATAATATATATTCGTGCCATGCGTTTGAGTACCTAAGAGTGCTGAGGATAAGTAGTGTAATGTCCAGTGAAAGTTGTGCTATGCCACTGTGGTTACTCGGTGCTTAAAAATATATCCGTATTATGTATCACTAGTAGCGTTATATCAAGTACTTCTTGAGTAAAAACAACGGT
This sequence comes from Stenus bimaculatus, assembly GCA_963971135.1. Classification (NCBI taxonomy): domain Eukaryota; kingdom Metazoa; phylum Arthropoda; class Insecta; order Coleoptera; family Staphylinidae; genus Stenus; species Stenus bimaculatus. The sequence goes on from OZ020182.1 coordinate 42,262,282, forward strand.
CTTATTGGTCTTTGCACATTTTCTTCGATTTTTTACATTTTTAGCAGGTAGACTTCTCATCCAAGGTTTTCTCTCTAGTAAATCTGTGGAGGCACTGAAAAAGTTGAAAAAGCTTTGTTTTTGATGTAGGTATTGCAAATGAAAGAGCCAAGAATAAATCAAATGTTACTGAGCAGTAACCATATGAATTTTGGTGTTGACCTCAGTTGCCCAAGGTAAATATCTAAATTTTCTTCAATTTCAGTGAGAATAGGTAATTGTTTCGTTGTAACCATCTTCTTGTAAACTTTCTAATAGATAATGGATAATAGATACCTGGAAATTATTGAGCTAAATGCTATGAATAGTCTACAAAATGTGGTCCAAAATGTTGAATTTCATATTTTAAAGAATTAAAATACAACCTCAATAATCTTTTGACCACAATACTTATATTTTTCATACAAATACTCAAGGTAAAGTTTTTTTACGTTTAAGATTATCGGAGCAAGAGCATTGTTTTTAAATAAACAACATGTTTTACTATATCCATAAATCCTAAATCCTGCAAGTGTTCCATTATCCAAATACCAAATATTTAATGGAGATTTTTTCGGTAAAAACAAAAAAGAGTTCTAGTGTGGTTCTTCTTGTTTAAAATAATAATCAAATAATTACATATGATATTGACATTGCTTACTAATAAGTAAATTAATAGTTATCTATAATTTGTAAAATTAATGGTACAATTCTGTGCAAACCTAAAAATCCAACAGGAAATAAGTTTGTCATATGGATTGTAATATACGGTTTTCATAGTTACCTTACATACATTTCCTGTAAGGACTTGAATGTATGAACAGCTTCGACCTTAATTTAAATACATTTCTAATAGGCAGGCCTATGAAAACCTCTACAATCTATTAAAGCCTCAGGGTGGTATTTTTATACATACTGTGGTCGAAAATCCTATCCCCAAAGTAGTAGAAGTGTTGGAGGATGAAACAAAATTAAAGAAGAATCATAACTACCAACCCAATATGGACGAATTTAGGATCAAGATGAAAAAAATGTTAACCGAAATTGGTTTCAGAGTAACTTTAATTGAAATTTATGTAGAAGAAAGATTTTTTAAGTTAAAGGACTTTAAAGGTAAGCTAATATTAATTGGCACCCATTAATAACTAAGCTTTAGTGTTTTTTTTTGAGATTTCCTTTATACACTCGAGTGTATTAGTGATGTCATCGAGGGTTCCACAAGTAATATTTGTTTAGATAAAATGATTGAATTTGGTGATGAAATGAAGCTTTGGAAATTTACTGCAGACGATAATATTTTATTTATTGTACCCACTGCAGTAATTATTGCAGTAAAATCAAATCCGACAGAAGTTACGATCCGTTCATGTATGGTGTAAACTCCAAGAATTCAGAAGATTCGTGAATGCTCGAGATACGTATCACAGTTTTCAGTATTATTTATATGTATTATATGTATGTACTAGTCGTATTCTGTAAGCTTGTACTGCCCATAAGACAGCATAATCCGTTCAAATAAATCAGTTGTTCAGTTCAGTTTACAAGTTGTGCCTGTTGTTTTTACTCGATCACTTCGGGATCACTTTGAACGAATGTATTCCTCTCTTTCCTTAAGAGTTCTTATTGTAGAGAGGGATCACTTGTTTAGTTAGTTCACTCCATTTGACTTCATTCATAACCTAACTTAAAGAATGCCAATTATCATTTTTAATAGAATATACTATTAAGCAGTTATTTTTCAATTGATTCAGTTCACGTTTGATCACCTCTTTAAACGAACTGAAAAAGAAACCAGTTATGTAAAAACCCAACTGCGATGGATGAGAGGAAGCAAGTCTTGGCATTTGCAGAAGGAGTGTATGCTGCATTACAAAAGGTGCTTTCCAGGAAAATTTTAACTACTCTGTGGTGAGTTGCTTTATAGTACTCAAAATAAAAATGCACTTGGAACACGTAAGGATTCTACACTGTTAGCATAACTACAAGCATAACCACAAAATCCGAATTATAACCAATAAAGAGTGCAAATCAGGATCTCTCCACTGGAGTAGTTCACGCTAAAAATTAAGTAGGTTATTCAGGGTACGGGGACGAGGTAAAATGGAGTGCTTCAGAGTAGTTCACTCCAATCCGCCTGGAACAGACTCGAGTAGCTGGGAGGTCCAGTGTAGCTCCGAACTACTCGAGTGTGTTCCAGCCGGATCGGAGTGGGAGAAACCATGGCATTGTTTAAAGATGACAAAGGAACCATATGACTGCTTCGAGATTTGAGAGACTGTGAACCTGATCTGGACGTGGATTCCTGAAATCTCAAACAGTGAATCTCAATCTCACCTTCCTCGAAGCGCATGCGTCAAAATTTTACCGGCGAATCCAAATTCTCTTGGTCTAAACCAGGCGAATCAAGATTCACGGGTGTGATTTTGACGCATGCGCTCGAGGAAGGTGAGATTAACATTCACTCGGATGAAATTCAGGAATCCAGCCCCTGATGACTATTTGAGAGTAAGTCATCACAAGCTAACCTAACCTGATCAAATTTGGGAATAAAAAAAGTCTGTATAAATCCTTAGGTGAGTGGCGACAAAAATTTACCATTTCTCTTTGAAAAATCCGTTGAAATGTGCTCGTATATGGTTAGCTATTTAATTTTTTATAAAAATAAACTAAATCTATACAAGCGAAGCGCTAAGCACTGAAATTTAATAAGCGAATTAATAAACAGGTGTGACCTTAGGTTTAGAATATGTAAATTGGCACAAGCTTCCTGGCGCAACAGATTTTGCATGTGTATATGATTTATGTTAATTGTTCAAAATAATAAGCCAAAATCCCAAGACTTCTCATTCTAAAATAACGTCTAATCACAATGGACGCTGCAACAACTGCAGTAACGTATAACAACAATAATACTATACAAAAGGAAGGTGTAATTTTAAGCTTGAGAAAATATGGAAATCTAATAAATTGGTTTAATAGTGATAATCAAATTATTATGGATGTTGGATGTGGTTCGGGAGTTACTACGGAAACAATTCTACTACCGTTTTTACCAAATAATTTTAAGCTACTGGTGGGAGTGGATATTGCAACCGAAATAATTAAATTAAAACAAGCTGAAAACAAAAATTCAAAACTACTTTATGAAGTCATGAATATTGAAACCAACGAATTGGATAAAAAATTTATAAACAAGTTTGATCAAATTTTTTCATTTTACTGCTTTCATTGGATTCAAAATCAACGGTAAGTTAACAATTCGATATTAACAAAATACATAAATTAATTAATACGTAAGAAATATGCATGTTCTTTTTTCAAACCACAAAAATTTGGATGAGTAAAGTTAGCGAAAATAACATCACCACAATTTATTAAATTAAATTTAGTAACCCGTTTGTGCATTCAATGCCACTTAAATTTTAATCGTGGAAAAGCAGGATAAGTTATGGTAAAATTAAATAAGGGCTTACTTCACACATAACGAAAACAATGAAATATGTACTCGTTTATTTTCTTTGTGCTTTGATTATACTCAATAGTGTCTTCAAAAAAACAACTATAAAAACAACTAAAAAAATAAAGGTATAATAAAGGTTTCAAATTTCTACTGCTGGCGAAAATTATTAATTTTATTTTTGCTTTGTCGATTGCTTGTGCTTTGTTTCTACTGCTTAGTGCAGTGACTTTTTTTTCAAAATTTTAGTTAGTAAAAAATTAAAATTTCGTTCATTTAACAAATATGTTCTTGATCGTGAATTATAAATTGAATCTCCTTCTTCTAAACTTTCTCCAAAAATAGTTTTATATTTATCGATGTTCAATTCGAAAATACGATTCCAATTTGTCTTTCATTCTTTACAAGTTTTATTACGAAATACCAAATATTTAAAGAAATTTTTAAAGAATCATTTATATTTTGGTAACTACCAAAATAGGTCTAATGGTTTAATAAACGAATAAATAAATATAAGTAAATATTCAAAAAAATCCTTCTGGTAGGTTATTCAAGATATGAGTGCTCAAAGTTAAAATAGTATATTACGCAACGAGCTAGAAAGTGACGAATTTTTTGCGAGTGTGAAAATAGCCGAACGAGGCGCTAGCCGAGTGAGGATATTACACGAGCAAAGAAATTCACTTTCTGGGAGTTGTGTATGCTATTTTTCCGACGACCACGGAGATTTTGCGACCATTATTAATATTTTGTAGTAACAACATAACATAACCTATGTTAACAGCAGCTGACATTGAAGTTATCGACTATTTTTAGTTAAATGTAAATAATTGTAGGTGGCGCTGTTTTGACGGAAGCAACTTATCGAAACGAATAAAAAATGTTCCTATTTTATTTAAAATTTACAGAAAAGTGAATTATATAATGATTTTAATAATAAAATTAGTAATATTGGCGGGGTTAAATATAAATTTTTATTTGAACTATCCTTTTTTTGCAAGTTCAAAAAAATCCAAGAGAGGGCTTTCGGAATTCCTTCGCAGCGCCTCTATCGAAAATTACAAGAACTATTTGACAGTTACAAAACAGAAAGTCAAAGTCACTAGTGTTGAAATGAAAGAAAATCGTATATGTCATTCATATTAGTAGTTTAGAAAATCTTTCATTTCAACACTAGTGACTTTGACTTTCCGTTTTGTAACTGTCAAATAGTTCTTGTAATTTTCGATAGAGACGCTGCGAAGGAATTCCGAAAGCCCTCTCTTGGATTTTTTTGAACTTGCAAAAAAAGGATAGTTCAAATAAAAATTTATATTTAACCCCGCCAATATTACTAATTTTATTATTAAAATCATTATATAATTCACTTTTCTGTAAATTTTAAATAAAATAGGAACATTATTTATTCGTTTCGATAAGTTGCTTATGTCAAAACAGCGCCACCTACAATTATTTACATTTAACTAAAAATAATCGATAACTTCAATGTCAGCTGCTGTTAACATAGGTTATGTTATGTTGTTACTACAAAATATTAATAATGGACGCAAAATCTCCGTGGTCGTCGGAAAAATAGCGTACACAACTCGCAGAAAGTGAATTTCGTTGCTCGTGTAATATCCTCACTCGGCTAGCGCCTCGATCGGCTATTTTCACACTCGCACAAAATTCGTCACTTTCTAGCTCGATGCGTAATATACTATTGTACATTTTTAGTTATTTTTGCTCTATATACAGGGTGTCTCAGACCACCCGTCCACCCCTTTTATTTTGAGAACGCCTTGTCGTACATGGCTGAAATAAAAAAATTATTACCAAAGCAAATCCAAAGATTGTATTGGTGCACTTATTTTTTTACGGAATAATCCGGAAGTGCCCGGAACCGGAAGTAACTTTCGATTTTTAAATGGCAACATAGGTCGAGTATGGTATCGTTTGAAAGGTCTTTTAAAAAGAAACAACTTTTATTAAAATATTTTTTTAATATCTTTCATAATTAACAAATTAAACGAAAAACAAAAGCGAACAAGTGACAAATGGTTTCTTAAATTATGGAAAAATTAAAACACTACCATCAACCTCAATGAGTAAGGGTAGAGGCAATAATGATTTTTTAAATGGAAACATGTATTTTTTGCTTCGCTTGTTAAAAATAATCAACTTTTTTAGGTTATGTATTTACCTTAATTCAAAAAATAAAAAAAAGTTGATTATTTTTAACGAATAAAGCGATAAACGCAAAAAAGAGTTGCAATTTAAAAAAATCTTTCTCTTGCCCATTTGCGGATGATGGTAACGATTTAATTTTTCCATAATTTAAGAGACCAATGGTCACTTGTTTGCATAATTTTTTTTCGTTTAATTTGTTAATTATGCAAGATATTACAAAAATATTTTAATAAAAGTTGTTTCTTTTTAAAAGACCTTTCAAACGATACCATACTCGACCTATGTTGCCATTTAAAAATCGAAAGTTACTTCCGGTTCCGGGTACTTCCGGATTGTTCCGGAAAAAATAAGTAAATATGGGAACAATGTAAAAATATTACAATTATTTCTTCGTTTCCTGGAACTATAATCTAATAAAAATAACTTCGAACATCTGCTTAAAATTTAATTTTTTTTATTTGCTTTAAATAAAAATTACTAATATGTAATAAAATATATTTTGACTAATTAATTCTTGCACTAATGTCATGTTAGATTGTAATAATAAATTACCAAAAATTTGAATTAATTATTAAGAGGTAAATGATATCTTCAAAGTTTGAAAACAATGTTGTCAAGTTTACTTCTTTAAAATATGCCAATAACTTCTGATTTTCTATACAAATATTTTTTTAATTATTTTACCCTTGTTTAAAGATTGCTTCTAAACAACGTACCGTGGAGCGTTGTAACAGTTTGGTTTTGAATGCCGGCTGATGGACGAGGTGGAGGCAAAAATATAAAATAAATAATTTTGGTCGTTGGTCATTATATTCTTTTGCGTTATCACGTTCGTGTTAAACTGGTTGCTGACATTTTTCGCTTCTTCCTGACTCGTTGGGTTCTTGTAAACCTTCCTGCAGGGTTGGTATCCTGTTATTAATTATTTCACGCATACGTTTCGGTGCGCCTTTTGTTTTGACCTTCCTTGGCCCTTTCTAGTAAATTTTGTAATCTCATCCCGTCGTTGCAGCTATCAGCTGTTGTTTGTTATTGTTTTTCGTCCGCTCTTTGCTCGCATTGCTGCGCTCGGAGGAGTTATCGCTACCATCCTTGGGAAAACCTTTATTTTGTTACAACCCTTGTATTGTTTTAAAATTGTTGTGGTTATTTATTTTTGCACTAGATGTAGCGTTGCCAAATCATGTGTGGTGAATGCTGCCCTCTGATTTCATTTTGGGAAATTTTGGTTTCTTTGTTAGGACCTTTGCTCGACCTTTCTTTAGGAATGAATGACATTCGTTGTACAGCTATCGAAGTGTACGGTTTATTTTAATAAATTCGCAGTCTCGTAAAAAGTTTTCTCACAAGTTAATTAGTGGCACCTTCAGTTTGTTTTGTACATTGAGGTCTACTCAGCATTGTTTTGGCTGGATGAAAATTTGTGGGAGTAATCTTCTTGCTTCGTTGAAGGCAATCGACAATCAGTCGGGTTTTATTTTACGTATTGTGGATTTCCGCCATTTTGAAGGTATGGTCCAATTTCTAAATTCTGAATCATCCTCTAATTTTCTGTACTTTCGATTTCAGTATTTCTAATTTTGTCACCTTATTCATCTAACCTATCGTTGGGGACGAATATTTTTTTCCTAAGGCCTCTACCATCTGAGGTAATACTTAATAATTTCGAGCGGCTTTGTTCTTACGCCTCGTTTTTAGGCCTTTACGAATTGGTGTGGTTTTCCTGCTCCTGTTTAATGGGAATACACTACTGTGACGGATTTGGATACCGTTGTTGCTCCTTGAGCACCCGATTTGAAAATACCTGCTAGTTAAGAGTCAGGAGAATTACAACCTGCGATTCCGGAAGTTGCATGGGAGTTGGAGCAGCGTGTCAGCAGGAGTTGGTGTGGTCTCGAGGCTTCTTTTCGCTGAATTTTGGGGAATTTCTCCGTTCACCAGCCGAGAGGATAAGTGACTTAATTTTGGTCCAGTGAGTAGGAAACTGCTGATTTAATGAACATTTGTTTTGTTTTTTTTTTAAATTGATTTTTTTTGCATTGTGGGACTTATCAATTTAAAAAAAAAATTAGTAGAGTCATACCTGGTCGCGTTTTAATATTTATAATTAAAATAATTGTGGATGGTCAGACATCTCAATGAATTGTTTTTTTTTTGTCATAGTGAAATTGCATCAAAATATTAGTGAGAATTAAATTCATCGAAGAATAATATAGTGATATTCAATAAATAAGATTCAACATCCGAACATTTTTTTGTACTTATTATTAATCCCTTCTGGGAAATTGTTCTAATAGCTAACATACAAACTGATAACGCCTGATAAGATTCAGCAATTATTTATTATCTTTATGGTAAAGCGCATTTGAAATTTTTCCTTTGTATTTTTTTTAATTGTCTTTGTGATAGGAACCATAAGCTTATGCCACCTACGACTTATTATAGATCTGATTAGCTTTAAGTATTTTGCGCACAGTTGATTTGATTCTTTCGTTATCAGGTGATAGCTGCCTACGTCTACGTTAACCTTGTACCATAATCTCAATTGTCTACAGCTACAATTATTCTATTATTTTAAAGCATATTAACATTTTTGGTAACTATTCCTAGATTAGATGGAATGTTCTTTCATGATATTTGTATATGCAAATGTTTTTTTGAATTGGCAGAATATACGAACTAAGTGTATTGGATTGTTTTTTTCTGGATCACCCGTAGTTATTAGTGGATTTTTCGTGTTTGGAACTACGATCGTTTTCTCCCTTAGGTGCTACAAGACCATTTGTTCAAAAGGTAACCACACAAACACGTGGCGCCCTCTTTTGGAACTCTTGACCCAGCCTTCTCCACTGATTGTAAGCTGGCGGCTGGTTACCTTATTTGGAATTTTCGGCATTGTACTGCGGGAGTGAAATTTAGCGTCGCATTTTTGGCGCCCAACGTGGGGCATTCTTTGGAAACTTTTCGACATTTTCAGGTGGACCAATTTTGTTGTATTTTGTTAGGTGTTAAATAGGGTTGGAGTTGAAGGTCATGGAGAGGAAGGTAGATATAGGTCGCCTTTCCCAGGACGAACTGGAGTATGAGTTGGCAGTAAGGGGAGCAGGTGCGGGAACTGTGGGGGAGATGAGGAAGTCATTAAGGCAGTTGTTTCGGTTGGAAAGAGACGGAGCCAGCATATCAGTACCAGACTACCCTTTCTCTTTCGAAGAAGATTTGCAGGCGGTGAAAGATAAAATTACAGAGGTACAAGACTTGTTGAAGGATTTTGATGCAGACTCCAAATCAAGTAGTTTTAAGAAGTTACAGTCCAAATTGAGTTTTTTGTTGGGTAGGGCGGATGCCATGCAGGCTAAGGATGCAGCCTCCGTTTCAGAGCGAAGTGCGGTACTTACGACGATTCTGGCGTTGATGGCAGAATCGGGGGATAAAGCTGCAAAAGCTGAGAAACACCAGGAGAAAGGTACCTCGCCAGGGGTCCTTGATAACCTCCTCATTAATGTAGGCCAAACAGAGGAAGAAGAAGATCTATCTAATCCATTAGCGGTTTCGACCCCGTTAGGAACGGATCAGCCGTCTTCAAGTGTAAAGACAGTTCCAGTGATGAATTGGGGCTTAAAGTTCTCCGGTCGAAACGCGGGTATTTCCCTAAATTCGTTTCTGCAACAGGTGGATGAGCTCTCTGTCGCGAGGAACGTTTCGAAGACGCAGCTCTTTGCATCCGCACGGGATCTATTTGAGGGACAGGCTCTCTTATGGTACAGGTCACGACATTCGCAGGCTCTAGATTGGGAGTCACTAGTAAAATTACTGCGAGAAGAGTATCTACCAGCTGATTATGATGAACGGCTTTTCGAAGAAATTAAACGTAGAACACAGGATCCTAGAGAAACCATGGGTTCCTACCTGGTCGTGATGGATAATCTATTTTCTCGCTTAAGCCAGAAGCTTTCGGAGTCGGTCAGACTACGAATTCTGCTCCGCAACATTGCACCATTGTACCAAATGCAATTGGGTTTCAGAGAAGTAAATTCGATTGATGAGTTGCTACAGTTCGGACGACAGGTAGAAACGAAGAAGTTGGCAGTTGATAATTTCGTACCTCCAGCAGGGAAACGTAGTGACTTGGAACCAGACTTGGCTTTTATTTTGGATGACCCAACTTCAGCCGCGGTACATACCATTGCGTCATCGAGTGTCTGTTTTAATTGCCGTAAGGTCGGTCATAGGATGGCTGATTGCCGTGAACCCAAGGTTAAGAGGTGTTTCCGTTGCGGAAAAGTTGGTTATACAAAATTTAATTGCCCAAGTTGCAGCTCGGGAAACGGCCAGGGCAGGCGCTAATTGGTTGCTTAGCGTCTCACCAACCTTCCCCAGCAACCACCAGTATTCTCGATTTTATTATCGCCCACGCAAACCAGGATGAGAGGCCCTACTTGGCTGTGGAAATTTTAGGACGGAAATTATTGGGACTTCTTGATTCTGGCGCCTCCAGGACCATTTTAGGAATGTTAGGATGGTCAAGATTAAAGGATAGTGGTGTTTTGTTGAATGAATGTAATAGTATTTCATGTACCGTAGCCAATGGCCAAAAGTGCCACAGTATTGGAGAGATATCGGTCCCCGTGCAGTTGGAAGGTCGGGTTAAGGTCATTGATCTTCTAGTGGTACCGGAACTTCCTCATCTACTTATTCTTGGTGTTGACTTCTGGAAGGCCATGGAAATTATTCCGAATTTACGGACGGGGAGTTGGAAGTTTCTTACGGAGTCCTCTCAGGAGCTTGCTCAGGTCGAGTGTGGTAAAGCGGCCTTGAACTGGGAATTATCTGTGGAGCAGAAGTTAGACTTGCAACAGTTGTTGGATGCATATTTTTCGTTTCATGGCCAGAGTAAATTGGGATGTGCCATAGATGTAGAGCATGTGATCAGAACTTCTTCCCCTCCAATCAAGCAACGGTACTATCCAGTGTCGCCTTACTTGCAGCGGCACATAGACGAGGAGTTGAATGAGATGATATCTCAGGGTGTTGTGGAACCATCCAATAGTGCTTGGTCATCGCCTATCCTCATGGTCAAGAAGAAGGATGGTACTTATCGCTTTTGTGTTGACTTTAGGAGGCTCAATAAAGTAACGGAGCGTGACGCCTACCCTCTACCCTATGTTAGCAACACACTCGATAAACTGAAAAACGCCAGATACTTATCCGCACTCGATGTGAAATCGGCTTATTGGCAAATTCCATTGTCGGCCGATTCGAAACAATATACGGCGTTCACCATCCCCAATAGGGGCTTGTTCCAGTTCACCAGGATGCCGTTCGGGTTACACAACGCTCCAGCAACGTGGCAGAGATTTATAGATGGCGTTCTAGGTCCTTCGTTAGAACCACATGTATTTGTGTACTTAGACGATGTGGTTATTGTGACATCGACATTTGAAGAGCATTTGGTTATTTTGGAAGAGGTATTTTCTAGGCTACGTGTAGCCGGTGTCACTTTAAGTCGGGAAAAATGTAAATTTTGCTGTCCAGAACTCAAGTACTTAGGATACATCGTTAACGCTCAGGGTCTCAACGTTGATCCGGAAAAGATACAAGCGCTACTCCAAGTAAAGGCTCCGAAAACTGTTAGTGAAGTTAGGAGCTTGATAGGATTCGCCTCTTGGTACCGGCGGTTTGTCCCCAGGTTTTCGGAATTAATTTTTCCCATTTCCGGTCTTCTCAGAAAGCATTCTAAGTTCGTGTGGAGTGAGGAGTGTGACGCTGCTTTTAAACGTCTTAAGGAAGTTTTAGTTACGGCACCGGTTTTGTCTTGTCCTGATTTTGAAGCTCCCTTTGTACTACAGACGGACGCGTCTGGTTATGGCCTTGGTGCAGTCCTGACCCAGACAATTGAAGGCGAGGAGAGAGTGATCTGTTTCCTTAGTAGGTCTTTGACGAGGAATGAGAGAAATTTTTCCACAACAGAACGGGAATGTCTCGCTGTCCTATGGGCCATAGAGAAACTGAGACCGTATTTAGAAGGAGTCCACTTTCAGGTCATAACAGACCACTACTCCCTGTTGTGGTTACATAATCTCAAAGAACCATCGGGTAGACTTGCTCGTTGGGCGGTGAGGCTCCAACAATACGATTACACCATTGTACACCGGAAAGGAAAGGAGCATGTCGTACCTGATCTATTATCGAGGACCGTGGTAGCAACGGATGAAGTGAAGATTGACGAGGTGGCAGTTACAGACTCTTGGTTTTTCAGGATGAGAGAGAAGATTTTGACCAAGCCCACGAAATTTGCGAAGTGGCGTGTGGACGGGGGCAAGATTTTTAAGTATGCCAAGCAGGAACTAGGAGCTGCTGAAAATTGGAAGGAGCTAGTACCTAAAGAGAGACGAGGGGAACTACTTTATAAATTTCATGATAGCCCGACTTCTGGACACATGGGTGTATACAAGACGTATAATCGTTTATGGGAAAAATACTACTGGCCCAATATGAGAGCTGATGTGGCAAGATATGTTCGTGGTTGCAAGGTGTGTCAGAAGTGTAAACCTCTTCAACAGAAACCTGCGGGCAAACTTTTGTCCCAACCGGTAGTCGGCAGACCTTGGCAAATGATTAGTCTGGATTTGGTTGGACCTTTACCTCGGTCGTCCTCTGGGTTTACTCACGTTCTCGTTATTGCGGATTATTTTAGCAAGTTTCCATTGTTCTTCCCATTGAGGACAGCTAACGCTCAGAGTGTAGTCACTAAACTGGAGAATGAGGTATTTTTGATGTTTGGTGTCCCTCAGCTCGTTTTGGTGGATAATGGTAAGCAATTTGGATCAGTTTTTAAGAAATTGTGCGCTCGCTATGGGGCGGGAATCAGATATAATCCATACTACCATGCGCAGGCCAACCCGACTGAGCGCGTTAATCGCGTCCTTAAGACGATGCTTAGATCGTATGTTGAAGAGAACCACCGAACTTGGGCAGACCATCTTTACGAGTTTGGATGCGCTATACGAACAGCTCGGCATGAGGTGACTGGGTTTACCCCGTACTATTTGAATTTTGGTCGCAGGCAGATTTTAGATGGAAGGGACTTCGGTAACGACGAGTTGGACTCCGCTACGTTTGATCGGACCACGAGCGATATTCAGATGAAGCTGTGGCCTCAGATATATGAGGGTGTTAAAAGCAATTTGAAGAGGTCTTTTGAACGCAATAAACATTATTATGACTTACGTAGGAGGGATCAGGAGTATAATGTAGGTGATCGAGTGCTAAGACGAAATTTCGCCCTCTCTAACGCAGCTTATTATTTCAATGCCAAGCTCGCCCCGAAGTTTGTTGGACCCTGTGTGGTCTCCAAGAAATTGTCCATCTGGACATATCAACTGGTAAACGAGGTTGGTAAGGATCTTGGGGTGTACCATTCAAAGGATCTGAAACCTTTCCGCGAGAATCGAACAGACGAACAGGAGCCACAAAAATAGTTTATAGGATTTTTGTGTCTGGAAGAAAGGGGGGAATGTAACAGTTTGGTTTTGAATGCCGGCTGATGGACGAGGTGGAGGCAAAAATATAAAATAAATAATTTTGGTCGTTGGTCATTATATTCTTTTGCGTTATCACGTTCGTGTTAAACTGGTTGCTGACATTTTTCGCTTCTTCCTGACTCGTTGGGTTCTTGTAAACCTTCCTGCAGGGTTGGTATCCTGTTATTAATTATTTCACGCATACGTTTCGGTGCGCCTTTTGTTTTGACCTTCCTTGGCCCTTTCTAGTAAATTTTGTAATCTCATCCCGTCGTTGCAGCTATCAGCTGTTGTTTGTTATTGTTTTTCGTCCGCTCTTTGCTCGCATTGCTGCGCTCGGAGGAGTTATCGCTACCATCCTTGGGAAAACCTTTATTTTGTTACAACCCTTGTATTGTTTTAAAATTGTTGTGGTTATTTATTTTTGCACTAGATGTAGCGTTGCCAAATCATGTGTGGTGAATGCTGCCCTCTGATTTCATTTTGGGAAATTTTGGTTTCTTTGTTAGGACCTTTGCTCGACCTTTCTTTAGGAATGAATGACATTCGTTGTACAGCTATCGAAGTGTACGGTTTATTTTAATAAATTCGCAGTCTCGTAAAAAGTTTTCTCACAAGTTAATTAGTGGCACCTTCAGTTTGTTTTGTACATTGAGGTCTACTCAGCATTGTTTTGGCTGGATGAAAATTTGTGGGAGTAATCTTCTTGCTTCGTTGAAGGCAATCGACAATCAGTCGGGTTTTATTTTACGTATTGTGGATTTCCGCCATTTTGAAGGTATGGTCCAATTTCTAAATTCTGAATCATCCTCTAATTTTCTGTACTTTCGATTTCAGTATTTCTAATTTTGTCACCTTATTCATCTAACCTATCGTTGGGGACGAATATTTTTTTCCTAAGGCCTCTACCATCTGAGGTAATACTTAATAATTTCGAGCGGCTTTGTTCTTACGCCTCGTTTTTAGGCCTTTACGAATTGGTGTGGTTTTCCTGCTCCTGTTTAATGGGAATACACTACTGTGACGGATTTGGATACCGTTGTTGCTCCTTGAGCACCCGATTTGAAAATACCTGCTAGTTAAGAGTCAGGAGAATTACAACCTGCGATTCCGGAAGTTGCATGGGAGTTGGAGCAGCGTGTCAGCAGGAGTTGGTGTGGTCTCGAGGCTTCTTTTCGCTGAATTTTGGGGAATTTCTCCGTTCACCAGCCGAGAGGATAAGTGACTTAATTTTGGTCCAGTGAGTAGGAAACTGCTGATTTAATGAACATTTGTTTTGTTTTTTTTTTAAATTGATTTTTTTTGCATTGTGGGACTTATCAATTTAAAAAAAAAATTAGTAGAGTCATACCTGGTCGCGTTTTAATATTTATAATTAAAATAATTGTGGATGGTCAGACATCTCAATGAATTGTTTTTTTTTTGTCATAGTGAAATTGCATCAAAATATTAGTGAGAATTAAATTCATCGAAGAATAATATAGTGATATTCAATAAATAAGATTCAACATCCGAACATTTTTTTGTACTTATTATTAATCCCTTCTGGGAAATTGTTCTAATAGCTAACATACAAACTGATAACGCCTGATAAGATTCAGCAATTATTTATTATCTTTATGGTAAAGCGCATTTGAAATTTTTCCTTTGTATTTTTTTTAATTGTCTTTGTGATAGGAACCATAAGCTTATGCCACCTACGACTTATTATAGATCTGATTAGCTTTAAGTATTTTGCGCACAGTTGATTTGATTCTTTCGTTATCAGGTGATAGCTGCCTACGTCTACGTTAACCTTGTACCATAATCTCAATTGTCTACAGCTACAATTATTCTATTATTTTAAAGCATATTAACATTTTTGGTAACTATTCCTAGATTAGATGGAATGTTCTTTCATGATATTTGTATATGCAAATGTTTTTTTGAATTGGCAGAATATACGAACTAAGTGTATTGGATTGTTTTTTTCTGGATCACCCGTAGTTATTAGTGGATTTTTCGTGTTTGGAACTACGATCGTTTTCTCCCTTAGGTGCTACAAGACCATTTGTTCAAAAGGTAACCACACAAACACGTGGCGCCCTCTTTTGGAACTCTTGACCCAGCCTTCTCCACTGATTGTAAGCTGGCGGCTGGTTACCTTATTTGGAATTTTCGGCATTGTACTGCGGGAGTGAAATTTAGCGTCGCAGCGTGTCCGCGACTTTTTAAGCACCCTGTATAAGAGCTACTTACTTAGTAAAATTCTATGCAAAACTGAAGATCCTTACAGAAAATAGGTCTTTTATATGGGTTGTAATGGACGGTTTTCATAGTTACCTTACAGACACTTCCAGGGACGGACTGGCTCATCAGACCGGCCCGAGAAATAAACTCAACATGAGCAGAGTTTTGAATAGCGCCGTAGGTGATATTTTTTTAATTTTTTTTCTTCAGAAATACAGGGCCATCATTAAGTATGGAATAAATTTATTAATTCCTAAACAATACACTTGAAAAAATTTGCGAAAAAGCTTATTAATTAATAATAAATAAAGACATTCAGGCTCTTGGTATGCAATAAATTAATTTTCCACGACCATGAAAAATTTTGTATTTTGAGGCGTGCTTCTATGCATTATAAACATACTCTATCATTAATCACGCTTTTTAGGCCAATAAGAAAGCTGCAATTTCATTATTCACTGCTATTTTAATTGAGTCTGCTATTCATTGTTATTGCAGGTGCCACTGAGTGCTTGCGTTCATTGAAAATTCAATTAATAAAAGGTATAGTATTCTACTCAGGCCCATTTCGGTCTAGATAAGACACTTTTGAAATAAAAATCGGAGATACGTTAACTTTATTGCTGACATCACTCGTGTTTGAATTGTTTGTAAGCTTTTTTAATTGTTTATCCCAGTCTCTATCCGAAAAGATATTATAGTTGTGTTCTTCTTACCAGAATTTGACTGGGTTGCTCGAGCACATCACTTTCTTCTCTTTTAACTTCTACATTACATATATAGGAGGAAATGAGATAGAATATGAAATAGAGCAAAGTTGGTAAAAAACAAAACCATTGCATTTCGCGATTGACCCGATGTGAGTCAAAATAGGTGTAATATTTAAACATAAGTTAAATCAGAAATGTCAAAAATTCATAAAAAACATTAAAAAATAAAGTTGATGTACCTCGCGTTATTTTAAGTTTCTTGTTCGGAAATAGATAAATTTATTTCATACTTTTAATGAACGTGGATGTCTTAATTTATGATTATTATTGTTTTGAATACCATTAGGCCATTCTTGATATGTAATATCTACCATTGGAAAGACAATTGACATTTTCGTTTTATGTCGTCATATGTTTATACATGAGTGACGTCACAAACAAATGTAAAAATAAATAAAAATGCGCCTTAACTAAAGGTTGGCGTGTCTCGCAGTTTTTTTCTGAAGTGTTTTGTTTTGGAATTAATCAATTTGCAGTTTTAACAAAAAGAATCCAAGACAAAATACACTTTTTTTTAATAGAAAATTGCAAATTTGATTGGCAAAATAAAATAAATAAACCCAAACAAATAATATAATGAAAGATAAATTCAAAGTATTTTACTGCATTTTTTTAATAGAAAGAAGTCGATCATCAGTTGGCCTCTCGAGAATTTCCCGACTTCCCGGTGGGCCAGTCCGTCCCTGGACACTTCATATAAGTTTGGACCTAATTAATTTAAATACATTTCTAATAGGCAGGCCTATGAAAATCTCTACAATATATTAAAGCCTCAAGGTGGTATTTTTATACTTACTTTAATCGAAAATCCTATTACAAAAGCAATAGAAGTGTCGAAGGACGAAACAAAATTAAAGAAGGATCATAACTACCAACCCAATATGGATGAATTTAGAGTTATGATGAAAAAAATGTTAACCGAAATTGGTTTCAAAGTAAAATTATTTGAAGTTTATGTGGAAGAAAAAATTAATACGCTGGAGGAGTTTAAAAGTAAGCTCATATTAATTTACATCCATTAATGTCTAATCTTTACTGTTTTTTGAGGTATACTTTCTTCACTTGAGTATATTAGAGATGCCATAGACCAGCGCATAGACGGTTGCAAAAGTGACATTTGTTTAGATAAAATGATTAGATTTGGAGACAAAATGAAGCTTTGGAAAGTTACTGCAGATAATAATATTTTAATTATTATGCCCACTGCTGTAATTATTGTAGAAAAGTGAGTTGAAAAATATTAAAATAATATAAAATATCTTTGGAAATTGGCTCAATTTATACGAATTATTTTTAAATAAAAATGTAGATCAAAAATAATTAAAAACATTTTTTGATTTTTCTTGTCTAAAAAAAACCTGTTTTGCTTCTTTTAGTTTTTTTCAAAAAATTCTAGATTTTAAATTTAAGAAAAAATAAATATTTTTTAAATATTTAAAAAAAAACTTTTCGGATAAAAGTTATTTATTTTTCTACGTATACCATGAATCTGTTACAAAAAATATAGGTTGCCATTAAAAAAAAGAAGTTGACCTTCAACTGACCTTCACATCGTAAGAAACCAATAACGCCAATTAGTTTCCCCCTCGAAAATATTTGATGGGTGTTTCAGCGTTTTTTTTTCATTGTTTTCGAGATATTCGCTTGTTTCAAGTTAAATGGTCCACCCTGTATATCTATAAAACAAATCGACTGTTTTTAATTTTATTTAGATGAAATTGGAGTATTTACACAAATAATTAATTTATAAAAAACACACTATTTATTGATTTTTGATATATCCTGTACATTGGTGTATAAGATCTCTATTACAATCTGTAACAACCTGATTTTTGACTTGAAGGTAAGAAGCAATAACTTTTATTATATTATTTTTAAGAAATACTATTTTTTCAGGTTAAGAGTGATTTCCTAAAAGGCAAATATAAGAGTTTTCGGTCACTACAAACCACCAAATACGCTATTACAAAAATATTTTTAAATGTTTATTAAAGAAGACTTTAGGCATTCTACTAAATTCTGAAAACGGAAAGAAATCCAACAATCCTCAAAAACAAATACAATAATGACCTATTCTGCCGTTCTATCCTATCTCATGATTTTAAATTTCTGAGAAATTTAACATTTTATATATTTCGCTACAGCATTAATGCAAATTTGCACGATTTTAAGATAGAAAAAATTTTAGAGTACTCAGCAATAAAATTTTGGTAATTTTATTCAATTAAATACGGTGACGTTTTGATATTTATAGCAAAAACTTGTTAAATTATACAGGGTGTATCTAAAATGGTGGTCACGGCTTCGTGTGCTTATACTACAACTAAAAATAAGACAGAAAGTTGATATAAAATTTTTTTCAAACTCAACTGTTACCGAGATACAGGGTGTTGAAATTTATTTTTATTTTTCCTTTTTATTTATTTTCTCTGGTTCGGCTAAATAAAAATTAATAAAACATTTAGGGTGAGTAGTGAGTACTTCTCGTAGCAAGTTGACTTGTCCATAAAAATTGAAATTATAGAAGTACCATGAATCCTAACAAAATTTAACAGGTGTACTTTTTTGTGAAAAATTGAATGGAGATTTTAAAATTCCAAACAAAACTGCAAAATTTTGCAGTGGCGTATCAAATAAATTCAAAAAACGGGGCACCTTAACCAGTTTTTACCCCTCTGGATTGTTAAATTATGACAAAAGTATTTACCAAAGGTGAGTACCCATGAAAAGTACTCACCCTAAAAATTTTACTAATTTTCATTTAGCCGATCCAGAAAAAATAAAAAGAAATTTCAACACCCTGTATCTCGGTAACAGTTGAGTTTTGGAAAAAGATTTATAGGTAATAACTTTTAATCTTATTTTTACTTGTAGTATAAGCACACGAAGCCGTGACCACTATTTTAGAAACACCCTGTATATTGGTTATTTGAAACAGAATTTAGAATTTATCAAAAGCACTTAAAAATTATCTTTTGGAATTATAATTGTATGTAATAAATAATTTAGATAAGGTCATAATTTATCTACTTAAGAGAAAACACGTATCTGTACAGAAATAAACGAAAATTACTGTTCAATGTTTCATTCTAAAAAAACGTCCAATTACCATGGATAAGGTCATAATTTATCTACTTAAGATAAAACACGTATCTATACAGAAATAAACGAAAATTACTGTTAAATGTTTCATTCTAAAAAAACGTCCAATTACCATGGATGCTGCAACAACATATAACAGCTTTAATATTTTGCAAAAGGAAGGTGCACTTGCAAGCTTAAAGAAATATGGAAATCTAATAAATTGGCATACTGTTGATAATCAGGTTATTATGGATGTTGGGTGTGGCTCGGGAGTTACAACGGAAACTATTCTACTGCCACTTCTACCAAATAATTTTAGGCTACTGGTGGGAGTGGATTTAGCAACCGAAATAATTAAATTAAAACAAGCTGAAAACGAAAATTCAAAACTACTTTATGAAATCATGAATATTGAAACCAGCAAACTGGATGAAAAATTTATAAACAAGTTTGATCAAATTTTTTCATTTTACTGTTTTCATTGGGTTCAAAATCAACGGTAAGTTAACATGATTTTAGAAAACATACAAGTTTTACGATAACACCTTTATCTTAATTGTATAGTAGTAACAAGTAATTTTGCTTCTCGCTGTCATGGCCAACTGTGATGTTATCAAATAGAGATCAGAGTTTAAAAGTGTTCCAAAAATAGGTGATTTTATACGTGAAATCTTGAGAAAATCATTCCTCCTTTAATTTAAAAAAACAAAAATTCTGTTAAAAAATGATCTGGCTCTTACCATTGTGTAGAACTTCATCGAAAACTGATACGCTTTAAGCTCTAATATACAGGGTGTCCAATTTTTTTAAATAAACTCAAAAGCGGTATGACCTTCGCAAAATTCATAAGGGAAAAAAATCTTTCACTTGAATTTCCGTACAAAAGCAAATAGTTTTTAAATAATTTTTTTAAATACCTAAAAAGATGATATTATTTCATATAAAAATGTTTACTGCTTTGGCTGCAATAAAAAGATTCTATTTTAAAAAATCAAGTCGAAATTTCGGACATCATGTATTATTGTAAGGGCTATTTAAATTAATAAAAAATAAATAATATTTACTAATTTAAATTAATACTAAAATACAATTTGTAAAATTAAATCTATTTAATTTTCAATTAGACAGGCGTATGAAAATCTTTACAATCTTCTAAAACCTTATGGTGGTATTTTTATACATACTCTAGTTGAAAATCCTATCTTTAAAGTAATAGAAGTATTAAAAGACGAAGCAAAATTAAAAAAGGGCCATAATTATCAACCCAATTTGGATGAATTTAGGATCAGAATGGAAAGAATGTTATGTGAAATTGGTTTAAAAGTAAAATTAATTGAAGTTTATATGGAAGAAAGATTTTATAAGTTAGAGGACTTTAAAGGTGAGCTCCTGTTAATCTACAATCTATAATTAAGATTTTGATTAATATTACACTATAAAAGTTCTTTAATCAAGATCTTTTAAGATTTGATAAAATATTTTAAAAACAAAGATCTTTGTCAAAGAACATTTATAGAGTACATTTGTCCTAAGTGATTCTTTTTAGGTTTACTTTATTCACTTGAATATATTAATGAAGCAATGGGTTCTAAAGATATCATTTGTCTGGATAACATGATTAAAGTTGGTGATAAAATGAAGCTTTGGAAAATTACTGCAGATAATAATATTATAAATATTGTACCCACAGCTGTAATTATAGCCGAAAAGGTGGAATAAGAACAAGAAATACTAAAAAATATAAAGTTTTAGAGGGAAATTAATAATAATAAATCAATCTTTGAAGTGATTTATTTTTATTTTTATTTTTATTGATACAATTGGCCATAAAAGAGCACCTTAGATGTTTAGTGTTGAGCAATTTATTTAATTGAAGTTGTTTAGTAAATTGTTAAACAAATAATCCATGAAAAAGAAATAGGTAGTGTAGATCATTAATATACCCCACTCTTGGTGTAAAAGATCTTAATTAACATTGTTATTATACATACAGGGTGTCCCATTCGAGATGTATTAAACTTCAGGGTTAGAAAGTATAATAGATCCAATTTCTGTTAACTTTTAATTATAGCAAGTAAAACCAGTACGTGTTTATTGTTCTACATTTCAAATTTCATAATATTATACATAACAACCACTCCCATTTAACTACCTGATTATAAAATCTGAACATTAAAGTTATGCTTTTATTCCAACACCTTTTTTCATTACTTATTTTTGTAGTCTATAAAACGTGTTAAACTGCTTCCTTCACACTTTGCTTTATTAAACGTTGACTATGAAGGGATTTTGTTAAACAATCAGCTAGTTAGTTCCTAGAATCAATTCTTCTGATATTGATATATTCTTTTTTTACCTTTTCTTTAACAAAAATGTTTAAACCCGTGTTTCTCCACCATGTCTTGAGACCAAACTACATTTTCAGCTGCGTATCACGACCCAAGTTCGGCATATTCGGTTGCACCACGCCGAAATCTCGGCATATTCGCGTCAAGCAGAACTTATACACAAGTCGTCGATTTTGAGCGCTTGAGCATAAAAACATAACCTAAACTTATTAAAGCAATCCTAATTGCGTTGTTCAGACCTTGAAATAACAGAGATACCATGAACTTTCGCATGCTTTCTCACTCTATTGATTAAATGCTGCCAATGTGTCTATCATGCAACCAGAGTGGAAAAAAACTAAACAATAACTATTAATATTATTATAACAAAGTATTTTATAATTTAAGGTTGTTTTCATTTCATCTTCTAAATAACATTTTAGTTAGCTCTGCAATATTTGAGTTCTATTGTGAAGTTGGGTTTTCTTCAAAGATTGTTTTCTTTGATATTTGATTTCTCAATAGAACACAATACCGTAGAGTACACACCTAACCAAAAAGTTATTTAGAAGATATAAAATGAAAACAACCGCATTTGCGCATTTGTTAATAAAAATATAAAATGATTTTTGGAAGGCCCAAAATTAAAAAAAAATACTATGTTATAATAATAATATTTATAGTTATTATTTAGTTTTTTTTTACTTTTAGGTTGCATGAATGACACATTGACAGCACTTAATCAACAGAGTGAGAAAGCATACGAAAGTTCAGGGTATCTCTGTTCTTTCAAGATCTGAACAACGCAATTGTCCAGTAAACACGAGTTTTAGAAATGTTAATATTGTTGATGAGAGGTAGATTTAAATAATTATGTGGACAATATACCAAAAATACATATGTACGTTCAAGTTATTTTGATTTTTATAATCAGGAACAGTTTTTTTAAGATTTTGATTAATGAAATTGCCCTTCTTCTTAGAAATAACGTATTTTGTTTAATTTAGCATTCATTTTAATTAAATGATAATAGCTGGTTTCAAAACAATTACCAAGTGTTTACTGTTTACAAGACGAACGTATGGATATGTTAAACTTAGCAACTAGTTTAAAGTTGAGCAGCCAATCAGAAAAAGGCAGTGTTGCCAAATCTATTCGGAAACTAGCTAAGGCGGTGAAGCTGCGTCTAAAGGTATGTTGGAGAAACCGGGCGTAATACTTTTTGTTTGATACGCTTGTGCCAAACTGAATCTTGTGCCAATTTTATAGGTGATAAAGAGTTTTTTATAGTAATATTTGAAACCAGACATTACACATGCAGCTTCACACGAAGCTACAATTTCCGCTTCAGTAGATGAAATAGAAACTGATGTTTGTTGTTGACGTATCCAAGAAACGAATTCACCAGCAATTACCCAAAAAACAGTTGTTGAGCTTTGTGTATTATGTCTCCCAGATGAGCAACACTGTAAGCCTCAAATTAAAATACAAATACCATCAATTTTAAGGCTGCATTATTCCTGAACCTATGCAGTGAATCGTTACTACGATTCTCAAAAGTTCAAAATACTACTCCTGCTCCATCTCTTGGTCTGGCGTGCTACCACTTCATCGACAGTGCTTTTTTTATCGCCAACGATTTCATTGACATGACCTTTACATCGACACGAGTAGGGTTGCTCAGTGTCGAAATTTTTTTGATTCTTTTTTCGACAAACGCGTTGAAAATTGCTATTCTGACACTCATATCAGGCATTTAAAGTGTCACTTTCTTGCATTAGTGCTAAAAGTATATCACGTGATTTAGTGACTAGTGTTATAAGTACTCAACGTATTCAAAGTAACATTTTTACTATCTAAACAACTACTTACTAATATTTTCATAATTTTAATTATTATTGTATGATGTGCATGTTAAAATGCATTAGGGCACGCGTATGTACCTTCATACACGTGGCATAAACATCCTTTTTAACAGTTACATCATAAATAGCTATTATAACCAATTTATTTTTTCTATAAAGGGTGTCCCATAACTATAGGGACAACTGGTGATAGCAGATCTGAAAAATTGACCCTGTTTATCTATACATATAATAAAAAAATGCACTCCTAAGAAGTTAGTAGTATCTAAGGTAGATTTAAAAATGTTCGAGGAAAAACCTTTTCTTGTTGCTGTCAGAGAAGTAAAGATTTTCTAATGAAATTCTTTATGCATCCAATTTTATAATAAATACTCATTTAGTACCAATCCTCGATTATCAAAAATGAAGTTAGATGTTATGGAACACATGAAACACTTTAAAACTTTTAATGTATTCAAAATTTTACTTATTTGTATACTATTTGCTTTTGTAGAGAAATTTAAGAATAAGATTTTTTTATCCCTTACAAATTTTGCGAAGCATGCACCGCTTTTGAATAAAATTTAAAAAAAAAATATTTAGTAAACTTTATTTAGGGCGTGGTTTTTGTAGATAACAAAAATTTTTACAGCGACTCGTATCAGTTTTAAAATTGATTCGAATATATTTTAGATAGTTTTAATGCCATTTTCAATTTTGAAATTTCTCGAGTCTCGAACTATAATTCCCGGGTATCGAGACTGTACATTTTTCCAAATTTTCCAGGAAATTTGTCCAGGGAAATCCCGGTTCAGCAAACCTAGATACGACCGTTAAATTGAATCGGACGTTTCATCTTCACGACCAAATCATCAACACAGACGTTTCATCGACAACCGTTTCATCCACATTACTTTTTCATCGACACAGATGTTTTATCAACATTAGCTTTCATCGACAACCGTTTCATCGACACTATCTTTTCATCAACAAACAGTTTCATCGACATTACCATTCCTTTGACAATATCGTTTCATCTACTACAGTGTCATCCGCACTACCTTTTTATCGACAAGACCGTTTCATCGACTACAATTTCATCGACACTACTAGATATACAGGGTGTCTCAGACCAACCGTCCACCCCTTTTATTTTGAAAACGCCTTGTCTTACATGGCTGAAATAAAAAAAATTATTACCAAAGCAAATCCGAAGAATGTATTGGTGCACTTATTTTTTTCCGGAATAATCCGGAAGTGCCCGGAACCGGAAGTAACTTTCGATCTTTAAATGGCAACATAGGTCGAGTATGGTATCGTTTGAAAGGTCTTTTAAAAAGAAACAACTTTTATTAAAATATTTTTTTAATATCTTTCATAATTAACAAATTAAACGAAAAACAAAAGCAAACAAGTGACAAATGGTTTCTTAAATTATGGAAAAATTAAAACAGTACCATCAACCTCAATGGGTAAGGGTAGAGGCAATTATGATTTTTTAAATGGAAACATGTATTTTTTGCTTCGCTTGTTAAAAATAATCAACGTTTTTAGGTTATGTATTTACCTTAATTCAAAAAATAAAAAAAAGTTGATTATTTTTAACGAATAAAGCGATAAACGCAAAAAAGAGTTTCAATTTAAAAAAATCTCTCTCTTGCCCATTTGCGGATGATGGTAACGATTTAATTTTTCCAAAATTTAAGAGACCAATGGTCACTTGTTTGCATATTTTTTTTTTCGTTTAATTTGTTAATTATGCAAGATATTATAAAAATATTTAAATAAAAGTTGTTTCTTTTTAAAAGACCTTTCAAACGATACAATACTCGACCTATGTTGCCATTTAAAAATCGAAAGTTACTTCCCGTTCCGGGTACTTCCGGATTGTTCCGGAAAAAAATAAGTGCACCAATGGATTCTTCGGGTTTGCTTTGGTAATAATTTTTTTATTTCAGCCATGTACGATAAGGCGTTCTCAAAATAAAAGGGGTGGACGGGTGGTCTGAGACACCCTGTATAATAGTTATTTATCTGGTTGATGATAAAATGCAATTGAGTATAATAAACATCTTTGTTTAGTTAATACAAAAATAATCATTTATACCCACAAATATTAAAAAAAAATCCTTGAAGCCACATATAGACGTTAGGACAAACGTTACAACAAATAGTCGTAACTATGGACTTAATAAGAAAGTATAACCAATCTAATTCTTTTCATAAAGAAGGAGATAATAATAATTTGCCAACCTTTGGAAATTTACTTGATTAGTCTAAAGATGGAAATAAAATGATAATGGCAGTTGGATGGAACTGGAGAAACCACCGAAACAATCCTAATGCCGTTTCAACCAAAAGATTTTAAATTACTTGTTGGGGTGGATTTATCAAGTAATGTAATGAAATTTAAACAAGAAAAAATAACAATCCAAAATTATTGTATGAAATGATGGATATTGGAAGTAAGCAAATAAAAGAAATTTTTTAAACAAGTTTAATCACATTTTTTCATTTTACTGTTTTCATTGCGTTCAAAATCAGAGGTGAGAAGCAAGATTTTGTTTTTCGTGTTATTTTCTTCGCCTCGTAAAAACGTCATGTTATTAACTGAATTATTTATGAAGATGTAATACTAGAGATGGAAATAAGTAGGATGACAAAAAATCATCTTAGTAAAACTTTCTTTATAAGAGAGTTACAGCCTTTTGAAGATGCTGCCAAAAAGTGTGTTTTTACGATACAATTTCCAAACGGTTTACATCACACTTTTCAAATTTGATACAGATCTTTATAAACTTTAGATCTATTATTACCATTTTTTGAGATTTTTTTGGAACCCTCTAAAGGGTAATTTTGAATAGGGTTGAAGATAAACATTGCCTAAACTTTGCAAGGGTTAAATATCGAAGCTTTATTCTTTTTAATAATATTCTTTCCTCTTATTCTAACTCTCTAGGATGCGCCGTTTGCTAGCAACATTCGCGGACGACTGAAACGCCGAGCTTAGCAAAGGTTACGCTACCAGTTGCTAAGCCAAGTATTCCGATTAGCGTTTTAGTCGTCCAGGATGGAAAATTTTAATGCGTTTTTTGGGCAAACGGTGAATTATTAGTCAATTATTTTTTATTTTAGATTTATTTTTTTACTTAATTACATCACGGGTGCCTTAAATGTGTCGTGTCATCCGGATACTATGTTAGATGAAATTATTAAAGTAGGAATAAAAATGAAATTTTGGGAAATTACTTCAATTATGTAAAGCTATATTTAGAGCTAACAGTTATTTAAGTTTTGTAATAAATAAGAATACTTTTACTAATTCAACTTTTATACTGGGTACATTAATATATTCCTAAGTATTTTATAATTGAACTTTTTATTTTTTTATATTTTTATCCAAATTTTCAGCAAGCTTTGTAATATGAATGTGGCTTAATTGCAGTAAAATTATAAAATATGGGTATCTTTGCACTAATTTACTTATGTTGTTGATATTGTGCCTACTAACCTTTTTGCTTCAAATTAAAAATAGGGTAATTATGAAGTTATCATGAATATGCAAGGTTTTTAGAGACAGATTCTGGTCATATCTTTTAGAAATCTTCCATCACGAAAGATGGTAATAACTACAAAAAAATAATAATATATAAAATACATGGTTTTATATGTATTTATTTAATAAAGTTAAGAAAGCAGATAATTGGTTTGTACGTGGTAATTATTTACTTTAAATTTATTACTAAATTTATCAAACGGAAAATTTTTATAAGGAAATTTTCGTAGAATAAAGTGAGCTGTTGCGCTTGAAAATTTATGACGTCTTGCAGATTGACGGAAACTAAAAACTTTATAATAGATCATCTACATCTACATTTATAATTTTATGTAAGTGACAAACTATAATAGAACAAGTCTATGATTACTCTTAATGGAGATAAAATTAAAAGTTAGAAAACTTTAAGAGCCGACAGTTATTCGGACACGATAAGAAGAGTATTTCCTAAAACACGGAAATTTTGATAAATTGCTGTAATGAATTTTAGTAATTTTAAAAAGGATAAGAATATATTTAAATTTGATTAAAGTAGGTTTAAAAATAATCTAGGTAACAAGGGTGCGTTCCGCATTACACATACCGCATATCGAGTATCTGAAGTGTTTCCAATTAGACATTTAGAGTATATACTCCTGCTGGGTCATGCCTTTCTACAAGCATAGGTGAGTATATCGTGCACCACCTCTATAGCTGGTGCATGCTATGCAAGCATTCGCAGTTGATAACAAATTGAGAAGTTTTAAAGTTATATTTGGTATTGCAGCATTTTAGGCCTGTTTGGTAATATTTTTATAGACAAAAATAATATTTTATTTTTCAATGTATATTAAAATTTAAGAAAACCATATTGTTTTAAGTAACTTTTTTATTATTTTTCTTTAATTATTTTATATCCATATTAATTTCATAGATGTATTACAATAAATTATCAATCAACTTTTCTTGTGAATTTACTTTATTTGCCTCAAACACCTGACTGACATTTGACAGCAGTTGTGCAAGAAGCACAAAATCGTTCCGAATTATATGCGCATATGCGCGAGAATATAATTCGGAACGCTTTGTACGCCAAGCACCTGCTGACGTGCATATACTTAATTCGGAACACACCCTAAGAAAAGTTAAATGTGATATATAGGGTGTCCCAAAATTGGCGCATAAGCTCTCGCTACATTGTCAGGGACTCTTGGGGCGCGTTCCACTAATGAATACTAAAGACCACTAAATGTTCGAATCGGATCACACTCAGAGTGTCGTTAGACTGCGCGAGTACTTGTTATTTGAGATAAAATTTGGTTAAATGGACAAAGCAATACATAGGGCGCGTTCCACTAATGAACACTAAAGCCCACGACCACGACCGCAAAATTTTCCCGTTCCACTAGCTCAAAACGTCACCATTCAAGAAACTACCACAGAAACCCACGAATAAATACGGTCGTTGTGAGCTTCTTGCGGTCGCCATCGATGACGTTTTTATGCACGAAAGAAACAACCGCGGTCTTATGTGGAATGACTTTGCGGACGTCGTGGGCATTGCGAGTCTTTAGTGGAACGCGCCCTTAGTAGAGTATCGGAAAAATAATTTAAAAAATCTATACACATTTTTTTAAGTTATTTAGTAAAGAGGATATTGGCAATTTAGCGACATCTTATAATATCTGCAGCACGTGCAAAATGTGTGGAGTGTTATTTTTACTATGAAACCATACTGACCCTACTGTATTTTGATAGTGATTGTCAAAATAAGTTTTGAAATTTTCACAGTTAAAAAATGTCATTTTGGCTGAATTGTCGTTAGTTAAAATAACATCGCAGCTTGATTTATTCTCTTGGCATATCATTCCCAAAAATTAATTTAAAATTTTATATTAATTATTTCAATTACAAATGGTTTAATTTGTATTTCTCTCTTTTTGTGATTGTTCTAGAGAATTTTAAAGGTTAAAATCATGACTTAGAAATTTTATTTTCGTATATAAAATGCATAAAAGGTTTTTTTAAAATATTTTTTGGTTTTTACCAAGGGTGTTTGACAATGTAGCGAAAAATACACTAATGTCAAGTATTAGAACCCTAATACATATTTATAAAATTAATTTAAACAATTTTGCTGACGATAAAATTAGGTTAGAGGTTTATTGAGCACCTACATGTTTCACTATGCATTTGATATTTTAGATTATTTCCGATATCTAAATATTCATTTTACCATTTATTGTTTTGATAGTGGAAGTCCTATTTTTATCCTAAAAATATTAGTTGTGTATTATATTCTTATAGAGAAAATATTATATCTAGTATTTATAATTTTAAGTGGCAATTATAATTTTTAATAAGCATTTATTATTTTTACCAAGCATCTCTCATTTTTACCATGCATCTATTATTTTTACCATGCATATATTATATTTATTCTGCATTTATTATTTTTTCTCTGCATTTATGATATTTTTGCACTTCCTTGCAATAATAAACTACTTTACTATTTTCTAAGAGGGACTAAAATAGTACTTTTACTCCCAAAGATGTCAAATTTACTTTTTCTCCCTGACTTGTCAATTCACACGTCACTCACGAATAATTAATACTATTGAAAAAGTCCTTGGCCAGGATTCGAACCTCGGACCTCCAAATCTCATGTTTGGTGTGATAACTACTACACTACCTAGGAACCAATTTTGAATATGTTCAGTTCTGTCTTAAATTGGGAGAATTGATAATGGTTATTATAATCATCAACCATCCTGGCCAAGGACATTTTTCAATTGAATCATTTTCCGAAAGCTATTAGTCTTTATATATAATTAATACTGACATATTTAGCAATCATTATTAGGTTAATAATAATTTTGTTGAATAAAAATCAAATAAATTGTATTCACTTTGTATTGTTTCTTGTAGTTTAGGATTGAAGATTGAAAACCTGTATATTCACTCAGTTTAAAGCGAATTTCTTTGTAGCAACAGGCAACTTCAAATTCTAACCTATAAACACGAATTTTAAAGTTTATTTTAATTTCACTTGACTTTTACGTTTATAATTATAAAAGGACCAAAGCGTAGAACATTTATAATTTTCTGATTTGTCCCCAAAGTAAGCAAGAAGCACATTTGCTGTTATATTTTTAACTTCTTGGTCTGAACACCATTTTTTAAACTCATTTTAAGTCTTTTCATAAATTTTTCTTGATTTGATTGGAAGCAAGATTAAACTTACCACAACTGCTTTTTATTTGATATGTGGTAGAGTAGAAGAAAAATCTTCACTTTTTCTTATCTTTAGTATTTTTAATTAAATGTATGCTGTATGTTAACTTCAAATATAACAGCTTTATCAGTGCCGGTATAGTAGAAAACGGTAATTCCATTCTATGGCTAATCTGCGTTGGCTTTACATATTATAAACCAAAAACAATAATCTGATTACAGTTGGTCGTGCAAAAATTTTTATATGCACCGAGGAAGTAAAGTGAGTATAATCCCTCGACTTCGTCTCGGGCAACAATTTTCATAGTCGGGATTATAACACTCACTTTACTCCCTTGGTGCATAAATAACTATTATTTCATCTTGTGATATTTGCATTTTTTATTTCTGTATTTTAAGTTATTTACCGAGTATTTAATTTGTACCGAAATTTTATCTCTACATTATATTCCATAACCTCGCCTAGAAGCTCTTCCATTTTTACGCAACTTTCTTGATGTAAAAAGGGATCACGAAATTCGAATAAATAAATCCTCTTGACGCTATTTTTGAACTACCAGTGTGATAAGTTGACTAACGGTTAGTCTCTTCGCTCTTCATATTTTTTTTCTTAAAATCTTACCTGGAATAAAAGAAAAAATAAATAAAACATACATTTTAATAATCTAAATTTTAAGAAAAAGTAAATTAGGTGACATTTTCAAACAGCAAAATTGCCGGAAGGACGCTAATATCCACCTTAATCACAGAGTCGGTTGCAACAACTCAATAGCAGCAGAGACATTGACACGTGTTTCGTCCTCATTCGGACTCATCAGTATTTAGCATGCCATACTGCTTACTCTTCGTCATGGCGTACCATGACTTGAGTTGCTGCAATCGAAATGCTGGCTTGCTTTTAAAGCAAAGACCAAACACATTCTCTGAGTGGAAGTTTAAGCGTAGCCATCTAGATATCTTTTAGGAACTAATCCAAAAAGCATAGTCCGATACCAGTGGACTAGATGGCGTTGGTTGTCGTCACCAGAATGACCAGACTCGTCATGTGTTAAAACCAATTGCTTATCAAGATAACCGAATAGGTGAAATGTGGATCAGTGTTAAGAAAAAGTAAATTAACCTAATTTACTTTTTCTTATTCGCTTATCTTGATAAGCAATTGGTTTTAATCTAAATTTTATTTTAAATTTAACATCTACAGATTAATGTTTACAATATACAAAGTATTTTGGTAAGTACCTATATGTAAATATAGGATACATTTTAATATTTAATAAATAAAATACCTCTTTTATTATGGATATTTCAGGATTGCCCCTGTTTTATCAACTCTATCAGCGCAAAACAAACTTTCAGAATTCCTAATAAAAATATTAAAAAATTCGCTCGCTCTTTTACTTTGATGCGTTAGCCCATAATCAAACTTCCATCTTTAAACAGGATATTCCAAATAGGATCAAAACGAGCACAAATACATTGTATTGGATTAAAAAGATCCTCGCTACGCAGATTGAAACTAGCAAAATTAAAATTTTAAAATGTATTTGAAACATATTTGGAGTGACTTAAAGGATATAGGAGGAGGACTTTCAACAACTCAATCTATTATAAGAAATAATAAGCAATGTACTTTTAATATACCATAATTATACTAATATAAAGCAAAAGATATTTTTCAACTGCCAAAAATAAAATAAATATTGTAATTTACGAATACCTGGATACGTGTTTGATTTATAACATCATTAATGAGATAGGAGTTGCGTAATGAGTTTTTAATTCTAGGATGATTGTGTTGGAAAACGCTCAGGAAATTCTTTTATGTAGCGATGCGTGGGCAAATAGCAAGTCGGATTAATAAATAGGCTACAGCTGTAAATTTAGACACTTTTTAAAAAACGCACGGAAGCGTTTTACATGTTATCCAATTTACGGTACTGGAAAATTAGAGCAACTTTTAATAATTCGGGTTTAATCTTTAATCTCGTGGACGACAAATATACTTAATTTCATCATTAATAAAAATTATTTTTGCCCAGTCATTTACTGCCCAACTTAAATGATCTCCAGCAAGTCTTTGCGATCTTCAATTCGTCTCTAATTAAGCCATTGCAACATTTTTACCATGTCTACATTCAATTTTGAAAACGTATTTAAAACGCTATGCTTGATTCTGATTGGTTTGCCAAATATATCATAAAATTAGAAGCATTGCGTTTTCAATCCGACTTCAATTTTGCATGTAAACGTGGTAGTTGTACGGGAAGTTACAAAAGTTTCCAGAAGACAGAAATGTGTCATTTTTTGGTTATATTTAAAATTACCCAAACCATATATCTTGGGAGTTCAGACCTCTTAATCTTCTTAAGATTCCTAAACCTTTTAACCACACCCTATACATTTGGTCTGGAGATATTTTTTGCTATAACTAATGATTTAACACCATTAATATAATCATTTTCAATTAAATATTAAAAATCTGTAAAAAAATATTTAGACAAAGGTTATTTATTTTTGACTAGATTTTGAAATTATTAAAACATTATACGTTTTCAATTAAAACCCTTTATCATTGAAATTAACACAAACATAGATATTGGCCAAAAAGTAACTTTTCCTCTTTTCAACCAAACAACTTTTATTTGAAATTATTTTTCTAAAAACCTCTTCGTTTCATCAATATTTATTTGTCTCAAGGTATTTTTAAATATTTAGCTTTAATATTTACTTTCCTTCTGGCTTTTGAAGCCTTAAAGCAATCTTCCTTTGTTTTCTACAAAAGTTGTACATATTTAAGGAGTTCAAGGTCACCTTAGAGTAGCAAAATTATGGGCCGTAAAAAACTGTACAACTGTTATTTAGTTTTATATTACTAGCCTACAAAAAAGAGTTGGGTCACAGTACCACATTATTTAAAACAACATTTTATATTCCGTGAAATTTGTCACCACGAAAATTAATCTTGACCATAAACAATGCAATAAACCTATTTCCTCATGTTTGGGATAAGAAATGGGAGTCTTAAGCTGGTAAGTGTTTTAAAAGAAAGTATCAGTTACAACATAAATAACTAAACCAAAAAAAGCAAATAAAAAAAATCACTTATTTGATGTTGATGCGGAAATTTCCCTTCCAACTCATAAAACAGTACATACAGTGGGTTAAAAAGTAGTCGTACACCTTACAAGTAACAGCTTCTATGGTCACTTTGTACTGCCTAGCAGGAGTAGAAATTACTACCTTGCACTGAGAAGGAATAAAAGGGCGGAGTAGAAATGAGTTTTAGGCAACCCTATATACACTAACAATGTATTGTGTGTTGTATGTAAATTAAACGTCAAATTTTAAAATTATTTATTATATTACTATTTTAAAAATTTCGACGTTTGAAGAAAAAATAGAATGTTTTATTCGGAGTAAAAGAACTTTCTGTGGCTCGCATGTATCCGCTGGACTCGCGAAGCTCGTCCCGCAAACCTACATCCTCGCCACAAAAAGTACTTCTTTTACTCCTAATATAACAATATACTATTTTGGTGTACGAATAGTTTTTTGACGCACTGTATGACTTACAACTAACTGTGCTTTTTGCCGAAAATATTGTTAATTGATTATTTTAATTCATGTCATATACATATGTGAGGAAGGGTGGTTACAATAAGTGTAATGTCCACTATGAGATGTGCCAATAGGGTTAATCAGTGCATGTAAATTATATCGACGTTGTGTACGTGGTACGGCACAGTAAATTGTTATATCTAATCCTTTCACAGGAAAATCAACCGTATATTCAATTTATGGATTTATGGATATTAAAGTACTATACATTTTCTTCAATTTTTGCACTTTGTACAGGTAGGTTTCTGGCTTCTCATCACTATGTAATGTTTTTTAACTGGTAAAATTGTCGATGCACTGTTTTTTGATGTATTGGAAATTTTGGTCATAGTTTTTTTCTAGTGGAGTTTTTTTTTAATTTCTTTTTTTGGTACTTTAAAACACTGCTCCAGACTTTTCTTAAAAAATTTCTTAATTTTTGGAACGCTGTAAAAAGTTTTAAAACATACTTACAACAAAAAAGCTCCACTGGAAAAAATATGACCAAAATCGCAAATATCAGGCTAGTTTCAAAATCCAGCGCTCA
The DNA here is from genome assembly GCA_963971135.1 of Stenus bimaculatus. Taxonomy (NCBI): domain Eukaryota; kingdom Metazoa; phylum Arthropoda; class Insecta; order Coleoptera; family Staphylinidae; genus Stenus; species Stenus bimaculatus. The sequence goes on from OZ020182.1 coordinate 42,296,613, forward strand.
AATTTGCCGACTATAGCCTTAAAAATTTTCTCGTTGCTGAGATGGTAGTGTTTATGTCAATTACATAAGAATCTTTTTTGAGACATTTTAGTAGATGTGTTGGAAAGGCTGGCACTAAATCACAGAGTTCATAAACAGGTGTAGCCGATATTTTTTAAACAATTTAGTCCCATCTGTTTGATAAAACCAAAATACTTATTGAGTATTTTGTCCTTGTCCAAAATCTGCATCCTTGATGGAAAAGACTAAGATTATTGAGTATTTTCTCCTCAACAAAATATTTGTAAATTCGTTTAAATTGGATAAATGCAGAGATGTCTTCAAAGGAGGATATTTTTCTACGACGAATTCTAAAACTCACCAAAATTCAATAATTTTTCGCAAATGCCTTATCATTTGCATTGTCCTCTTCGCACAAACGTTCTGGCGAGTTTTAAAATTTCACTTATGTACTGGGTTCAAAAATTCAAAGTAACGTTAGAGGGATGGAAAGGTTAGGTGACCGTATCTACACTTTTCGAACGACTATGAATGACATCATTATCAAACGGTCAAAGTAAAATAAGATATGCATTTAAGTATACAGGGTGTCCCTAAATAACTGTCACAAATTTTTTATCGTGATAGAGGAAGTGAAACTAAGAATTTTGACTCATAAAGTGTTGTGCGGAAATGCTTTCTTAAAAAGTTATACCAGTTCAAAAATTTTCAAAAAAAATATTTTTTGTAAATAAAATAAATATTATAAGAGATATTAATTCGAAATTTTCTCCACAGTTTTTTCACAGAATGATACACATTTTCGGCTAATAAAAGTTTAAAAAATATTTGCAGGGGCCTTACATGTAGGGGGGGTCATCAAATTTTTTTGATCATATCTTTTGTTTCTTTAGGTTTTTGATAATTTTAAAAGTACTAAAATAATCCTTGACCAAGGTTCTACAGAAAAGGTACTCTTATTGTATGTCGTTCCGGTGCTTCTTTCGGAGTAAAAGTAGATTTTATAATTTTTAGCTAAAAATATGAATCTAAAAAACAACTTCAAAGTAGGCTAATTTACCTAAAATATCATGTGCCAAATATGTGGGCTACTCCATATGCAAGATGCATGTCTGGTAATTCCGCATTTGAAAATCTATGCATTTTTAATATTGCAATAATACGACTAACTAACAAACACTAATTAGAAAATATTAAAGGCTGCTTAAAACTTAAAATTAACAAAATATTGTGGTAATTCGCCTACTTTGATATTTGATATTTGTATGTTTTCAGATAAATCCTAAAAAGGCTAATTTGATGATCTTTTTTAAATTCATATTTTTCGCTAAAAATTATAAAATCTACTTTTACTCCGAAACGAAGCGACATACAATAAAAGTACCTTTTCTGTAGAACATTGATCAAGGATTATTATAGTACATGTAACGTCCCTGAAAATATTTTTTAAATTTTATTGGCTTAAAATGTGTATCCTTATGTGAAAAAACTGTGGCCAAAATTTCAAATTAATATCTCTTATAATATTTATTTTATTTACAAAAAAATATTTTTTTGAAAATTTTTGAAGTGGTATAACTTTCTAAGAAGCATTTCTAGACAAAGTCAAAAATGCTTAGTTTCGCTTCCTCTATCACCACAAAAATTTGTTACAGTTATTCAGGGACACCCTGTATAATACCCTTTTATTTTAACTGGTTTGGAAGCCTGTAAATTTGTGTTTGAATGTATTTCCTAAATTTTTGGTAGAGCAAGAAAATTATGATGATATAAGAAGGAATAAATCTATTATGGTATAAATTTGTAGAAAGAGTATATATACATCCTATTTGACAAACTATATGCTTATGACTACTTCTGATGAAATTAACTTCAGAACGCATTACTAAGTGAAGACAAAGACCTACGGTTTCTAAAATTTCCCTTGTTGAGAATATGAACAAAATTTTAAATTTACAAATACTGAAAAGAAATTGAGTATACTTTTTATTTTGTTCTCTTTTTGATTTTTTTTTTTCAACATTTTAACAATTGTTTTTGTAATACTGTTATTACCTATTAAAAGAGGACGGTTTTAATTTTTGATGATAATTTTTTTTATCCCTACACACATTGGTTAAGATGTAATTAGGGATTTTGTTATTTGTGATAAAAATCCGTGACCTAAAATTCAAAAGGCTATTAACTCTAAATCAGTACTTCGGATTATGTTATCGTTTTTTCCTCTTACGATGTTGTTTTGAGGCTAATAACCTTGCAACCAGTCAAGAATCGGATCATATGTGGTCAAAACGAACACACAATTGCAAAATTTCAAAAAAAAGTTAGGGTGAAGTTTTTCGGGTGAATTAACCCTATGAACCCTCTTTAACTTTTTTGAACAACATCATAGTAAGGAAAAATATTAGGTATTCACTTTTTACATGTTTTTTTTACTTTTTGCTCCCTTTAACCTTTTTGATAACTTGTTGCGTTTAGAAGTTATGGGATAAAATAAACCACTTCAAATTTCTAAATGTCTACAAAATTAAAGAAAATTATTTTATTTCTGTGCAAAATTAGATAAAATTTGGAATGTTTTGAAGAATATAAGTTTAATTAAGAGTCTGAAAAAAAATTATGCAATTATGCAAACATTAAATTATAATAATTGCTCAAAATTTCCACCTCCAGCTAAAATACATGATTCAATCCGTCTTCTTGTTGATTGTCGAACCTGCTCAAAAATTCCTGAAGTACCTATTTCCAATTGTTTCACAAGCTGTAATTATGCGTTCCCTTAATTCGTCAATATTTTCTATTTCGCTGTTGTAGACTAATGATTTAAGGTGACCCCATAGAAAAAAATCCAAAGAATTTAAATTTGGGGAGCGAGGGGGCCAATGTTGCGGTCCTCCTCGATCTATCCAACGATTCGGATAAAGTTGATTTAGGTATTCACGAGCAATGATACTAAAATGCGCTGGAGCGCTATCATGCATATACGTCATTTGGAATCTTAATTGGTAATTAACTTCTTCCAATAAACCTGGCAGTTCATTTTCCAGAAAATTGCGATAAACTTCTGCAGTTAATCTCGCCGGTAAAAAGTATAGACCGATCAAATTAATGATCTCCGATAATTCTAGCCCACACATTAAGAGCAATCATCCCGGTGCATTTTTAGACGTTTGCTTGGGGACCCTTGGAGGCGTTGTTTCTTAATATTTTTTCATTTTCTTATAGTATAGTACATTCATCAGTCTTTCGAACGGACAGACTCAATTTTTAAGAAAGTTAAAATTATGTTAGATTCCATCAAAAAGTGTTAATTTTACACACAATTAAAGAGTGAATTAAGAGACTATAAATTAAAATATCAAAAAAGGAATCTGTCTGTTCGAAGGAGCATATATTCAACTTTGTATGTGCAAAATTTCAATTTTCTTTGTTTATTAATAACAAAGTTACAGGGGACTTTTTGAAGGTAAATCTTGCTTAAGCCTGGAAGCTGTAAGCGATTAGTGCTCAATACAGTCCCAAACTCATACGAATGATTTTTACTATCAAAATATTGAAATTTTAGTGCAAATAATCAGTTTTTGCTGTTTGCGATTCCTATGACGTCACGAAAGGAGGATTGGTCTTAATTGTTGTTGATGATGGGCTTCCGAAATTTCGAGTGGGTTTTCTTCAGCCCAAGTGTGGTTATTATAAAAATTCATAATGGTGTCCCTGGAGAAATTAGCTTCATCAGTAAAAAAGATTGTAGTTACAAATAGAGGATTTTGTACAATTCTTTATTGAAGCCATCTACAAAAGGTAAGTCTTTGGGGAAAATCGCGTTGCAGGCTTCTGCTCTTGCCTCCACTCTTTGAATATGGTATGGATATAATTGATGAGTTTTTAATACCCTCCATACAGTGGTACTACTTATGTCTAATAAGGAAGCATTTTTTCTTGTGCTCGTATTAGGATGTTTGTCAATTTCATTAAGCACTGCTTTTCTATTTTTGGTGTTCTAACTTCACGTGGTCGGCCGTTATGTACATTATTTTTTTTGGAAACTTCCATTTTCTCGAAGATGTTGATGAAGATTACTAAATATCTTATCAGATGGTAATATCCGATTGAAATAACTTTGTCCATACAGACGTCTTGCTTCCAAAGAAACACCATTAGCAAGGCCATAACAAAAATGCATGTCCCACATCTCTGCATTTGTCTAAACCATTTTAAAACTTTGAAATAAGCACTTTACATTTAATGTTATTCTCAATAACTGGGCTCCATAAATGTAACAACAAAATTCATATGTATTTCATTTTTTGAAAAATATTCACATCTGTCTTTAATTGTGCATATTTTATTTGTGGACATATTGAACAATGATTATGTACTACACAATGGCGTAGACATTGTGACATAATTTCAAAACGCAAAAAAATCTTTCTTAAAAGGTTTAAAACACATGCAAGTAAGTAATTTCAACACCCCGTATTTCTAAAATGGAGGATTTTTACATACATTATGTAATTAAACTTTGTATTCTTCTAAACATTCCTAATTTTATCTTTTTTTTTGCATAGCAATAAAATAAATTTAATTTTGTAGACATTTAGAAATTTGAAGTGGTTTATTTTGTCCCGTAACTTCTAAACGCCACAAGTTATCAAAAAGATTAAAGAGAGCAAAAAGTTTAAAAAAACGTGTGAAATTTTTCTTTTATTACTATGATGTACAAAAAATTTAAAGAGTTAATTCACCCGAAAATCTTCACCCTAACTTTTTTTTAAATTTGCTAATTCATCTCATGTGCAAAATTTGAGCCAATTATTAATAAAAATGTAGATTTTATGTTAAAAAATGAGTAAACTTCAATACCCTGCATTTCCTAAATGGAGCATTTTAGCGCAAAAAATTATTCTTACTTTTTGTCTTAAAATTGGTCCAAAAACCCATTCCTAGATTATTCGACACTTGTTCGGAAACATCCTGTATAATTGGAAAAGATGTAGTGCTCATAAAGAAAACAATAATATTAAGATGTATCACTAATAGTTAATTTTGAAAGTTTAAAGTCAAATATTTCCATTTAATTACATTGATACAGAAAATTAAAGACTTCTTATTAATAAACGTTAAAGCTCATGCTGGCAGTAAAAACGAATAAGTGAAAAGCTTGTCTTAGAATGTTGTTCGTTCTTTCGTACGTGCTTACTTCTTGAAACTACACACCTGGAAAAAATGTAGGGATATTCATCGTATTGGGCCTAAATCACATCCATTTTGATTTTATTTTAAATAAAATAACTTAAAATAAATAACCGCAATAAAATTGAGCAGCTGTTGTAGATTTTTATTCTTCTTTTGTGTTTTTTATTTATCCAACCAAATTTGCAAAAAAATGCATAAATAAACGTAAACTAAATTTGAGTTTAGTGTAGTTTTAACGTGCCGTTGAAGATGTTTCTATTCTTTTCCACTGCCATTATTGCTGTACGTTATCATGGAGAGACAACCTTTATCAAGAAACCAAATGTTAAGAGCTATTGGAATGCTTGAGGCCGGCTTGCGCCAAGTTGATATTGCGCGTGCATTGGGCACTACTCAAAGTGTAATTTCGCGACTTTTTTCTCGTTAGCGTCAGACTGGGAATGTATGCGAGAGGCATACAGGACGAAATAGCAGTACCACAGAAAATCAGGATCGTTTTGTGCAATTATCTGCGAGAAGCGAGAAGGATTACCGCCCGAGATTTACAAATGCAGCTTCAAGAGGTTCATGGAGTTCAGGTGACAACCAGGACTATCATTAACAGATTACACGAAGATAACTTCAGATCCAGGAGACCATTGAGGTGCCCACCATTAACACGTGGAAATCGCGGAGCTCGTTTAACTTGGGCTGAGGAACATGTTTTGTGGGATAATAATCAATGGAGTAATATTATTTTTTCTGACGAGTCGCGATTTGGGCTTTATCCAGATTCAAGACGTGTTAGAGTGTGGAGAACTCCTGGCAATAAGGCAAGATTGCAGATTGTGCAGGAGGTGCATTCTTACAGAGGTGGTTCTATCATGATTTGGGCCGGAATCAGTATCGGGGGAAGAACCGATCTCGTTTTGGTGGAGAACAGCCTCAACAGTGATAGGTATATAAGAAATATTCTTGAACTAATTGTCCTTCCATATGCAGGAGCAATTGGAGAAAATTTTAACTTAATGCACGATAATGCTCGTCCACATGTTGCAGCGACGGTACATGAATTCTTGTGGGTCAATTCAATCGAAGTTCTAGCATAGCCTGCTCAATCCCCTGACTTAACCCGATTGAACACGCATGGGATATTCTTAAAAGAAGACTTAGAAGTAGGGCTGATATTTTTCAAAACCGCCGGCAACTGTTTGAAGCTCTCCAAGAAATTTGGCGAGAAATTCCTCAACCTGAGCTGAATGCTCTCATTCTGAGTATGCAAAGAAGATGCCAAGCTGTGATTAATAATCGAAGAGGGCATACTGATTATTAGGTTTACTTTTTTAAGGCTAATATATTTTTTCTTGGATTTTCATTTTTTGTCCTTGTATAGTTCTTAGGTTATCGATATTAATTTTTAACAATTTCTTTTGGTTTATGTTAAATAAAAGAAAATTTATTTAAAAACATTATTATTAATATTTATTTCATAAAATAAAATAGCGATAAAAGCCCCCAGGACCCAATATGAGAAATATCCCTAGATTATTTCCATGTGTGTATAAACGTTCGTTTTATTTAGGACAATATCAAAGAAAATAATTATTTTGGTAGCAGTATCAATTGTTTATTGATTAGTAGTATGTAATTTTAGGTTATTAAAAAAATAATTTGTAACTTTCATAAATTTATATTTGAAAGTGATTTTTATTTAAGTTAAGCTTTTGAAAATTGAGATGATATTGCTTTACTTGTAGCAAATAGAAAATAAAATTACAAGTAGTAAGTAAACTGCTTAAAATGTTCGGAAGAGCTTCAAGTAACAATTTTGGCAACTATCCGAGACGTAGGAAACTAAACTCGTTACTAGACAATTTGTTCAAACTATTAGCAATTATTTACAACAACGAACGTGTACATAATAGAACCTTAAAGAGCGGAGCTTAATGGGAAGGCTGACCGCGGCCGCATAAATCATCAGATAAGCACTCTTCTTCCTCGTAGTCCTCGCAAACTTCGCCATGTTAATTAAATTGCCGCGCGCGCGATACTTAATTAGCAGCAGCACTCGCTCTTCCAACATTTATATTTTATGGAGGGGAAAACCGAAAGGTATCTCTAAACTGATTATGGCGATATTAATTAAGCCGCTACCCTAATCCGTTTTTCACCATATACTCTTTATTGGTAACCTAAAACACAACTAACAAGTAAATCACTAAAACAGTAATTCTCTCTAAAAACTCCTCGATGATTTTCACAAGTCGTAAAAATAATCTACATTCAGGGGATCGTTTCGTATAAAAAGGAGGGACCTTTGATTCGGCGAGATGTATCGATTTGTTTTAATAATGCAAGGCGAGCACTGAACGAAATAACGTCACGAAATGAAACATCAATTATGCATTCGGTTACGCTTCAACTGAAGGTGATCGTTAAGTAATAATAAAGTAAAATGCGCGAAAACAAAACTCGGGATTTTCACGAAAGGTATGTTGCCTTGAATTAATGTCTTACTCGAACTTTTAAGCTAAAGGAAAAGCAAGTAGTAGTAGCTATGGGAGTTCTACACTTATTTTTTTTTTCTAAGTCCGTGACCTTGGGGGATAGTCGTCGAATTGTGCGAGTATGTATGACCTTGGGTAGATAAGGTTGGGTGTGTGATGTCTGCTCGTGGATCTTGCGGTTTTGTCTGCAGACTGACACGTGGTGTCCTTGTGTTGATAAGAGTCTCATCTTGTGGTTTTTAGTAAGTTTTTCGATGTTGAAAACGGTCATCTTGTTTTTGCGGTTTTGTCCAAATCAAGTGAATATTGTGTAAAAATTAGATAAGAGGTGATAAGAGTTTCGGTTTACACGAACCTGCAGCATTCTGTTTCCTACATGTTTGAACAAGTTTTGCGTGGTCTTGTATAATATTTTTTAATTGTTTACAATTATGCGACGCTGAAAGTATTGATAAGCATTGTGGTAGGTCTGCTTTTCGCGTAATAAACTGATATGAGTCATCCGATGTCTGCAGCTGTATTTTGCCTGTGCGAATTAATGGTCTTTGTTAAGAGCGCTTGTGATAAGACACCTTTGAGGTAAAAGTGAAGGATGTTTATAAAAGAAACAAGTAAATATTTTATACAATTTATATTAACTCATAATATTTGTTTAAATAATAACAAAAAATTATACACTATGTAGGCAATTAATAATACATTGAAGTAGGTTTGTACAACGACGTTTACAAGTTCTTCGTGGAAGCTCCCAAACTACTTGTTCCTTGAGTGTCTGCATCATGACTATGTTGCTTATTAAATTCTTCTTCCAAATGAGTGATTTTTTGGGAGTAAAAACCAAAATTATCCTTCAGAGTTTTAGAGACATCGATTGCTAAATCAGAAATCTTAGAATCGACGTACTTCTTAAAAGATATTGCCCACTGATTTATGTTATCATCGACGTATGTCTTATTATCAGTGGAGAGCTTATCTACTTTCTCATCAACATAAGCCTTACTGGAGGCGTCTAGACTATTCAAAGGATCGCCGATATTAGTAAGACGTTTTCTTTCAATATCAAAGTTTTGTCCGTCTTCAGCCAATTGGAAGCCGATACCTGGAGGTCCTCGGGAACCCCGTTTAGATATTTTTGAAGAACCAAACTTGCTGATTGACATTTTGTAAATGATTGTACTAAGCTAGTGCAACCTATATTTATAGGGAGAGACGAATTCATCCCATATTATGTATGCAACTAGAATAAGAGGCAGTGATTTTATAGGAAAACAGTGAAAATACAATTAAAAATTTATTTAAATAAAATGTACATATTTATTACATGGAAAAATAACTAATTTACAAGATTGCGTACTATTCCCGAAAGAGGCGTGTATTCCACTACAGCATCACTAATGATAAGACAGTAGGCTGTTATATCTTCACTAAATGCAACTATTGCTTCCATTTCAATTTTTAGATCAACTGATGATGTTTTTATGCTCTCGTTTTGTTTTGAACAATCAAAAACATGAAGCATGTGTCCCTTGTACTTGATGTAGTCAAAGAGTGGCTCATTTATCTTTCTTCCATAATAACTTGATTGAAATTGACTATAGTTATAGTAGGCAACTGCATAATTGTCCAATAAAATATTTAAATTCATGTTGTCGTAGGGATAGCAATCGGAGTTAAGGTAAACCTTAATATTTTCAATGTTCACGTGATCAAATTGAGAGGAGTCTTTATTCGCAACATCTTTTTTGTTATTATGGAAACCAACTATAATATACCGTGGTCTTTCGAGGTTATTCGAAGTCTTTACATTCCAAATCTCCTTTCTAGTTTTTCTTAGACCAGGAAGTTCCATCAATTGCCACTTGCGAAAAGGTATTTTTATCGGAATGTCTTCACTTAGCTTACTCAACATTTCTAATTTTAATTCGTCGTTTACCAACACATGAGCTATATGCCATTCAACTTTAGTGATTTGAAACTTATGCCCCGCTGTTCCTTTATAGGCATTTAAATCTGTTCTTGAGCGATTTAGAATTAGTTCTTGTTTCGCATTTATAATAATTTTGCGATAATCTTCTGCGAATCCCATAATCATTTTCAGAGGAATGCATGCGTAAAAATAGGTTTTATCTCCGAAATAATTTGAAGTAGTTGGACACCATCCTGCGATATTTAATTCTTTTGATTCTCTCTCACCAAGCGATACATATCCCTTCATTGTAGACGTAATACCTGGGTCCCTTATTTTTTCAATCTCCACACCATTAAGTTCATATCGAATTTCTTCGAATAAAAACATATATGCATTGTTGATTAATTTAAATTCCAAAGTTTCTCCGGCTCCAACTGTTGGTTTGATAATGTTTCCCTCGATGTGAATATAACTTTCGCTGGGTAAAGTATATAAATCCTGGTTTTGTATGAATATTCTAATTTCATCATTATTTCCAAAATTTTGTGTTCTCGGCAGATAAGTATGATATTCTTCTTTGATGATCGATTCATCGTAGACAACATCCTTAAATATTTGTAGTTTTGACATGATAGCCGTGAGCTTTAAGGAGATTAACACTTTTAGTTGTTAACGCCTTGATATGCTTCTTCTTAATGAATGGGGACCTTCCGTTGCTTGGCCTTTTATACCCTTCCTCTGACTCGGTAAAATCAATCCCCATACTTAGGCGATTTTTTGCAACTCTGCTCTAACAATTATTTGTTCGTTTCTAAAATTTACAAGACAATCGTCCTGATCTAAAATTCTAATTGTAATATTACTAATAGTTTTAGTGTTTACTGGAACGTAAAGAATATTGCTCGGTTCAATATTTAAAGCATAGCCTGGATCAACTGCAGGCGGGAATTCAAATAATATATGTGTTAATTTATTATTGTAATAAGCTCCTGTAACAATATTACACTCCACTCTAATGAGCGATACTTTATTTATTTGTACTGGCTGGTCTGAAGAATGGACTTTCCCCGCTTTTAACAAATCTTTACCAGAAAAACCCAATAATTTTCCGAGCGAGTCTTTTGGTTTAAAATCAATATCGTATATACTAAACAGTTCACACTTAAGAGTATTATGGTTGGGCTTTAAACTGATAATTTCGTCAGATTGTTTATTTTTTATGCCTTCACTGCTTGCAAGTAAAACTAGCTCTTTTTGCAAATACTTTTCAATATCTTTAATTTCATACGACCCTGAAGGAATCGTTATCGAAGATGTTCCAAAATAAAACTTATTGCTGCCCTCTTCGATGTTGGGTATGGTATTATAGGTGTAAATTCCTCGAAGTCCTAATTGATATTCAGATACTGGGTTTAAGTCGATTGTTGGACAGTAGGTTTCGCTTAACACGGATGAATATCCTTTCAGAGTAAAAGTCGTAGACATGACTGAAGTTTCTTGCTTAAGTCCCTCCTATTTATAGCAAAAATTCCAAGCACAGATGACCGCAATTCCATGTACCAAACGTTTGATGTCTCTCGTGGTTATAGACTATCTCATCACCATTAAAATATTTCAAAATTTCCTTTGGTGGGGGTAAGTTGCCAAAACTATCGAAGTATTTCACTTGATTACCTTGTTTTCTGTACGCAACCCAGTGAGTACCGGGTCCTTCGACTGAGTCTAAATTAACAATACCACATTCGTTTCTGAGGGGTCTTCTTGGTAGCGTATCACGCATAAATACTCCCCTAAAATGTTTTATGTGGTGAGCGAATTCAAGAATGTCGATGGAAGTGAGGGCTCGTCTGGGAAGCGTCTTTATTAGTTTTTTTGATTTTTTAAATATAAGCCCAACCCACGGCGGTAGGGTTTTAGAAATAGACCATTACCGCTTTTTCCCAAAGCAATCGCTTCCATTGTCTGATTGTGACGCTGTGCCTCTTCTAAATTTTTCTGTGCTTTTTGAGTATCCAAAACCGTTTTCGCCACACCAGCAGCGCCACCTGTCAACGCTCCCAATGCACTAAGTCCAGCAAATATGGGTATAAGTGGTAAGATTCCACCAGTTTTAGGAACGGGTATAACTCTCGGAGTTTTAATCTGCTTTTTACCACCAGCATCTCGAACAGCAACTTTAGCAGCAGCTAATGCAATATGGGCCCCCTCCTTAAGTAATACTTTATTTGGGTTATTTTTGAGGTTTCGTAGACCTTTTATTGATTGTTTTGCTTTTATAAAAACCCCATTTCTAAGGGATGTTGTTTTCGGTTTAACACCCATACCCAATTTCCTCTTAATTTTCATTGTTGTGGCTATCGCTAAAGCGTTTGTCTTTTCACCAATCTTTGCGTCTCTTGATTTAAATCTGTCCCAAGCCGCAATTTCCAACTGTTTGTCTGCTTTGTGACGTTCACTCAAATCTTTATTCCTCGAATAGGATATGTCGTGCTGTTTGCAAGCCGCGTCCAATGGATTAATCCCCAAATCTCCTCTCTCTAAACGTTTTTCTAGTTTTGTACCAGGACCACAATACTGATAACCTGGAATGTGCAACTCTATAGGTAATTTATTTATCATAGAGTTGATGATGCCTCTTCCGCTGTACGATGACATTTAAACGTTTGTCCTTACGGTCGCTATATATATAGGTGTCGGATCTGCAATCCGTTTTATTACAATGAAGACTGTCAAACAGGAACGATCCCTGTCAATATTAAACTTGGACAAGTACTTTGAAATAAAGACTACTGAGAAAAAACATGGCGCCTTACTACCAAATTCAATTAGAGGAATTATATGTGGCCCATCAAACTGCGGCAAAACAAATGTGATGTTAAGTTTACTGTTTGAACCCAACGGTTTAAAATTTAATAATTTGTATGTTTATTCCAAGTCACTATATCAACCAAAGTATCAGTTCTTAGAAAAAATTATGCATGCATTACCTGAAATTGGGTTTTACCCATACAAAGAGAATACAGAAATTATAAGTCCAAATATTGCTAAACAAAATTCAGTTTTTATCTTTGATGATGTGGCTTGTGATAAGCAGGCGAAGATTAGAGAATATTTTGCTATGGGACGCCACAAAGATGTGGATTCCTTTTACCTATGTCAAACGTATAGCTACATCCCCAAGCAGCTTGTAAGAGATAATACCAACTTTATAATTTTGTTTAGACAAGACGATACTAACTTAAGGCATATTTATGATGATCATGTTGGTAGTGACATGAAGTTTGAAGAATTTAAACAATTATGCTCACAATGTTGGTGTGAAAAATTTGGTTTTCTTGTAATTGATAAAGAAAGTGACATTTACGGTGGTAGATATAGGAAATATTTAGACAATTTTTTTGTTTTAAAAACATAACATAACCTATAAAACAATTAATAAGCTGATAAAAGCTGTTCCTGATCTGATAAAAGCTGTTCCTGACCTGATAAAAGCTGTTCCTGACCTGATGAAAGCTGTTTCTGACCTGATAAAAGCTGTTCCTGACCTGATGAAAGCTGTTCCTGACCTGATAAAAGCTGTTCCTGACTTGATGAAAGCTGTTCCTGACCTTTGTTGCAAACGAAAATCTATAAATATGTTAAAAATAAGCTTAAGTGATTAGTATAGTCTTATCCTTTGAACAATAACCTACTCGGTGTAAACAAGATGAGTACGGATGTTAAGCGACGAATAATAGATATTAAAAATATTATAAGAAAAAAAGCTCTTGCCTTAAAATTAGGACGATCTGATGCAGAAGAGCAACTGGTTCGATCTTATAAACCAATTTTAGAGCCATTAAAAAAAATGTTACATCAGTCAGACAAACTTTCTCTTAAAGCTGAACCGAAAGAAGAACCGACAGATGGACCGAAAGAGGAAAATCTTAGTGAGCAGCAAGTTGAAGAAAATAAAGTAAGGACTTCAAGTTATAAAAGAAAGGCTGCTTATAAATACAAAGCTCCCGTAAAATCACTTAAGCTACATGATGTAGCTGATAATTTGATGGAACTTGATGAAGGACATGAAGCAGAAGGTTCAAATGTAAATGAAGACGATAATGTTTTCATAGAAGAGAGACCATATTATCAATCATTTATTGATGATATTGATCCAGTAGTTTACGATAACTATTTAGAGCAATATGATCCCCTTCCTAGAGAATACATTGAAGGTTTGTTCAAAGATAAAGAAGATAGGTTTGATACTACTTATGGCATAGTATATAATCCTAATATCGAACAGTGGAAACTTGGTAAATCAGTTGTTCAGTTGAAAGGACCCGATCTGATTGTCGATAATAAGCAATATAAGGGCACTCGGGGACTTTATGAACTTATATTTAAAAAAGATCCTGAAGGATTTAATGATGATGACAAAGCACAATATAAAGATTTACTACAAAGGACCGCGGCGCTGAGAAGAGATAACGATCCACTTCAACAGATAAAAGGATCTAAATCATTTAAATATCAGCAAATAATAAAACCCATATTTGCTGAACCTGCTCTTCCAAACCCATTTCGTACTTACAGCGGTCCATTAACCAGATCGATAAGAAATAGAACTGGAACAGGTTTTATGAAATTAACACAAAAACCATTGGAATATGTTTATTGGGACGATCCAAATGAACTGGTAGAACGCTTGTGTCTATTACTTGCCTCGAAACAGGCCGGTAATAACTCTCATAACAATGAAATTCAGCGTATCGAGGAAGAACTCAGGGAGGCTTCTATAATTGTATAAATACTGGCATTTCGATAAATTTGCATCATTATTTGGTAAACTGTCATAGCACACACCAACACTCTGATAGAAATGACAAACGTAAAAAAAGACATTGTAAACGAACTTCACAAGCCAGCTCGAAGGAAATTTCTACGTCGCAGAACAATAATAAAAGGATTGGATGATCTTTGGCAAGCAGATTTAGCAGAATTCCAACAGTACGCCAAAGAAAATAAAGGACATCGATACATTTTGGTTGTAATTGATTGCTTTTCCAAATATGTATGGACAAAACCGCTAAAAGATAAAACTGGTCTAGAAGTTACAAAAGTGATGGAAGAAATTCTAATGACCGGCAGAAAGCCTTTAAATTTACAAACCGATCAAGGTAAAGAGTTTTATAATAAAAACTTTACTCAACTTATGAAAAAGAATGGAATAAATCATTATTCAACCTTTAGCACAATGAAAGCATCAATTGCCGAACGAGTTATTCGTACATTAAAAGAAAAAATGTATAAGCATTTCAGTTTACTGGGAAAATATAAGTGGTATGATGATTTGTCGAAAATTACAAAAGCTTACAATGAAACGAAACATCGAACAATAAATATGAAACCTGTCGAGGTCACAAAAAGTAAAGAGCAATATCTATTAAATACTGTTTACTCTCATATAAAAATAGCTGACAAAGGAAAATTTAAAGTTGGCAATATTGTTAGAATAAGTAAACATAAAGCTATTTTTGACAAAAGTTACTTTACAAATTGGACCACTGAGTTATTTCGTATAGCAGAGGTGAAAATTACCACCCCTGTTACATACTTATTGGAAGATATGAATGGTCGACCCATCCAGGGAGCATTTTACTCTGAAGAACTACAAAAAGTCAAACATCATGATGCCTACCTTGTCGAAAAAGTTCTTCGAAGAAAAGCAAATAAAGTCTACGTAAAATGGTTGGGACTTGATAAATCACATAATAGTTGGATTGATAAAAATAATGTTTTATAATGTTTTTAATAAATTAATTATCTTATAAAATCTGTAGAGGATAAATGAAATAAAACATTTAAAATTTTAACAAGTTTATTTTATTTAATAACAAAAAATACCAAAAATACAAAAAATATTAAAATAAAAAAAATATAAAAAAAATATTAATCCAGCTCCATAATACTGTAATGGCCCCAGGGAAGTGTGTTGTGCGAATGCGGTAGCAGATATCTTTTATCGTCATACGGGCTTAGGGAAATCTTCTTTTGTCTCACCGTATATACTTGATGATCGAAGGAACGTATCGAATTTTGTTCATGCGAAAATTCTATTCGCTCCATCAGACATCTTTTATAGTCGTCAAAAGAGATCTTGTTTTTGACGACGTAGGATTTAACGCCCTTCGCCTTTTTTACGCACGGATTTTTATTTTCTGGCACATAATACGCATACATTTTTGCCCTCAGCCCAATATATTCCGTCATCACCTTACCGACGTTCTCGTCCTTCATCAGACCCGGCACTTTTTTGTTCACACGAGGCATATCATAAATATTATCAGAAGGATAATCGGACGTATCAAAATAGTGGAGGTTTTCCTTCATGTCCGCATAGATGTCGGCTGTTTCAATTTTATAGAACAACGAATCCGTATCACCATAGAGCGCCATACATTTATCGCCGTACTTGGTCTTCATATACCCATAGTGAAACTGATATAGTATGGTCTTTGAGATATCTAGTATACACATGCCCACGTATATGGGTTTATTGAAGACCACCTCCGTTTTAAGCATTTCGACGAGAACCAAATCATCGGCTATTATACGGCTGCGATAAAAGTTCGGCGCTGACACGGCATTTTCCACTCCGTACCTTCCTTCCCATTTTCTTAACACTTTTATTATCCTCCTATTGCGAACATTTTCCATCGTTTTTCCAAATACCGCGTTGTTCATCAACTTGAAATAATTTTTTCCGAAGTCGGTTGTTGCACTCTGACGCAACTGTGTGTTTAGGTCGATGTACTTTTTCAGCCATGCACTCTGTTCGAATTGGAGTACTCGATGAATGTTTGTTAGCACAAGCCCATTTTTTAAATATTGTTGTAGGTTCATATAGTGGATGACGTACTTATTTTTGGGTAAGAGGGTTGCCAACATTTTTTTACATTTTCCGCCGGGTGGTAGTCCGAGTTCGGGTGCCATGGGAAGATCGGCTTGTACGTCGTGGATGTTTACGGGATACTCTAAATCCACTTCCAAAATGTATCCACGCGGACTGTCGGCCGGCACATTTAAAAAATAGTCCGCTTGAAAGCCTGCTGGTGATTTATCCATCCATTCTAAGCGCCCATAGGGCAAATGTTGACTCATCGCCCACGAGTACATCGCATTTATATCGTAGTACATGAGATACGATGATGGTTGTGATGGATCGTAATCTTCCAAGTATTTGTTGTTGGCCTTTGCGTATCGATGTGTGCATTGTGTTAGTCCTCCTCTAATTCCCTTCTCCAAAAACATTAAGATCTCTACGTCCTGTATCATATCGAGCTCCACCTTCGTACATTTTAACATTGCATCCCAACTCAGACCGGGCGCGGAAAAATAATGTGCTGGATCAAGATGGTGGTTGGTTAAGCTCTGATCACGAAAACATTCGAATATATCGGCCAACAGCAGCACGTCCGTTTTTAAATACAGATCCGAGTACTCGCCCAATGTTTGTACTTTGAATTCGCTCCAGATCTTTTGAGCATGTTCGTATTCGTCCACCGATAAATCGCTATCATAAATTTTACTATGAAAAGATGTTATGGGTGGAAGTGTTTCTTCCTCCAATCGCTCTAAACCATTAATGTAGTCATACGGAAATACTCCCTTTCTCGTTAGAAGGCTGAATTTTTCCGCGTCCAAGTACTTAAATTCTCTCCGGAGTATAGGTTTTTCTTTCAAATCTTTGGCTAATTTGTCCAATGAAGACGCCATAAATCGAAAAGAATCACAAAATTTGAATGTTATGCAATTCTCGTCATGTCCTACGCTTTTAATCATCCCAATAAAGTTTTGTGTGTTGTGCGGTATTATGGATAATTTTCCTTGCCAATTCTGTCGGACTACGTCGTTCATTAAAAAGTGAGCATCATAACCGCTGAAATTGTGAAAAACTACGGAAATGATGCGACTATCTTGATAATTTAAATTGCATTCGTTATGGGCGGGACCACGATAACGTCCTGTGAAGTGACAATGATCTCGCACTCTAACAGCATCTTGTTGAAAAGGGTTTTCGCAGATATGGCATTCCTTAGCTTCAACGAACGCAATTTTTTGTTCATCCGTTAAATTATCCATGGGTATGGGACATTCATATACAGTCGTAACGTTCTCGGCAATATCGTAGAGCTCCGCACATAGCCATTCTCCGCAATTTGGTCCTCTATATTGTCGATAGTACGACAATGTATCATCGTAGGTACATTTTAAATAATATCCTACGCTAAAGGGCTCATGTTTTTGGTACTTTCGGCTATTTTCCCCACACCTTTCATCGCACTCCTTTAAAATACACTCAAAATCGGCATATATTATGAAAGGAACCTTTTCTTTATTTTTATAATTTACAAATTTCACCTTTCCATTGGGTATCAACTTAATTTTACATTCGTTCATTTGACCACATCTTTCTTCGTGCTCACTTAGCTGAATTTCGGTGGTGAAATAATGTAAACACCTATCACAAATGAATTTCACACCATGGTGTTTACTTAATTGGGATGATACTAATCGTGAAAGATTTTTTATCCACACATAATGATATTGGACGAGATCAACATCACCATCCTCCTGCAGATCCTCCTCTTCCATCGTCTTGTACTTGTCCGCCACCATTAATAAATTTACATGTGCATTTCTTTTTTCTTCACTCAAGTAGGATGGTTCCACCGAATAGCCCTTCTTCTTTAGTTTTAATACATATACATTTATGGAAATATTATTGTTTTTTTCAAACAAATAAATTTTTTCCCTTTGCATCGGGAACGTAATTCCTTCCAAATTTAAAACTTCCTTATAATGTGGATACGAAGAGGTTTTTTCGATGTTGTGCTTGGCAGGATAAAGGGCGGACACCACTGCCCACGCAAAACATGCGTTATCCATATTTTTAATATTTACACATGCTTTCTTACTTTTTACTTGAGGGGGTAGGGGTACATATGATGCCGCCCTTAGAGGCACATGTTTATTAATATTTAGGGTTAAACTAATAATTTCATCTAACGCCCAGCCGCTTTCCTTCTCTTGAAATTCTTCCAATTCCGTAATGATCGGCAACAATATATTGTCAGCATACCATGTGACCAAGTCGGTATCCCGGCTTATCACTGACGGCATTTTTGAATTTATATACTTGACGTCTTCAATCTCTTCGCCGGTGGTACTCAACCTAATAAATTTTCCACAAAATACTGCGTGCACTTTAAAAAAGGGTTCCTTTCTCAAGGCGTTTTTGAATCTCAACATACACATCTTCGCACAATCTTCCATAAATACAATGGGATCCTTGTGTCCCAAATTTACTATAACCCCCGTACGCATCCTTCCATTAAAAGCAGATTCCATTTCTTCCCACTTAATGAGAGCAGACTTCCTCGCTCTAACATTAACGCCAGCGCCTCGATGTAATTTTGTTTTTAATAGCGTGCGACAACTTATTATATTAGCGATGGATGCTAACATACCCTGTTTTGTACCAACGGCAATCACTTTTTTTAACCCACGCCTTATTAGTCGTATATTTTTGGAACAGTGTTTCATAATCCTTTTAATATTAATAGGATTATCATCAACAGCTTCAACCAATTTTCGGCTAATGTTAGCCAAATTTTGGGCTGTTGTCGCGAGCAAAACTGACTCCATTGTAAATTATTAACGTTATTCTGTCGAATGTATAAATCAGACTGATGCTGCGAACAAATTGTTCTCTCTTTTATATAACACCTAAGTCGTTGATGAGTAAACGTCTAGACGCACCGCAATTAGCAAAAACCGCAAAATGCAGCTGGTCTTCGCGAGTCGCTTAATTATTAGCAACAGTGATTCATACGATGTAAATAAGTCGCTCTTATCAACAAATTAAAACACTTTCATGAAAAATCTTGTTAAAACATGTAGGAAACGGTAAGGTGCAGGTGCAGTGGAACCACATGCTTGATCATAACACCAAAATTTACTAATTCAAGAAACCACAAGACTCTTATCAGCACAAGGGCATAATGCAGACCTACCACAATTCTTATCAATACTTTCAGCGCCGTACTATTATTACTCTACAAACAATTAAAAAACCACAAGATGAGACTGTTATCAACCCAAGGACACCACGTGTCAGTCTGCAGACAAAACCGCAAGATCCACGAGCAGACATCACACACCCAACCTTATCTACCCAAGGTCATACATACTCGCACAATTCGACGACTATCCCCCAAGGTCACGGACTTAGAAAAAAAAAATAAGTGTAGAACTCCCATAGCTACTACTACTAAAGCAAGTACTTCAAATTTTAGAAAAAACTTTTTCGTAAATATTTACTCAGAGATTTATAGGAAGGATATTATACAGGGTTGGCCAAATCCATAAAAGTGGAAATTGGGTATTTTATAATATTTACTACTTTATGGGTATAGACAGAAGAAGCATCTTTTTATCTTCTTTAGACTTTTGGTAAAAAAATTATCTTTTCTTTTCTAAATCGCACTCTGGGCTAATATCATAAAATTTCGACTCTGGCGTATTTTGATTATTTCTGGAAATCTTGTAATAACTCTATATTTTACAAGGTACAAATTTTAGTTGGGACACCCTGTATATAGCAATTGATACTTAGGGGAACCTGGGGCGGAACAGAGTACCGGTGCAGAACGGGAAAGTGGTGGGGTGCTCGCTACGGACGACGGAAATACGCGAGGTTTGCGCAAAACGTTTGATTCGCCGTGCTGCGTAAACGAAGTGGCCGATGTAAGTATCACATTGTGATTAGTTTGGATTTTAATGAATGTTGGAGAAAAAGTTGCAAATTTTAATTTTTATTCTGCGACACCAAGGTAACACTATACACTATTCCCTCTTCATCTACATTGCATATTTGTTTCAACATACTTTTGATTGACTAAAAGCGCAAAAACAGAAATCACGTCGATTCCGATTCTGATTCAGATTTTGACAACCGGCGTTGTATTTACAACACAAACCGAAGTATCCTCTGACCACAATTCTTGAATTACTAGTGCAAATGATTTATTTACATTTCACTTACATGAAAAACTTCAGTGAGATAATTATAAAAGACGCTTTGTATTTTCGAGACATTGTATCATAGAATTCATAAAACAGGTGTTTCCAATATATTTAAGCCATCTAGTCCCAATTCATTGATTATACTAGTACAGTTATTCATTACTTTCTCCTCATCCGAATTCTTCCTGTTTGAGAAATTAGTGATGTTGTTATAGTCTTGAACGATTCCTTAGTATCATTACCTCCACCATAAATACTTAGAATTACTGTTTTTACTTTTCGCCTTTTTCCTGTAACATTGTTCTTGAGATTCATTTCAAAACTGCCTTCATTGCCACTGGTAAATTTTATGATCTTTGACAATCGTTAATCTATTTCATTTTTTTTATTATTTTTCTATGAATCTACAAGTATAATATTTTTATTATTTAGGATGTAAAAATTTCAAGCAGTCCTCTAGAATATGGAAGAGAATTTAATATAAAAGCTGCATATCCTCTAAGTATTTCTATGCTATTTTTTTTAAATTCAATATTCTCTCGTAATATATCAATTCTTTTTTTTTTCTAATTGAATTAATAAATGTTTTAGATTCTGATCCCCAAGGTCCAAAAGGTACAAAAAGTAATAAAATTGAACCTATCTTTTAAACATTGGTATTTTAAATTCTTGTTTCTTTCATCTTCCATAGCTGCCCTTCCTACATCTTTTAGGGAATGTACTAAATTGGAGTCAGCTAAGATTTCAACACAAGTTACATCCCATACTAATGAATTTCCAAATTTATAAGCAGTTAGTGTCTTTCCATCTAGTAATTTTCCATCTTCCCTTGCTAGTCCCGTAGTTTCTAAATCATTGATACCAGCTTGACGAATATAACGACCTACAAACTAATTCAATATGACCAAAAACATCACTTCCACAATGACAAATATCAGGAAAAGATAGTTCTACACCAATAGGTAATTTCACAAAAATTGTCCTCATCTAAAAGATTTCCAACAAAAGGAATTGGAAGATTTTATTAAAACTTGATAAAATACCAGGTGAAAATAGTATTTTATTAGAATCAAATGTGGGCTTTTTGTGTTGAATACGTATGAACCACAGAAAGGCTCCGAATAAAACATCCCATTTTCTCCTCAAAACAAACTACGATCGAAGTAAATTGAACTGTGGCCAAAATATGGCATTAGCAGATTTGTCTATGGACATCAGCTCTTATTAACTAGGTAAAAAAATGAGGCAAAAAAGTAACCGAAAGAAAATTGATGTTTTTGATTGGTTTAAAGTGTGATAGTAATAAGTGTATAGTGTATATCACAGACTTTTGAAAATAAATATATTTTTTCTTAAAACTTCAACAAAGTACAGCTTTCGGTGACTCTTTACAGGTCGTAATAAGTGATTTATTAGTTGAATCAATGGTAATGTTCGTACCAATTCGTACATTTCGGAAGTACATCGGGTTTACTTTAAATGCCTAGGCGAAAAAGTAGGATACTTTTCGCTGCTTCAAGAAAGTTATTATAATATTAACATATTATAAATTTTTGCGTTTGAAGAAAAAGTGGTATGTTTTATTCAGAGTAAAAGACTTGTGGAGATGTTCGATATACATACTTCGGGTACATCAAGAAACTTTTCCTCTTGCTTAAGAGGATTGGGACTCCGATAGTAAACGTATATTTTGAGCTTCTTCTTGAATTTGGGGAAGAAATCTTGACCCACAGTACATCTAACATAATTAGGCTGAAAGTACCAATAAAAATCTTCATTTCTGTTATATTTTACAATTTGTATCACCTAGACTACGAAGTTTAATGCTTTTACAGTTAAAATGCGTCAAAAACTGTCACCTACAAGTCTTAAGCAGGGGTTCCACTTTCATTTGATATTTTTATTTTGTATACAGGGTGTCCCATTTGACGTTGGACTGTATTGGAGATAGCAAGTCGGTTAAATGGACAAAGTAGTAGAGATTTTTTTGAATATTAATAATTCATTTACATAAAATTTGAATATCGCATCGTTCCAAAGCTATCTTGAAAAAAACAAGAAAATGCGATTTTCAAAGTAAGGCTATAACTTCGTTATTTTCGTTGATACCAAAAAATTTTTTTGACTTGATAGAGACAATTTTTTGTGTATAATACAGTAAAACAAATGAATATTTTTTTTGGCCAACGGATTTACCGGAAATGAACCAAACTAATTATTTTCGTATGGCAGCCATATTGGATTTACACATATTCGGAATTAGTGTATTTTTCTGAGTAATTTGATATAAAATATGTAATATTTTAAGGAAAATAGAAATAATTTTATTTTACTAACCAAAAATAGCCTTGAATAGATGTAAACTGTCAATACATATGTGTTAAGATTTATTTTACATTTAATATTTTAAATAGTTACATTTATGTAATTGACAATTTACATCTCTTAAAGTCCAATATTAGTTTGTAAAATCAAATAATTTTATTTTTTTAAATATGACATATGGTATACCAAATTACTCAGAAAAAAATACTGATTCCGAATATGTGTAAATCCAATATGGCTGCCATAAGAAAAAAATAAGTTTGGTTCATTTCGGGCCAATCCGTTAGCGAAAAAAAATATTTATTTGTTTTACTGCATTGTACACAAAAAATTGTCTATGTTTTGTCAAAAAACGTTTGGTACCACAGAAAATAAAGAAGTTATAGCCATATTTTAAAAATCGCATTTTCTTGTTTTTTTAAGATAGCGTTGGAACGATACGATATTCAAATTTTTTGTAAATGAATTATTAATATTCCAAAAAATCTCTACTACTTTGTCCATTTAACCAACTTTCTATCTCCAATAATAACAAAGATACCCATACAGTCCAACGTCAAACGGGACACGCTGTATAGCTCAACACATATTCTCGTACTTTGATAGATAAAAACAGGTAAATATCCATATAATTTTGTGGACTATGCAAAATGACTATCAGCATTTTAAAGGATTATATTATTTTGTCAAATTTTATTAAATAAATTTAATCAAAAGTTAAAAATTGTTTAAATTTTAATCTTCAATTAAGTTAAATTATATGTATTTATACTATAAATAGTATAATTAAAAATATTAATAAGTTATAAATGTAACAACAATTAAAATAATTAATAGCAAACATAGTATCAATTATCGTTGAATATTTAATGTGCACAAATTGGACAAAGGACAGATAACAATTAAATTTAAACAAATTAATAATATTATACATAGCATGCATTATGCATAATGCAGAATGACGAGAGATATAGAAACTAATAATAATAAAAGCTTTTCTATTGATATTAAAAACAATAATACACTAATTAGTTTTAACTAGATTTATGTACAACAAAACTTTTAAAGAAATTTTGAAAATTACATTAGGAACTTTTTCTGCTTGCAGTTTCTACATGTAGCGATTTGATTAAATTGGATAATCCATATATCTCAATAAAGTATTGTTTAATAATAGCTAGATTAGTTGAATAAAAAAATAAAAACAAAAGTTACAATTACAATTCCCAATTCATTACTATGATTATTTATTAGTTCTCAGTAAACTCATTTTTTTCTCCTAATTTAATTGACTTCGTATCTCTTAAAATAACCGAGTTTCCTATTTAAAGACTAGAAAAACGAATACCCTGTATATAACATCGACTCCGCAACCAATTGATGTACTTATATTGTCTTGTGTGACTAGTCAAATAGAGAAAAAGGATAGGATAGTTCAACTTTAAAAAAATATTAAACAAGTATTTTATAGCAATTTTATTTTCAAGACATTTATGAAGTTTAAATAAAAATTATTTGTTAGTTATTACTGGAAATGAAAAATTCTCTTTTATTATTTGAAGTTGCAATAAAGTGTCTGCAGTTTATAACTAGCTACATAGTAAAGTAACTTTGCAAAGCCGTTTTATATGCTGTTTTAAGAATTTAATAGAAGTTCATTTTTAATTTACAACCATCTTTCCTTATTATCCGAATATAAGAAATATTCACAAATAAATTTTAATAATTTCTGCGAAATACGTAGCAAGAAAATATTTAAGTTAGAAAATTGGAACGTAAACAAGGTATATAACGAGCGCTTCGTTCTGTTTAAATTTTTCATAATAAATAAGCAACATAATACATTTTTTTTTTATATATATAATAGTATATTAAGCAACGACTTTCATAAGTCAAGTATTATTGCACGCGTCCAAGTTTAAAAAACGAGACGCGTAGCGGCGAGTTTTTTAATGGACGAGTGTAATAATTGACTTATGAACGAGTTGCTTATACTATTTTTTATAATTTGCGCAAAAATGAAATAAATTTGGAAATTATTCGAGGTACAAATATTTCTTTATTTTTTTAGCAGTTGGTGACAATGATTTCTTATTGAATCGTTGTTATAACAACGAAAATATAGAAGTCTTGACAGTGACAGTTTAATTTAAGGTTTCAATTTTTAGACTTTAAGTTGCAGATTTTTAGTGTAAAACTAGTTATAAGTTATCGTGTATCCTACCAGATATTCCGAAAATAGCAAAAAATAGTAAGTCCTTAAGTTTTGATAAATCTTTTCATATCTTCACAAAAATTAATACCACATATTTGACTTTCCTTATTTGACAGTTAAATTTAAAGATTATTATTTAATTTTTTGTTGGAAAATAATAATTTAAAAGGAGAGGAATTATTCTGAATCCTATAAAAAATTTAGGAGACATAAAAAACATAGCAAGTACTTTAAATCTATATATTATATTATAAAAAATAATACACAATAAAAATAGTAAAAATAATTAAAAATTATAATATAAATATCATTTCTCTCATTTCTTAATAAGAGCTCGAGCTCTTTCCGTAAGTTTTCTTACTCTGCCTCTGCTACTAACTGTTACATGTTTATCAGACTCACTATCATTAACTAAATGGTTTAAGGGCAAATTATCATTTTTAGAATAAAAACTTGAAATTTCCGAAACAGGTAAGAAAAACCCACGTTTTTGTCTGGTATCTACCATTTAGATCTCTAAATGTTCTTTTTTCCTCAAGAGCTTCCAAATTAACATCTTGGTCTTCTAAAACATCATTCTTCTCAACTTTATCATCACAACCCTCTTCTTCATCTTCATCATAGTTCCTTTTTGAAGTAGAAGCAGTTCCATTAAGCACAATATATCTTTTTTTAACTGCACGTCGAGGTATCGTATTTATGTTTAAATCGGAATGTCTTTAATGAATTTTAAACCAGTACAACCCCAGACTCCAAATGTTTCTATACTGACTGGGTAAAACAGAAACTTTTTCTAAAGGTTTCTATATTTTGATATTTTTGTTTTTTCCCCGATCAAAGCAGCAGCACCAGAAGAAATAGAAGAAGATTTTAAATGCGACGAGGCCATAGTGTCTACACAAGTAAAGTCCCAAACAGCTGACTTGCCGAAACACCAAGGAATCAAGGTCATTCCATCAGGTCTCTTACCATCATCCCTACTAGTTCCTAACGGTTCTAAAATAGATGGTACATCGGCAGAAGACAATGCTCTTTTAATTAATTCATTAACTTCACTGTGACGAGATAATCTCCCAGCGCTAAATTTACAACTTAATCCATGTAAACCATTTTCATGTACAGTCGAGCCACATGAACAAGTATGTTCAATACATAATGAAGAACGAAGACGAAGACCTATAGCAATTCTAAATGAATCGTTATCAAGAAGGGTACCCAAAGATGAAACCGGTAAAGCATGTAGCCAGGCACCCGATTCTTTAGAAGACAAAGCATTTAAACGTGCTTTTTTAAATGAATCATCAGACGAACACTTAAATTCATTAAATGTAATATCCAAAAGAGGAATATCCCACGATCTTTGGATGCGCTTTTCAGAAGCATCAAAATATTTTTTGGTTTTTGAATACCAAAGATGTTCACCTTCAACTAAATTAATATCAGGAACATCTTTAAAAACTGGAGGCAAAGTAAAGTGTCATCAATTTTCTTCAAAGTTGCATAACAAGAAGAAAGATAAGCAGGTAAAGTTAAAGATGAAGCAAGGCGAATTCCAAGACCTCCATAACGTACAGGCAACGTTGCTTGAATCCACATTTCTTCTGTTAAATAATTGTTAGTGATTCTTTCTAATCCACATTTTATAATATTATCAAAAGTATTAATACTAGAAAGATCATGCCAAGATGGACTACATCTAAGAAGGTAATTTACTTTAGGAATTGCAAGACAGCTTTTTAATAGAAAAAAGGAAACATGTAATGGAAGATTCAATAGACGAGAACACATAAGTTTCAAACAATCTGATTTTTCTTCTATAGATTTAGAAAGTGCGGTATCAGTAAGAGGTGTTCCAAGTAAACACCATTCAGAATTTCAATCTTGAAATTTATTTACGATAATCAATACAACAAATTTGACAGATCAATGCTACCAACTTCGTAAACGGGTGCTATAATGATTGCGCTATGGCCCATTATGGTTTCGCTAGCGGTGTTTTAAAAGGAATATTATAAAAACAAATTCAAAATATTTGTTATTACATATTTACGCTATATGTCAAATTTATTCCAATAATAAATACATGATTTAAAGAATTAGACGCATGGTGTCCCAATTAAAACTTGCAAACTCCCTTTTTTCAAGATTTTGAGAAATCATCAAAAATTTATGATATTTTCAACACCTTTCCCAGAAAAGATCAATTTTCAGAAAAGATCAATTCAACTTCAGAAATTATTAATTAATGTAATTCAGATTAGTTAATTGTATTTCAGAATAATCATATGTAATATCACGAGTGGTCAAATTTAAGTCGAATATTTTTCACTGTCATTACCACGAATGTCATTTGGGGTTAAGTTTTAATTTTTAACCCCAAATGACAAGGGTGGTAATGTATGAAAAATATACGACATGTTCCACTTTTTTGAGCAAAATTTGACAGCCAACTTCAAACTTTTTGAAATTTGACATTAACGTCATAAAATAATCGCTGATATTTTTGACGTTTTACTTGTCACAAAAAATAATCACTTGTGAGTTGAATAGTCAATATAATTTCAGAAAGTATCAATTGTATATCAGAATGCATCAATTGTATTTCTGAAAAATTAATTTAATTTTAGAAAAGACCTTTTGTAAAATATTGAGGAAGCCAAGAGTTTTTGGCAGATTATTTCAATTGGGTTTAACATTGGTGAATAAGGACCTAAGCCTGGTGTTACTGGTGTAATGTCAAATTTGAAAGCACATTTTTGATTAAATGTGTGTGCTGTTGTAGTTTCAGAAATAAATAAAATTTGCCGAACTTTTTGTTTACCCTTTACAATACCTACATATTATGTTAATGTTTAAAATTTACATACAAAAATTTATAAAAGTTTAGTATTTGATAATTGAATTAGAATAGGTCTTAAAAATTTAGTTTAGTTTAATCTTTATTAAGTTTAATGCTTTTAGAGGAATTACAACTTTTTCCGTAGAGACAAATAAACTTTAAGAAAAAAGTAAACTTTTTAATAATTTAGAAAAATTAAAAAAGTTTACAAAAACAGGCTTAGTTGAAGTTATTCGATCATCAAATATGAACAATGCATTTTAACAAATATGAGAATCTGCTATTTTTTATGCCGACTAATTCTGAGTACATTTTAAGGATCGTCAGTAAAAATATGCGGTTAAATTTGAAATTCGGTTGATGTTTGCGTTTCTGGCAGTAACTTATTTTCTAAATTTTTGATTTTGGTTCACTAAAAGGTTTTTGCAATGTTTGTATTTGTGGGATAAATTCAACATTTTTAAGAAACCAGTAAAGAGAGCAGTTTTTAAAAATTAGTCACTTTTGAATGTCAAATATAAAGATAAGCGAAAAACGATAACATACATATTTTTTCTAGTGTTATGTAGTAGAAAAGGATTAAAAAAGATGGTTACGTTAATTTCCTCCATGTAATTTACTAAAAATTAATCCTTTAAATCTATTTCTCCTCGTCATAATTACCTAGGATTCAAAAAGTCATAGATGGGTTCTTCCAAACGAAAAAGTTATTGGCACAGTGTAGATCATAAAACCGAATAATTCTACATTTGGAACTTATTCAGAAGTAATAAACATGTGTTAAGCAGTGATTTCACTTCCAGTTGTGTCGTAGATTCTTTACGTTTTAATTTGTTAAATTACATTGAACATTACATTTGTGATGACTACGATTACGAATATCGAATATGCAGATATTTTGTGATGGTAATGCTGCTGGAGCTGGTCGAGAATACGGACGCTGATTTCTTAACAATAGGGTTTGATCAAAACCCAACAACTAGTATCAGAAGTTAGGCTTGTCAATATAGAAAGTTTGGTCTTAAAATAGAAAAGACGCGTGGTTATCATACCAATCCAGTACAAGGTATAGCAGAAGGTAACCCGATCAGTGGATTTAATTTTTGTCGCTTTCCATTGGTCACGGATATTGAAGATAATAAATTTTGAAGGAGTATTCTTGGGACCAAGTTAATCCACATCTAAAAAATAGTGTAATTTCAAAATAAATTTAGCTTCATTCTTTGTGTAGATGTGGTTGCAAGGCACTTCATAGGACCTCGCTTTCTTCCAAACTATTTAAATGGTCAAAATTCTGCAAATATATCTTCCTGGATTATTGGAAGATGTGCCTTTAAATGTAAGAAGAACTACTAACATAAGGGTGCCCATGCCCACGGAGACGTGGGAGATTGGGCTAAACCAGAACTTTCGAAATAGGTGGATAGGCTGAAGTGGACCAATACTGGGGCCAGCTAGATCTCTAAATCTAACACCTTTGGAATTTTATGTTTGGGGATACATGAAGGAACTGGTGTATGAAGTAGAAATTAAAACTCGTGAACAGCTAGTGCAGCGAATAGAAGGCGTAGGTATAAGAACAAAAGAAGAAATAAAATTAGGTATAACTACCACAGAAATAAGACGTCTTTGTCTGGGAAATAGAGGATCACATTTAAACAAGATTAAAGTTAATCAATAAGCATTTTATTATTTCATTTGTATTTATCGTAGATAGATAAGTTAAATAAGTATTTAAAGTCGAGATAAAAAAGCTTTGCAAAAATATTTTAAGGATAAATTCTCGAAGGTATAATACATATTAGAAAGGTTAAGCTTTACTCAAAAAATAATTGGGGTAACTAGTATCAAAGTTGTAACTCAAAATTGAAATTAACAACTTCTCAGACTTCAATATTTTTTCTCTATTTTGTAAGAAGTTATGTACTTATTTGGTGTATGATATTAAAGTAATACGCATTTAAATTACAGAAAATATCCTTCCCAAAAGATATAAACAACTAATTTAAACGTGATAAGATTGAAAGTCATAAAAAATATATCCCTAAAACCGTAAAAATTTGTATAATACTTTTTTAGTTAAAAATGCTTCTATTAAGATCCCCAATCACATCCATAAATTACCAAACATCCTGCCCATAAAACAGTATTTAGGCGCATTTTTAGGAAGTACTCTCTTTGGTGGCTTTTTTAAAATGTTGAGTTTATCCCACCAAAACAAAAATGCAAAAAATGATAGCCGTAATAGAAATGAAAATTCACCTAGAGTTGGTTAGCTGTATGTTATTGCATATAGAAAACGAAAGGAGCATATATACATGTTTCGGTTGTAAGAAATCTTCAGAACAACTATAAAATACAATAATAATGAGAAAAAATTAAAGGTAACAAAACCATCAACTTACTTGTCAAAAAACAAAGTAAAATCTTACAAACATTAACTTCAACTAACTACAGTGTTGTACATTGAATACCAACAAAACGGAAAGCTTTGGATAACTTATGAAATTACACAAGCAGTTAACCTCAATGTAGAAAGCATGTATCTTTACTAAAAGGAAATTATTTTGCAATAATATATTAGACAAAGGATTAATTAAGAAATCTGACATATAAATATTTTTTGTAATTAAACAAAAATGGCTGATAAGCAAAGAACAAGTGACATGTTTCAAACAGTTGGACTGACGAATTTGTTATAAATTTAGCTGATACCAAACTTAGTGTAGACAATTTATAATCCAAGAAATAGAAACGTTATTAAAATGAAGCAATAATAATTACAAAGACAGTGCCCTGCAAAAAAAGATTTAAAAAGAGACGTACAATCTTTTTTAATAATGTCCATTTGTTAGTTGAGCAAAAATCTATTTATATTATTAACCTGTCTCTGAATTTCTAGGAATTCCAGCGTATCCATCCTGAAACCACTATAATATCCATAGGTATGTAATAATTTTGCGTTTTTTGAGTAAAAGTGTGATTGCAATCAACTAAATGCTCACAAAAATGATACAGGCCGTTAGTATTTCTCATGTGTTCACCGATTCGAATGCGTAATTTGCTACATGTCTATCCAATCTAATTAAAACTACAGGTGTCGCATTTTAGCAAGTAAACCCCACTTCTATCCAACTAATCTATTTTGTCTTTGTTGTTCACAAAAAAATTACTTTGAATTAACGACTCGTAATGAAGGTTACCTTTTTACGTTTTTCTTAAACGGGCACCAATATACAGGGTGTACAAAAAGTTTGGCAACGCCCGTTTATTTTTGAAATGAAGCATTTTTGAGAAAAATATTTCAAATAAAAGTTGTATCATTCTTAGTGACTCACTATCTGGTAATATTGCCCATGACCTTGAACAGGAAGATGAAGGTCAGGCGACAATCATTTAACTTTTTTTAAATACGGGCAACCCATTTTTATTACATATTATACAGCTTTGCTTTCAAAGGTTTAGAGAAAATATTTTTTTATTGTTGAATGGCTGGCATTCCATGCTCCATGGTGTGCAGCATGTGCCATGGTATGTGCACGAATGTTGCATTCGATCTGCGACATGATGATAGCCATGATGATTCAATTGTTGATTTTTGAAATTTCTCTTTCAAGATAAGAGTTTGTTAATAAATATTGTAGTTTTGTTAGTTCTAAGTTAATTTAACATTAAACATTAATTTTATACCATTATGAGCTGATTGCATCGCTTTTCCTTAAAGCCTTAAGTGACACATACAAATTGACAAATTGACAGATATACAAAAAATCTGTAACTTAAAGAATTTAGTTATCACTTTAGGTGCGTTTTGCTTGCGAGGGAAACGCTGAGCGGAATACTTTGCTTAGCAACGTGTCAGCTAAGTTGCTCAGTTGCTAAGCAAAGTATTCCACTCGGCGTTGCACCCAGGGTAGGGAATCTCCCATATTAAAAGTTTTTTTCCCTAAGTTCGCGAGGACCCCTACGTGATGGCGCTGCTTTATTAGTTTTTTAGGCAACTTTTTTTACAAATCCTTACCCCTCTATACTTCCCCTTAATCAAAAAATATAAAATAAATAAAAATTTGGATAAATAAATCAATTTTTCAAAAGTAAAAAAATCCATTACATTTTTTGAATTGTTTCTTTAATTTTCTTAACTTTGCATAATTTTAAAAAATTATAATTTTTAAAGTAAGCTTTGGAAGTAATGTCACTGTCATACTTCTATTTTTAACTTCGTTTTTATTTTTGGGCTTTTCGGTGTGTGTTTTTGTGTTAAAATTTTAAGTATTATGGGCTGATATACAATCAATAGTGAATTTTTACCAAGAATAATTTCTAACTTGGAACTTGAACAAGTGATTTGCAACTCTTGTAAAAATAAAATATTCCAAGTACCTTTGACTCTTCAAACAGCACCAGCACAAGACCTCAAAATTATTTTATTTTTGATATATTAAATATTTTCTAAAGGTAAAGGTGAATGATTCAACACCCAACTTTTCAATATATTTATTAGAGTGCAACTAGTTTCGCCTTCATAAGGGCATCATCAGGCACATTAACAATTTATAGATGTATTAACGCAATCTGGTACTCCTCATACTGTGATCGATAGGGCTATGAACGCCCAAGCAACTAGGCTTATATTGAGCGCCTGAGCAACTAGGCTTATAGTATGCGCCTGAGCAACTAGGCTAAAAGTGAGCGCCTGAGCAACTAGGCTAAAGGTGAGCGCCTAAGCAACTAGGCTTTCTGATAAGTGCCTATCCAAACCAGACCGAATGTTGTGGTGCGCCTAAGCAACTAGGCTTATTGTCTAGGAATGCCTACGCAACTAGGCTTTATATATATATACAGTTTTATGAATGCCCATGCAACAGGGCTAATGACACTAAAGAATGATGTAAAAAATAATTTTATTAACATTTAGAGCGATAAAACATACATTAATTTAAAACGATTAAAATGTCACAATATACACTGTGATCTCGCCGAACTGTGCGTTAATACATCTATAAATTGTTAATGTGCCTGATGATGCCCTTATGAAGGCGAAACTAGTTGCACTCTAATAAATATATTGAAAGTTGGGAGTTGGGAGTTGAATCATTCACCTTTACCTTTAGTAATTACTCTCCCAAATCATCGTCAAGTTCTCATATTAAATATATTGTAAGTATCCATAAAATGTACTCATATACAGAAACATAAATAAATATTAACCATTTAATTATATTTGTTTCTTTTTGTTCAAATAGCTAAAAGTTAAAGTGCAGAAAAATGTTTACTTTTTATTAAATATTCTAAACGACAATATTTATTAAAAAGGAAATATTAAATAAATTTTAAAATGATAAGCTTATTTTACAAAATATTTAAATTTTTCCCGCCGTTTAAACACAAAGTTGCGAGGGGACCCTTTCAGATGGCGCTATTTTTGATGTCCGAAAATTTTGTATCCCAGTTAGCTATCTATTTTATCTATGGTTGCACCTATAGCGATTTGAGAAGTGGACGTGCAACTGACTTTATTTTTAATAATTCGCAGTTTTTCCTTCAACTTCCACGCAAACTATTTATCCTAGAGAAAAAATGATTATGACCTTTTTTGTAGGAAATTTAATGTACATTGATTTTGGAGTTATTTAAGAAAAACCTAAAAAAGTGACCTGTAAATCCGCACGTTTGTAAATAAAACAACAGCAAATACCGTTCACATTGAACTGCATTTTCTATAATTTCTCGTGATGGCTAGCATTCTAACGACCTCGGACTTTAATTCATATTTCATATGCTCATACGTGCTCGTTTTACCTTATATGAGTTCGTGCACAAATGCATACGGGGCCTAACAAAATTTATATTTTTATATCAATTTTTTTTTGGAAAAAAAATCTTTGTCACCAAAAGTTTAACGTTTAAAAAATATATTTTTGTCTTTATTAGTATGGTTTATGTAAGTTTTTCCTCATCTATTTAAATAGCATTTAACTGTCTAAAATTGTAATAAAATATAGCTTTGACGTCAGTTGAAATATTCCTTGTATTCTCCATAAATAATCTAGCAGGAAGGTTATGGGGCATATCCGCTAAAGCTTTATAATCATATCAAACATGTTTTTGTGTAGGATATTTAATCCTCTCAAAGGACTCTAAATCCTACCTTAATTAATTTTAGGCCAAATATAAATAAGTTTGCCAATTAAACTTTTTAATCCATTTGAGGTACGCTTTATGGTGGAGTTAATTTCTTTTGATTCAAAAACAAACCCAAAAATGTGTACAAATTAGTTTATAAGCTCATACTATTATACTAAATATTCATATACGATATACATATACACATTTATTACAAATCAAAAGAATTATTATTTATAATATAAATAATTTCATTAAATCTTCAGAATAAAAATTACTAGTATTCTTGTGGCACATATTATGTAAATACACATTTTTTTAAGTTTTTAAATATTATTAAAACATAGAGAGGAGACATAGCAATAACCATTTCTTGTAAAATTAATTTTTTTGATAAAATGGTGAATTTTAAAGAATTAATTATAATTTATTATTGCAAAAGTAAAACAGGATTTATGTAAGTAATTTATGTCTATAAAACTACAATAAAATACATATTTAGCTTCAAATCAGGGATTATAAGAAAAACCTCGAAGCGTAGCAAAAATTCAAGTAAAAACGTAGCTGCATATATTTAAGCTTATAACAGAAAAGTCCTTGAATAGCTTTTAGAAACTTTTTACAAAATAGGTTTTAAAAGTGCTTTAAATATTTTTTAAAACTTTTCATTTAACACTTTTAAATAATTATATAATAAATAGCTATCTTTAATGATGCAACTCTATGCAAAGCCATAAGTCCACACAGGAAAAGTCTCTAAGGTTTATTTTATGGGATGTTTCCTGTAAGACCTAAGACGTTACAGATTTGAACTGAATCTGTAACTGCAAATAAAAACATTTTTTAAGAAGAACGATTTAAAAAGTACTTATTCATAATTTCGTAAATGTCGAACAAACATCAATTATTATTAAAATGGATGATCTTTTTAATAAATTAAAAAAAGTAGAAGAAAAGCTTTTACAATTACGAAGTACAACAAAAAAACCAAATTAAAGTTTAAAATGTTATGGAAAATGAGATATTAAAATTATTTTCTAACTTAAAAAGCTCTACTACCGGTGCTAAAGGAATTGACGCTAAAATGCTTAATATATTTTCTTTTTTTCTGATTGAGTATATTACCCATATTATCAACTCAAGTGTGTAAGATTAAACAAAGTTTCTAACTGCTGGAAAAAGGCGGTTGTTGCACCAATCGCAAAAAAAACAAATCCACCTTCAATGAATGATTAAGGAACCAATAAATATTATACCTCCATTGTTTTGGAAACAATTAAAAAAAAAATCAAATTCTAGAACATATTCAAAACTATACTAATCTACCTGATTGTCAATCTAGTTTTCCAGTAACTAATAATATTTAAAATCTACGGATGAATATACAATATAGGCCTTTGATACAGTAAATCATAAGATTCTTTTGCATACATTGAAGTATGTTGGGTTCCACTCGTCTGCTTGCGAGTTAATTGATTCTTACCTATCAAGTCGTGGTCAAATGTGGTAATAAATATTCGTGTCAAACTTTTATATTCTGCGGTACCTCAAGGCTCTATTCTGAGTCCTCTACACGAAATAATCCAATGTTACTTTTGGATAATTGTGCTCTTATCACCAATATGCCGATATTAATCTCAACTATATGAACTCCTTTAAATCAAACACTATTAATGAGGCTAAACTATTAATCAACCAAGAACTTGCTAACGTTTTTGCCTTTTCAGAAAAGCATTGTTTAGTTATTAATGCATCTAAAACTCAAGCTATGGTATTTCTCTCCAAAATCAAAAGAAATGCTGATGAAAATTCCTTGGATTAAAATCACAAAAATAATTTATATTGTATATTTCTTTGAACTGTTATTTTTATTAAGTTACTAAAAAATTTAAAATGACACCAATTATTCATCCGTAAAGCGACTAACTTTTTAATTTTAAGAAAATCGTGCCTGAAATAGAAGCATGCAATTAGATTATTTGGGAATAAAGCCTGTGCAGAGTTGGATTATAAAAAGAATGATAAATTAAAGCGAAATTTTCATTAGGCATGAATTGAGACGAAAATTGCGGGGCAGGCGAAACAATCGGCCCGGCGAATTCGCCCCCATCGCTTATTTAAAGCGCAAAACATCAATTCGTGCTTCATTGTTAAATTCTCCACGCGCATTTTCTTCAGATATAATTCGGGTCGTTATTAAATCGCATTAGAGGTAGTGAAAGGAGGCAGGGATTGTGTTTCAATTCGATTTAATTTACTGAAGGAATGTTTTATACCTCCTTTTTTTTAAATCGAGAGGCAAATATGGAGAATGAGCTTTATTAAAAAGAAGGGGAGGAAAAGTTACAGGCTTGTTTGTTCGTTCGATTTGTGCAGCGTGAACGAAATGCTTTTTTAGTGATAAAAAGACGGCTTGAAAAAGTAATTACTTGATAAGAAAAGAACGCTACTCGATGGGAACCTGTTAGAAAAACCAATCGAAGTACATTAATTGAAAAGTCAAAGAATTTTTATTCTTACAAAATAAAAGTATTGCATGAATCATTATTTCCTTAGCAAACATATATTTTTAATAAATTTTTGATCTTAAAAGAATTGGATCTGAGCTGTAATTTATAAGAGTGGTTTTCGAATTCTAATATACACCCGTGCGTTGTATTTGTAAATTTTATCTTTTATTGATTACCCTGGGTATGCCCAGACCGACGCCATAAATCATTTCCACACTACACAATTTAGTGGCCAGTGTTAGCTCATAAATCAAATATAGATAAAATTTTATTTCCGAGAAATCGAGCTTTACTTTTAACAAAAAAGCCTGTTAACGCTTGGAGAAAAAAAAATGGAAAAAGTAATTTACCTAAATATAGTAATAAAAGCTTAAACTTAAAATCCTAAAATCTATTAAAAAAATAATGCATTATTTTCCTAAAGCTTGGACTTTTAAATATTCATGCATACTTTACAATTTTAAATTTACTGCCAGCATCAGCAAAAACGTATTCAAAATATTAATAGATTTAAAAATTAAAGGCGATTTTCTGCATTATTTATATTGACATGTAAATTAATACATTAATTTTCCTAAAACACATGCTTGGTTAATAAAAATATCTTTTAAATTCTTTTAATTGATATATTTGTGTCATTTAGATTCAGAATAAGATGAGGTTTGGCATGGTACGTTTTAAAGACAAACTGAAAAACTGGAGCTTCATCAGAAAGTCCATATTTTAAATCTTCATATATTAAAAAAATATTTAAAAAATGTTTTCAATTCATTTAACACAAAAGTATGCAAACACTATTTACATAAATTCATTTCTGAAATTTTTCGTTTAAATCTAATGGAATTAAAAAAAAACAAAACCCTGCATTTTTCAGATGCAGCAATGAATCTATGCAAACAAATAACATTCCAAATAAAAACAGTCTGTCTATATGCAGATACGAGATGTAAAAAAGCAAATAATTTGATCAATTCATTGGGTTCGAATTTTTTGGCAAAGCTTGTTAATATTTACATACATTAAAAATACAGGCGCTAAAAAAATAATGACATACATAAAATTTTGCATGCCATACAATTATTATAAATACTTAAAATTAAATTACATTAATAAAATATATGAGGAAATTTCCAGGCGATATAATCAAATTCCTAAAGTACAAATAAAAAATATAATGAATAGTGTTTGGAAGTTTTAAACATAATAGGCACATTTTTCTTATGGAAAATATCTTTAGATTATATGAAAATGTAAAAAAATAGTTTAGTAAGTAATAAAGTAGAAATTTTATTTTACTACATTCAGAATATGCGCATAATTTCCATGGCAGACGGAATGGAGTTAAACACTTAAAAAGTAGTGATAGAGTGAGAACTGAGATACTTTTATTTTAAGTAGAAGAAAAGAAATCGAATATAAAAGAAAATTATTATTAGGCATGTAAAAAATACATCAAATAATCATTGAAAAATTGAACAATATACTTGAAAAGGCAAAACAGGAACTAAAGTAGGACACTTTTGGAACGATTATAAAAAGTTAGTCAAATGATCAAATTTATAATAAGCTAGTGTAACGTAGTTGGTTTTTACTGTTATACTTGCACATTCTAGACTGTTTTTATTTAACAATAATTCTATACACAATTAATACATAATTTAATAAAATTTAATAAATAATTAATAAATAATCAACTAATTTATTATTGATCTAATCAACTAATTCCTCTAATATTTAAATAACAAGTTGTCCTTATGCATCTAGTTACTGTCGCGCGGACAAGAAATTAAACATAGAACTTGCACTATTTTTGTTGGTCAGCAAGAGGAGTTACGTATAATTTTTAATAAATGATTTACTATGAAACAATGTATATTTACAATTCGTAAGTGTTTTTGAAACAAACGAGAACAAATAAAAAAAAATAAGTTGGAAAATCCCACTACATAACTTTTGGATAAAGAAAAAAATATCTGCCAACTTAATTATACGAAAGATTAGATTAGGTAAAATATGTAGTATTCAGATATCCCTTATGTAGCATTTGGATAAGTGCGTAATAAGTAGGGGGTTTACTGGAGGAGTTGGAATAAGTCAATCGGATGCTTACGATAAAAGTGGCAAGCTTAAGTAGAACTATGAGGAAAGACAAGGACATGGTATAGTAAGCGAAAATACAAGTTCCGAGGTATAGATGAAACATGAAATAGTAAAAAATGCTAGTTGAATAGCAATAAAGGTAGAAACAAATTACTGCTGGAGAAGACGACGGTCATAACAAGGGTGACGATAGATATTCAAGAGATTTTTGAAATTTTACTACAAAAGATAAAGAAATCCAAAACGGAAAAGTGGTATGGCAGTCTCAGAGTAATACTCCCCTAAACGTACAATGCGAAAATAGGCAAAAAAAATAAATGGAAAATAGGACAACCTACTGCAGAAAACTATTAAAGATCATATACCTGAACACCGTAGGAATGTCAAAAGCTGGGCCCAAAACTGGTCTTATTATCCCTTTATTCTAGAGGAAGTGATTCCGGCGCAATATGGAGAATAGCTTTCCCTCATACAAACAATCCAAAAAAATATTTTAGCCCTCAACGATTTCGAATTTAAAAAGCCGACAGGAGTAAAAGAAAAGGAGATTTTAGAAATTAAAAGATCTATGCTGCCCGGCGCATGCACCAACCTATACTAAGTGTCCAATGTACGATATGCTCCACGATAATTTTTGACACAAAAGCGCAAATAAGCAGCTTTCGTGCGGATTGAATATCTCTTAGTCTTGGTCATCGCTATTCAGTAGTTAAGTGGGAATGGCCAGACAATCCTTAGCTGTGTGCGTTTCCAACGCGCATCGCATTGGGAGTAAAGCTTAATCAAGGAGAATTTTAAGTAAAGTTGTTTGAATTTTGATCGCAAAGTCTAGGAGTGTCTGGTTAATCTCACCACCCACTAAAAGTGGGGCGAGATTAACGGATGTTCCAAGCCGCACGAAAGCGTCTGTTTATTGGGTGCCTTAGCATTTCTTTTGTGTCCCACAATATCGTGGAGCATATCGTACTCATCGGCAGTCTACAATTTCCCATTTATCCAAAAAAAACTTGGGTTCTGAAAAAAAAGTAATAGGAAGAAATTTGTGAAGACATACACAAAAGCCTCCTAAATTCAGAAAAAATCAGAGTAAAATCGTAAACAATCAATATAATCACAATTTGAAAGCTGTAATTTATAATTAATGCCTGTAAAGGTTATTTTAAGAGGCTTTTTCGCCAAAAATGTACAATGTAGTACACTGGTGACAGATTACTCGGGCGCCATGAGTTTAGTGTGCGCTTGCACGTCGAGCAGGGGCGCACCCAGGGGTGGGCTTGACCCCACCCACAAAGAAATGTATTACAGATCAGGACTCGATTTGAAGCTGATGGACCTCGAAACTATCACCAAAAACAAACTAACCACAAAAGAATAATTGTACGAATTTCAGATTAAGCAGAAATTCGCCTGACTAAATGCTTCAAAGCTATAGTAACAAGCTGGTGGACTGGGAAACTATTTCCTAATGACAATAATGAAAAATATATACTATTAATATAATTATCGCTATAGAAAAGACCAAATCTACTTTCAATTGTACATGACATTTTAAATAAAATCAAAGTATTTAATTTTAGAATTAATTCTTCACTATGTCTACACCTTTCCAAGGTCAATTGTAATTCAGAAAGCATAAATTGAATTTCAGAATAAGGAATTCAATTTCAGAAAGTATCAATTGTATTTCAGAAAAGATCAATTCGATTTCAGAATAATCAATTGTAATTCAGAACGCATTAATTGTATTTCAGAAAAATCAAATTAAATTTCAGAACTGACCAATTGTAAAAAATTGAGTCGAGAGTTTTTGGCGGCGCGGCGATTGTGCACGTCAACCCAAACAGCATATAAAATTTATCAAAAATGTGCTTTAGCATTTAACGTTACACCAGAAACGATAGTAGGCTTAGGTCCTTATTCCTTATTCACCAATTTAAAACCCAATTGAAATTATTATCTCTTCTAAGATTAAAGCAGTATTGTTAAAAGACAACTTCAGAATTCTCACCGCCAAAAATTCTTGGCTTCCTCAATGTTTAAAAGTGACCTTTTCTAAAATTAAATTGATTTTTTAGAAATACAATTGATACTTTTTGAAATACGATTGATCTTTTCTGAACTACAATTGATACTAAATTAAATTGTTTATTCTGAAATACAATCGGTGCTTTCCGAAATATAAACAACTATTCTGAATTACAATTGATGATTTCTGAAATTAAATTGATCTTTTCTGAAATGCAATTCGAAAAGGTGTAGTCTTATTTAACCGATTGTCTAGAAATATACCTTAATTTGATGCAGAAAGTGTAATCCAGATGTGTTGCCTTATTAGATTACCTATTTTATAATACTTAACTTTTAGTTGATTAGAGTTAAATCGAGTGTTTTGATTAGACAAAATCCCTATTCCCCTGCTCAGGGAGTTATCGACATTTATGTTACGGCTTGAAATTTCCTGCATAGAAAAAATCGTTATTACAATTGATGGAAGTTTATGGTAAAATATTAAAATAATAAAAGGTTCCAGAAATAACCTTTGTGGGACACCTAAATTAATTGTGCTAATCTGTTGAAGGAAATACATTGGGATTCTGGATCCAAGCTGTAAACTAGGAAGTAATAAGTCGAAGTCAAGGTAGATTACGTAATATATTGTAAGAATTTTAAGAAAGTAAAGGTCTTTTATGTGCGTATACACATCAATAAAACTTAGAATAGCAATTACCGTGGATTTGTTTCCTCTAAACTTTTGCTAGTTTTAATGAAAAAGATTCTTTAATTCAAAATATTGAAGCTAACTAATTCTAAAATTGTAAACATATTGGTCGGTAGTTGTTCGGATATTATCGATCACCGTTTTGTGAAAAAGTTTACTAATTTAAAATAGTAAGCGATAATTACTACAAACATTGTGAGTGCAAGCCCGGAAATTAATCTATGTTCAGTATTTATATAAGTAATTTAACAAAAGATCATCCAGTGTTCTAGCTCCTATATGTTTTAATATACCAATAATCAGCCAATTGCGAACAATACAAAAAAATGTATATGCTGATGAATTAGCAATTTCATGTCAAAACAAAATATTTTTCATCATTGAAGGAAATAACTTACAAAATGTTCTCCAAAATTTATATGAGGATAGTCTACATCCACATATGCCAAAAACCATATCAAGCTTTTTTCACTTAAATAATAGATGTACGAATCAATAACTAAGTCTGAAATACTAATCAACGAATTGAGTATAATGCATACCCAACATACATATTTACTTTGGATAGAGCATTATCTTTTAATAAACACATGGAGAAAACTAAAGCCAAGGTTTCACCTAGAAACAATCTACTTCAAAAATTGGTTGGTTTTAAATGGGATACTTCTTCTCATACCTTAAGAACCACTTTGGAAAAGATCATGTCATTCTAAAAAAATAGATAGTTTTTTAAACCAAAGTTGTAGAATATTTACTTTATGGGAGCAGGTATAAACGTAATATTCAACAAAATGATATTATACATCCACTTTCTGCTAAATTTAATAATCCAAAATCTCGTAGAAGCTTTTTATCTATTGCTTGACCTCTTCAGGACTCTAAATCTATAAACAGAACAGTTGTTGGAGCAATCCTTAAATGATAAAGATAGGAACTAAATGTTAAGTCTTAAACAATGTCTTGCTCTTGGTGCCAATGAAGATTGGATAATTTTGAAAAGCCTCAATAAAGTAGGTTCATTATTAGTATGATGATTAGTGCTCGTTCTAGCAATAGAAAACTTCACGGATATTCTGGGAACATGAAAATTTAACTGAGTAGACATATTAGGGTTATCTTTATAATAATGTAATAATTTGTAGATAAAGCAAATTGAGAATAATTTTTGCTGATTATATTAAATGGTGATAAAATTGAATTCCAAAAGGAGTGTCTTATTATAGGATATATTAAAGCTTTATAATATCAAAGTATTGATATCATAAAAAGTCTTACCATTTCGGATAATACATCTAAGAAAATGAAAAGATCATATTGACATGATGGGTACTGATTTTGAGGTAAAGCTTACTTTTAATGATCAAGTATTTGAATACCCTGATTTTGTTTTGTTGTTGAGTTTTATGAAGTCGCCAAAAGCCAAAACGTCTTCTTATTAATTAAATGTTGAATGGAAATTTTTTGGCTTACCCGTTGAAGACTTTACCCTTCCATTCAACATTTAATTATGTCAACCCAATTTGGGGATTTCAACATTACGATGTCTTCTTATTACGCTAATTCGTCATTATTTAAACTGAATGGTGACGTTTTGGCAACTTTTACAATCTGCCGTAGAAACAAAAACCCG
Source organism: Stenus bimaculatus (assembly GCA_963971135.1). NCBI lineage: Eukaryota > Metazoa > Arthropoda > Insecta > Coleoptera > Staphylinidae > Stenus > Stenus bimaculatus. The sequence goes on from OZ020182.1 coordinate 42,339,738, forward strand.
TCTCAGATCTTTAAGCAGTTTCACCAGAGTAAATTTATTATAATTTATTACATAATCAATTATTGTCTTTACGAATCTTGATAATGACATCACACAGCACTTTTTAAGATTCAAACACATCTTCTTAGACGGGCACCAAGATTTCAAAGTTACCAAATCCTTCTAAAGTTAAATACAGTTATCTTCAGATTTAACTTCTTTGAAGAACATGACACTATTAGCAGAAAAAAGTTTGGACACTCATTTGAGCCTTAAGGAACACCCCTAGTTGCAATATATATTTAGACTTTGTATTACGATATACTAATGTTTGCTTACAACCTTGAAGGTACGAGAAAATTGCTTGTAAAATATTGCGATTTATATAATAATCTTGGAAAGATATGTCAAGTAAAATTTCATGAGGCAGACGATCAAATGCTTTACTAAGAACTAAGGTCTCTATAAATAACGCCAATCTGTGTCTTATTGTCCATGGATGAGGAAACTTTTCTTGACAAAACCATGTTGTTGTGAAGATATGAATTTTTAAAAGTGGTAAGTTATATGTTTGGATATTATTCTTTGGACAAATTTGAAACTAGCGCAATCTGGGGGAAATTGGGGGTCTGAATTATCTCCAAATTCGTAGACAGGGCATATCTTCACACATTTTCAAGACTCACGGAATGTTCCGTTCTTGAAAATTAAATTAAAAATATGTACATTAAATGCTTAAAATACTGGAATAGTCCTAATAAAAATGACGGTATTTCTAATAGCATTGTCATTTTGGGAACAAGTGTTTTCATGTGTCTGGTGATATATTCTTTATAAATAATAAAGTCACCCAATAGATTCAGTGAATTACTGTAACGAGCTACCATATCATTATTAGGGAGATAAACTTCCTGGAAGTAGTCTGCAAAACCGTTTACTATTAGCAAGGTAAGACTGGATAGTTATCATTCATTCATTCAATAATACTAAAACCGTAAGGAAAGAAGAAGGTGTTTTTTTTTCATAGAGAGTTGTAATTTTGTAGGTAGAGGGACGAGAAAATTTCAAACAAAAGTTATTAAGCCACGTTCCGATCGGACCACCCCACAAATGCTATTTCACCCCGAACGAAATATCGCTTACAACTCCCCAAGTTTCCGAAATTCATCCCATTGCATCAAATTTTAGTATGTTATGGGGGTCAGATTCTAAAGATGCTTTTGACCGGCCTGAACTAATCTCTTAAAGGGTCGGAGATACAACCTCTTTTGTATTTTTACCCCAAAATCAGGTATTTTTTCATGGAGCCCCAAAATCGGCGATTATTTTTTCGTCCGATTTTAAATATTCGAGTTGCGACGTAAAGGGAAATGTTTATTCTAAGTGGGGTACGAATTTTTAATTTTTGGGAAGCTCCCTCAAAAAGGACGAAAGTGTACAATTTTAACGTTTTTTATGGAGACAAAAGTACCAAAATTATACCACTTTTTTCTCAAATTAGGCCAACGGAAAAAAATAGCGGTTTTTTTGATTTCCAATCTGTATACCGGTAATTTTTTAAAACGAGCGGTTTTTTTGATATCTCAATTTTTTTATGTAGTTTTGACGCTCTTAAAATGGAGGTTTGATTTGATATAACAGTCAAATATTTTTTTGCATAAACCGTTACTATTTATGGGTAATAAAACTAACACTTCCATTTTTTTCCCTGAATTTCAGAAAAAAAAATCGAACCTAAATCGCGCAAAACGTGGGATAGGCTATTTTTTTATTTTAATTCTCGAAGGGGTTTGGAAGTTATGCCAAAATAAAGTAGACGTTTTGAATTTACGAGTTGGCGGCTCCCTTCGGCCCACATTTTAACGGATTTGTAATTTTAAAAGCCACGTAATACAACTTCCCTGAAAGGTATCCTCCTTATAGTTATTTCAAAATACAGGAATTTTTATGAGTTTACATATGAACACATCCCGGAAGGATCGTTCTGACATCAACTTCAGCATTTCTGACCAAATGTTTACGACCCATCTCTAATTCTTGTTAAATTGAACCACGAAATTCATCATATCTCAATTTATCAAGAGGATTTTTATTTTTAAGATATTTTTTACGACATTTATCCTCCAATTTAAGTCTTCTTATAACACGAACCAAAGCCATCTGAAATCGTCCACTACCTCATTTTTTTGTATGTATTTTTTTATATTCATTGTCTTTTTATTTTTCATGTTGCTGTATGCTGACAAGAATAGTTTAATTTTATAAAAAGAGTATTGTTACGCTTTTATAAGGTTGCTTCGAACTCTGACTACAAAATACTAAAACCTGCAATGCACTGAATTATTTTTATTGTAATGTAAATCAGTTTACATTTATTGGTAACCCATGTTTTCGTTATTTCTGCTGAGGTCCTGTGTATATAGAAAATATTAAATTGGGTCTTGAATTATTAAATAAAACCTACTAATTTGGTGAAATTACTTGGAATTATAGATCATAGTTTAAAAAATAACAGTTGATGGGAAAAGCCAATTACGAATTGCTAGTCTCAAAATTATAATATAAAAATTTTTATTTTAAATATCGTTTAATATTTTATAGTTAAATGTTTACTTGTGGGAAATAACTCGTAAGTATGGTCGTATAATATCTAATATTTGGACTATGCTTTTTCCAAGGTAATCTAATTTTAAAATCCATTTTATTTTTGCTTTGAGTCGATCTGTCAAAGGAATGACATCAACACGGATGCGTTTAGCTACGCCGCGTCATTTACTTAAAATCATTCGATTGCTACGATTTTTTTATGATTAAATTATTTCAGGAAATTTAGAGTTAGGGTAGATATGTCTAGTTATTTACTTATAAATAAAACAAATAAGAATAGCTTAATTTATTTGGGTCTGGTAAAAATGTTTTTAGTCACTTGTTTAAAAAGAAAATTAAAGTTAAAAAATGTAAGGCTAAAATTAAATGAGTGATGATTTTTAATGTTCATTTATCACTTCGTGTATTTTTGTGCTGCTTGAATCACGCTGAAAAACCAATCAATTTTTGTTCTAGCCCTAACTATACTTGATTTACGAGCTTCACTTTATAACACGAAATATGCGCTTTATCTAAAATCTAATGAAAAAATAACAGTAATGATTTATTTTCCTATAATTAATAATTCGCGTCAATAGCATAAATACATTTTTAATACAATTTAGATTATCTAGACACAATTAGAATTCAAATAAATTATTGACAAACAAAAAAGTTGTCGAAGTGTCATTTGAAAAACAAAAACCGTTTAATTAATCGAATTAAAATACGAGTGTGTGATAATGATAAAGCAGCTTTTCACACATTGGTTAAAGATTAGTTCGAAAAGTCTGCCGATCAATCAGATTCACCAATAATTCAACCCATGTTCATTGTAGCTTTACAAACGAATATTGTGTTAACTGCATGCTGCCAAAGCATTCGATAATTTAATTCCTCGCGTTTTTCTTTTATTTTCGTTTGTAAAAAATGGAACACAATTAAAAAGCAATCAATCGAGCGTCGACGGATTTTCCCACGAGCAAAATTGTTTTCAAAGGGTTAAGTCCAGGTTGGGCCTATATAATCTTAGTCAAATAATTTACCCATCTCTCTTGCAAATCTCCAAAATCTCTCCCGATAAATATAGTTATAAACCTATTAAGCTTACAAGTTCACTATGTTATTAGTTGAGGTGACGAATGCAAATTAGATTGTCCTGGCAAAAGCTCGCGACTCAAGTTGGAATTAACTCCTAATCTAGTTACGAGCTTTTCTGGAAGGATGGCATTTTACCCACAAAAATTGTTTTAATAGCCTAATCTGATTAAAATGTGACTAGTCATTAGGAATAGTAGGATTAAATTATAATTTGATAGGATGAATGTTTTTGTGCAGGTTTGGTTTTATTTGAAATTAATTTCGAATTTTATGAATTCAAACACGAACGCACGTTTAGTAGATTATTAAATTAATTAAAACTTATTAAATTTTGATGATAGGTTCAAATTAAAAATCAAAGAAATACTTTTTGGCGATTCGCTACTTTTGTTTTTTTAAGACCTTAGATACAAATTATTTCGTACTATATTAATTTATTGAACATTTTTAGAATATTATTGAAGAATGCATTATCACATTTTTCCACATATATTCTCAATATATTTCGTAGCGTACAGACGTGTTCGCCATGTGCTTGTAAAGTTGCTCGCGCTCTGGCTGGATTAATTGAATATTATCAACTTATTTATCCTATACACTTGTTACCATTAATTAATTAGTATTCGTTCGCGAGTTAGTAGTGTCAATATGACGTCAACAAGGTCCAAAGGTAGACAATCTATTCGAAGCAACCGTCTTGACGCTGATCAAGTGAAACTCACACCTGATCTTGAAGAGGCCCTAATTACCAGAATTACGGATCGTATTTTTGCAACTCTATCTGTTAAATTGGACGTTATGTTCAACAAAGCAATGGAAAAATATGATAAACGCATAAGTGAACTGGAAGAGGAAAATTATGAACTTCAAGATAAAATTGATAAAGTGGAGCAATATCTTAAACAAAATTCTTTACGAATCTATGGAATTAAAGAAGCAGTTAATGAGAACTGTGAAGAAGTTGTTATTAAGTTATTAAATGATAAATTAAACATTAATATCTCAAGTTCCCAAATTCAACATTGCAAACGTGTTGGAAGGCCAGATGTTGGACAGAAAATAAAATCTCCACGCGGCATTCTCATCGAACTAAATAATAACAATATTCGGCAAAATATCTATAAGAACAAAAAGAAGTTAAAAGGTACAGGTGGTGTCATCAGAGAAGATCTTACTGCTGTGAGGATGGGTCTTTTAAAGCTTGCGATTGAGAAGTTTGGAAAAGAGAAAGTGTGGACTAATAATGGTACGATTCTCGCTTCTTCTGGTGAAAATGTTATAGTTATTAATACTCAGTCTGATTTTGATAGGTTAATTTAGCCAGGGACCGCTTGTGGATTTGTAGTAATTTTATAATAAGTTTAATTCCAACTCTAATTTAAAAACTACGCTGTCTGCGCATACTGCAGTTAGCCTGCTTTTCGTATAAATTTTTAATCGTAATATTTTTGTTTCTTATTTTTGCTTTGGTGTCGGTCGTCTGTATATTTTTGAGGTAGCAAACACAATCATAATAATCGTATTGTAACAGTCTGTAAATATGCGAATTGAAGAATTTTCATTGTGCCATTTAAATATAAGATCATTGTGCAGTAAATTTGACTTATTTGCTGAATTTGTATCAAATAACGAATATGACGTTGTCGCCCTGTGTGAAACTTGGTTGAACGACTCGCTGCCAAATAACTTATTTAATTTCACTGAATACAATCTATTGCGTCTCGATCGTTGCAGTCGTGGGGGAGGTGTTGCACTGTTTATAAGAAAATGTTTTAATAGTAAAATATTAAGCCAGCTTAGTGATACGTCTTTCGAAGGCCTCTGGGTCGAAATTAATGTGGGCACTAAGAAAGTAACTTTGGGTGTGGTGTACAGGCCACCGAATGGTAATTTTAATGAATTCTTGGAAAAATTTGAAAACTATATTGCTCATTTTGTCTTGGAAGAAAATACGTTTGTATGCATGGGTGATTTTAACGTCGACTTCTTGTCGTTAAAGGATACTCGCTTCTTAAAGTTCTCTTCCTTATTGGAATCATTGAGCCTAAAACAACTCATTAACAATCCTACGCGGATTTCCCCTACTAAGGATTCTCTGTTAGACTTAATAATAGCAGGTGAGGATGTTCGAGCTACCGATACGCAGGTCTTAGATTCTCATGGGTTAAGTGACCATAACTTTGTAACAACTAAAATTAATTTTGAAGAAGAAGTCATTGTTGTCTCTAGCGTCACTACGCGTAACTACAAAAATTTTGATATTGATAATTTTACTCGTGACCTTTTGGATATTCGGTGGTATCAGATTTTCGATATAATTCATGTTGATGATAAAATCAAATTTTTTAGTGAAAACTTAAAATTCATATTTAATATTCACGCACCCTTAGCAACATATAATCATTATAAGCCGCATAAACCGTGGATAACCTATAACATAAAGTGTATGATGAAGCTACGTGATCAAGCTCTATCTAAATATAAAAAGTCCAAGGAAATCAAACATTTCAGTTATTACAAGGAACTACGTAACTTAACTACTAAAGCCATTCGAGATGAAAAGCGGGCGTATATAGATTTTAATACCAGTCATGGAAATAAAGGTAACAAAGCTCTATGGAATAATCTTAGAACTTTGGGTATAGGTAAGCTAAGAAATAATAAACTCCCAGCAGAATTAACTAATGTTGAAAATATTAATTACTTTTTTTCAAATATACAGCAAATTCCAGCTAGTCCTGAACTAATGCACTTCTATGAAAACACCTGCAAACTATCAACTGATTATAGATTTAAGTTTAACCAAGCTTCTCCCTCAGAAATCTCTAATTTTCTATCAAGAATGAAACCGTGCAGAGGCGGTTCCGATGGAATTGATGCGAAAATGCTTGAAATATCTTATCCTCATCTAATAGATTATTTAGTCCATATCGTTAATAGTTGCATTTCTTCTAATTACTTTCCAAGTTCATGGAAAAGCTCATTAGTTATACCATTACCCAAGGTTCCTAATCCCAAATCATTGAATGATCTAAGACCGATCAGTATACTACCTACACTCTCTAAGATGCTTGAATTCTTAATGGAAAGTCAGATACGTAATTTTATAAATAAGCATCCTAGTATTTTACCTGAAGTGCAATCAGGTTTTCGACCGGGCTACAGCTGCTGTTCCGCTCTAAATTGCATAACTGACGAACTGGTTAATGCAACTGATAAAAATCTCGTAACAGTTTTAATCCTGTTAGACTACTCTAAAGCTTTTGATACCATAAGCCATGAGCTGATGCCATCAATCTTGGAGTATTCTGGTTTTGATAAATCAGCCATCGCGTTAATTAGTTCTTTCCTCTCCGGTAGAAGACAGAGAACTTTTCACGCTGATACTTTTTCTGCTGAAACCCAAATTACATCAGGGGTTCCCCAAGGATCCATATTGGGACCACTTTTATTTTCAATCTATACGAGCAATTTATTTAGAGTCATTAAACACTGTAAATATCATCTTTACGCTGATGATTCTCAGATTTTTATAAGTTTCCCTGTTGAAAGAATGCGTGAAGCTGAAAGTTCAATTAATTACGACTTAAATGCGTTAACCACTAACTCAATTAAACATAGTCTCCTACTAAATTCCAAAAAGACTAAAGTTCTTGTGTTCGGACCTAAAAACAAAAAATTATTCGTAGAGCAGAATATGCACCTCCATCTCGACGGTGCAGTACTAGAATTTTCCCACTGCGCAAAAAACCTTGGCGTGTTACTTGACACTGATCTGCGATTCCGAGAAAACACATCACAACTTATTAAAAAATCATTTATAGCACTTAAATCTTTATACCTAAATCGGGAATTACTCAGTAGGAAGAATAAAGAGATATTATCCGAAGCACTTGTCTTATCCAACTTCAATTTCTGCGATCAACTTTATACTTTTTATATTGATGAACACACTTCTAAAAGAATTCAATTGGTTCAGAATTCCTGCGCTAGGCTGATCTTTGGCATAAGAAAGTATGAACGAATCTCCCATAAAATTAACGAACTAAACTGGCTCAATATGAGGAATCGTCGTATATTGCACTCGGGGTGTTATTTTTACAAGATCATTGCAACACGTTGCCCACCATACTTAACTGAAAAACTTACCTTTCGTACTGACGTTCACAATGTGAATGTTCGGCGTAAAGATTTACTTAGGATTCCTAAACATCACACGACTTTGTTTAAAAGGTGCTTTTCCTATAATATCGCTTCGTTTTATAATTTGTACGATTTCTCATTTAACTCAATATATTCGTTTAAAAGAAACTTAAGGTCACAGTTACTGCACAAGCAAAAGCAATAAGTCTTTTAACCCCTATTCGCTGATTTAACGCATTATTTTTTATGTTTTTAGAGCTACCTCTAGTTTTTTGTTAGAATTAGCGTGTTTGCGTCATTGTACTTTACTAATCATTATCCTACTTCACTATTATCTAACAGTATCTCGTTAGGACTTGATGAAAAACAGCGCTATCTCGGTAGCTTCGCTGATCCTGTTCCTTTTGGTTTCTACCTTACTATTGTTATATGTATTTATTTATTTATAATGTAATTTTGAAACCAATAAATGATTTATTATTATTATTTCATTTAAATAAATATCTAATGTGAAAATATTGAAAAAATACTGTATAATATGTATCAGATTTTATATGCATTTTCTACAATCGTAACTTTACGATTTTAAAATTGATATAACTACAATTGATGAAAACTTTCCAAGTTTAACGTTTATGTCATCAATAATATACTTGCGAATTATTATCAATAAAACTACAGAAATTCAATTAAACCAAATGTGTTATTATGTTGAACATTTTGTAAAATTGAATTTCCTTAATGATTAAAGGAACTTTAGTAGATTCTAAAATGCAAATTATCCTGACACTTATTTAATTGAATGTTGGAAAATATGAACAAAAATGTAATTATTCTTGATATCCATTTATTTCTGTTTTATGTTTGAATGAGTAATGAGGTACATCATAGATACTAGTTGTAAAACAGTTGAAACAAATTCCATTCTAAGACGTTAGAATTTCTTGAAGCTTAAAATAAATTGGTTTTAAAAGTAATTATAATTTTCTATCCTCAACTCAACTAATAATTTCCAGGATTCTACGACAATCAAGAACATAACCACGTACATTTTAAATTTTGTTATATTTTTATTGAGTTTACATAAAATCATACAAAGGCGCATCAATTGAAATAATGAAGTCTTATTTAAATTCCTCCAGTTATACATTTGTTATACAATTAATTATAAGCTCATTATAACTTACCTATATTGTAGTATACTATGGTGGTATTTTATTACTTAAAAAAAATATTTTTTCTTTGTGATCCATGGATTCTTACCTAAAAAAGAAAGGTACATTAATAATCAAAATATATATTGGTACTTCATACTAGTAATGATAAATAAGTATATACTAAAAATATGAGGATATCATTAAAAGTTTTTGATAAATATTCCATTATTAATAAAATATAAATTTTTCAAATATTTGAACCGTTATCTACTATTAGTAATCGTTTCTCTTTATTCAATGTAAATCTTTATTATCATCAAAAATTAGAGTAAATGCAATAGCCGAAACGGCAGGGTGAAACAAACCCTTGGGGAATAAAGTGGATTCTTATCAGATAAACCGCAGCTTACTCAGGAAACGTTAAAATATAATGAAAATGAATTAACATTTTTTATATGCATAAAAGAAACGACAAATTTAAAAAGAAAAATAAAAAACATAATCAAATCAGTATTGTAGCACAAATACATAAGATGATAAAAAAGATTTATCAGAATAGGAAAACAACAAGAAAGGTATATTGATTTTAAATCGATTTTATATTGTATTTATATTCATATATTGTACATACAAATTCAAGTTTAGACAGATATTGTATTAATATTGTTTTAAAAAGAACATTACATTACAATATTAAAGTCTCAACGTACTTTAATATTGGAAGGATGATGTTTTTCAATATCCCCTGGTTCAAGAGATCATATTGAATCGATATTGAGCGAATATTGATAATATTGTTTCATACAATATCGAAAAATCTACAATTATTTATGTTGGTAAGTATGATGAAATCAAGACCACGCCACTATCGTTAGGCGGCGTTTACACGGTCAATATTATTGACGCAATTATTGAGCGTGTAAAGGGTATGGTGGCGTTTATACGGTCACTATTTATATTCTTAAAGTCATAATCCAAAAAATTTTACCTAACCTCAAAACTTGTGTAGGTTTTGTCTTGTGTAAACAAGTAAAGTTTAGTTAGGAAATAACTTTGCAACATTTATTTGTTAAATTGCAGACGCTCAGGAACATGAATTCTTCGTTTAAGTTAATAAGGCTTTCATTTCTATTTTAATGACAAGAAGGTTTTGTTATGAAAATTAATCAGCATGTAGTTCTAGAGTTTGTTGTGAAAGTGGTTTAATTAATACGTTTGTAAAAAGAAATAATAAGAGAAGAAAGTTTTTAAGTTATTGTGTTTTATTGAATAAAAATTGGATTAACAATATTGAACAAATATTTACTTAGCAATATTGATTAAACATTGTATTAACTTTGAATGTCATGATGATATTCAACATTGTATCAATATAAATTGGCGTTCACAAATAAAGATGTGCACATATAGAAACTCTTCTATAGGTACAATATTTAAATATTGAAAATCGATATTGTACCAATATTAACTTTCCACTTGGGAAGTTGGACTTTACTGTGTATGGCATATCAAGTGTAGGAAGATAAAAAGGTTTCACCTGTGGCTTTGATTGTGATAAATCAAATTATTGGAATAGTAACCTAAAAGGATCAAAAGTTTGTACAAGCCCATGATACTAAAGGTGAGATGAAAAAACTTCTTACAGAAAATATCTGAAATTATGTTATATGAGTTGCAATAGTGGCATTTCAAGATACTTAAAAACTGTTCAAATATATTTATCAACCTCCTAGAAATAGATAACCATGCAGGCAACTCAATTGCGTACTCCAAACCCCGGTATTGTAACAATATTAACATAAAATGATAGAAACCCATGAAAATAATAAAAATAACATAAAACATACCAAATTATTGGAAATATATTTAAATTATTGGTAAAGAAAATAAAGAATAATGATTATAGGCGCACCTTTATCCTTATCTCTATACTCGAATTTCACAAAAACGTATCACAATAATATATCTTTCAGTACTTCGTATTGGCATTCAATATAAATGTACTATTTCTACATCGTATACATCATATTCTTGCACCACATACCTATTTTTTATTATCTGAAAAGATACTCTTTAAAAATACCGGTTGGAAATCAAAATATCTGCCATATCAAACACATTAATGTGCCAAACATAACAGTATTGAAGACTTCAACGAAATTTACCATCTAAGAAGAAACTCTTACCTAAAAACTCTTTTAAATAAGCCATAACAAGATGGGAGAAATAGTAAGTGATACAGCAATAGAAACTTGAATTAAAACCTCCAGCCCACAAATTACCCTAACCAAAAGAAAATACCAGAAAAATTAGAATCTCTGATGAAAAATCTCACCAAGCTGTAGAAAAGCTTTTAAGAACTTCATGAAGAATTTAGGATTATGAAATACACTTTTTCCTAAAACTTACATCAGCAACAACAAAATCATAAAAATGGAATAACTATTCGAGAAATAATGGACTCGGAAATCAGAACCTATGAAAGCATCAATAACTATTTCAACATTGTATTGTAAAAATTTCTTCGATAGCAACTATGAAGGATGGTGGAACAACCATAGTATTTTCCAAAAAAAAATAGTAATAAAAAAAATTCATAAGCAAAAGTTTAGAAGTTATACCTACACTATTAAAAAAAATCAAGACACATTCTAATTTAAAAAGGTTCAGTCAAGACAAGAGCTCCAGAAAGTCATGATTTCTGGAACTAGAAATTTTCGTATCAACTACATAGCATGAGAAATGATAATCATAGGTGGCCAGAATTGTTTAAATAAATTGGGCGCACAAACTAACAAAACCTATGAAGACTGAATCCTTGGAGGACAAAGTGGGCAACAAGAACAGTAAAATATACGACCTTCACGAAATTAATAAAAACTTTGGTAACTTGTTTATATCCAAGGAAACTTACCTCTTACCCTTTCGTCTATACAAACATAAAAAATTGCATTATCAAAAAGAACAAAAATGGTAACTGCCTAATTTACGATAGAATGAAAAATGCAGTTAAACTTGCTAGAAACTTCATCTATAATGAAATTTGACTTCCCAAAATTCAGCAAACAATTACTTACATCCTAAAGCGATTTTTTCACGACTTTTATCCACGGGATTGGTCCTTACTCATAAAAGGGATGAATTACTATTCGATAGATGTCGGATCCTTGTAAAATATTCTTTGAATCATACTGGATGGATTGAGAATAAAATGAAATCTGGTTTGGGAGATCTCACACCAAAAATATCTAAGTGGAAGATTCAAGTACCAATAAAATCAAGATACCCAAGGAATTTGAGTAATCATTAAAATTATATGAGAAAACTAACTTGGGATAGAATTTCATGTGCTGAATACAAACGTAGTTATCTACAATATACGTAAGGAAAGTAAACTATTCTACGCAATTAAAACCAGAAAACGAAAAGATAAACACCCATATTTTAAGTGTCCTTTATTGTATCCGAAGTAACCTTATCTATCTCAAAACTTAGTAATAAAAAAATAGAATATTAATAGCCTAACTAAATAGAATGTATGTAAAAGAAAAAAGATAGATTTAGAAGTTAAAACTCCTTTTAACAAATTTACTCATAATGATTTATTATAACTGTTATAAGGGTTTCTCGAAATTAAATACTAGCTCATACCGGGTGTCTCAGCGCTGGAAGGAAGTAACACTACTCTAAAATGAAAATGGATATGGACATGCGGCTTTCGATAGAATATACAATACTTTTAGGCGCACACTCGAAAAATATTCTAATAGCATGCCGTACATCGGGAGTCCATTCCAAAATGGTAATACAAAGTAACGCTTTCAATTTTAAAATACGAGCCGCGTAGCGGCAAATATTTTAATTTTTTCTATTTTGCGCCTTTATATCTATTTAATGGGGTGATTCTGAACAAAAAATGTTAGCCGTAACGTCGATGTTAAATTTGACAGTCACCCTGATGTCAAAAAAACGCTATTCTCTAAACTTAACGGTCATTTAAAATAACATTTTCGGTGTTAAAACAACATCGATCAAAATAATAATAATACATTAATGTATAATTGATCAAAATAATATATTCTATAAATGTACAATGTATTTTAACATCGAAAATGATTTTTTACATTGCCTTTAAGTTACAGTAAAGTCTACAGAATAGCGTTTTTTTGACATCAAGGTGACTGTCAAATTTAACATCGACGTTACGGCTAACATTTTTTGTTCAGAATTACCCCATAAAATAAAATATTGTAATTTTCAATTTTCTGGTAGTTGGCAACTTTAATGTCAGGTTTTTCAAATCATCAAATACTGCCATTTTAAAACCAACAAACTTCAGTTCTACCAACTACGAAAAGATATATTCCCCTGCTATAAATGCACTCAAAACAGTGCGTTTATATGTAGCTATAATCTTATAGACGCAAAATAGAAAATATATATTATGAAACTTTTGGATTCCTTTTTAAAAAGTAATCATACTTTTTATAATCTTTTATTATTTATTATTTGCCATTTCAGCGAAAAAGATCAATTTAAAAAAAATACAACTCTGAATCAAACGACAATTTTTGGTTGAAATTTTTTCAAAAAAACTTCAATATCGTCTAGTTTATAGCTATCATGTCTAATTTATATTTAAATAGAACATCCTGTATATCTTAAAATCAATCGATGGCATTTTTACAAGCTTTCTATTGATATAATGTTTGCATGGTCACATGTTTAGAAGATCTTAATAAATAGAGAAAAAGTGAAAAATAGGCAAAATAGACAAAATATTGCTTTTAATTGTTGAGGATTTTTTTTTCAAATTTGTTTGTGATTTCTCTATTTTAATTTTGTAATAATAATGTTTTATCACAATAGTAGAGGAAGTGGTGTACAAATGGAAGCGTGGTGGTAATGTGGAAACGTTGCCTGTAGAGTGACAGGTGTTGCAATGTGGTGCCAATCGCTTAAACCTATTGATAAGTTCCATTTTTTAATTCCTAAGATTGCCGGCAGTGGGTCCGTATGGTATTGTCAGTGGAGTGTTCTTTCAAAGATTTTCTCAACTTTTCAATATTTTAAGGAAAGTTTTCAAATTCGTTTTTATCAGATAACCTAATAAGTTATTTGATAATGGGCTAGCAAACATTGTTAAGGAAGAAAAACACTACATTCTTGTGCAATTAAGTAAAATAAAAACTTGAAAACTTAGCGTAATTATAATATTAAAATCTACAATGACGATGTTGGTAATGTGGAAACATAAAACTAGGAGTAATGTATGGTATATAGATTAGAGAATATAAAAATTTATAAGGAGTGTCTGGTAAAATTTCAAGGCCTTTAGTTAAAAACATTTAAGATAACCATGGAAATTGTCCATTGCAGCCCATATAACAGATTTAAATTAAAAGGCCTTTAAACTTATATGATTTGAACAGAATATATTTTAGTAATTTATAATAAATACATGCTTTGATATTTTTTCTTGGTTTAAAAGTTATCTAACCAAAATACAAATATATATATGTTTCCACATTACAAGCACATTTTGAGAATCTGATTAGGTTTCTGATTTAAAAAAAATATATATTGTTTTAATTAATTCAACTGAAAACCGTTATTGTTAATAATTACTTGATGGAGGTTTATACAGATTTTTGAAAGGTTTCATGGTTATTTAAAAAAGATATTAAAAGAATATTAACAGGTTTTCCAAATTTGCATCACTTCTTCTAGTTGTTTTACAACATACATATAATCCAAACTCACAATTATCAATTTTGGTTTTCTAGGTCTCAGTATGCTTTGAAAATTTAACAAGTGATGTTCCCAAGGAAACCCTTATTTTGTTGAATTTCGATTTTATGCTCATTTCTGAACTTTTGATAATATCTAAAACGAAATAATTAACCTCTTCAAAAAAATGGTAAATATGGTGAAGCTAAAAGAAATCCTCTTCTGGCAATCAGAATTTATAAAGCACATTATCCAAACACCAGACAACTAATAATTATTGCTTCAATTGAAATAATGAGAAAATTGATAGAGCGCTTGAAAATTCGAGCAGAGTGTTGTACAATAAAACAATCATTGACTAGTCGAAGTATTAGCCCCAATTTTGTTCTGGGTATTTTATTGACGATTGAAGAAAATCCGGCGATTAATACAAAAGAAGTATCCGCCCCGACTGGTGTATCAAAATCTTCAGTCAACCACATTTGGAAAAAGCATTGATTTCATCCATATAATATAGAATTGCACCAGATACTGTATGGAAAAGAATTCGAGAAGAGAGTGGAAATTTCTGTTTGGATATAAAACATGATGTAAATTTATTAAACATTTTGTTTAGTGGCGAATCCACCTTCAAACTCAATGGACATGTCAACAGGCATAATATGCACAATACTGCCGTCCTAAGTTAAAAGGCAATAAATGCATATTTTTCAATTTGGATATTATCTGCTTTTCAAGTTTATTATGAGCTTACCAAACGCCCTTACATCACTAAAAAGGCCGAGAAAACAATGCATTAGCATAAAATAATATCTCCAATTAGAAGTATGTGCACCTTATACCAAAAAATGTTTTCTCGAAGCTAACAAACTGTAGGTACTGTCTTTTAAGTTAGTACGGCAGTATAGTGTAACGGAAAATCTGCACTGGGTGCGCATGGGCGTAGCCAGGGGGGTGCAGGGGGGTGCAATTGCACCCCCCTAAAACTTTCAACATTAAAAGCTTATAAAATCGATACGAATTTGTGTATATTTTTTATTGTGTTATACTAGTATTGTAAGTCGTGATAAATAGCAAAATGACATATATCATTTTCCCTGTATTCTTTAAAGAATTTGAGGTTAACTTCGAAATATTATTTACGTTTTGGCTAATAACTTTTATATTTTTGAAAATGATTGTATTATTTTTGGCTTTACGGTGTCAAATTAATATTAAAACAAGGCCAAAAAGACAAATATAAAAATGTTAATTTTAACGAGATTTATTTATAGCAAATTTTGCTTGATATTTATCATGCTATACAGGGTGTCCCATTTGACGTTGGACTGTTAAATGGACAAAATAGTAGAGATTTTTTCGAATATTAATAATTCATTTACAAAAAATTTGTATATCGCATCGTTCCAACGCTATCTTGAAAAACAAGAAAATGCGATTTTTAAAATATGGCTATAACTTCTTTATTTTCTGTGGTACCAAAAAAGTTTTTTGACATAATACAGACAATTTTTGTGTACAATGCAGTAAAACAAATGAATGTTTTTTTTTCGCTAACGGATTGACCGGAAATGAACCAAACTTATTTATTTCTTATGGCAGCCATTTTGGAATACACATATTAGGAATCAGTATTTTTTTCTGAGTAATTTGGTATACCATATGTCATATATAAAAAAATAAAATTATTTAATTTTACAAACTAACATTGGACTTTAAGAGATGTAAATTGTCAATAACATAAATGTAACCATTTAAAATGTTAAATGTAAAATAAGTCTTAACACATATGTATTGACAGTTTACATCTATTCAAGGCCATTTTTAGTAAGTAAAATAAAATTATTTCTATTTTTCATAAAAAATTACACATGATATATGAAATTACTCAGAAAATACACTAATTCCGAATATGTATAAAACCAATATGGCTGCCATAAGAAAAAAATAAGTTTGGTTCATTTCCGGTCAATCTTTTGGCGAAAAAAAATATTAATTTGTTTTAGTGCATTGTACACAAAAAATTGTCTGTATTAAGTCAAATAAAAATTTTGGTTTCCCCGAAAATAACGAAGTTATCGCCATATTTTGAAAATCGCATTTTCTTGTTTTTTCAAGATAGCGTTGGAACTATGCGATATTCAAATTTATTGTAAATGAATTATTAATATTCGAAAAAATCTCTACTACTTTGTCCATTTAACCGACTTTCTATCTCCAATAATAACAAAGATACCCATGGAGTCCAAAGTGAAATGGGACACCGTGTATATCATGCGATTTATCAAAAAAAATAAATAGCCGCCATTCATGCATCACTATATTATACTATGTTGTGTAAAAAAATGCACCCCCTGGGATGAAAGCTGGCTACGCCCCTGTGGGTGCGCAATATTGATCATCAAAATCAAAATAAATGGTACTTAAATGTTTGGGAAGGAATAATGGGTATCCATGTTATTGAGTTCACTTTTTTGATGGAACCCTAACTGTGGACAGATTTCAGGAGTTTCATTAATATTATTGTTGGAAACTTATACTTAGTGACGTTGAGACATGTGGCTTCAGCAAGGTGGAGCCTCTGTGCACATTCATCGGATTGTTATAGAATATTTAAATAATTGGATACCGGATTCGCAGGTCAGATCTCCCAATTTAGTTCCCCTATATTTTTTTTGGGTCATGTAAAATGTTTAATGTATCAGACTCAACCCACAATATCTGATGACATGGAAGACCGAATAAAACGAACATTCTAAGGATATTCTCAATAATCTCAGAAGTTCGTTTTTACATAGACTTAATGTTCGTCATGAAAAAATGGACAGATTGTTGATCATCTATTATTTTTATGTTAAATAAATGCAATATATTTGATCCCTAACTTAGCTTTGAAGCATGTAGTTAATAATTAAATAAGGTAGTTGTTGCCTATTATACCATACGTTCTCAAAAATAATAAAATTGTTACACAATTTTAAAAACTTTATTCTTATATATTTCGAAGTAAACCTTCATCTTCAGAGAATATATAATTTTTTAAAATCTAAAAACGTAGTACATAGTAATACAATTTCTAAAATGAAAAAAATTACTTAATGGAACTATACGAATGAAAAGAGCAATACCAATTTATGAGGAACCAGCAACATACGCTTTGCTCGCAAAAGGTATCATTATTACTAATATATTTTATACAACATCAAATTGCCATGAGGTTGAACAATACAAGAGGGACAATTGTGCACAAATTAACAACACTTTAAAACTTTTGAGACCATCAGTCGCCTGTAACAGAAGGGAGATATCGTTACACTGGAAGTGGAGCAAAAATGAAACCAACTTACGATTTAAATAAATAAATACAGGAAAAGAAATACAAAAGAATGGTTTACGCCGCCGACATTTTGTGATGAACAGGACGATCAACGCAAGTCGAACTAGCGCTACCAAGTTCGGCGTACCGTAGAGTCCTCTGTTGGACAGCCGTGAAAACGTCAAAATTTAGGTGTATATTAAGTTGACTAATCAATATTTAGTATTACAAATCGCATTACTTATTTCTGTTGGTAATATGTTAAAATTCGAAGTAAAAATATCATTCAAATAAATATTTAACAAATTCTTATTATTTATACTGCCTTTAAAAATTTCTAACTCCTCTCAAATGTCCAACAGTGGACCCGCATTAAGCTGTTGTAACAGTTTGACATTCACAGGATCAAAGTTGTGGTTGTGTACCCTCAAGTGTACCCCAAAGATTGAATCATCATTATTGGGTTTATTTTTTGACAAAAGGTGTTCTTTAATCCTGATACCAACTTCTCTGCCCGTTCTGCCAATGTAAGCAGCTGTGCAGTTGTCATATTTTAGGTAATAGACTCCTGCCCTCTTCAACAATGGAACAACATCTTTATTTTTAACTAAGAAATTGCTTATTTTGTTCATAGGTTTGTAAACCACTCTAACATTATCCATATTATTTTGAAAAACTTTAGAAATTTTAAAGGTTACCCCATTATAGAATGGTAAGACAATTGTGCTTACATTGGCAGAAGCAGGCAAAGGGTTATTATTATCCTCCAAAGGATACTAATGGATATTTTCGTCAAGAAATTTTCATGTAGTTAATATTCGCTAAAATTTTCGAGTAATGTTACTTTTAAATAATACTTGAAAAACACAATAAAATGATTATATTTCTATACATATAATATTTTGTAGTACTTAACTCAAATTGGTGTATTTTAGTCTTAAAAAGTTTTGTTAAATATTAATTGCGAATTCATGTTGTACTTATGACAATTTACTATCTCCGTAATTCACGCTAGCTTTCCAATTACTTTCCTGGTTTTAATGGCTTTTCATAGTTTTAGTTCGGTCATAATTATATTTCCGAAAAGTTAAGTAAAAGTGAAAATATTGTTTGAGTTTTCCGGGCGAGCAAGTAAACAAAACAATTAGGTAGCTAGGGGAATTTTATAAGTTCCGAATTTTGTGCTAAACTATTACGTATCGTTAATGAAAGTAAGATTAATATGATTTCTTAGATTAAATAGTGATACTTAGCGTCCAAACCAAATAATACTAAAAACTAGAACCAAACTCAGTTAAATGAAATAACTTCATTTAGAATTAAGTTTTCGAAACTCTTACTAAACGATCGCCCCTTTTTAAAAGCATTGCAATTTAATAAAGCGCTCTTATGATTTATTGCCTACATAAAAGCACAGTTCCCAATAAATGCCGCGAAACACACATATCTAAACTAAAAGTTAATAAATATTTTATGAGCAAATGAAATAAAGTGTATGAAATATTAAATGCGACCTGCGAAATAAATGCACATAAAATATCAATTTTTTGTGAAATTATGACGCATAAATGCTAAGTTGTTCCCTGTGCTTTCCACACTTGACCTCCATCCTCGACCGGAGTGATGTCGGGCGAGGAATAGAAGAGGAGTGAAAAAAATGAAGGACCCACTTGCGGCCTCCTTCAAAGCCCCGGCCTGAAAGTAATTGCGCGGCCCGTGCAATTTAGTTGAAAAAAATTGTTGCATTTAAATTTGCAATTTGTTTCAAGACAAGTACCAGCTTTAATATTCACATTGCAAAAGGGCATTAACGAAATGTTAAGTTCCATGTTTTGGATCGTTTTCTGTATAAAGCAGCTTTCTAAGAGCAATTAGTTCCCTATTTATTGTTTAATTTACTTCAAGTACGCTTCTTCATTGTTGCTCATTTCCACCCTTACTGACTTACTTTATACAGTTACAGTAATTACCAATTTTACATCGAAGACGAGTATTAAATTTCAGCGATCACTTTTAATCTCGATTTTCATCAGCGTTTTCAATAAACATAAGCACAAAATCCCTCTATTATAATCTACTTTTCCACAATTCTTATCATTTGACCTCGATTGAAAGAAACAATCAATTTTTATCATCATCATAAATCATCTACAAGTCTCTTAATAACACTAACTTTAGGGTAAGGAGATTTCTGAAATGAAACAATTTGTAAATTTAGAAGAACAACCCGCGATTAAACTAACGCTGCAAATAAAAAATATTTTCTAATCTAGCTACAGGGCTATGTTTTAATTAAAATTTAAAATTCTTAAGTTAAAAATTTTCATGTCAAATGTATAAAAAATAAAAACATGTTTATATTGTTTTATTTAAAAAAAATATTGATTACACTTGAAATTAAATTGCTGCTTTAAAATTTAAACTTTTTAGGTTCAACATGTATAATAAAAATTCGAATATTGTTGAAACCTTTTTCGTTATTAAAAGCAATCCGAATTAAAAAAAACGATATTTCCTTATTTTAGGAAATCACTAAAGTTTTTTGTGCTGAATGTACGCGACAGTTTCGCCCCGATAAGCACGAAAGATTTTCCTTCAAATTAAAAGTGTACTTAGCGAAACTATTGTTACGGTTATAATTTTTCGAACGATTTATGAACTTTTTTCTGGGAACAAAAATAAAAGCACGATATAACTTGTTGAAGTTAAAAGCTTCCCCTTTTCTTACCAAAATCTATTCATCATAATAAAAGACTTTTTTATGTACGCTTACACAAAAAATCAAAGCAAACATTTTATTTCATTCCCACACAAGTTTCTTTACGATATTATACGAATTAAAAGTTTTAATCTTTTCGTAAATACAGGGTGATTAAATTCTTATTATGTTATTTATTTGTTGAACTGCCAAATTTACAATTAAAAAGGCGTAAATTGCCTTTAGTTAATACTAACACATCTTTTTACTACGCCTTTTATTTATTACTTGATGTAAAAATCTAAAATCATGGAACGCCTTTCGTGACGAATTATAAATTTGGTTGTTGCTTATTAACCTACATGCCCGATTAAAAAAGAAATAATAATTTTTTCAAAATAAAAAGAAATCTGTCTATATTTATGAAATTTGCAGTCGCTAAAAATTAACATGACCTATAAAATGGAAATGTGTACTATTAATCTTCAGAGCCAGATAGTTTATTAAATCAGTGTCTTTTTGAGTGGCACTAAAATTCTCAGAAAATTATTTTTGTATACTGGAAAAATGCAAAAACAAAAGTACTTTTGTAAACCCGTTTGATATCACCACATCGGGTATGATTTTATTGTAACATTTTTTCGACGATTAACTTTGAAATGCTGTACAAGGTGCTTCACGATAATGTGGTACACAAAAGAAATGTTAGCGCCAATAAGAAGCTTTCGTGCGGCTTGAATATTCCTTAGTCACGCCCACCGGTATTCAGTAGTTAATTGGGAATAACTAGACAATTCGTGGCTGTGCGTTTTCGCATCGCATTGTGAGTAAAGCTTAATCAAGGAGAATTCTAAGAAAAGTTGTTTGAATCGCAAAGTCGGGGAATGCCTGGTTAATCTTCCCACCAACTAAAGGTGGAGCGAGATTAAGGGATGTTCCCAGAAGCACGAAAGCGTCTGCTTATTGGCTGCCTTAGCATTTCTTTTGTGTACCACATTATCTTGGAGCACCTTGTACTTGGAAGTTATGGAAACAGTAATTCTTGTCGATCCGGTCCAATTGTTCTGTAAATTCATGAATTCCTCCTCTGGGGTGGCGACTAATATGCTTGTTTTAAGGTCCACAATTCTGGTACTTTTTGTTCGTTAAGGAACGATAGATGGTTATGATTTCTTCATATACAGAGTGTAAGTAAGGATATAAACATAAGAATCAAAAATTTTCTTCGTGTATGGTGGGTGTGGATCTGCAAGAAATATTTGGGTAGTAGATTTTCTAAGACCCACGACTCTACGGAATACAGAGTTATCAAATCTATAAATGATACAAATACGTGGAAGAAAGACAAATAATAATATTTGGTCCGGGTTCAGTACATGTTTCAAAAATAATAAATAATAAACATGATGGGTTACCTCATCTTGCTGTAAGATCATAGAGAGTTGTTTTGTTACATGACACGTTTGTCAGTCTTAGCAACAATCAATAATTAAAGTTACTACATGATATAAAGTTGTATTAATAATTATTGTCCTGTTAATAAAATATCCAAAAGTACAACTCGTTACATGGTGTCAGATAGACTAAACCCACGAACTCCCTAATTAAGGAACATAAAGTTCTATTGATTTGAAATATTTAATAACATGTCAGAATCAATTGATAGGCCCGAGAAATTAATTTTTGATGAAAATTTAGCTACAAGGTGGAAAGAGTGGAAGCAAGAATTTAAAATATATTTAAGAGTTGGTCGAAATGATCACTCTCAAGATATTATAAAAGTAGCATTATTTTTTAACATAATTGGAAAAGAAGGTAGAAGAATATTCAATTCATTAAATTTAAATAAAGATACATCCAAATTTGATGTAATTAATGCCTTTGATGGATATTGTTCTCCCAGAAAGAATACAGCAATGCAAAGATTTAAATTTTTAAGCATACGTCAAAAAGAAAGACAAACATTTGATCAATATTTGACAGAATTAAAATTAATGGCAAAAAATTGTGATTATGAACAATTAGAAGAAGGAATCATTAGAGATCAGATTATATTTGGGATAACATGTAGTAAAATGCGTGAAAACTTATTAAGAAATAACTTAAATCTTGAAAAGACAATAGATTACTGTAGATCAGTTGAAGCAAGTAGAAGAGAAGGAAAAAAAATAGAAAATAATGGAAATTCATCAAGCTATATTAACAAGTAATAAGTCAGAATATTTATGTAAAAAATGTTTTTATAAACATTCAGTAGGAAAATGTCCTGCATTTGGAAAAACTTTTGTTTTATGTAAAATGAAAAATCATTTTGCAAAAGGATGCCCAAAAAAATCACGTATAAATTTGATTGAAATTGAAGAGCCCCACAATATTTTAACATCAGAAGATGAAAGTGAACAAGAAACTTAAAGCAATGCAGTAGAAGGATTGGATGACCTTTATACTTATAATATTAATGGTAATATTAAAAATGGACATGAATGGAGTGAAATTTTGATAATAGTTGGAAAGAAAATTTATTTTAAATTGGATTCTGGTTCTGATGTGAATGTAATGCCTCTTTATATTTTAAAACAATTTGAACATAAAGTGGATTTACAACCATGTAAGATAATTTTACGTTCATATGGAAATAAAGAATTTAAATCTCCAGCTATTGTTGTGCACATTGAGAAACAATCGCAAAGCTAGTATACATTTTGTGGTTGCTGATGTTGATGCTATTCCGATATTAGGACTAAAAACTTGTGAAATGCTCGGATTAATTTCTCGAGCAAATATTTTGTCCATATTTTGTCCAACAATACATCCACCTCGAAGAATTCCAGAGTCAATTACCTTACAACTTAAGAAAACATTAGATACTTTAGAAAGTTTTTAAAACATATCAAAATATGACAAACCTACTTCTTGGTTAAACCCATTAGTAATAGTTAAGAAGAAAAATGGAGATTTAAGACTTTGCCTTGTCCCTAAAGATTTAATTAAGGCCATAAAGAGAGAACATCATCTTATTCCTATGCCTGAAGAGCTATTGAGTGGATTAAATGGTATGGAGTGGTTTTCTGTTATTGATATGTAAAATGGATTTTGGAAAATTAAATTAGATGATCCTAGTACTGAACTATGCGCCTTTAATACACCATTTGGTAAATATAAGTTTGAACGACTTCCGTTCGGTATATCTTCAGCACCAGAAGTTTTTCAGAAGAAGACACAAGAAATATTTTGGGATTTATTGTCACAAAGCGAGCCAGAGTAGTCCAAATTTCTGAGTTATTAACAATTTCAATCACTGTTTTCCAAATTAACTTTTATTAAGTAAGTTCTAAAACCGGAGAGCGATCTTAGCGATTCCTTGTTACATGCTTTTATTTAATAAAGGAATGTAATTGGGAACGCTCTGTATATCCGTGTCCGACTTTAGAAATTACCAATGCTCCAAATGTCGAAACTCATAACAACCAAAGGTTCGAAAATGAAGAAACTAGGTTGCGGGTGAAGAAATGCTGACAATACACTTTCCGGGACGATCACCAAAGAAGCCCAAAAAACGGGGACTTCAATTCGAGCAACCGTTAAGAACGGAAGTGTCCGGGTTTTCAGGGTGACAAGTATAGTGTCGAAGAAGTCCCAAATGTATTGAGAATTAAGAAAGAGAATAAAAGTCAGATAGGCTAGAGAATAAAATAAAGTCCAGAGAGTCCTTTTATAACCTAGTGGGTCAGAATATTATAGAGCAAGTAGTAAGTACTAATAATTTTATTATACGTTAGATATTTTAGTGTCTAGAAATAAAGATTAAAACCAATCTCAAACCTCTATTTACTACCTAGTCACCTACCCCCGTGAAATTATTAGGAGTAACAGTGTATTTTGACGATATCATTATTTCTGGTAAAACAGAAGAGTAACACGATGAAAGATTAGAGGCTATGTTCAAAAGTGCTGAAGATTGTGGAGTAAGGTTTAATAAAGATAAATTTCAATATAAATGTAAACAAGTGCAGTATATTGGAATGCTTATATCTAAGAATGGCATGGAATTGGATTCAAAATATCTAGAAGTGATTAAAAAAATAGATTATCCCAGCAATAAACAGGAACTTCTTAAATTTCTTGGTATTATCAAATATCTAAGTAAATTTATTCCAAGAGCTTCTGAGTTAACTGCAATCTATAAATGATACAAATACGTGAAAGAAAGACAAATAATAATATTTGGTCCGGGTTCAGCACATGTTTCAAAAATAAAAAATAATAAACATGATGGGTTACCTTATCTTGCAATGGGATTCTACAGTGCGGACATAAAGTAAATCCCCCCTGCTAATTTTTGAACAGTTATGTTTTTGATTCTGAAAATTTGTCTACGGAGAACTCAAATCGCGAACTATCTAACAAAGGTATTTTTGATTTTGTGAAACTTCCGGTTATACCGGAAGTGAATGGCAACTTTCCTATTTTAAATGGAACACCTAGTACATTTTTGCATTTTCGTGTTCTCCATAAAAATAGCATTAAATTCACCTAGCATAGTGTGGTCTACGATTAATACTTTCGGAATTACGCCCATTCGAAAAATGGCATTTTTATGCAACTTCATTTACACCGGAAGTGGAAAATTAACGAACTTAAGGTTAAACATAATTTTGTTTAAATTTAATGTTATTATCTTAATTGCAAAAGAAAATCATTTAAAATAAGGAAGTTGGGGCAGTTGGCTCAAACTTCCGGTGTAAAAGAAGTTGCATAAAAATGTGATTTTCAAATGGGCGTAATTCCGAAAGTATTAATAGTAGAGCACACTACGCTAGGTCAATTTAATGGTATTTTTATGGAGAACACGAAAATGCAAAAATATACTGGGTGCTCCATTTAAAATAAGAAAGTTGCCATCCACTTCCGGTATAACCGCAAGTTCCACAAAATCAAAAATACCTTAGAAAGTTTGCAATTAAATACTTTAGTGGACAAATTTTAAGAATCGAAAACATAACCGTTCAAAGTTAGCAGGGGGGGGGGAGGATTTTCTTTATGTCCGCACTGTATATTTCTTTATGTCATGGAAGCAAGGGAAAAGGGAGGAGCGAAGAATATTACGCAACGAGCTAGAAAGTGACGAATTATGTAATAGCCGAACGAGGTGCTAGCCGAGCACGAAATTCACTTTCTTGCGAGTTACGTACGCTATTTTTCCGACATAGCAAAGCATAAAAAATGAACAGTTGTAAACTGTCAATACATTGGTGTTAACTTCGTACTTTTTGTTATTGATGACATTTGTATAAGTTTATTAATTTTGGATTTTGAAAATAAAATAAATTATGTAAATTGTCACAAATACATAACATGTACTAACAGTTTACAACTGATCATTTTTATGCTTTGCTGTTAATATGTTTCGAGCACTCCATGAAATCTTTTATGCGTCTTATTAACTGTACCATTTTCCGTAAAATATTTAGTAAATGTGACATGTTGTATATCAAAATTCTCAGAAAAACACACTGATTCCAAATATGTGTAATTACAATATGGCCGCCATAAGAAAAAACAAAGTTTGGATTATTTCTTGGCAATCCAGTGACTAAAGAAAAAATCTGATTGGCTTATTGAATTTTAGATAAAAAAAACTGCCTCTATGTTGTTAACAAAGTTTTTTGGTATGGCCTATAATAAAGAAGTTACAGTCATATTTTGAAAATGCCACTATTTGGTTTTTTCAAGATGGCGCCGAAACGATGCAAAATTCAACGAATTATTATTGAGGATACAAATATACACTACTTTGTCCCTTTAACCGACTTTCCATCTCCAATAATAAAAAAGATACCCATAGAGTTCAACGTCAAACGGTATACCCTGTATAATTAATATTAATAATTTGAAACTCTAATAACTAACTTTTGATTATAAGTTATCATTAAGTGATCAGATTTTAATATTAAATATACCATTCTATTCTGCTGTTAAAACTTTTAGAATGAGGTGACTGAAAATTAAAAGTCAGGTTTAATGTGGCAAAAGGGATGATATGTGGGGTAAACTGTATTACGCCATTAAGTTTCTCGGTCCTTAAGAAAATTAACCTATTTTACCTAATTTTTATCTCATCAAACTGAAGTTATTTAGGGTGGATCGTTTTCTAATGATCAGCGTCTACAATGGGTAATAAATGAAAAATGTAGTATAATTAGATTTTTAATTTAGGACTTTAAAGAGTTTATAAATTGTGAAATATGTTACAAATAAATCAATTTAATTTGTGTACAAAATTTTAAAAGAAATTTAATCAAAATAAATTTTTATTAAAATTAATTCACGGCTCAATTAAAGCAAATTAACGTCATCCGCAGAGACGCTTTGAAAGCGCAGTAGGGCGTTAATATTTCTCCCCGTCGTGCTTGAAGGTTAATTAAAAGTAAAGTAAAACAAGATAAAAAAATATGAAAAAATAAACGGGTGAACATAAAATGAGTGGACAAGAATTTCACGTGAGTTATTCATCGCGGCAGATAAACATAGCGCTGGATGTATGCACTCTCATGAATTTCACCACTGGAAAATCCCTGAGGGAATTTTCAGCACGCGGAGATTTTACAAGCCTAGATAAATAGACCGCAACGTCTTTTATCGGCGATTAAAATGTTTGAAATGCGTACATTTTATACATTTTAACTTTGCGGATAATTTATGGCACTTTTCATGTATTTTTTTCGTGATTTATTGAAATTTTTCCCTAAATTTAGAATTTAGTTTTTGCAGGAAACGAGTTGGAAAAAAAATTCACGAGATAATAGAGCGGCGCGGCGGCGGCGGACAAGCAAATTTATCTCGCCCCCGGCTTCTGGGCACGGCCCGCTCGATCGACCGTGTTAAACCAAGGTGCGCGTGATGGAAGGTGGTCTATTAGGTTAAACCTAAAGATATTTTAGTTTTTCTATTTACCAAATTGACCTATGCTAAAATCATTATTTATTGAATAAACATTTACACAAAATTTAAAACAAGCCCTGAAAAACTTTGGGACGTGTAATGTTTTCATTAATACATGGGTCAACAAAAGCTGGTAGAACAATTTAACATTAAAAATACAATACCGTTGAAATGCAACAACCACCTCTTGGTTTTAGGATATAATTTTAATTTTGCTTTCACTTACAAATTGGGTTGGAATAGTAGCAACGTATAAAAGCGACCGCATAATAGCGATTAAACGTTATAAAAACCCTACACAGTAGAACAAATGGATTATGGTTTCCTAGAGCAAGGTTACAACCATCATTACTTTTAACTGCTTGACCACTACTATGACAAAAGCTGGCGCTGGGTGCATGTTTTTTTAGGCGGCAACGTACAGTTCATCTCAGTCAGAAGTAGGACACAAAGTAATAATGAGTAGGGGAATAATTGGTACAGTGAGAACAGTGGGACAGTGGCAGTATTTAGTATATCATTGTTTTCTTTAACATAATGTTAATGCAAATATCAAAAAATACACAGGGAGTTCAATTAAAAAAAGTGGAATAACCTGCGCTCCAGTTACCAAACACCCAGTATAGACAAAAATAATTTCTGGTTATACGCATCCATAAGCCATGCAATTTTGTAATTTAATTTATTTTTCTATCTCTTAAAATAAAAGATATATCTTCCGATTTCGCACTAAAAACTCTGTATACAAAAAGTCGCAGATTTTTTAACAGAAAATTTTTTTAAAATAATGAAACGATGGTAAACGTAAAGTCTTCAACAGCCAAAAAGAACGAAAGACAATCCTTACAATCTTTATTAAAATAACTTTGAAGTTCGATGCCCTTCGCAACACAGTTGCATCATCAGGAACAATTTCAAGAGTTAACATTTTAAAAAAATTAACACTTCTGTCCGTCTTTGCACCCATCATAAATTGTAATCAAAAAGCAAAAAATGGATAATAATAATAAAAACTGACGACTCTAAATTACTCAAATTATTATTGAAAATATTACGTTGTAATTGTTGGATTCATTTATGTTATTCTTTTATTATGATATTTTTTATATACATATCCATGATTATTAGAAAATATCTGAATGTCGAATGTTGTGTTAGACAGTTCATGTTTGTCATATTGTGATAATAAAAGTTTATAATAATCTCCTGTTAGTTTTATAATTAATACAAAGCCAATAGATTATGGGCCCAGAGTAAATTAAAAGAAGAATAATAGATTACAGAAGAAGATTTATAAAGATCGTAAAATTAAAATTAAAAGAAAAATGTCAGAAATTACTGGCATTAATGTTGTAAAACTAAATGGGAGAAATTATCAAGTATGGAAATACAAAATGGAACTACTTCTAATAAGGGAAGATTTATGGGATATAATATCTGAAGATAAACCAGCAGATGTAAATGCTGCTTGGAAGAAAAGAGATAATAAAGCAAAAGCAACTATTGGATTATTAATCGAAGATAGTCAAATAGCCCATATTAGAAATTCAAATACAGCAAAAGAAGCATGGGATTCTCTTAAAAGTTATTATGAAAAATCTTCTTTGTCAAGCAAAGTATGTTTACTTAAAAATTTTTGTAGAATGCGACTTAATGAATACGGTAATATGGAAGAACATTTAAATGAAATGATGAATTTAGTTTATTAAATCAAAACATTTGCAGATAATTTATTGGTTGCATTTTTATTGAGCAGTTTGCCTGAAAGTTACAATTCTTTAGTAACTGCATTGGAAAGTAGAGAAGAAAAGGATCTTACAATTGAGTTTGTAAAAGAAAAAATGCTTCAAGAATATAGGAGACGTCAAGAAAATGAGAAAAGTCAAGAACGAAATGGTGATAGTGAAAAAGTTTTAAAAACCAAAAGTTTTAAGAAGATAAATACTCCTATTAAATGTTCATTGTAACAAACTAGGACATTTGAGGAAAGATTGTTATTTTTACAAATTATTTTTGAAGAAAAAATCACAAAAAGTAAATAATGTACAAGAAGGTAATTATCTCTTAAACATACAAGATGATTATAAAGATGATAATAAAAACGAAGAATTACATACATGTTTTAATACTGCGGATAGTAATAAAACTGAAGGATGGTTTATGGATTCTGGATGTACATGTCATATGACGTACAATAAAGATTTTTTCACAAAATTATTTTCAAATGTACAAAATGAAATTAGATTAGCAGATGGAAAGATTTTAAAAGCAAAAGGTATAGGAGAAGGAAATTTAAAATGTATAGTTAATAAAAAAACTATAAATATAACAATTAAGAATGTTTTATATATATAGCGTGTCTCAAAATGATTGGGGATGAATTTGGCAACTGTGTATAAAAATTGCAACTGTGTATGAAAATTGCCTACATAATTTGAAATTCTGTGGTCAGGTCATTGGCGTGCCATAACATCTTGCTTTGTTGTGAATATGTGTATTAATGAAAATGGTGGTCATTTTGAGCACTTACTGTAAAATTAATTTATTTATTTATCAATAAATATTTTTTCCATAATCCATAGTTTTATTGTAGATAAATATACACTTTTTCCCTTTTATTTAGGCCCCCTACCAACCTATTAAATGTGGCGACACTGAAAAAGTACATTCAGCTACATAAATTATCATACACAGTTGCCAAATTCATCCCCAATCATTTTGGGACACCCTATACCAGAGCTTACAAATATAATTGTTATCAGTAGGAAAATTGACAAATCAAGGTTTTTAATTGAAGTTTATTGATGACATTTGTCAAGTTGATAGATTTGGTACGATTTATGCAATAGCAAAAATAGAAAATAATTTATATAAACTAAAAGGTTTAAAGCCAAGTATTAATAATAATGATCAAGAAGTTATAATTGGAATAAAGAAAAGGACAGAAAAAGAAGAAGAAGAAACTTTTAGAAATGATAATGACATAAATGTTATAAATGTCAGAAGGTCTTCACGAATAAATAAAGGAAAACCACCAATTCGTTATAAAAATGATGAAATTCTAATGGAAACAATAATTCAAGAAGAAATTAAGGAGGATCCACGTACTTTTAAAGAAATATTAAGAAGAAAAGATAAAGATAATTGGATACAAGCGTTATGGAAGAATAAATGAACTCTATGAAAGAAAATAATGTAAGGATTTTGACAAATGTACCTGAAAATAAGAATATTGTTGGTTGTAAATGGGTATATAAAATAAAAACTAATGAAAAAGGACATATCGAACGTTAAAAGCAAGAATAGTAGCAAAAGGATACTCTCAAAAATATGGAGAAGATTATGATGAAGTTTTTGCACCAGTTGTTAAACAAGTAACTTTTAGAATTTTATTAGTTATAGCTGGACAAGAAAATATGATTGCTAAACATTATGACATTAAATCTGCATTTTTAAATGGGGAATTAGATGAGAATAATGAAATAATTTTTATGAAGCAACCAGAAGGATTTATAGAAAAAGGAAAGGAACATATGGTATATAAATTAATTAAAAGCATTTATGGTTTAAAACAATCAGCTAGAGTATGGAATATCAAATTAAATAATAGATTAGAAAATTTTGGATTTAAAAAGAGAACTGGTGATCCATGTTTACTATATACATAAAAGAAAAAGATGGAACTCTTATTTATTTATTAGTGTATGTTGATGATATTATTGTGGCATCAAAAGAAAAAGATCTTATAATGGAAGTAGAAAAAGTTTTATCAAAAATGTTTAAATTGTCTTGGAAATATACGTTATTATTTGGGCATACAAATTGAAAGAAACAATGATGGAATATTTCAAATATCTCAGCAAACGTAATTGATAAAATATTAAAGTATTTTAATATGATGAATGCGAAAGCTTCAACGATACCACTTGACACTGGAAGTACAAAAATTGGTCAAGTTAAGAAGTTTACTAGAATTGAAACAATAATCATAATTGAGAAGGGGTGTTGGATTCATTTATGTTATTCTTTTATTATGATATTTTTTATATACATATCCATGATTATTAGAAAATATCTGAATGTTGAATGTTGTGTTAGACAGTTCATGTTTGTCATATTGTGATAATAAAAGTTTATAATAATCTCCCGTTAGTTTTCTAATTAATACATAGCCAATAGTAATAGGCAAGTAACTCATCTCTTAATTTTCACTTAAATATATGATTTTGTTAGAAAAAGCAATTGTTATTATAGTTGGCCCTGAAGATGGCATTACGTGGCGAAACATGTCGAGTTTTGATATATTTGTAATAAACAGCACATTGTTTTATTCAATTGAATTACAAACCCATGGTTACCCTGTTTTTCATTAAAGAGTAATATAGGCTCAAATGAAGTTAACATTTACTTTACGAAAATTGCTCACTTGTTAAAAGAAAAATAACCATCCGTAGATATAGAGCCTTTGGATACTTGCTTTCAGATAGAATCCAACTCTAAAACTTTTTCTATTTGCAATGTTACAGAAATTGATGTAATCAGTGTAATGAAATCAATAAACAATAAGTCAAGTAAGGAAATATATGGTTTATCAACAACTTTTATACTTAAATCCATGAGGTCAATTATTGTTAAACGACTTATAATGGATACAAATGAAAGTTTTAAATATTATACTTCCCAAATGGGATTAAAGTTGCTGCTGTCTGCTGTATTCTCTATCCATAAAATGGAAATGTAAATGACACTGGTAACTGTAGTCCAATTTCTATTCTACCTATGTTTTCAAAAATTTCTAAAAGATTTTTCATTTCAAAATATCTAACTTTTTTGAAACATGTAATCTATTATGGAGAATTAAGTATGAATTACGGACTGAATTAACCACAAAAGATGATATTATTAAGTTTCTGGACAATGCACTTTCTTGCTTTGAAGAGGGCAAATACTATTTGAGTTCTGCGTTCGATTATATTTCGCCAAATATTCTGCTAGGAAAACTTGAAAAATATGACTTTAATCCTAAAAATTGGATAACCATATATTATCAAACAACAGGTAAGAACGGATGATAGATTATCCTAAAGTTTACCAATAACGTTAGGTGTTCCTCAGGGTAGCATATTGGGCCCATTGCTATGTATAATATACATAAACGACATGTTTTCAATAAGGGGTAGTAAAAATAATGAAACCAATAATATTGTGTTGAAACTAAGATATAATCAGAAATTCGAAATATAATTTTTTTTAAAGTGAGTTTTGAACCAACGCAGAATATATACCTTCATGGTTATAGTAACAGAAACCATAAAATATAGTTTCGAAGGCAGTAAATTTTTCAATGTTCTTCCAAAAAAGATTATAGAACTGCCCATTAAATCTTTTAAGTTAAAGATAAATGAAATTTTATTGAGTAATGCATTTTATAATTTTTTGATTTTTTAAACTTTAATTTTAGGTCCTTAAATTGAAAATTTTAATTGTAAACATGTAATAACTTAAATATGATTCTGTATATTGTGGATCAATAAATACTACTATTATAAATTGAGAGGTTATAACAAACAACCACCGTCCGCTCTGATGGTAAAACCCCACCCGTTGTTGTTGACAAAATTAGAGCTTATTTTAGTAAATCAAACAGAATACTAAATTTTGTGAAAATAAAGAATACCAAGGGTTTGCCATGTAAGAGTATTTTATTAATAATCCCTTTATTTTTGTCATAACTGTAGGTATACATAAGAATTAAGATGAAAGTATAGTGGACATAATTTATGGTGCAATTCTGTGCAAAACTGTAAGGTAACCATGAAAACCGTTCATTACAACCCATGTAACAAACCTTATAGATACTTCCTGTAACTTACAGATTTGCTTTTAAAAAATTACGTCTCAAGGGCAGAGGTGGGCAAAATACTTTTTTAAGTATTTGAAATACAAAATACAAAATACTTTAATTTTTAGATTTAATTGAAATACTTTGACCAAAATACTTAGTTATAAAGTGTTTTAAATACTTTGTAATTGAAATACTTTATTTGAAATACTTTTTATTTGAAATAAAAATTAAGGTTAAATTTAATGTAAAATAACATTTAATTGGTGCCATTCTGAACAAAAATGTTGGTCACAGAGCTGTTAATTTCGAATGTCGTCATATTATATAAAAAAATGCTATTTTTAACACTTAAAATGCAATAAGTACGAAAATTCTAACAATTAGTCATAATATGAATACACTAAAGATTCAATATCTATAAAAGGTTGGATCAAAATGTGTAATACAAAAGATTGATTTTAAAAACCTAAAAAGTAATTGAAATACAATTTGGTACTTCAAAATATAAAATACAAAATACTTTTTAGGAAATTTGTTCAAATACAAAATACTAAAAGTATTTCAAATACTATTTCAATTACTTTTATTTCAAATACTACCCACCTCTGCTCAAGGGTACAGTGATAATAACGTAAATTAGGAACGTTTTAGTTTGTGTTTCATTATTCCCTTTTGAATCCTATTGTATTCCTATAAATGTAATATATTAATATGTTTTTTTCTTCAAACATCATTAAAGTACAGCCTTATGTGACACTGGACAGGTTTTAACAAGTCATTTTTATGTTCCAAGGAATAGAGTCTTGACTTTATGGTCATATTCGTGCATTCCCGAAATAAATCGGTTACAATCGGATCTACTTTGCATTGACCAGGATTAGAAAGGCGGAGTAGAAATGCATTTTAGGCAACCCAATATACACTAATATTGTATAGTGTGTTGTATGTAAATTAAATGTCAAATTTTAAAATTATTTATTATATTACTATTTGTAACACTTTAGAAGTAACGTTTATTACTTTTATTATCAAGAAATATCGGGAGTAAATAAGACATATAAGAAAGTTGGAAAATTTTCGGAATAAACTATGAAAACTACTGAACAACTTGTGGTGTTGCAAAACAAAAAGGAGTTTTATATTTTATTGATTAACTTATTATTTGGATTAAAGGATTTCGCAAAAGATCGTTATCGTTTTAAGAACTCCGGAAGGATGCAGTTTGTTTAGAGCTACCTGATATAACAGATACAACGTCAACCTGTTCTGTGATAAATTTAAAGACGTCTTGAAACGTCATCCAAACTTTGCTAGTGGATTTAGGCATTTGCAATTTATATGAAATTGGAATTGATCTACAAAAATCACAAAACTTTAGCAGGAAAGGGTTCAAAGCAAAGTAGTAAAGTTACTAGTGTCGAACGAGAAACTGTTGGTAATACATGTTGTATTGGAAGTGCTATACATCCTGTTATGATTTTTTAAAGGATGCATTTAAAAAATGACATGATTGCGGATGCACCCAATGGAACGCTAGGATTACCAACTAACGGAGCAAACCTTGTGCCCTAAGAAAATCCAGCTCTTTCAGTAATGGATAACCATGAAAGTTATTTATCTATTGAAGTTTTCGATATTTGCAAAGTATACCTCTAAATTGTACAAATAAGTTGCAGCTACTAGACATTTTAGACATTTTATAATTCGGCTACTGTTTCGTAAATGATGTCTCATCCAGGAGAAAGTTTCAGAATTTAAATACTGCATCTTGTATCAGTAAATATGTGCTCTGCCTTTAAAGCAACTGGCATTTCTCCATTTGACAGACATAATAATTAAACTACTAGTGGTTCAAAAGATATCATGGTAAACAATGAAAGAACCGAATCTATAATTTTATATGTAAGTCCGAAAGACATGACGCTGCATCCAAAAACAAAGCCACGAGTCTCTATTAGAAGAAAAAGAAAATGAACGGACACTCCAGAAAAAATTAAATTGAAAGAGTATAAGAAAACAAACCCAAAGGTAATTTGTAGAAGAAAAACTTCTTGATCAAAATGAGATAAGTATGGTTCTACAAAATTCGTCTGACGATAATAAGAATCAGATATTCCAATATTTAATTAATTTAAAAGAGTCCCACTTCCTGGTGATTACATTCTTGTGTTATTTAAAGCAAAAACAGAAATATACTATATTGCCAAAATATTGTGTTGTTCTGAATCCCTAGAGTTTGAAATATCGATTCTCAGATCAAGCAAACAAGTTGACCGAATTTTTTTTTCTACCATTCCAGATATATCTATTGTAATAAAATCATACATTGGTAATAAAGGTGAATAAATCAGCCAACGAACAATCAAAATTGGTAAATTTTATTCACTAATTGTGCCAACGTTTTTTAAAATCATACATCCAAATGCACCTTACAAGACCTAAAAAACAAAAGATAACTTAGTTTTACTGTTAGGCCAGTAAAATTAGACCCTATGGGGACCGTTGGTGGAAATAAATGTTGGAAAGCTAGAAATCATTTTCAGCGCTTCATTTGATTAAATTAAAGTATTCTAGGTTTGCAAGGTCCCTCGTCACGAGCTTACGTGATGGCATCAAAAAAACACGAAATTTTAAGATTTTTTTCAGTTTTTCGCTCCAAAACGGTGGGTCCTAATGAAAACATTGATATTACACAGAATTTAAGAGCATTAAATTCTACGTAGAATCAACATTTTAAAATATGTACAATGGTATGTTCAAAATCGACGGTCGGAAAATGACAATTTTTACTATCTTTACCAATAAATCCAATATAGTGACTTAAAAAGGTCTAGAAAATATAAACGGCTATTCTAAATAAAATACCTTTAAAATAAAAGTTGTGTACCATAATATTCTGTGTTAAGCAAGTATCGAATATTTAAAATTCGGTCAAGTAAATACAGAGAAATTTGAATTTTTGATTTTTCATAATACTCTCATCAGGATACCCAAACTAATTGAGTAAAAAATACAAATACCACAAATGCTTGTCAATCGGGATTCAGTGGAAGTGGCAGTTTATAACTCGTAACGTATTGAGAATGGTAAATTGTTGAATTTCTATGGTAACGATTTTCGTCTCTGTCTGGTGTAAGTAAGAGCGTGATAGAAAATATCTAACGTCAACTCACAAGCGAGATCAACTCGGAAATTTATAATTTTACCTCAGGATAACGGTTAACAGCAGATGCAAGAAACAGAATTCCAGAGAGAGGGTTGGTCATGAAGCACCGAGTGATAGAAAACGTAAAAGATCAAACTTTGATGAACTTCTTGATTTCGAACAGAATTGTGTGATATTTGGGGAAGACGGGTCAGAGGCGTTTCTGAAAAAAAAACAAATAAAAAAGCCAAAAGCAGTACGAGATAGTGAACAACAAGTGGAAACTTCAATTTTCCAGGACTCATCAATACAGCTCAGCGGAGAAATTACAATATTGTGCTTCTTCCCTTGCCTTGTAAGTGATCTTGTGGCAGCAGAGATCATGTACCACAAGTCTGTTTAGGATTTTCTCTAAGTATCCATTAAATTCAATTTTTGCGTCTCACTGTACCCACTCATCCCCTACCTAAATTCCGAGAAAAAGTCGAGTCTTTAGTCCTACTTACGTCTGCGAGAAACTATATAGTGGTAAAATTAATAATACGTTGAAAGTTGGCGTTAGGTTTTATTTTAAAAGCCACAATCTTCCAAATAATCACAATGGTGTTAACCACAAGAAAGTGTAACAACAGCTCCTTAAATTTTATTTATATCTCAAATTTTATTTAGTTAGTTTTCTTAAAAATAAACGAGGAGGAATAAATGCAAGAAATAATATTTTTTGATTTATTGTGCAAAAGTACAAGAAACTTACATGAATGTGTGGATATAAAATTAAAGTAAAAACGAAAATCATTATAATGTTCGGTCAGAAGGAACGCAAAGGAAGCTGTGGTATCAACGGATTCGTAGAAACTGTTGCTTTTCTATTTCCTCTCTGGCACATAAAACCCCGATGCGCTTTTCAGAAGCGAGATGAGACTTTCATAGGATTGACATAAAAAGTCTTATCATATCCAACAAAAGAAAACATTCACAATTCAAAATTACCGATCATCCATATTAAAATAAATATTTTAACCGGCATGGACACTTTGATGGATGTGTCCCTAAAGTTCAAAGGGTCGCTTAGGGTCAAGCCTCCCCAGACGCTCAAAGTCCTTATTGAAAAACCCGGACATGTTGTTTTCAAACATAAATTATTCCCAAAAAGTCCAACGAAAACAACTTTTATTGTTGAAACTAATAATAATATTGTTATAAAAGCTTAACCCTCGGAAGTTATATTATTGTAGCACATTTTTGTTTACCATGTGTTTTTTGGTTTAATTAAAATAGTCCGGACGCGTGCTCGCCGGATTTTACATGGCGAATTGCTGTTGCATTTTTAAACCTAAAAGCTAGAGCGAGCTTTAATGATTGATGCTAGCCGATCGATATTCAGTAATAAACGCTGAAAACCGATGTACAATGTTTTTAAAACACTAATTTTTAATGTAAATGGAAATTTAAACAGCATTATTTCCGGTTAAGGGGATTTTACCAATCGCGCTTTTAAAAGTGTACGGATTTATTATGAATGTTTACACAATCATAAATCCAAAATCCAAAAACTAGCAATCACTTCAAAAATGTATGAAAAATAATAAAAATTTACTCAATTGCTTCAATTGAACTTGATTAAATTTCATTTTTAATACCTTAAATATTGAAATATCAAAAATAATCATTCGATGTATTTGTAGTGTACATGTATTTTAAAATAAAATCTAGCATGAGCAGGTTTAACACAAAAACTAGAGGAAAAAACCAGATTTTATTTGATTTGTTGAGGTATTCATTGGGAAAAGTGCTGCCCAATAATTTTTTATGCAGTTACTATAGCTTGAATTGGCTCATACCAATTTCAGAACTTAACGGACATACTCCGGTTTCGTTGTAATGGTTGTATGGTATATATCAAAATATCGGTCTGGAGACGTAAGGTAATGGTGATGGAGATTACTAACCATACAGCATTAAAACATAATCTATGTCATAATACTTAAGTGTTCAATAATCTACTTTAGTGGAGCGATACCAAAACTTGCACAATCTGTGGAATGTGCAAGTTTGAAGAATAACATTATTTCACCCCCGGCACCATTAACTTCAAAACTTGTAATATGAAACATTATAACATAACTTTTTAATGAAGAAAGTCATGAAAACTGTACAGAGTGTTTCAAAATATGTCCTGAGATGAAAATGATAGAAAGTCGATTTCGTCGACAAAAATATTATATTATTTCTTTCAGCTTAGTTTTTCGTCCTGTGTCTTCAATACCAAATTAAACATATTTATTTTAATCTTAAGAGCATCTTCCTATACGATCGCGATATATTGTAGGAAATAATAACAGTGAATAGAAAATCCATCTTTTTTCTGTAGCTTCTTTGCAAATTATCAGCGAATCGCTAGAGGGCGCACGAGTTTGGTAGGAACCATTGTGAAAAATCATGAAATCGAGAATTAGTTGTACAGCCAATTCCTAATTTTCCTCCGTTAGGCCACCTTCTGCAACCTTGAACAGAATTAATTAGAAGTGTCCAAAGCTAATGTTGCAATTCTATGCAAATCTGTAAATCCTTAGTTTTTCTGGCTGCAGCCGTGTACCACTCTAACTAAAAACTACTATCCAACCCTACAATTAGGGGTGTCGATCTACACTACAGTGTTATCTTAAGAAACCAACAAAAAATCAGAAGCTATGATAAACGCTTTTGGCTGCTTTCTCATAGTCCTTCGAAGCCTGCGATGGAAATGAAGGTTTTTCTTGATACCTGCGAGAGTAAGCTTTCAGTTCATTGCTGATTTTGATGCCTCTTCAGGTCACCTCAAACTCTTTAGAACGAATAAAACGTGGAGAATATGAACCAGTTTGCCATCAAACAAAACGATCTCCCTAGAATTTTAGACCTAAACTTTCCGGTTATTCAACACGAATCTGGGCAACACAAAACTAGGAGGTACAACGAATTTTTAGAAGGTATATATTTTTTCCTAGGGGTATCATCAGAAATAAATTACATCTAAACTATACAAAAGCGAGATTATTAATTATTAGCTTGCACAATTATTTTATTAAAATCTATCCTTAAAAACATAAAGTATCTATTGTTTCATCATTCAGACGAGATCGAATTTTGGTGCAGTTTTGAGACGATGCCCAAAACCCTTTTCAGACTCTACATTAGATAGTGAAATTGTGAATGAATACAGATTTTTCGAAAAATTATTCGGTTTAGCTAGGCTGGGAAGGCTGTATGAATGAAATACCGGTTTTATAATAATAATAATAATAATAACGGATAAAAATGATTGTAATTCCGTTATTCGAAATACCGGGATTCTGGTATTATAATCCCTCTAGTTTCAATCTTTAGAAACCACGTCTGAAATCAAAAGATAAACCAATATAAATTCAACAATGGGATTATCTAAGTATGCCAGGTTTCAAGGATCTTTAAGCTCAACAAACCAACAAAAAATCGCAAGCTACCAAAAACCCTTTTTGGTGCTTGTTCACCGAGGCTTTAAATTTTTTCACATGAAAATATAGTTAATGCAAAGGCTTTTGTATTCTAAGAATATTCCGTGAAATTAAATGAAAAATATTGTTTGGCAAAAACTTTTTCATTTTAGATTAAAATAGTTTTCTTAAAAAAACATTTTTTAGAAGGTCAGTTTAAAAGGTAAACCCTTAAATAGTATAGAGACATTTTATTTCCATC
The DNA here is from genome assembly GCA_963971135.1 of Stenus bimaculatus. NCBI lineage: Eukaryota > Metazoa > Arthropoda > Insecta > Coleoptera > Staphylinidae > Stenus > Stenus bimaculatus. The sequence continues at coordinate 42,380,094 of OZ020182.1, forward strand.
AGTGCTAATGAAGTATTTAGTGACTTTCACCCAATAAGTGAATAAATGACTTAAACAATCGAGAAAATTTTGAAAAAATTTAATTACCAAGAAGAAAATGAAATTTAAAATTAAAAATCTAGGAATGTATCTGTACATTAGATATTTTCAAACTACCAAAATTACAATTTATTTATAGTAAAACCAATCACGTCATGAATTAGAAATTGTGTTAAACTATTGAAAGCTCGTAATTACCATCTTTTGTTGAAATTTTTTTCGATTTGTTAATCACCTCGTTGGTTAAATCTTTACAATTTCTCGCTAATGAAATAATTTTATGAAATACGGTGAAATTAATAATTAAAACAAATAGACTATTAATTCTCAAAGATTTTAGTTGTAATTTAAATTTAAAAAAAGTGAGACACCCTGTATAATAATTTCTTTATTTCTTAAAAACAAAAAAGAATACTTTTTATTTAAGACCCACTTGCAAAATGAATACTTGTTATGGTTAAGCTACCTTTTTCCCTAAATTTCCCTAGTAAAAAGGTATAAAAACAATATAGAGTCAAAAAAATCCAAATTAGTTACATGGAAGGAAATATGTAATATTTGGCGAAAAATTAAAGATATGTGAAAATGTACATGTAAATGGAATGTTTAAAAAAAATGAAAATATTTAAAATTTCTACAAAAAAAAGTATGCAAGCTTCAGGAATTGGTCTTGCCAAACCTAATATAATTAACAATGTTTACAAGGAGATATTATAAATATTAAACGCCCAGATTTATCGCCTAAATTGGATTGAGAAATTTGAAGCAAAATAGCTGGTCTTGAAGATGTTAGTTGTATATCTTCTCTGAAAAAGAGTTATACATCTCAAGAAAACACAATTAAAGAATTAGCAACACCTTGATCATCATGAAGAGCAGCACAGATTTATTATTTGTTAAAAAAGAATCGGACCACGGAAAATGAGAATTACTGGAATAAATATAGTTCTACTATTTATGTTGAAACCAAAGAGTACTTGTCTTCAATCTAAAAGAGGATCAAAGATTGCTACCAACAAAGAAGTTAATGGTTTATCGTTGCAAACGAAAAGACTGATGCGTTAATGACAATGAAAAAATCCACAAAAATGGTGGGAAATAAAGAAGAAAAACACGATGGCAGAAAATGAAAAATATAAACCATTGCAACCGTGCCTAATGATAGTTTAATTAACAAAAAAGGGGTGTTTGTAAATTATGCAAAATTTTTAATAAAATGCAAGATAAAAATTAGGAATAAATATTTTTTTTAATGTTTCTTATTTAATACATGATGTTAAAGTGTCTTTATTTTATCCACTTTTTCTTTAAAATTACTTTATATTTTAATTAATAACCAACTTCAATCGTCGTCATCTGCTTTGGTAGTTTTAATAGTATAACCCGGAGGTAAAATAGCAATATTTAATTAATATAATGTTTTCGTCGACTTTATTACATAACAAATATGTTAATAAAATAACTTTTATAATTACAAAGTTTTTATAAAAATAACTAACTTGTCAAAATAAATCTAAATAACATTTTCTCACAGACGCCTGTGTAACAGTTCTTTTTTAGATCATCGGAGGATTCACCTATTGGCTATAAGAAACAATATTTTCCTCATACTTATGTTCCTATTAATTTGGAAGACACACCTAATTTTCGATAAATCGAATATTTTTTGGCGTTTTTAATAATCGGGTTATTCAATAATTAATTTTTAAACAGCCAACAATTTCGATATACCTATGTATTTTATAAAAATATTTATTTCCGGTTTAAGACAGTACAGAAAATCCTTCCAACTTTTGTGGAGCTTCATTGCAAATGATCAGGTTGTAGTAGATTTGGACGCGAAATAAAATTAAAATTTTATGAACGGGCAGATTAGAACGCTGGCCATTTTCACCACAAAAAGGGGAGGCATATTTGGACGCTAACAGAATATAATGATAGATAGGTTTTCCACCTGCTTCCTACTCTTATTAGCGTCCATTTTTACTCTCAGCTTAAGCAAGGATGGATTGATTTTTCTGAAATGCATAAGTTAGCGTCCAAATCTACTAGAACCAATTATCAGAAAATCATTGATAATTAATGCGGATCGCTAAAGCGCGTGTGAGTTTGGGAAGAAAAATCGTAGTCATGAAATCGAATATTAGAGTCTACCGTATTTGGTGGAGCCCATAAACTGTTATAGTTGTCGTTTAGGAAATCACTCTTAATAAGTTAAAACAGTAGACTACCTAATCTAACCTAACCTAACCTTCTTGCAGTTGACTGTACGGGGGTCCAGTAAAATTTTCGAGATCGAACATTTTTTGATTTTTCAAAAATATTATAACAAAATTTAATTTTCTCATTTATATTAAAAATTCAATAATAAAATTCACTTCTTTGGGGGGGGGGGAGCCTTAGCCCCTTCGCAACCCCCTAGATGCGCCCCTGGTTAATAATACGTGATTAAACGCTCCAAATCTATACGAATCACTAACATTGTTATTCTTTAATTTGGTTCCTTTTTTAAAACAATTGAAACAAATATCACAAGGAAAGGTAATCGTGGTTTAGATACATTTTCTATATTTGGTTGTGTTGAAATAGGTACAATCACGCGCGAAGACATATTTTTGCGAATGCTTGCTATTGGGTCCGAAAATATCTTATATGCCCTCGATATCTTTGGGCGTGATAGTACAGTGACGTGACGGTCAGAAATACTACGGACACAAAAGAAATGTTCTTTCCCACTCTTTCCTAATAGCACTTGCTATCTCCGACTGTCGCAGTACTTTTAATTGAATATATCATAAAAAGCAAAATCTTTTATTTATGGAAAATTTAACAGTAAGATACTTATCTATTGTTATGTGAGTAAGTACTTTATTGGCGAAGTATAAAAGGTTTCCCTCATTAAATTTAAATCGAATTAAAGTTTTAACTCAGGCAATCAAAGTGGTTTTCTGGTAGTAAGGGATTAAAACAGAATGTTTAAATAGGGAAGAGTTAATCCGTATTCAACTATCGTCAATTTACATTCGAGTATTTTCAAATCTGAAACTGCTAACACATTCAGTATCTTTGTGTTTCATTAGTCTCAATAAATTCAGTGAACAACCAAATGCACTTTCTAAAAAATAAACCTTTTGTGAATGAACGATTAAAGCTCACTTCTTTTTTGAGTATTGCTTATACTATAACATGTTTTATTTATTTAAAACGGTAACTTAAAGTCTTGCTAGGAGTTTCCAATTGTAATTTTGTGTATTTGGTTTAAAACTATTTAATTTCATTTTAGCAAGTTTATTACTGAACTATAAAATTCAAAATTATTGAAAAACCACTAATTATCAATATTAACTTCTGTACTTTTTTGTTGTCAATTGCATGAAAATCTTAAAATTGGAAATTTTTGCAGTGGCGTATCAACTAAATTCAAAAAGGAGGCATATTAATCCGTTTCTACGTGACTGGAATAATAATAACAACAATTTATTTATGTGTTAACATGTTTTACATAAGTCAAGACATAAGATATCCTCTTGCATGTACATACAGGGTGTACAAAAAGTTCGGCAACGCCCGTTTACTTTTGATGAAGCATTTTTAAGAAAAACTTTTTTTATTATCCGAAAGTAAATAGTGTGAAAGTTTAAATTTTCAATACCTAAAGTTCGGCAACGCTGGTTTATTTTTGAAATTAATCATTTTACAGAAAAATGTTAACATTATTTATACAGGGCGTGTCTGTAACATGCAATATATTCCAAAATTTAGAGACGGTTCACGGACACGTCAAATTATTTTTATAATTGCGTACATAAAATGTAGGTGACGCCATGTCCACATGACGTATTCAATTTTTTTTAAATACTCACAATTTTATCTGTTCTCGTTCCGAAAATATGATCAATCAATGAAATTTTTCCATGTTACAGACTCACCCTGTATATTTATACCAGCTGTAATATGCCCTATTTACCAGCAGCGATTTTAAAATTCGCTTAAAAGTATTTGACATCAAAATTTCTAACTTTTAAGGATAATATATTTAAAAAAACGATGAAGTGATAATTTGTGCAATTTTCGGATTTCTTGACAATCTTTATACTTATTGCATGTTTTATAATTATGTTCTTCAAAGTATTTAAGATATTCATGTTTATTGTCTTTTATATTGAACCAATATTTGACATAGTTCTTATTGCTCTTATTTGTAAGCTAAAGAATTTTTGCCTAATGGAGGAATGTTTCCAAAATAATAAGCTGTATCGAAGATGACTTTGGTCTAGAGCAAACTATGTAGTTTTCAAAATTAGCATTGTAACTATTTGATTAACTTCTTTTAGCATAAATTATCAACGTGCAAGCCAAGAAATTTGGTGGAAGTAGAAACAGATTTGTCATTTACATCATGTGCTCTAAGAGAATATATCATATTTATGGCTTTTTCCTCATTTGTTTTAAGTTTGTTATGCATAAACTAGGCATTTGCTTTTGCTTCATTAACAGCTTCATGAAGTTTGCCAAGACTTGTTTCTAAATTTCTATAATAAAATGAAAACGATTTAGCTTCTTGAAATACACTACATTCATCATTAATATAGATTGAAAATAACAGGGGACCTACGATAGATCCTTGTGGCATACCTATATTCGCTGTATTAAAATTTTATCACGTTCCATTTACCGATTCCTACTGATTTCTGTTGGAGAGGTAAGAAACTAGTAATGTTTGTGAACAATAATCTACAAGTTTTTGCGGAATTATTTTTCCTAAATTCATGTTGACTAGAATATATTAAGTGGGAAGTTTCCAAATTTAAGCGGATGATTTTAAAATTCCGTCAATACTTACACTGTTGCTCATAACTGTTTTCTGCTGAAGCTTTTTTAAATTTACTGTAATTGGTGTTCTAAAAGATCTTGTGGCTATAATTTTATAGATTTTTTGTTTTTGTGGGGTAAACCAAACAGTTTTAATGGAGTAACAAAGAGAACACTTAGTAAAAGTTTTTTACAGTTTTAACATATTCATTTTTTGCCACATTGAACAAAATGCTTAAAATTAAAACTTGTGCTCTCCTGTTTTGTTTTATGTATTTTAGTTTCATTATCATAACAACGTAATTTTTGTTTTAAATGTTGGCTGCTTTAAAATGTCTATAAAAACTTAATAAAAGCAATTAAAACAAAACGGGATGGCACACGTTTTGATTTTAAGTATTTTCTTCAAAAAAGTATACAGGGTGTATAAAAAGTTCGGAAACCCCCATTTATTTTTGATATGACACATTATTGTGAAAAATGTTTCAAATAAAAATTATCCGATTCTTAGTGACGCACTATCTGGAAAAATTGCCTATGACCTTGAACTTCAGATGAAGGTCAGGCGATAATCACTTAACTTTTTTTAAATAGGGGCACCCATTTTTATTGCATATTATTACTGCTTGCTTTCAGAGGTTTACTGAACATATTTTTTATTTTTCCAAAGTAAATAGTTTAAAAGATACAAGGGTTTAAATTTTCAATATCACTTTACTTTTTTTAAATAGCAACTACCCATTTTCGAAAACCTGAATCTTAAAGAAGAGGAACTTCAAAGAAAGGTTAATGAATTAATATATAGAACTAAAACATTTTCGTATTTACGTAAAATCCAATTATGAAGAAATTACTGATATTTCACATAACGAAATGTATAAAATTATAGTTGACGACAACATTGGCTTATCATTTCGAAATGTTGACACCCTTTATATTCCTCTATTGTATGAACCAATAAAAACGGAAAATTTTTCATTTTTAATATTTTAAAAAAATTCGGTAAAGTAAAAAAATTAGTAGGAAAATTGACCTCAATTTTTGAGTATTTTTTCACATTTTCTGGTTCATACGATACTGGCAATTATACTGCTCAAAAATTATCCATAATTTTATTTTTCAAGTGACCAGGAGGGTAGATATCATGAGGACAGGGACACGGCTTTTTTTTCGCCCCACTACTTCAACGACACATAACTTGCTGAAATTTAAATATTTTTTTTATTTTTATTTTTTTTGAACTTTTGAAATATGAATAAATAAGACATAAAAAATGGATAGAAAAAATATCAATTGGTTTTTTTTATGAATCCTAAAAAAACGCTCGAAATTCAGGCTTCTAGACAGGAATACGCCCTTAAACTAAAAAATTGACAGATTTCCTATTTTACTTCTATATTTTTTTAATTACTATAAGTGGAATCTACAGAAACGGCCTAAGTGACACAGATTTTTCATTGTATTTTTGTCAAATTTTGAATTTAAGTGTTTTAATTGGCAATAGTGGAATCGGCCCTCAGAGGCACTTAAATTTTTAAAGGTTTATTTGCAATTCAATTATTTTCTTTTAATTTAAGATTCATTAAAATATGAAAAAACTTGGTTTCATGCTAAAGTTTCCCGATTTTGTAATCAGTTGCACCACTTTTCCTTAAACTACTGAGTACCAATTGCACAGGTTCCACTTAAAATTTAAGCGAGACCTAAACCAAAAAAAAAACCGACTCCCATTGAATATCTATCAATTTTTTATAGTTTAAGTGGAACCCTCGTACTAGGGCACAAGTCACATTTAAATTTTAAGCGGAAATGATGCATACCGTCCTCAAATTTGATTCATCGATAATGATGCCAAATCAAAGTTTTCCGATTTTGTGATTCGGTTATATTAAAGATAAGTTGAACTTCTTCTCCTTAAATCCCGAAAGGTCGATGCAGAGTTTCCACTTAATTATAAGAGAGACTTAAACTAAAAAATTGACAGATTTTCCATTGTATTCCTATCAATTTTTAGATTTTCAGTGGAACCTGTACAAGAGGGTTTTACTGACACTTAAATTTTAAGTGTAAGTGGTGCAATTGATCCTCAGTGACTTAAATTTTTAAAGTGACAGATTTTTCACTGTATTTCCGTCATTTTTTCAATTTAAGCTTTACTCAAATTTTAAGAGGAACTGGTACAATTGGTGTTTTCTTTATAGATATTTACCTGTGAGAACACATCCGACGAGAAGGAAGAGGAAACCAAAGATCGGTAAGATTATCTGACAATTGGTATTTAAGCCTAATGCTAACAAATTGTACAGGAAAGAGGTCCTTTTCCAGATTAAAACTTTTAAAAAGTGACCGCAGAAGTGTATGTCATAAGAACTGTAAAATAGTTTAACAATTATGTGCATGGAAAGTGACACACTTCGTAAGCTATCGTTTAATGATGTAATTGATAACTTCGCGCGTGAAAAAAGAAGGTATTTTCCGAAGACCATATGAGAAAATCGAGTAAGTCATAAATATTAGTGGTTTAGAAAATCTATCATTGCTACACTAGTGACTTTGGTTTTCTGTTTTGTAACTCTGAAACACTTCTTGTAATTTTTGATAGAGGCGCTGCGAAGGAATTCCAAAAGTCCTCTCTTGGAAAACTTGCAAAAAAAGGACAGTTAAAATGAAAATTTAGATTTAACCCCGCTAATATTACTTATTTTATTATTAAGATCATTATATAATTAACTTTTCTGTAAATTTTAAATAAAATAGAAAAATTTTTATTCGTTTCGATCGGTTGCATCCGTCAAAACAGCCCCACCTACAATTAGGTACATTTAACTAAAAATAATCGATAACTTCAATGTCAGCTGATGTTAACACAGGTTATGTTATGACTTTTTAGTTGTTATTACATAATATTAATAATGGTCGCAAATATCTTTGTTCTTTGGAAAAATAGCGTACGCAACTCGCAAGAAAGTGAATTTCGTGCTCGTGTAATATCCTCACTCGGCTAGCGCCTCGTTCTTCTATTTTCACACTGGCACAAAATTCGTCACTTTCTAGCTCGTTGCGTAATATACTATTTCTAAACCTTAACATCTTTTGTAATTCTTGTTAATTATATTGAGAATATTATATTATTTTTGTCTGCTTTATTTTATTTTGCGATTTGTGATATTGAATATTAACAATATTTTTTAGTTTCTTATTAAAATTTTTGTTTGAACAGATTTATAATAACATCTGTTGTGATTATTATTAATGATATTAGGTGTGTTCTTTTTTATAAAAATTTGACTGATTTGCTGGAGCAAATCACTTCCTTCTCTTTTTAGTTATATAGGAGAAAATAAGATAGAATATGATTTGCTCGAGCAAAGTTGTTAAAAAGAACACAACCATTGAGAATGTTTTGTTTTGATTGCTTCATATCATTTTTTGATATTGGATATTAAGAATATTGTTGTCTAAACAGATTTGTAATAGATATATTATTTTGTTAAATTTTGTCCATTTTTTTTGAAAATAGAGCCCCTCTCCCCCACCGGTAATTTGGGAGAAGGCATGGGGTCATCAGCTAAGCTTCAGACCTAGGACATATCTAAACCTAAATCCGGCATTACGAGATTAAAAATTCCAATTATTTTCATCCATCTAATTCACCGAAAATAAATTAAAAGTAAAAATAAAACACCCTGTATCTCGATAAAAGATGAGTTTTAGAAATATTTTATCAGGAGTTATTGTCTTGTTTTTACTTGAGGTATAAACACACGAAATGGTAACCACAATTTAAGAAACTCCCACAAGATCTTCCCAGAAAACTATGAAAATCTCAGATCTCAGTGTATTAACAATAATTCAACCTAGAATAAAATCACTTTGAAAAGAACCATTTAAAGCGCATGTGCTGTTGCGATTTAAAATATACTATTGGAAGCAGCGAAACGTTGAATCCTTATTAAATTGAAAAAAAAAACAGAGAATCGTTTATTCGCCTGTCTGGTTTCATTTACGATCCAATTCAAAATGTTGTATTTGATTTTGTAAATATGAATTAATCGTCATGTAGGTAGCATTATGTTCATTTCAAATCTAATTATTCTGTTAGTATTAACCATATTTTTGTTATATGTCGAGTCTTCCTGTATCGAATTAATTTAAGCTTAAATCTGTTATAGACTTAAAACTCTGTTGAATAAATGCGCCTAATTTTATAAAATGCAAATTAAATTCGTAATAGTTTCTTAATTAAATATCCCTGGCTATGTCAGTGTAGTAAATTTGTTTTACTTGAACCGGTCTCTCGTTGGAAAGTCCATGAATATAAATTAAAACGTTATTTTCGTTAAACGCCCCATAAATTTGTATTGCAAGAGCTTTTCCTAGGTTACGACTCTTAGAGCTAGCCTCATCGACACTACACGGATTAAATTATCATTGTTTTTATTTCCAGTGGGGTCGGTTTGCTACGAAACTTACAAAAGCCGCAAACTTTTTAAATAATTCAACCCCTTGCCTACCCTTCTCAAGTAAAGCATGAAAATTTAATCAACTCACCGTTTTGTGGAGAAATATTAATCATTAATTAATTGTTGGTTGTTAAAATATGTTTTTAGTTTTAAAATTTATTGCGCTTTATTAATAATTTGTTCGCAATTTGATTAATTATTTTCTCTACCCTAGGTTATAAGCTTATTCGTTGAAGGAAATTGATGAACAAAACACGTAAACGTGCCCGCACTTCTCATATTTCCTGGTGCAAAGGACAGCGCGCGCGAGCTTTGCCTTTTAAAAGACAAACTTTGACAAAGAGTTATGCGCTTTCAGGCGTCTAATTGCGCCGAACAATGGCCCAAGTAAAAGTGTAAATTATTATGCGGCAAGCGGATGAATTTTCGTCGCCAGGAACCCTTAATGTCTGCACTATTGGATAATTATTCAGCAGCACTCGAAAGCTTCTTTGTTTACCAAGAAAACCGGCCTTTAGATTTAATAAGCGCTCCAGGTTAGGGAATAATTCTGCGTATAATTTGATATTACGATTAAGGGGGAAAAGGCTATCGTATTCAATTACTCGAGTAATTACGTTTTTTTATTTAAGGATGTAAAAAATATCTGGTTATACGATACGCAATTAAGCTTTAAAGGAAAATAGAAGAAAATAGTAGAGGGATTTTTAATTGGAAATGACAACATAATACATGCGCTTGCAGTTTTGAAATACTCCAATAATTGGAGGAAGTCTTTGATTTTTATTAGGAAAAATTTAGGTCTTTTAATTTAATGGCTAGTTTTTTTAGAGATTCGCCGCGTTAATAAAAAATAATGCAAACTACTTAAGTGTATTGTCTACGAGATTAAAAAGCATTGCTGTTTGTCAACGGGATATCTCTCTGTGACGAAAGCTAAATGGGAAAGCTTTGGACGGATAAAAGGGAAGGATTTACCGACAGCGCGCATATACAAACACACACAAACTAACACAAATCTGCATTAAACCTTGCCATGAATTAAAAAACACTATTATCTTTTCTAGACATAATAAGGGAATATTTTACATTTGAAATTGAATTAGGGCGAAATATAGTATTGCCATAAAACTGTTAAAAGAAAAGGAATAAAAAGTAAGCTTATTTAAAGTTTTCAATTTAGTTTTTAATAAAGTCGGTTGTAAAATTCTTTCATAAAATTTACTTTTAAAGAGATATCACAATGGAAATGTTTTTAATCTTAAATAATTTAAAACAATAAAAGTAATTGTTAGTTGGAAAATAAAATATTATTCTCAGTAGTTACGGAGAAACAAATAAAGACAATTGAGCACATTTTTAATTCAACTTTTTTTGGTAAAAATAGTTCCAACTGATTTTCAATGTGTTTTTAAAACTAATATTTAAAACCCGGTCATTTTTGGGGAATATGGGCGAGTAAGTAAAAATACTACCTGGGTAAATTTCAGTTCGATACACAATTAATTTCAGGTACTCCCACAAGAGGTATCAAAAAGTATTATATAGGGTGGATAAGGAAACTTTCCTTTTTCACTGGGACGAAGTGAGGCGAGGAAAATAGTGGTGGTCTAGAAGGTGAGTGATTGCCCAGTAAACCAATTTGTAACTTATATGTAAAATATACATAGATAGCTCGTAAATTCTCCAATGTAGCTAATTTAACGTAAAATTTATGAATATTTTACATATATAATATTATATTATTTTCTCTATGTAAATAATAAGTAAAATTTATAATGTGTTATTTATATAGAATTATTTACATATACAATTCATAAGTTCGTATATGTATATTTTATATATAAATAATAATGTATTATTAATGTAAAATATCGCCTGTGTTATTTACATTAGACATTTAATGTAAAATATACCTACATAAATTATTTACATATATTCTTTATGTAAATAATTCATACATAAAATATAAAATAAAATAACTTTTATTAGAAAAATGTATGGAAGTTGGATTAGAATTTATTTATTTTGTTATAAATAATTTTAACTACTTAATTTTTATATTTAATTTCTTTATTTTGAATATTTTTTAAGTTTAGAATTTTTTCTTATTTTTTTTAAATTATGCGAGAAGGGTTAAAATTTATTGTTTATTTTGTTATAACTTTTTTTAACTTGACTAATTTATATTTATGAATATTCAATATATTTTTGAAAATAATATATAAAAATCCTGGCCAAGGATATTATGCATAAAATAATAAAAGCAAAATATACTGCAAAATTGCGCTTACCAAAGAAATCCAACATTCAACACCGACATTATTAGAAAAAAGTTGAGTTATCATTTATTTATTTTGTTATAAATAATTTTAACTACTTAATTTTCATATATAATTGAACTTCTTTTAACTTCACTAATTTATATTTAATTTTTTTTTATTTGTATTAAAACAAATATAATACATGTGGAATTGCTTTAAAACAATGTTTTTGTGTCTTCATTTCATGAAGCCTCGATGGTTGAACGGTTAGGTGGCTTGATTCGACAATTTGCGACTGCAACGGCGTGGGTTCGATTCCCGCAAATCCCACTTTAAGTTTAACATGATTTAAGTTAAGATAATATTAATGTATTATACTTGTGATTACTTACTAGAAATGGCCTGGTTGCTGGTAATTACTACATTGTACCGTCCAAGCAAAAAAATGATATTTTTTGTTTTTATTTACTTATATCTGATATATATTTTATATATAAAAATTTACATAATTTAGACATAATAACCTATACCCAAATATGGCTGACATCCTGACATGATTTATCCCTAATTTCTCTCTAGATTTTACATAAATTTTCTTACATGTTATATATATATTACATAAATAATACTTCTTTTGGTTTACTGGGTGGTCAACTCTACTAAAGTCATAATAATGTTTTGGTCAAGAAAACAGTGCGCGTGTCAGTTGAGTTTACTGTTTACCCGGCAGACTCGCCAGAGAATATTTCCTATGGGATTATTTTAAATCTATTGTTTACAGTTTACAACAACCGTATCATAACTCCGACAACCCTAAAGGTGCGTTTTGCCAGCTACGGAAATTCCGTCGCCGGCGACTGAAAACGCCGATCGGAATACTTTGCTTAGCAACTGAGCAACTTAACTGACACGTTGCAAAGTATTCCGCTAGGCGTTTTCGATCGCGCACGGCTAGATTTCCGTCATTGGCAAAACGCACCTTAAATAAGTATATTCATGAATATACATAGAACCGTATACCTTTAGCTACCGGAAAGACTTCAATAAAACTTCAGAAATCGCTTAAACACTGCATCGATTGCAACCACGCTCTTTTCTTGACCAAAACATATGTATGACGCTAGTATAGTTAAAACTTCCCGACAACAGGTATCCATTGAGACCATTGGCGTGCAACCACTTCACGGAGAGTCTATTTCATCGACGTGACCTTTATGTCGACACAACCGTTTCATCGACACGACCAGTTCCTCGACGCGACCAATTTATCGACAAGACCAATTCATCGACACGACCAATTTATCGACATTACCATTTCAACCACACTACATTTTTACAAAACTTGTCTTCGACAAATGTAATTTCATCGACACTACTTTTTCATCGATACAAACGTTTCATAGACATTTCCGTTTCATCGACACTACCTTTTCATCGACAAATCATTTCTTCGGCATTACTTTTTCATCGACACAGACGTTTCATCGACATTTCCTCTTCATCTAAAATCGTTTCCATAACCAATTTTCGACAATGTCGTTTCATCGACCACAGTTTCATCGATATTGTCTTTTTATAGACAATACCGCTTCATCGACAGGGACATGTTTCATCGCCTTAGACATATTTAGAATGTTTGGAAAAATATGAAAGCGGTGAATGAGGAATATGTTTTCTTAAAATTACTAAGAAAAAAGGAGTTCGTCATTCGCCGTTTTCGCATTTTCCCAAATATACTAAAGAACAAAGAATATTACACAACGATAAAATAAATCATGTAAAAAGGTTCTGCCGTAATTTTTATATTATTATAGTGTCGATGAACCGTCTTTGTCTATACCTGTCGATGAAGAGGTAGTGTCGATGAAACTTCTGTGTTGACGAAACGTCCTTGTCGAAGAAAAGGTTTGTCGATGAAAAGGTTGTGCCGACGAAATGGCTGTGGATGAAAAGATAATTTTGATGAAACGTCTGTGTCGATGAAAATTTAGTGTCGATGAAACGTCGTTGTCGAAGAAAAGGTTTGTCGACGAAAAGGTATTGTCGATGAAATGGTTGTAGATGAAAAAGTGTCGATGAACGTCCATGTCGAAGAAAAGGTTTCTAGATGAAAGGGTAGTGTCGACTAAATAGTAGTCGATGCAAAGGTAATTTCGATGAATTGGTCATGCCGATTAAACGGTCGTGTCGATGAATCGGACTATCGATGAAATTGCCTTCTATGAAAAGGCTATGTCCATGAAAGTATATTGTCGATGAAAGGGTATAAAACCATTCAAAATGACGTGAAAAGACAGATGTTATTATAAATTAAGAAAAGGTAATTATTTAAAATCACGTTATCGTAAATTTAAAGGATCTTTATAACTACTTTGTTGATTCTCGGTTAATACACGACTTTTACATAGGATGTTCCTATACATGTGTGTCTAACTTTGAGAAATGATTATTTGACCAAATACAGAATAAAAATAAAGTATAAATTTTTTCAAAAATGCACGATTTGTACAGAATGTTGAAGTTTACTCATATTTTTTTTCATTTTATTAACCCAACAAAAATAAAAATGCATTTATTACTCGATAATTCGGCTCAACAAACTAAAAAAAACTATTTTAATATGCTTCAGGACTCAGGACTTCTTTATGTATATTTGAACAATTACGTAATGTCTCATGGTATCTTATGCCTATGTGAATTCACCTCTTTGCAGACCAATATTAAAAAAACATCGTATATTCTTACTCTTCTCGGATTTCTGGTATGAAATGGTAAATGTGTAAAACAGCATTTTTTCCGAAGTAACGTATATTGTTTCATTTTAATCGTTCGACTAAAACATATATTTAAGAAGATAGTCGGCGAAATGTTTGAAAAGCGTACTTTTCGCCAGTAAAAATTTCTAATCAAAAATTTAACAAAAACGATGCCTAGTGCTATTCAAATTGAATTTAGTTATTAAATAGAATTTTTGTTTTTCATGTAGAGTTTATGATAGGGGCGTACTTTTTGAATAAAAATAAAAACGCATTTTTTTATCATTGTTCAAAAAGTACGCCCCTATCATAGACTCTACATGAAAAACAAAAAATCTATATGAAAACTAAATTCAATTTGAATGGCACTAGGCATCGTTTTTGGTAAATTTTTGATTACAAATGCCCAAAAATCAATTTTTACTTGCGAAAAGTACGCTTTTCAAACATTTCGCCGACTATCTTCTTAATTTATATATAACTTTTATTTAAAAGATTATTCAACCCAAATCCAAATCTGGGAGAAATATCACCAATAGATAAAAATGGATAAAAGGAAAATTTAAGCGAAACAATAATTTTTAATAAAAATGAAACAAACTAATCCGAATTATAATATTTTAAACATATAACTCTAAAAAAGAGACCTATATACAGGGTGTCCACGGAACTAGAACCACCCATGTAAATTCTTTATTTATGAAAATAAAAATTTCAAATTTTGCTATGTTATATGGCATAAGTAACGAATTCATTGAACTAAAAAAAAATTTACCGGAAACGACATCAACTTTTTTTCTAAATGTAACAACCTATCTTTTTGTACTTATTATTAAACACTGGTAACTTCTAACATTTTTGACAAAAAAATTCTGTTTTTGAACTTTCAAAAAAAAATTTGGATTTTTTTAAATTTTTTTTTAATAAAATCTATTAAAACTACTCTTAAATAATATAAAAAGGTAAAATAAATTGTAAATTGTGAAATTCATTCAGCCGTTTATGAGAAAATAATTTTTATAATTTAAAAAATGCGTTTTTTCCAAATTTTATTTTTCTAAATGGCATGATAGTGGGGCCACCCCCTATTTAGATAGAGGATTTTTTTCCGATTACCGATTCTCAACATGAAGGTATGTAGGAATTTTTAATAGATTTTATTAAAAAAAAATTAAAATAAATCCAAAAATTTTTTTGACGTTTCAAAAAAAATTTTTTTTGTCAAAACCATACTTAGAAGTTACCAGTGTTTAATAATAAGTACAAAAAATTGGGTGTTACATTAAAAAAAAAAGTTGATGTCATTTCCGGTGAAACCAGAAGTGAAATTCAAATTTTTTTAGTTCAATAAATGCGTTTTCTTATGCCATAAAACACAGTCAAATTTCAAATTTTTATTTTCAATAATAAAGAAGAAGTTACAGGGGTTACCCTAGTTCCGTGGACACCCGGTAGATAAAATATAAATAGTGGAAGATTAGCAAAATCAATAAAAAAGTGTATGCAATTATTTAATTTTTTATTGGGGTAGCATATTTTTAACAATCTGAAATAAATTCAATTCAAAATTTTATAGGGTGGACCATTTAACTTGATACTAATAAATAATTTAAAAACTAAAAGGTTTGGACAAAAAACTTTCAAATAAAAGTTGTTTGGTTTAAAGGAGGAAAGACGACGGTGCTAGTTATTTTTTAGTTAAGGGTCATTTTTGACTTAATGTAAACCATGCTTTTTTAAATGAAAACCTATAATTTTTTAGCAATTTTAAAAGTTACTCAAAAAAACAAATGATTTTTACATAAATCATTTTTTTATTTAGCCATTTTAAATGTTAAAAATTTAATTTTATTTTCCCCCGTTTAAACGTAACAATTTTTTTTTGACACATTTTTTGAAAAATATTTTTTTTTGTCAGATATTTATTTGTTAGATAGTCCACCCAGTATAGTTTGTGATTTCCCGGCGCATTCGCCAAAAACACTGTATGATTTTCTAGCTGTTTTGTAAACGGTAAAGATAGACAAACTAGGTACATAAAATTTACATAATATTTAAATATTATAATAATATAATAATATAATAACACGATTCTTTGGACTAATATTGTATCGTTGTTGATTTTGATTTTGGTGCGAGTGATTCATTTGATATTTCAGCTTAATTACAGTAAAATCAGAATCGGAATAAATGCTTGTAGTGTCGTCATATTGAATTTGCATTACTGAAGACAGATGGCACGTCATTTATGAAAATAAAGAATAATAGAGGCCCGAGAATAGAACCTAGTGGTACACCAACATTTAAGGTGAAAATGTTCCAGTCGTGCAAAAGATTTAAAACTTGCTCAATTTGTATAAAACGCTCCTCTAAGAGGCGATTGAAATCTTAAAGATTGTGGTGAAAAAATACCCGGTTGAAAAAAGAACAAACTAGAGCCGATTTGACGTTTAAAAACAAATGTTGGCAAGTTTCGCTCAGAACGTTCAGTTTTTGATTCTACAGAGAATACAAAAAATTAAAAGAGGTTTGGCCCCTCGAGGCTCTGGGGATAAATAACCTTTTTTCAGGAGCATTTACGATAAAAATCATTCGCCACTTTTATCTTGTATATTTATAAATTTGAGTAGTTATTTTTTTAGGCAGAAAAATTAACAAACCGCAGTGCGATTTATAAAATATTAGTTTGAGCTTTTAAGCTCGTTTACGTTTTGATTCCCGTTTATTACTCATATAAATGTTTATTCATCGGTAAATATCCTAGCTTGCTTTATTTTAAATGACGTTCTATTTATATTTTATACATTAAGAGTTGTCACCATTTCTTTATGGTCATTAAACTACCATTAAGTTTTTAGATATATGAGATGTATTATAAATAATGGTTTATTTTAATAATACATTGGGGGTGAAGAACATAAGCTATAAGTGCAGTACTTTTTATAGAGACCACTGAATAATAAAGCTGATTGGAACATTTTTGTACATTAAATGGAAGGACAAATATTTTAATATTTGCGATAAGTAATATTAATTTTGTAAGGAGTAAGAAGCGATAGCAGTGGTGTTCGTTTTTATTGTCGTAAAATTGGTTTAATAATTGAAAATATCGTTAGAGCAAATTCTCCGCCGTAATGCACTGCATACTGGGATATGGGAACAGATCTCACAGGACAAAAGAAGGACTAATAATTGAGCTCAAATTTCAATGCAGTGATGAGCGCTCGCTTCTAAAATTACTGAAGTACATCCATCATTGATCTAATAAAAAAGCGAACTAATTGGAAAGCAAAACTGCACATCATCAAAAAAAATATAGAATTTCCAATTATAAACGTATAAAATAATTACTTCTTAATGATGGTAATAAATTTGCTTTTAAAAATGTAAAAATGTTTACCAAAGCATATGGAAATAAATTTTGCAGTTTTTGCCCGTCAATTTGAGTCTTGAAATTATACATTCCGTGCACAGATAAAGTTTACTCAGTAAAATGGCCCTCATTAAGCTCCCGTTGAAAACTCAAAATTTAAAGGCGGCATGCCGGACGTTTTTAACGTCGCGCTCTCTTGGAAAGATAAATCTTTAGGGGCGTTCTTTTTATCGTCAATTTCAAGGATGCAGTGCGTGCTTTTTTAAATTCCTTTGCATCGCTAATGCTCCTTTCGTAAAATTTATGATGCTGAGCAGTGAAAAATAAGAAATATCGTGGAAATTAAAGTATTAAAATTTGATTTTGTGAAGTACTGCTTGATCAATAAGGGTGTTATTTTGAATTATCGGTTTCCAGGGTGGTTAGTCTTTTATTGTTCGAAATAGATTAGCTTGTTGTTAGATAATGCCACTTCAAATACAACAGAGCTTCCAATTAATACGCTCCCTCCTTATCATATAGTTCGAAATTTGGATTTATCCCTGAGGATCGTCCCGTGCAGGCACCGCGTGTAATCGGGCCTCTCGCAATATTGACTCGGAATAATCGGGACACCCCAGTGGATCCTTATGTCAACATTTCATCGCCTGCGCTATATACACATGCACACACACATAAGTTCAACTTTGGGACTCGCTGCTGCCAACATCCACACTCCGAGTCTGTTCTAATGACTTGCTAATGAATCCATTACCGAATGGATTAAATGCTGCAAGGTGACGGGCTTACCGTACCGACGCTTATGCGACAATGTTAAGTAAGTAGATTAAACACGAAGATAAATTGGTGTGCGGTTAAACATTATGCTTAGGACAAATGATAACATTTTAGTTTGTCATTCTGTTACGTTTTGGCTTTATATTAATTCCTAATTTAATTAAAACGTATTAAAGCATTTACATTATTTCCATGATATTCCCTTTTAAGTACCGACCGAAAGTTTTAATAAAAACATTATACATCACCAAAATGTTTGTAAATTAATTTAGCGTTTAAATTACATTTGTTCTTTACTTCAAATGAAAAATCCATCGTATCCAATGTATCGAAACTTGTCAACAAAATCTTTATTGTAATAACTCAACTGTAACAATATTAAATACTATCTAATAATAAAATCAAATATTTTAATTTAATTATTTTTTTATTAAAATGAATATTAAAATATGCTATTTAAGCGTTTTTAGATGAAAAAATGTTTGAATTACGCGTGCATTAAGTAGTCCAAAGAGCATGCTTAAAAACTCAAAAGGTGAAAATATTTAGTATTTATTACATAGGTCAATAAAAGTTTGTAACAAGAGAAATGCTTACTAATTTTGAAATACCTAACTACTCTCATTATCATATTTATTTTGATTCGATCGGGTCAAGTTTTTTTGTTACAGCATCTAGCAGTAAAATGTATGTATGTCGTTTTTTTAATTAGATATTGTGAACGGTTATTGTGTAGGAATGAAATTCCAGTTCTAGAATCTAGAATCTAAACCCATATTCGTTTAGAACCTTCGGTATGTTGTGTAGATATTCCAGAATGTACTAATTTGTGAGTATACCGGGTGTCCACGAAACTAGGGCCAAAAATGAAGAAATTGGTAGAAACAAAACTCTGTGTGCCAAAAAAAGTAATTTTAAAAAAGCTCCACTGGAAAAAAAATACCAAAACCGTAAATATCGAGCAAATTTAATAGTAAGAAAAATAAGATTTGATAATATTTGAATATAATAAGTTTATAGGTATATTTTACTTTTATAATAAAAAAAACTACTAAACACATAATCCGAATTAAAATCAAGAACTAACTATGATCAATTATTATATGTACAGTTTGAACAAGTTCCAAAAAGGGGTTTTTGGTGACTTGTGATTTTGTAGATACAATCCGGTTCGAAGGACCATGAACAAGTTCCAAAAAGGGGTTTTTGGTGACTTGTGATTTTGTAGATATCCGGTTCGAAGGACCATGAACAAGTTCCAAAAAGGGGTTTTTGGTGACTTGTGATTTTGTAGATATCCGGTTCGAAGGACCATGAACAAGTTCCAAAAAGAGGTTTTTGGTGACTTGTGGTTTTATGTTGGTTTCTTGAGGTACCACTGGAGTGCAGCCTCATACATGTACAAGTTCCAAAAAGGGGTTTTTGGTGACTTGTGGTTTTGTAGTTTTGTAGGTACCACTGGAGTACAGCCTCACACTCCTGTTTGTAGGCTTGGAAAGTGGTAGTTGAGTAAAGACGATTGTTCAATACTACTTTTATTAAGAAATTGGCTGGCTTATAAACAAAAAAAATGCTTAATGTTATGACGTAGTTACACAATATAGTAAAAATTTTTAAGGAGTTTGCATTCTTCCTTGCTGATGGCTGTAAATTTTGGTTGTGCTGCAGGTCGTTGGTGTGACGGTGAACTTCTCGATTGCGACATGCCGTGCGTAAAATTGATGACACTAGCGCTGCCCTCAATAAATTGCTAATTAAATAAACGTTTAAATTTGGATTAAAATTTAAAAAAATATGTTTTATTTGGGATTAAACACAGTTGATAAACAGGAAAACTACGATAAGGTATTTACTTGCACTTATTTAAAATGTAAATAGAAACTAGCGCACTTTAAGTACTCATTAGGGGATTTATAAATGCCTCGTGTGGAAGCAATTTTCAGAGCTTTTCGCAGAAACTTATTCAATGAAATTTACAAGAAATCCCCGTAATAATAAGAATAGTGGAAAATTTATATGTTAAAAATAATATTTTTTTACGGGATTCACCTCTCGTTGAAAATTGGAATTATATGAATATTTTCCTAGAGTATTTATTAACGAAAATGTGGAGAAAATATTAGAATAATAAAATTGCTCTCACACCATAGAGCTTAGCTAGTATCGTCGTTTAAAAGACAATACGACCTCATTTTTAGATTTTTTGAGTCTAGACTGAGTTTCACTTATCAAATGGCTTCTTTAACTTCAATCTGTGTAGTTCTTAAATGAAAATAATGAAACAAATTATATTTTAACTTACAACCTATTGAAACACCGTCCAAAACGAATAAAAACATCGAAAGAATATTTTTTTTGTTTTAGAAACTGTATGCATGATTTGTAGGGATAATAATGTAGTTTAAAATGACAAAAAAACAAGGCTTTAATTGACTATCATTTGACAAATAATCAAAAAACTAAAGAATAATTGCTTTTCTTTAATATTTTGTCAAAACTTTTTGTATTACCTACTGTTGTTATTGAAAGACATTGATTTTAGCTTTCTAGTATTTTTAAATATTTTTAATGGCGATGTAACAAAAAACGTTGACCTAAAATTCAAAACGCTGTAATTTGAAAACTTCAGCGTTGCCAAAATTCCGTATTAAAAATTTATACTCTTGTAACTTCTTAACTATTCACATTAGAAAAATAAAAAAAGGCATGTAAACCTCTAAAAGCAAGTTATAATAATATGCAATAAAAATGGGAGTTTGGTATTTAGAAAAATATAAGTTGTTATCGCCTGATCTTCAACTTAAGGTCATGGCAATATTCTCAAATGGTGCGTCACTAAGGATGGTATAACTTTTATTTGAAACATTTTTCTCAAAAATTATTAGTTTCCAAAATAAAGCGGCCTTGCCGAACTTTAGGTAAACCCTTGTAACTTCTAATCTATTCACTTTAGAAAAATAAAAAAATTTGTTCCGTAAACCTCCGAAAAGAAATTAAAATAATATGCAATCAAAATGGGTTACCCCTATTTAAAAAAGTTAAGTGATTATCGCCTGACCTTCATCTTGCTGTTCCAGGTTATGGGCAATATTTCCAGATAGTGCGTCGCTAAGAATCGTACAACTTTTATTTGAAACAATTTTTTCAAAAATGCTCTGCTTCAAATATAAACGGGCGTTGCCGAACTTTTTGTTCACTCTGTATAAGTAAAATATATTATATGTGGAAAATAACTGTCAGACCAACCAGTATATCATATATAAGTCTAAAGATATTTTACCAGCAAATTTTGCATGTTGTTGTTCAGTTAGAAAAATTAAACATTTGCTGGTCTTAAACTAATTGCAATCAATTATAAAAACTTTTAAGCAATAACAGATTTTAAAAGGTAGATAAATTTGGGCGAGTACCTACTAACTTTCCTTGTATTAATGATAACGCAATGGGCCTTTCCCAGATTTTTTAATTTTAGTTTTATTATAAAGATCATGCCTAACTGAACACTCAATCAGCTTTTTGATATATTTTTTATAAAAGTAATAAATTTTAATTTTAATTTCTGTGACTTCGTTTTTTTACATCTGACAACGCTGCAGGTTGTCTATAGTATTGTTATTCTGTGGTTGATTTCATCGGCTGCAGTCGGCTCCTTCAGTTTTATTAACGATTACGAATCGAGGGGCTTATTCTCGAATCACATGACAAAATGTCATATATGACTTTTATCATTCTATACTTGTCTTCAAAAGCAAAAATAAGAGCCTGTCCTTGTCATGTCGTGTACAATGTTGTGTCGAGCGATTTGAGAATATCCCCCGAGTTTGTTTCAGTTTGTTTACAAGCGCACGTCAAAAGAGAGGTTAAGTTATCAAGTTTTGTTTGTTAGATCCAAATATCCAAATTAAAAATGAAAAAAATTTTTGTCCCATTATACCAACATTGAAGTGTTAATTCACCAAATAAAATTTTTATTTGTGTACCTGTAAAACAAGACATTATAAAACTTTGGTGTGATGCAATCGGTTGTAAAAAGGTGCTGCTGTACATTGGAATTGCTGCGAAGACCATTTTAATGTAAGTAGGAAACAATTTAATTTTGTATGTTTATTCCGAATTTATTGTGATTTATAGGCAGATTCTGGTCAAAGTTAAAGGCCTTTAAATCGAAACAAATAAGGTAACTATGGAAATTGTCCATTACAACGCATATAACAAATTTAAATTTAAAGGCCTTTAAACTTAAATGATTTGACCAGAATCTGGGGGTTAGAAAGTTTAGATTACATTACATTAAGTAGTAAATTCTATAACAAATAATATAATAATGTATTTAAATTTTTAGCTTCAAGAAGATGCAGAAAACTTCATGCAATTTAAATTATTGAGGAACTGTCGCATACGATTAAAAAGGAGTTGTGCCCAGAAAATATATTAAGAAAGTAAACGACGATGTTGATTATACTGAAACACCTTGTAGTTTACCTTTCCAAACTAAAAGCCCCAGTAAAAGAGTATTATTAGATAATAACAGCGATAATGTAAATGAAGAGGAAATTGAAATAACTGTTAATTGGGGGTCTTCGCCTAAATCTTTAGAAGCGTTATTTTCAACCTTCGGAAGAATGTGTTACTTCAGCATCTTCAGAAGAATGTTATCGTTCTCCATCTAAACATTCTGAATCTTTGACATTAAGCAATAGTTCATATCGCAGAGATGAAATTAAAAAAATTAGGGAAGACAGAATTTTGTTTCTTATGGAAACGGAATCCAGGTTCCACCTTGGGGTACCAAAATATGTTTATTTTATATTACTTTAACAAAATAAGATTAAACGTTTCCTATTTTAAGTAAGTTTAAGTTATATTAGCAGGGCTGTCGATAAATCCATAAAACCTCTGGCTTTATTCTTTAAAAATGCTGTATGCTGGCCATCAAAACAACTTTTCTTTAAAAATTTACCTCTATCATTTAGGAGAAGATATTTCAATGTATCTTCAATAATAGATTGTTTCGAAATTGAAATTCAAAAACCGTCAAATCCTGTCCACCAAGCCCTCAGATGGTCTAGGTATAAAAATGCAAATACTTTAAAATTTCCGGTGTCAATCACTCCATTTAGTTTTATTAACTTTATTTCTAAAGGGTTCGGTGGTAGGATTAGTGATTTGGAAATAGTTCAGAATAGCGGATATTTAGATATTTTGCCAGAAAACACCACAGTGATCGAGGATTTAAAAATTCAAGTTATATTTTGCTCAAAAAAAATGTTTGCTTGTTCGTCCCTCAAGCGCAGAGAAGAGTAGTAAATTTAACTAGATCTTGGTAAAGTAGAGTAGGATTGAAGGGTGGTAGAGTAACACTATCGCTTCACTCTACTTAAGAAGATATGATAGATATGTGGAATTAGGTATAGGACTTTGTAATGTAAATTTCGATTTCTTTAAAGAAACAGAAAAAACGAACGGTTAATTGAAATCGAATATTTTTTATACTGCTTAACGATTCAATAGTTCACAACCTTTGATTTTTAGTTTTTAATTTTTTTTTAATTTCCAGTTTTACGTTGTGTTGAAAACGTCCAAAAATATGCAACTTTTAGGCTCAATTTAGAACCTTATTATGAAACTATTTAAAAAAATCAAATTCCAAAGGTCGTAGTGTCTTTCAGGATTAATTTACAAAATTCAATTTTATTAATTCTTAATTAAGTTATGTTTATTTTAAAAACGCCTGTGTAATCGTAGATTAAATTATTGGCATCTCTTTCGCACAGTTATGTTTCATACACACATTGCATTTCCAAGGAACACAGAAATTGGTGTTACACATTTTGCCGACTATCCTCTTAATCGCAACTATACCAATGAAGACGCATTTGGCATAGCCGACAGTATACCTAAACGATGTGTTTTAATTTTCTAATTAACGATCGCATATTCAAAAATAAATGTGAATAGTTTACCAAATAGTAGAATAGAGTAGCTTGGCTATAAAGTGGACATGTGAAAAGTAGGCTATATATTTCATGTTACGAACAAGTCAGCTTTTTTTCCTCTTCTTACTCACCAAATCTTTAGGATCCACTCTTAAGTGGGAGTGAGATAATAGTGTGACTTACCTACCTACTCGTGACATTGATTTTAGTGTAATTTGTATAACTCTATGTTACTAGAAAAGGTAGGATTAATATTATTGGATACCTGGGGTGCAATCCACAGCAAGTATTTTTGTTGCAGATTTTTATTTTCTTAAGGTGGTGAAGTCAGTTAAAAGATCTTGATTAATGAATGAATGAAATATACTTAATCTGTCTAGGATAGATCTTTAAACGTTCTTTATTCTAAAAGGACTTTCTCCAATCGTTGTTTCTAAACAGTACCTGGCTGGAACGGTGGTATTATTAGATTAATTTTGATTACTCTTTCAAGAGATTTATGGAACTCTACTATCTTGCGGTGTGGATAATTGGCTTATTCAAGTTTATCGATTCAAGTATAGGGATTTTAACCATTCGTGATAAGAGTTCTAAAATTGATAAACTCTTTGACTGGTATGTATGCGAATGATCCCATTTTTCCGATACTAGGCAAACTGCTAGTTTAAATCCATTTGGGCTTTGCCTTTTACAGATTAAAAGCCATTTCTTTAATAACAGCATCGTTGAATAGTCTGTGATCCATAAAAGAAATTTCAAAACTAATTTAAACCTAATATACCTTTTCTAGTTTATAGTTATTGTCATGTTTCCTTTTAAAAACCTTTAGAAATGAATATCAGAAGATCTCTGGGGGTAGACCTAAAGGATCTGATATTTCCGAGCCCCCTTAATTTTATAGTCTTCAAACTGTGTTTTGTACAATCACGCGCGAAGATATCGATGACACAAAAGAAATGTTCTGACCAAATAGCAAGCAACCGGATACTCAAGATGACACGGAGTTTGAAAGAAATGAATGTGACTTAAGCTGTGCTGGGCGGGGTCCATTCAAATTTCGTGTACCTCGTATTTTCGGTAGCTTCTTATTGTGTTAGAATATTTCTATTGTGTCCTCGATATCTTTCAGCGTGATTTTACTCACTACAATATTTAGCTAATATATATTTTTTTAATTTTTATTCAGTTTTAAAGGTGAAGTTAAAATAATAAATAATATCCAATCATTTTTTAATAATTTTTGTCTGCGGGTAAAATATTTTTAATGTTTGAAAAATGAAGAATTTAAAATAAGTTAATTTAAATTTTTCTGGTACACTGATTAAAAAAACTAGCAAATTAAAGTAGGCTTCTTAAGACCTATACTATAACATAAAATGCCCATTTTTGTTGGTTAGCGTTTTGCAGGTATCGTTACAAATTTTAGAAATGATTCTATAGATTGTTTTATTTTAACTTTAGAATATTACCAAGATATATTTTTTTACAAAAGCCAAACTCTAGTTTGCTAATATGATCGGAATATGATCTTTTTCCGTATTTAGTAGTAGAATTTGTTGAAAAGTAGTTTTTTGAGTTGCAGTGAATGTCGACGAAATTGTCATAATCTAAGAAACAATACAAAATTACATAATGGAGTCAGGTTTTATAAGTTAAAATACAAACAGTCCCTCAGAATAGTAATAGTTGCTCAATTTAAATAAGGAGACATTTGAACGTGTGACCTACATTATACCATTATACCAAAAGTTTTGTAGTCACCTTATTGTGTAACAAATTCCAACATATTTTTGTTCTTCGCATGAGATCACAGATTCAGAAAATGGGCCCGCTAAATGATCATTATGCACATATGGTACAAATAGGCATTTAAAAAAAATTCTGACCGTTTAAACAAACGCTATGCACTAGTGGGTTAAATTCCATTCTTAAATGGAATATACAGGGTGATCCAGAGTTTTTTTCCCAGCTAATATCTCAATTATTAAAAGAGATAAAAAAGTAAAACAAATATTTTTATGTTTATGGTATTAAATTTGATTCATGCTCGTTAAAATTTTGGCTTTTAGTAACTAACATTGTTGAACAAATAATAATAAAATATCAAATACCACTTTCCTTACCTCTGTTAAAAACAAAGAAATGGTAATTCCACTTCTTACGTGTATTAGCCTAAGCCCTCATCCTTTTCCAAGACAAAAAATTAAATATAACCAGAACTTACTATACTAATATTTTTTTTTAAATAAGCAACCTTTTAAAATTTATTTTGTTCAAGGTTTACAATCAACACATTATAAACAAAAACTAGAGTTTATCGTATGGACGTTATGATGTAGAAGGATCAAAATCTTCTAAATCGAATCTTTTGGAATGACGAGCCCCGTTTTGAAAATAAGGTTATTGTCTATGGTTATTGTAAGTTGTCATTATTGGTCTAAAACTGTCAATATTGGACTGTAGAAAATAATTTTCAAAGAATCTGATTTATCAACGTATATTCCAGATTATTTAATAGTAGGGTTGTAGGTTCATCCTTTTTTTGAAGGAAATTTTATGAAAGATATATGGATTTCTTGGAAAATAAAGTGATTAATTCTTTTGAGGAACTTTGACCCATAAGCTGGTAGGTGGATGGAGCTCCTTTTCATAATTCCAAGATTTTTAAAGATTATTTGGATAGAACTTTTTGTAATTGTATTATGCCCTCTTCCTTCATAATCAATTTAGTAGTAGCTTACTCTACGCCGTATTTTGCACAATATTTTAAATCAGTATAAACCTAAAAATTTTCTCAATCTGGCAACGCTGCCTCCTCTCCTACTGCTGACCACTCCACATTAGTTCATTCTTACTTTATTGTGCCGTATAGCGTATAGCATAACGTGTTTTTAGAACATCGCCAATATTTATTAAATAATAATCGGGAAAAAGAAAAGTCGTCGTGATAGTCATCACCATGATTCAGGAAAGGAAAAGAAGAATCGACTATATTCTTTAAAGAAGAAAATTAATATGAAACATCCCATACAAATTAATTTCATAAAATTCGTCACTACCAATAAAAAATCCTGCAATTTAGGCTCCTTGGGATGATATGAACAATAAGAGAGAAAAAAAATTTTGCAAAAAGCAAAAAATTTCAAATATAATTTTAAAAGAGCACCAAGATGGCTTAGATTTGAGTATTTTATCAAATTAAAGTGATGGAGGTAATTTCCTTGCAGATTTACATCATGATAAATCTTTTATTGGGAGAAGTTTAATTTTGAGAAACATAAATGAGGATTTTAAAAAGACTTCACAGAATACAAACGCTGATAAATTTTTATTTGGTGAAGATATTGACGATCAACTAAGAAAATGGGATGTTCTTCAAAAGAATTGAAGACAAAATATAAAACTTCAAACGCGACAACGTCAGGTTGTAAGAAAACGCGGGCAACAAAGTTAAGAGTACAAGAACACTCTTCATTCAGGGCAGTGGAATCAGAGGAGACTTGAATCAGAGGAGACTTGAAGTCACCAGACGTATCAAAAATCTAGGGAGCGAAGATCTTGACTCGAATTTTAAACTCTAATAATCCCATACGGGAACATTCTTTTATATTAGAAATTTTCTCCGATTCATTTTTATCGGGATGAGGAGCATCTTATAAAGCCAAAAAACTTTGATATGTCATGTTAGGTTGGAAAAGGAATTTATTCGGCGGATTACTATATCTGGTTATTTGCTTCTTATGTTAATACAAAAAATAACATAGCTGATAAGGAATCAAGAAAAGTGGAACTGGAATGCTTAAAAATTATAGGGTATACCTGAAAATACTTTTACTAAATCCTCCATTCAACAGTACAACAGTTGTTTAAAGAAATTGTGGAAATTTTGTAAAAATATACTGGATCCACTTAATGCATATGTTGGAAACATATTAAAATACCTTACCCATCTATATGAACAAGGTAGCTTATATGGCTCACTAAACAGTTTGAGATCGGCAATCGTTTTAATTGCAGGGCCAACGATTGGGGAAGATTATACAATAAAAAGATATTTTTTTTTAAACTCAGGCCTGCTAATCCTAAATATGTTGATACTTGGGATCCATAAGTATTACTTGATTAATTTATTAATAATTCAAATATATAAGACATGTGTTTAGAAAAACTTTATAAAAAGTTTGTTGTTCCTTTGGCATTAGGATGCAAACAATTAATTTAATGAAAATAAGCAATGTAAAGAGGAAGGGACTATCAATTGAAAACATTAGGAAAACTGAGGCTGGACTCCGAAGTCCAATTCGTTCAATAATAAGTTATATAAATTTCTATTTATATAAAGTATTTTTTCGTTATGAAATTTTGAAATATTGGCATAATTTGTGACATATTATTGAAAACCGTAAATAATATTTTTGTTTTCTGATAATATTTGTTAGTATACCCGCAACTACAGTAGCTTTAAACATCGACAAAATTGATTATGAAGGAAGAGGGCATAATACAATTATTAGATTAAACGAACTTACCCAAGTGAAGTTCTATCATAATTATATGTAGCCCTCTTCCGAAATAATCAGTCCCACCCAAAAAATCCCTACCCTTAAATTATAGTTGCGGAAGAGGCTTTAAAACTAATGTGGAGTGGTCAGCAGTAGGAGAGGAGGCAGCGTTGCCAGATTAAGAAAAATTTTAGGTTTATACTGATTTAAAATATTGTGCAAAATACGGTGTAGAGTAAGCTACTACAAAATTGATTATTTCGGAAGAGGGCTACATATATTTATGATAGAACTTCACTTGGGTAAGTTCGTTTAATCTAATAATTCTTTTATTGTTACCAATGGACAATTGATCTGTGGGCAGTCATAAGACAAATCTTATGACGCCGACGTTCTCGTAAATCGATAACAATTAGAAGAGCAATCACTGTTTGGAAGTAAAATTTGTTTGAATAAAAAAACAAATAAACAAATCATTTTGCAAATCTATTACGCCCGCTTTCTCCAACATGTCTTTAGATGCAGTTTTACGAAGCTCAGCTCAGATTCAAGCTCAACTTAAGTCGTGCCTGCGTTGTACCATGGCTTTATTCAGAATGTCTTGATTGGGGTCCGGATAGATTTGGCAACACTGTCGCGTAGCGCATGCTACCCTACCAGCCCTCCTCTAATTAGCTGTTTCTGAAATCAGCTTTTCAAAGTTCAACTAGTTTCTAGGTCTAACATAACCATACATTCGTTTTTTACATAGGAAAAATTTGGGAATTCTTTTGAAACCAGCGAATATCCTTTATTTTAAACTGAATGCTCCTCCTTATATATTTGGCAAAGAATTCTTATATTTGGTATTTGCCCCATAATTATTTAAATCTACATAATTCTTATAATGTACAATCTCAACATTTTTCAAATTCATGTTTGCTGGACAGACAGGATTGCTTTAATGAGTTTAGGTTATGTTTTGATTCTTAAACACTCAAAATCGTCAACTTATGTATAAGCTCTGCTTGACGTGAATAAGACGACAACCTAGTAAGCCGAACTTGGGTATTGAGACGTAGCTTAAGATTTATATTGGACATGGAGGAAAAACCGGGTATTAGTATTTTTCTACAGAGATAAATATACCTAAAATATCAGTATGACATACCACTGTTTTCATAATAAAATGAAGATTCAAAATTAATTATAAAAAAACAATTTTTAAAAAAAGTTGATGTCGTCTTAAGGGTGGTATAATCAACTTTCTAATGAAGAAATTAAAATGCATCTTTGATGCTATATAAAACATATTTTGTTTTACTTTTTGATCTCTTTAACAACTAAGATTTTAGCTGGGAAATAAAATCTGGGCCACCTTGTATGGGATCACAGGAGAATGGCAATGACATATTGCCTTCAATTTATGCGGTACTGTATTTGTCCTACTTTACGAACCACAAAGCTGAAGACAATTGCATATGTTCGTACTTGCATTTTAAATTTATTTCAGAAAAACAAAATATTGTAGGTAAATTAAGTTTGTTTCGTCGCACGGAAAAATGTTATAAAATTAGTAGGTTTTTAATAATGTCTGGGATTTTATAGGCTACTTTTTATTAAAAAATAATTCGTATTGATTAATGTACCTCTTAACAAATACAAGTTGGAAAAGGTGTGTTTTAAGAGCCCTCGTAAAGTCTTTAATGACTTTATTTGCTGTGGCGAGAAGAAATGTAGGCGTCATTGTTGCGTCGTTGGAGCGTGCGAAACTAATTCGCCATAAAACCCCTTCGTCCGTTCCCCCGACAAACCCTTGTTTTAATCCGCAGGCCTACAGCAATTCCCCATATTTCGGTACATGTGTCATAAAACCTAAAGCGCATTAGAGCGTACAAAAGTCTTAAAATGCGACGAAAAAGCTCGAAATAAACACAAAGCGCTTTAGGAAAATCCGAAAGTTTGGATCGCTTTTATTTTACTCTGGTACGATGTTTAATTTTTACGTGTGATCATAAAAGTTCCGGTGTCAGCAAAGAGCGTCGCCCACCTTGTATATGTCCTACGTGTGTGCTTCGACATCGTAAATCTGGCGGCGCGACGCCGGCAGCGCCGGAAATTTATCGTCGTCCTCGTTTCGATGCTGCTACATTGTATTTGCGCGAAACGGATTTTAAATGAGAAGAAGTCGCGTGGATTAAGAGACACGCGACGTGAAATTTATTTTGATTACTACATACAGAAAATAAATAAATATATTTCTCCAGAACGACGAAAATGTCGAAAATTTTCAGTATTTCAATATATATTTCTTCCCAATAGATTTACAAAACGCTATAAATTGGAAACTACATTTAACGTAATGAAATAAATCAAATTTTATAGGTCAGATATGCTTCCAGTACAATTGGGATACCTCAGGGGTCCATACTTGGCCAGAATCCATTCTATTGGTAGGTACGACAGTAATTTCGGTTGTCAGTCATAGAGAGCATTATTTAAAATTTTTTGAATAAATTATGTGAGTCATGTTCTTTATTACATTTGTTATCGGTCATATCGTAGTGTGTGATTTTGAACGAACATTTTCGGTATATTTTACTTTTTTATTTCCGCAAAGGAAAGAAAGCTGCAGAGGCTCACGAAGAGATATGTAAAGTTTATGATGTTGAATGCATAACAGAGCGCACGTGTCAGAATGAGGAAGAAAAACGAAAAAAATAATTGATATTTTTATATCTTATATTTTAGAAATCATAATTATAAATAAGTTGTTTTTTGTTTCAATTCGATACGACAAATATTAACGTAAATATAAGCGTTTAAATTTTAAGAAAATTAGCCCCTCCGCTTCAACTACGCGATATATTCTGACGTCATTTCTTCCGAACGCTGTCCGTTCCGTACACGCGTATAGTGCACTTGATTGTTTCTAGACGTTTTTATAGTTATTATCTTTTAATACTCTGATAAAATATTACTATTAGTTATTAATTAAAGTTGGAGAATTATTTATTAATTTAAAATTTACTTCTTTATAATTTTTTACTTATGAAATTTCACTTTAAATGTTATACAACTTTAGTGTGGTTTTTACAAGTGTGTAGCGTTTCAAATTCAAAATTTGAAAGTTAATAATTTTGGGTTGTAGTATAAAAAAATAAGAAAAAAATTAAAAAAATTCAAGGCAGTACGACTTTTTTT
The DNA here is from genome assembly GCA_963971135.1 of Stenus bimaculatus. Taxonomy (NCBI): domain Eukaryota; kingdom Metazoa; phylum Arthropoda; class Insecta; order Coleoptera; family Staphylinidae; genus Stenus; species Stenus bimaculatus. The sequence continues at coordinate 42,412,199 of OZ020182.1, forward strand.
TCAAAAGATATGAATTTTTATGTAAAATATGGCTTTCTAACAAATGGGTAAAGGTGTATTGTAAAAAATTCACATTTCGCTTAATAACTAAAATTAAAAAACTAAAATTCGTACAGATAAGTTTGTAAAAATTATCGATATTTTCTTATTAAATTTTTTAAAATTTAATTATTTTTTAAGGTACATTACCAAGAAAAATTTTGTTTTGTTTGAGTTTTTGGGGTGTAAATTTTTTTTGGGGGGTGAAGAGGGCAAGTGACCCCTTACATTTCATCTATTTTCTATTATCTTTCATTTGCGGGGTCGATTTTGAAAAGATTCGAAAAAATATTTTTTGAGATATTTTTAAGGCTTAAAATATTTCATGGATATCGATTTTTATTGTTTTTCTCGAAAACTATAAAAGTTAGCGATTTTTACCAAAGGTAAACACCATGGATAAACGCGTTTTAAAAAATATTTGGTTAAAATCGGTTAAACAGTTTTTTTGGAAAAAATTGGCAAAGTTTTGGCAAAATTTTGGTACAAATACGGGTCTGGACGACGTAAATTTATACCGAAAATTAAAATTTTCAGGGAATTTGGTGGGAGAGGTAACGGTGCGAATTTTAACCTATTACTCGTCCCGGCGGTTATAATAGATTAGAACATATTAATTATTTTGTGAAAAGTGAAAAATTTCAGTACGCAATTTTGGTTCCAAACGGAGATTTTGCACATTTTTGCTACATTTTCGGCCATAACTCGATAACGAAAGGAGATAGCGAAGTGATTCTTTTTTTGTCGTAAAGTGGACCATGAAAGCTTTCAGAAAATGTACATAACGTTAGGGTAGAATAAAATTTGAGGGACTGATTAAACCGAAACTCGAATAAAAATGCGACTTTTTAAAATGCGATCTTAAAAAATTTAAGATTTCGTTGTTTTTTCAAAATTAAAAAAACTCTATGCGTGGGCGGTTTTAATACCAAGAGTAGATTTATTAGAATTTTTAAAAATGAAAACCCGTTAAAAAATAGGCCAACGGGAGCCGCCGACCCCTAAATTCAACATTTTTACGCCATAACTTTTTAACCGCGCAAAATTTAAAAATGCACTATGCTCATTACACCACAAATATTTTTGTTCTTTGATAATCTGATGTAAAATTGAGAAAATTTTAAAAATTGTCGGCTGCATAGGGGGCTGACCAAAGCGCGCGTTTGAGCTATTTTATTAACATTTCACTTGGGATTTTTTTTTCAAGTCCAGGGGTAAAATATAATCGTGCTGATTTTTTTTCGCATAAATAATAAAGAAAGAAGGGAAATGAAAAACATTGGAATATTATACACGGTCGGGATCATAAGTTACGAATTTTCAAAGTCGGCGTCGAAAAAGCACTAATTTCAAACTACAAATTCGAGAGCGCCAAAAGTACAGAAAAAATTAAGATATCAAAAAAAGCGCTGGTTTCCTGATGTAGCGCGGTATGTAGATGACAAATGATGAAACCACGATTTTTTTTTACCTGCCGATCTTCTAATCCAAGCCGCACAGTTTTAGCACTTTTGCCGACCGTATAACCCGCGCGAGGCGACTAGGAAGTAATGACGTCACTCAGCTCGTAAGGACAAAAAGTAGCGACGCGCGATTTCATAAACTTTATTAATTAATTGCGAAGCCATTTTAAGTGCTAGACCAAAAATTCAAATTGCAAAATTCAAGTTAAAAGGTACTCTTTTATATAAAATTATAAAAAAAAATTGTTTACAGACTCATTGGTTAAAAAAAATGTATTCTGGAAGTTTTTCACTCAAAGGTGACCAACGTTCTGGTCGATCTACTAAAGTTTATGATGACCAAATTAATTTCATTATTAAAGAGGATCGTCATATAACTATTCGAGAAATTGCAGAGAGGTTAAATGCACAATTGATTAAACTCTATTCGTTGTATAAAAAAATATTTTTTTTCAAATCACAAAACCGAAATTACTTTCCTGCCAACCCTTACTTTACTTTATAATATATGAACAACATTATCAGTTCAATTTCTTATCAGAATTTCGACTAAATAGTGTACTGATGATTAATGATACATCCATTATTACTGGTTATACAATTTTAAAAGAATATGAAACAGTATCAAATACCATGGTGGGAGGGCTTCATCACTGGTTCTGTTCTAATAAATTATTCCTTAACGTTGAAAAAACACCCAGAGTAATTTTTCATAAGAAACACCGAAAAAATATTGATAAAATAGAAAAGAGAGGAGATAAATCATTGAAATTTTGCATGGATAGACAAGTTTACTTAAACGTCACGTAGGCATTAAACGATGACAAAATGTACACAATGAGAAAAATAATTAAAAGTGTCAAGCCGTTTTTCTTGAATTTATTATATGTTACGGACTCACCCTGTATTCTAATTTTATATGGGTGGATACCAGTATAGCGGCACACAAAAAAACGATTTTTTTGCATATTTGGGCCTCTCAGATCTTCCAACAATTGGAGCGAACCCTCCAGCGCTTGAATCTGATCTGTCATCATACGATTTGATGAAATAAATCGAGAAAAACACGTTCCAAAAACTTTAAACGCGTTTTTCTCCAAACACCCGTTTTAAAATGGGTTGCTATTTCATATCATCAATCCTCAAACATGTTGTTTTCGTTGAACCGCGCTCAACAAATGAAGGTCGATTTTGGCGATTTTATTTGAAATTGTGCTGAAATTTTCAAAATGTAAACTTTATGTGCATTTTGAAGACAGTTGTCTTGGCTTCGCATTAATAACCGAAGTTCACACTAGAATTACATCCTATAATGTTAAAAAAAACCAAACTCCATAGTTTTCAGACGGTTCGTTCGGTCTGGAGAACTCACACCGTTTAAGATTGATGTTGGTACAGACTTATCAAGAAGAGGCCGGAGCACCGGTTGGGGTAGATTTGTACGCCAAGTTAAATAATCTTTTATGATAGGGCAGATTTGTACGCTGACCATTTTCACCACAAAAAGAGTAGGCATATTTGTACGCTAACAAAATATAATGGTAGGTAGGAGCAGAATTGTACGCCAATTTAGAAGAAAAATAAAGACGTATTTATATTGTAAAAAGTTTTGCCTTGTATTTTCTATTGCCAATAAATTTCACTGGATTTTAGAACCTTGTCTTTAAAAAATTTAAAATTGTTAACTAATAATAAATCTTTACCGCGACCAATTTGTATAACCATGATTTGTAACTAAACTATGACTTACGAAGCACTTGATTAAAACTGAATGAAAGCTATAAGCGTTTTTAGTAAAACGCAAGTAAATTATCATTTTTTTCTACCTGCTAATTATTCACCACGAAATCCTTGTAATTAAGAATTTTTTTACCTGTTACCTACCCTTAACAAGCAGTGAACATATTTGCACCATACTTATTAAACCCTCATTCGGTTAGTTACATTTCTGCCCTACACTTAAGATAAGGATAGGTTCATTTTTCAAAAATGCATAAATGAGCGTGCAAATCTACCCCAACCGAAGCACCGAGACAGATGTTCCGAGACATTTTTTTTGTTTTTTTTTTAAGTTTATTCATTAATAAAGTCGAATATCAGCTTAAATTTTCATTCTGGTACACCGTTTACCTACAAGCACCCCCCCCCCCCCCCCCCCAAATATCAATATTTTAAGCCTCTGTACTGGTATGCCCCCTTAAATATCTAGGCTATTACTTTAAAATCTTGACGCTAGGTCATTAATTCTACATCCACATCTTGCTCGTTTTATTTTCAGGTTGGTTGCTAGTTTGTTAGGAGTAGTTGTAGTCGTTCATCATGTTTTAAGTGGATAACTATTTCTTCCTTTACAGTCGGTATTTGGAACTCGTATCTGTTATTTGGAACATACCATGAAGGGTGTTTTATCATACAGACGACCTGTCATTGGAACCTTTCGAAAATTTTGATGTTGGAGACTGATGTCGTTCCCCATAGTATAGAAGAATTCCCATAACTTCAGATTGTTTTCAAGATGGCTTTGTACACTATGAGGGTTTTATTTGGAGCTGATATTTGTGTTGAATAAGACAGTATATTTTCTATATTTTGATTCTACACCTTTTCCAATTGTATTTCAGATAAGATCAATTCGATTTCAGAATTGTCAATTGTATTTCATAAAAGATCATTTCGATTTCAGAATAGTCAATTGTATTTCAGAACAATCAATTCAATTTTAGAAAGTATCAATTGTATTTCAGAAAAATAAATTGTATTTCAGAAAAGATAAATTGTATTTTAGTAAGCATCATGAATTTAATTTCAGAAAGGACCAATTGAAAAAAAATTAGGAAGTCACGAGATTTTGGCGGTGATTGTGCACGTGAACTACAACAGCACACACATTTCATCAAAAATGTGCTTTCGAAATTTAACGTTATATCGGTAACATCAGGCTTAGGTCCTTATTAACCAATGTTAAACCAAATTGAAATAATCTGCCAAGAACTCTTGGCTTCCTCAATATTTTGCAAAAAGGTCTTTTCTAAAATTAAATTAATTTTTCTGAAATATAATTGATGCATTCTGAAATACAATTGACCGTTTCTGAATTACAATTGATGATATCTGAAATTAAACTGATTATTCTGAAATACAATTGATGCTTTCTGAAATACAATTGACTATTCTGAATTACTATTGATTCGTTGATTATTTACTAATCTCTTACATAATCAAATATATCAGCTGAGCTGGCAATGCAAGGAGCTTGTAATGAATTAATAGCACGGTTTTTAGGAATAAATCGAATTGCACTGATCTAATAACATATCAAAATGACTTACTTAAGACTTTAGAAATGCATTGTCATATGGATTCAGTATACATTGACTTTTCGAAGGTCTTTGATGGAGTAAATCATAATATTATTTTGGGGGAGCTACGAGATATTGGATTCGCAGATGGCTTACTAAGATGTTCAAGAAGTTTTCTGTCAAATCGTAAATAATATATCAGAATTGGTAGTTATGTATCAGATGATATTGAGGACACTTCGGGTGTACCTCAAGGGTCTCATTGTCCCCCTATTTAAATTATTTTTTTGTAAATGATTTCCAGATGGTTTTGATTGATTGCAAATTCCTTGTATTCGTGAATGATGTGGAGTCATCAATTCCATCAATGACTGTTTGCTATTGCAAAGCACGTGGATTTACAATACAGATAGTCTAGTACTGTGTAGTTCTTAAGGGAGTATTCTAGTCTAGTAATTTCAAAAAATCGAAATTTTTTTTTCCATATTTCGATAGTTTTGATATTCAAGAAAATCTACCTAAAAGGATTTTTCAAAATTCGAATTATTTTTAAAGTTATAGTCATTTTAGTGACGTTCTTGTCGCCCAGACAGATCAAAACAACGGAGGTGCGGTGGCAATCAACTAGGAACTCTGGATGACTTTCAACACGATGATCCACCACTTACTGATAAAGTTTTAACAGTTTTAAAAGCTATTTACAAAAGCCTGTCAGATGATTCTTTATTGGAACGTTGTTTGGGTTCCGAAACTCAAAATAACATCGAATCACAAAATTCTTTGATATGGACGTTTGCACCCAAACCCATCCATGCTGGAGTCCAGACAATCGAAATTGCTATTTATTTAGCAGTCAGTATTTTCAATGAAGGCTTTAATCCCATTTTAAATATAATGAAACTTATGGGGATGAAAATTGGTGGGGAAACCCATGGGTTTGTTGTTAGGCGCAATGAAGTAATAATTCAACGTTCTGAAGTTCGATCTTCAAATGCTTCAAAAGAAGGAAGAACCGCTCGTCTTGCGAAAAGAAACGCTGATAATCAGCAATATGAAGTAGCTGGGATGGCTGATTAAGAAAATGCAAGTTATTTGTATGTACGCATCTATCAGTTATACTGCCTGAAACTTAACGTTTCGTTCTCGAAACTACTTTTTTCGATGTGGTTGACATAATATCTGAAGTTCTTGTCAACCGATTTACTTGAAATTTAGCATAAATATTCTTTATATGTTTCTCTATCGTAGGAACCAATAAAAACTAGAAATTTTTCATTTTTTAATATTTTTAAAAAATTCGGGAAAGTTAAAAAATTAGTGGGGAAATCGACCTCAATTTATGAGCAGCCATCATTTTGCGAATTTTTTTTTTTACATTTTCTGGGTCATACGATACTGGCAATTATACTGATAAAAAATTATCCATAATTTTATTTTTCAAGTGACCAGGAGGGTAGATATTATGACGACCGGGACACGGCTCTTTTCCCCTCTTCTTCAACGACGCATAACTTGCTGAAATTTTAATATTTTTTTTATTTTTATTTTTTTATGTACTCTTGAAATATGAATAAATAACTCATAAAAAATGGATAGTAAAAATATCAATTGCTTTTTTTTATAAATCCTCAAAAAAACGCTCGAAATTCGGGCTACTAGACTAGAATACCCCCTTAATGTTAAAATGTGTTTTGCTCTATCTATCTTCGCAAGAAACATGATTTTATATATTCCATTTAAGGGGTGGATCTAGAGCAGGTGTCCAGGGTAATGGATTTGTGAGTGTTATTTGACAGTAATCTTACTTCCACTGCACATACAACTCAACTAAATCATAAAGGGATGGAGATGCTAAGGTTTGTTTAAATAAATTGCTAAAATTCTCTGTTAATACTATCAAGCATGTCTTCTGTTCTCTAGTAAGATCAATAATAGAGTATTGCTCGCAAATCTGGTCACCCTTTTATTCCAACTTATTCCAACTCAATACAAAGTTTAGAAAGAGTTCAAAGTAAATTCTTAAGGTACGTTACATACAGATACCGAAATAAAACTATGGTGATATTCTCATGTGAATTAAGCGTCCTTACAGAATCGAATAGCGTTTCAGGATTCACGTTTCTTTTATAAGATTTTATGAAATAAGTTGAAATGTCATACTAGGCGATATTAAGTTAAACGAATCATGTAGAAGGACTAGAAACCCTGATACTTTTATTAATACTTTTCAATCCACAAATAATGTAGACTCATTTAAATTCAGGAGGTTTGGGCAATTTAAAAACAGTATTATCTCCTTTTTCTGAAATTGTCAATATGTATTAGTTTTTTATAATAATTTTGTATAATTAATTATTGAATACAGGGTGTCCCGGAATAACTGTGACAAATTTTTTATGGTGATAGAGGAAGTGAAACTAAGCATTGTTGACTTATAAAGTATTGTCCGGAAATGCTTCCTTAAAAAGTTATACCACTTCAAAAATTTAAAAAATATATTTTTTTGTAAATAAAATAAATATTATAAGAGATTAATTTGAAATTTTGGTCACAATTTTTTCACATAAGGATACACATTTTCGGCTAATAAATGTTTAAAAAATATTTTCAGGGGCGTTACATGTGGGGGGTCATCAATTTTTTTTGATCATATCTTTTGTTTCTTTAAGTTTTTGGTAATTTTAAAAGTACTAAAATAATCTTTGATTAATGTTTTACACAAAATGTACTCCTATTGTATGTCGCTCCGATGCTTCAATTCTGAGTAAAAGTAGATTTTATAATTTTTAGCTAAAAATATGAATTTAAAAACCAACTTCAAAGTAGGCTAATTTACCTAAAATATCATCTACTAAAAATGTGGGCTGCTCCATATGTAAGATGCATATCTGGTAATTCCGCATTTGAAAATCTATGCATTTTTAATATTGCAATAATACGACCAACTATCAAACACTAATTAGAAAATATTAAAGGCTGCTTAGACCTTACAATTAACAAAATATTGTGCCAATAACTGATATTTGTATGTTTTCAGATAAATCACGAAACTTTCATTAAAAAGCCTAATTTGATCATGTTTTTTAAATTCATATTTTTAGGTAAAAATTATAAAATCTACTTTTACTCCAAAATGAAGCACCGTAGCGACATACAATAAAAATACCTTTTCTGTAGAACATTGGTCAAGTATATATTTTAGTACTTTTAAAATTATCAAAAACGTAAAGAACCAAAAGATATGATCAAAAAAGTTGATGACCCCCACATGTAACGCCCCTGAAAATATTTTTTAAACTGTTATTGGCAGAAAATGTGTATCTTTATGTGAAGAAACTGTGACCAAAATTTCAAATTAATATCTTTTATAATATTTATTTTATTTACAAAAAAATATTTCTTTTGAAAATTTTTGAAGTGGTATAACTTTTTAGGAAGCATTTCCGGACAATACTTTATAAGTCAGAAATGCTTAGTTTCACTTCCTCTATCACTATAAAAAATTTGTCACAGTTATTCCGGGACACCCTGTATTCAATAATTAATTATACAAAATTATTATAAAAAACTAATACATATTGACAATTTCAGAAAAAGGAGATAATACTGTTTTTAAATTGCCCAAACCTCCTGAATTTAAATGAGTTTACCAAAACTTTGCCAAAAATTTGCGATTTCTTTCCAAAAAAACTATTTAACCTATTTCAACCAAACATTTTGTAAAATGCGTCTATTCTGTTATATACCTTCGGTAAAAATTTAAAATATTTTTTGTATCTCTACTGGGGATGCTACGATAAAAAGCTTCTCTACCTCAAGGTGGTGTGGAAATGAGTTGGCTAAAACGCGCGTTGAAGTATATTTTGCGACGCTCGTACTCCAAAACTATTGATTCTACAACAAAAGGTTATGGCATAAATTGTAGGAAATTTTGTCTAATTTAATTTTGAATTAAAATGTTTTTATCGTAAAAAGAGTCGGAAAAGAGATATCAAAAAACTGCCTTTAGGCGTCATTTTTCCAATATGGCGGCGCGAGCGGAAAAGATACGAGATGGCAAAGTTGAAATTCGGAAAGAGTACATCGAAATCTATAAAATTACCCATTTTCAAAAATTCAAGGAACACATTCCAGGTAAAACTACCAAATGACTGGACTATATACAATGCTTTCATTAATTACTGTTCGGTCAAGGTCACGAATCTAGGCAACCAAGTATGCGATGCAACCGATTTTAGTTATTCTGTGGTTTTGAACTGTCATTTTTAGTCAAAGCGTCCCTTGCAAGTTTCCTCCGGGTTTTGTGTTAAATTCAAATTATTTCTCATTTTCTTGAAACTAAAAGTAACAACAGTTTTTTAAACTAATTTTGATGGATCACTTCCGAAGTGGAGAGCAGATTGGTGGCACTTGGTCTTACAATTTGCAATCGTGTATTAACCAATTTAGGGAAGCATTTCCTGAATTTTCGTTTGCTTATGATAATTTTAGAATTCATAAGTCTAGAATCATTCAACGATTTGAAACTCGTCATTGCATCTGCAAAAGTACCGAAGCTCCTAGAAAACTGACCGATGAAGTTTTAGAGGACGTACGTGTTCGCAAGTCCAAACAAATCAGTGCCAAAACTTTCTGCACAAACAGGTTAGTTGGAGCAATTAAGTGTTGCAAAACAATTTGTTAATTTTTATGATTTTTAGGGTTATCTGTTGTCACAAAGCCTTAACAAAAAAACTGCATATGCATGCGTATAAAATAAGCGTAGTGCAAGAATTACTTCCAACGGATTATCAGCGAAGGTTACAATATTGTAATAGGTTTAATAATCACATAAATAACAACGATATGCTAGACTTGACTTTCTTTTCGGACGAAGCATGATTTCACTTGTCTGGTTCTGTAAATAGCCAAAATTATCGAACTTGGTCGGCCGAAAATCCTAATACCAACATGGAAAGTAGCTTGCATCCACAGAAAATTGGTGTTTGGGTAGCTTTTTCATGGATAAGAATAATTGGGCCAATTTTTTTTTTTCATGAAACGATAAATGCGGAGAGGTACCAAAATTTGATTTTACAACCTTTTATTGAACAGCTTCACGATGACGAATTACAAAATGGGTATATGCAATATAGAAGAAATAAATCTAATATCACCAGATGAATTGCAATCCGTTTTTGAAAATATGACACGAAGAGTTGCTATTTGTATAGAAAATGAAGGAAATCATTTTCAACATTTGTTGTAATAAATAAAGATGTTTTGATCAATAAGAACTTGGAAAATGATGATCTGAAAGTAATCCATTTTTTATTTTGTAATTTCTAACCTTCAAAGTAGTATTAGGTTATAATTTAATTATGTAAAAAAAATTTACAAATAAATATTGTTTATTGCAAATGAATTATTTTTTCAGTTTATTATTTTTTAATAAATATTTTGTTACTATTATTAAAAATAAATTATTATTGAAAAAGTAATTTTTCTAAGGACGCCACTGTTAAAAGGCCAGTCCAGCCAACTGTAGTATCTTAAGGTTTGCTAGCCTGACGAACAGTCATTAATGAAAGCCCTGTACAAATGCAATTTTATTAGATTATTTCACGCCTAGCTGATAAAAAAATACTTTCGAACATGTTCATTTTAGACTTTTTAAATATGCTTGTATTTAAGTAGCTTTTGTCATGAAATTTATAGACGACTGTAAAGTACGCTTTAAATAATTTAAAGTTTTATATTCTTTGAATAACCCCACTCGTATCAAGTTCAAAACTATTTCCCAACGTTTTTTAGTAAAACTTTGTAAGAACATCATTTATACGTATTTATAAACTTAGAATTTATATCTGTCAGCTATTTAGTATTTACTTTAAAAATCTTGAAATTAAATACCATAAAGATAATATATTCATCATTATTTGTTAATCCTTCAAATTAGGTCTTAAAAACGAGCTTTTAATTCCATAAATCGCGTCTCTTAATTCTCCTGGCTCGCGCTCCGCAATCCCTTAATTACCACTCCTGTGTCCTGACCTTTTTAGGTCCATTCTTCCAATACCTTTTTTTCATTACGAGAACAAAGCCATATAATTATCCCCCCTTTTCTTTGCACCATTCTCGCGGGACAAAGCATTTGGCGCGGTGTAAGCTCCTTAGATAAACTGAGGAAAATAATAGCCTAAAAAGAGCTTTAGCGATGCCTAAAAAAACTCAACGAAAGAATCAGAACAAAACTAAAAAATATGCGTTATTTAAATTGTGCACTTGATGCGATAAATTTTTTAGCGAAAAATCATGCTTTATTTCTCCAAAATATGCAAGAGTAAACGTTAAATTTTTAAAACTTAATTTTATGCACAAATTACAACCCTCTTTATAACTAAAGGTTTTAATAGTGGAAAATTTACGTTTCCACGAGGATTTTATGAATCTTTAAAATTTTTCAGCGAGAACTTTTATAATTTACAATAAAACATGTTGACAAGCAATATACAGCGCTAGGCAATAAAGATGGGCCCAAGAAATTGATACTTGGCTCATTTTATCGCCGATAAAATCCTAATTTATCGCTGCGAAATTACTTACCACAGGGAAAAGGCGAAAGGAAGCTTACCTACAAAAAAGAAATAAATTAAAAATTTTACAGACAAAAATGATTAGTTTTGAGAGGCGTATATTATTACATAATACAAGCCAGTCTTTATGTATGTTTGGTATGTTCAATTTGTAGGCGGATGATAAAAATCGCCGGACGATATTGCTTTCACGTTTAGTCGATTTGCTGATTTATTGTGGGTCCGTTTTATGGGTTTTAGGGGTGGAGGAACGCCAAAATGGTTCCGAAGCCACAGGTTCCGGAGTTTTAGGGATACGCAACTGGGCGCGGTTTGAAACGGAAAACCGGAGTGGACTCGTAATTTATGACCGCGCCAGCAATTAATGATGCAAATCCAACACGTATGTAAAACAAAATATAAGATTTTTTATGCTTTAAAAAATACTCCTTAATTTATTGAATTTAAATTTTTACACCTCCTATTCGGTTGGCTTCACTTCGTTTCCACCTAATTAATTAGTTATTGATTGTCTTCCGAATTGCCTCAATCAGCAATTCAAACTACCAATCGACTCAGTGATATTGGGAATAATATCCACTAGTAACATTGCATATTGCAACACCCAACTACAATGTAGCATAAATTGATTTTCATTAGTGGTTTGAAGGTAAATATGTGGGTCTTCTTGTATAATCAAGATCATTAAATATTCTTGTATACTACAAAAGCAATGATTGCATATAAGCTGTGTTAGATTAAATTTGGACCTATTAAAATCAAGCAGTTTTAATTCTGTAGGCGAATTGTTAAATCCTAAAACACAAAATTTATAGCAAATCAAGTTTCGAAAAATTACTATAGGTGTGATCTTCTTAGTTGAAGGTATTAGTCATTTGGAGTCCTAAAAATTTTTTCGGTGATAGTATTATCTCGAACTATTTTGTGAAGATTGAAGTTAGCTCTCAAATTTTGCAAAAAAAATTCATAAAATAGTCCCATAAATATTTACTCTTGTTCAATTATAAGTCGAATATTTTTCATTTGAGGTTAAAAATACGCATTGTGGATTTAAAACAAATGACATTTGTGGTAATGACATTGAAAAATATTCCACTTAAATTTGACCACTCGTGGTATTACATAGGACTATTTAACTCACAAGAGATTATTTTTTGTAAGAAATAAAACGTCAAAAATATCAGCGATTATTTTGTGACGTTAATGTCAAATTTCAATAAGTTTGAAGTTGGCTGTCAAATTTTGTAAAAAAAAGTGAAAAATGTTCTTTAAATAGTCCCTTATAAATTATAAGTCAAATATTTTTCATACATTACCACTCATGTCATTTGGGGTTAATAGTATATTGTTTTATTAGGAGTAAAAGAAGTACTTTTTGTGGCGAGCATGTAGGTTTGCGGGACGAGCCCTGCGAGTCCCGCGGATACATGCGAGGCACAAAAAGTTCTTTTACTCCGAATAAAACATGCTATTTTTTTCTTCAAACGTAGAAATTTTTAAAATAGTAATATAAAAAATAATTTCAAAATTAGACATTTAATTTAAATATAATACACAATACAATGTAAGAGTATATTGGGTTGCCTAAAATGCATTTCTACTCCGCCTTTCTAATCCTTGTCGATGCAAAGTATACACGATTGTAACCGATTTACTTCGGAAATGCACGAACATGACCATAAAATCAAGGAACATAAAAATGACTTGTTAAAGCCTTTCAAGCGTCACATAAGGATGTGCTTTAATGACGTTTGAAGAAAAAAATTAAAACTTAACCTCAAATGACATTGGTGGTAATGACAGTGAAAAATATTCGACTTAAATTTGACCAGTCGTGATATTACATAATATGATTATTTTGATGAAATTATCAAATAAACAAAATCTATCCTAGACAATAGTTTTGAAGATATACCAGTTTGCAAGTATAATCCTCGTAGTATTTTTATATCAAATTTTTCACCTGATGTTCAAATTAAAAAAAAAAATGGCTTTGGCTTAGATGGAACTAACTGTAAAATTTTCAAAGACAATTGGCGATTCTAGCTAAGCGATCTCACTCTTGCGGCATAGCGCGGAACTATGAAATGACGTCAGGTCCGTGATAGTTGTGCAGACGAACTTAGCGTTTAACGTTTGTTAATGTCTATTATAGTCAAGTAAATAACATCAACTTAGCTAATTTACTTTGTATTATTAAATGCGTTTGATTATTTCTTTGCAAGTTTAAATTTTTATTTATTTTGTCACTGACGTGACGTCACTAGAATATGTAACCAAACATACATTTGCGCGGGAAATATTAATTTGAATCGCCAATATGAATGTCCTAAGCACGCCTTTATTAGCCCACCTGATTAATCTAACTTTTGAAGAGGGAATTTTTGCCAAGGCTCTAAAATGTTCTTCTGTAAACCCAATTTCTAAAAAAGGAAATCCTAAGGATATTGGCATCTATGGCCCAATTTCTCTACCCTGTTTAATTGCAAAGGTTTTTGAATGTGCCATTTTAGATAGATTAGAAAGTTTTGAATTGCAAACAAAGTACCGTGGAGTGTGTCCGTGACTTTTTAAGCACCCTGTGTATGAAAAATGTAATTAAATTATCGTTTTAAACAACGAAAAATAGATTTTAAACCGTCATTATTCGTTATCCATTAATTTTGTAAAAACCGAAATTAACCATTAATATTTCGTTCCGGTTTTGGTTTCTGTCTCAGTTTAGATTTTTTCGTTTCGGTTTCGGTTTTATTGATAATTTACAATACTTTCGGTTTACGGTTTTTACTTCAACTTTAATTTTTTTAATAAATATATACCTATAAATACATATTAAATTATTTTTTTCCGATTTTATTTTGTTACGAAAATTCGAAAACCGGTTAAAACCGGTTTTTTTTTGGAAAACTAGAATTCGAAAACCGGTTTTTCAAAAAGTCAGCTTTTGTATAAACCCTACTGTCAACATGGTTTTAGAACTAATATCGAACAGCTCTTATAATTTTCTATGAGGAAGTTATCAGAAATGTAGATAATGGCCAATTTCCAATCGGGATTTTTTGTGATCTGGGTAGGGTATTTGATTGTGTTCTTGACTCTAGATATCTTGAAAAGCCTATGGCATTCGTTGAAATGATGCACATTATTCCAGTCCTATTTAATGAATAGAACTCTGTTTATTGAGGTAACTCTCTTCGACAGAAATGGAAATGAGGTACATAAGTCCCTACCAGTTGGTGTACTGATAAACGAACCTTATTATGTCAATTATTACCTACATTAAATATGTGATAGATCCATCTAAAATTAATTAATTAGTATTTAATATTAAAATAATAAACTCACTCTTTTTAAAGATATTTAATGAGCCAGAACGTTTTCGTCAACCAATGTTGACATTATTTAATGCCATTGATAATGTCAACATTGGTTGACGAAAACGTTCTGGCTCATTAAATATCTTTAAAAAGAGTGTGTTTATTATTTTAATATTAAATACTTATTACCTACATACCTCATTACAAATTTCATATACAGGGTGTTTAATTAATTAAAATTGATATGCCAATTTGATGCCAGTAAAAACTTTTGTTGATTTGAAAAATTTGACAAATCAACAAAAGTTTTTAATGCCATCAAATTGGCATTTCAATTTCAATTAATTAAACACCCTGTATATGAAATTTATATTGAGGTATATAATAATTGATATAACCAGGTTCATTCTCTTCAACTAACGGAGATTTGGCTTGTAAACTGAATCTTGGGACACCCTGTATGGTTGTCTCTAGAATCATACATTATTACAAAATTATTCATTAATAAGGTTCATTAAGAAATAATTCTGTATACATTTAAAATACTTATTAATAAATGATATAAAAAGTATATAAAAAAACTATCATATTATTACATCTATTCTAGCAAAGAAATATGACACAAATGCGACTAAAAACATGATGGCCTTTTTATATATTTTTAAGGATTAATTTAAAACATGTATTATATTAAACTTTTTATTGGGAAAGAAACCAATAACGATAAAACTCCAACGGTCAAGAGTTAACTTTATGCGAAAAAGTACTTTGTGGCATGATCGGGAAATAACTAGTTTTTAGTCCGGGTTAAGCTTGAAAGCTTTTTATCGCAAAGGTCAGTTTTGATATGTCTGCTTATAATATATTTTACCGTGCCCTTTCAAACAGATTCATTATAGTTAAAATCAGTCCAATTTATGAGGTTATAAAATTTGCGTATAATGAAGTTCAACTAATTATTTTATTAAATATTTATCTATCAATTGTACTACTAGGTTGGGTTGCATAAAAAATGTTATGTCCAAACTAGTTTTAAACTTCGTACTTGTCGGTTTGAGCTTGCTTTTACTTAAAACCGAGCTTAAACTCTTTCCTGCAACCCACCCTTAGTGTTTTATGCCGGTTTTCTACAAAACTCGAGTTTCAGTTTTGTCTCTAAATTTTGCAACTCAGAAAACAAAAATAACACAAAAACAAATTTAAAACTCTATTTCCACTGAGCGGACAGAACATTTTTGGAGTTTTGTTTTTGTTTCCAGTCATTTTCAATTGAGTCGTAGCCGAGAAAGTACAACTATGTTTCGGGAGGAAGATTTTTTGTTTTTATGTTCATTGGGTCCCCCAAATTTTTATGATCTCTGAAGGCATATATCGGAGTACAGATACCTTCAGTGGTCCACTTTATTTTTTCTTCAGATATAATCTACATAAAAATGAAATAAAACGCCAACAAAACCCAAGCATGCTGTTTCCACAGAGCAGACTTGAGTTTTGAAACATGTTGAAACCTTTTGAAGTTACCACTTCCAAGCGGGAAATGAAAAACACAACTGAAACAGTCGCAAAACACGCAAGTCTCAAAAAAGTTTGTAAAAAGTTCCAGTTTTGTTTTTTCGACACGAGTTGCAGTTTTGTTCGCACTTTGTCCGTTTGGTGGAAAACCGGTATTAGATTTTGAATTTAGATGTTTGAGTTGGACCAGAGAATAAAAATTTTGAATGCACATTCTTAACCTTCTAAACGGAAAATTAAACCTTTTTCGAAGTAAAAAAAGTGAAAAAATGGCTATTACAGGGTATCCCAATTTAAGTTGCATTGCATGGGTATCTTTGTTATAAACAAAGTTTCAGATTCGATTAAATGGACAATGTTTTGCAGTTTTTTATACTCATTTAGATGCCATCTTACATAATCAAAAATTCCGAGGCATTCCGAAAATAAACGAAATAAACTGACAAAATCAATTTTTTAACTAGAAAATTTTCAATATTTTCTGATAAAATTTTTGTGATTTTCAAAGAAATATAACAAAGGTTATAAATTATTACCTGAAATTAGAGAAAGCTTTGCGATATTACGATTGAGTTATAATATTTAAGAACTTTTTGATTATAGTACATAAAACAAAGAAAGTTATAGGGTTGTAAACACCATCTAGCAATATTTAAATATATATATATATTATTTGCGTTATTTAAAATAGTGGAGAAAATATGAATTACACAATAATAAAAATATAAATTTTGGTTGGTGGTTGTAATAAAATCTAAAAAATAGCTATAAATATTTTTAAGGCATGACAACCATTTAAAATAAAATAAAGCATTTATTATATTGAATTTATATTGAATTTAACTTTATTCACGCAAATATGGACAAATGCAGTTAATAAATAACAACAAATTTTATCATTTATATGACAGGAAACTTCCCATGGAATTAGGGTTGCAATAAAAAAACTTAAAATAATGGTAATAAATTTATTTATTTCGTTATAATATACAGAGAATATAATTGACAAAGACAATAAAAAACTGTTATCCACAAAACATTTTGATTCATCGAATAAGTTTTGAAGTTTTTATTTATAAACCCAATTCAATTTATTAAAGCTGATGCAGATTGGAAACTATTTTTAAAAGCACGTAATTTAAGTAGGTAATCGGTAAATCCAAGCCAATTGATTTTACAATTGATATTCAAGCTTTTGGTCATTTTTTTTTAGTATTACTAAAAAGGTGGCTACCATTTTCTGCAATTTTTGTCTTTGTAGGATAATTTTACGCTAGCAATTTTAAAGTTACTATAAAAATATAACAAAACTGCATAAAGAAAAAGAAAAGAAAGTGTAAGTAGTATTAAAAAGTAAGTATACAGGGTGGTCCACTTTTTTAGATAGTAAATGTCATTCTGAACAAAACAATTCCTATGAACTACTTAATATGTTTTTCGACTGCAAAGTTACAGCAATTTTAAAATTGTAAAATTTTAATAATTTTTGTGGGACACCCTGTATAAATTTGATTTTAGTTTGAATTTTTTTATTTAAATCAAATGGGTTTTTTATATTGCCTTTATCTTTAAGCCAATCAGAATGATTGATTTTATCGAGTTAAAAAAACAGCTAAAAATATTCAAGAAAACAAATTGTCAATGACAAAATCTAAATCATAATTGATTTAACCCAAAAAAAATGGCAATAAGAAAGAAAATTATACAGGTTGCCCCACAAAAATCATTAAAATTTACAAATTGCTGTAACTTTTTAAGGAGTCGAATAAATATATTAGTTAGTATTTTTACTTTAAAAAAAAAATTGCTGGATAAAAGTGACACCAAAACGAACTTGGTCTTACATTAACATTTTTTTCAACCTTTTGTTTGATGTAAGGAAGTTTCAATTTTTTTTAATATTTGGAAAGTTCATGTTTTAAAAATTAAAAGTAGCTGTTCTCCGAATCCGAACTTTTTGAAGTTAGAAGTTTAAAACATAAAAGGCCTCGAACATCTCGAAATGTTTGAACTCATTCATATTCATTACATTTCGACATAATAATGAAAATTCCAATTCAAAAATGTGTGGAGCTGATGAATCTGAGAAAACTGGACCTCAATCAAGTTTGAAATTGAGACACTTAATTATTTTTGACTTTCAAAACGCGACTTTAATCGAAAAAAACAGCCCAAAATTTAAAAAATACTTATTTTTTATTTACTTGAAAATGATCTTTTTATGTAATTTTGAAAGATAAAAATGCTATGAAAGTTTCCTGGTTCGAACTTCGTAAAGTAGACATATTTTCGAACTTGATTTTAAAATTTGGACATCTTTCAAACTTGTTTCGCTTAATCTTCGAACGGTTCGAACTATTTTGCCTTAAACAAAATTTAACAATCATTTGACTTCGAACATTGACAAAAATAAAACTAGGTCCATTTGATTGTAAGTATTTTTAAAAAGGCAATTAATATCTTTTAATCATTAAAATTTGACCACAACTATAATAATTTATTTTTACTTTTTATTTATTTTCTCTGGATCGGCTAAATGAAAATTAATAAAATTTTAGGGGTGAGTACCTCTCATTGATGGCCACCTTTGGCTATTACTTTTGTCCTAATTTAACAATTCAGTGGCGTAGAATCAAGTCACGGTACCCCCTTTGTAATTTATTTCGTACGCCACTGCAAAATTTTTCGATTTTGTTTGAATTTTTAAAATCTTTATTCAATTTTATACAAAAAAGTACACGTTCTAAATTTTGATATGATTATTTCAAATTTTCTGGTCCAGTGAACTAAAATCATACTAATTTTCAAAATTTTAAACAAACTTCATTTAAATAAACAAAATTAAAATTGATAATTCTTAGTAAGTTTCTTACTCCCAGTATTATCAACAGATACTTAATTTTAAATGAGGTTTAATTTGACAAACATAGTATTTTTATGAAGTTTGAATATAGTTCAAATGACATTTACCTGCAAAATAGACAATATATGTCAAATTAAACCTCATTTAAAATTAAATGTCCGTTGATAATACTGGGGGATAGTGTTTTTGGGTTTAATTTTCCTTATTTGAATTTAATTTGTTTCAAATTTTGAAAATTAGATTGATATTAAGAACGTTACTGGATTATAAAATTCATAAGTACTGAAATATCACTAATCCTAGGAAAATTTTATACGAATACTATTTTATGGCAAATTTAATGAAGATTATAAAAATTCAAACAAAATCGTAAAATTTTGCTGTGGCGTACTAATTAACATCAAAAAAGGGGACACCTTGACCTGTTTGTTAAATTTTTTCCCCCTAAAATTTTATTAATTTTCATTTTAGACCGGGAGCTCGCAACATTTTTCGTCTCCGATTTCATACAGCGTGCCTTTTGGAGGAGAGAATATTTACCCTATAAGAACAAAGAAAAGCGGGTACTAAACCCCCGCACGCTGTTTGATCATATGGAAAATTGCATTTCCATTTTCACAAAAAATGGTGTTTTTCTCTGATTTAATATTGCATGCCCTTTTAGCAAAAGATAGTTAAAATAAATTTAAGTCTTGAAAATCGTAGGCATGCGATTCGCACGGTCGCAAAGGGCTCAAACGGTCATGTGATCTTGTAGTAAAAAAATATGATTTTTCGTGTTTTCATACTGCATGCCAATGAAAAGAATTAAAGTTTGTGTCATAAAACCCCCATAAAAACATTGGCATGCGGCCCCCGTTGGCTCAACGGTCGAAAAATTATCAAAAGTTTTGTGAAAATTTTAAGCGATTTGACGTGATTTCTTATTGCATGCCATTTTAACTATGGGTTATTAATGTAATGCTTTGCTGTATAAAATAATTGGCATGCAGATTAGGAGGTCCTAAAGCAGAGGCATGCATCGGAAAAGTTGCAAAAAAAATTGTAAATTTTGGTTATATTATTTTGCATGCCTTTTTGAGTTTTGCAAAATAATGTGGCTTTAAGCTCAAATACAAAATGGCATGCATATTGCTGGAACGTAACATTGAAAAAAAAATCAAAATAAGTTGAAAAAAATGTATGCAACCACTTTTACGAGAAGTCAGTAAAAGTGGTTGCCAGTTTGTGAAAATGATTCCCACTTTGAGGGTTGCTGCCTCGGTTCCGGTCAGGTTTGGGGGTGGCAGCACTTTTTTTCTATCAATTTGCTTAACACTCTTCATCGAATCTCACAAATGTTGAGCTATGTTTTATGAGGGACAAATAGTTCAAAAAGAGGTACCGGAAATGGTAATTTTTTAATACTTCGGTTAAGTTTCAGCACATAAAAAAGATGGCACACTCTTGAGTACATAAAAAACTACTGATTCAACAAAAAACCTACCTATGTTATATGAGGAAAACATACCCATGAGATTAAATTTTTATTATTAAAAACTTGTAACAAAATTAAACAATAATTCAAAAAATATAAAATTAAAATATTTCCGCATCATCCAATACTTCGTCGTTCTCTTCTGTGAACCCGTCATCAATACCTCTGTCAGAAATCAAGAAGAAAACACAAGAGCTTAAATTGTATCGGTAAAATTTATTGAATAGAGAATTCATGAGTAAATTGATTTTTGAACAATTTACGAATCTGATTGTTTTCCAAATTTTGAACTTATTTTTTATTTTTTTGCAATGTTATTAGGATATAGCACATAGCGATTTTTATTTATTGAACCCATAAACCTATTTGATTGTTAAATACGAAATGGCATGCTAAATGATATCACGGAACATACATTATAAATTTTTAACCGACTTAATTAGTTTTTGCACAATTTTTTCAATTTTTTTTAATGTTGGGATCTAACAATCTGCATGTCATTGTTTATTTTAGCTTAAAACGACATTCTTTTGCGAAATACAAAAAGGCATGCAAATTAATATGACCGAAATTTCTAATTTTTTTTTGCAACTTTTCTTATTATTTATAATGTGATGGGATTCCTCGGCATGCATGCCATTTAAATTTAGGACATTTTACACTATAAAATTCACACTTACTTAATTTGGTGTTGTTTAAGATCACGTCAAATCGCTTAAAATTTTCACAAAACTTTTGATAATTTTTCGACCGTTGAGCCAACGGGGGCCGCATGCCAATTTTTTTATGGGGGTTTTATGACACAAACTTTAATTCTTTTCATTGGCATGCAGTATGAAAACACGAAAAATCATATTTTTTTTCTCAAAGATCACATGACCGTTTGAGCCCTTTGCGACCGTGCGAATCGCATGCCTACGATTTTCAAGACTTAAATTTATTTTAACTATCTTTTGCTAAAAGGGCATGCAATATTAAATCAGAGAAAAACACCATTTTTTTGTGAAAATGGAAATGCAATTTTCCATACGATCAAACAGCGTGCGGGGGTTTAGTACCCGCTTTTCTTTGTTCTTATAGGGTAAATATTCTCTCCTCCAAAAGGCATGCTGTATGAAATCGGAGACGAAAAATGTCGCGAGCTGCCGGTCTATTTAGCCGTTCCAGAGAAAGCACATAAAAAGTTAAAATAAAAAGAAACTTCAACACGCTGTATCTCGGTAACAATTGAGTTTTGGACAAATGTTTATACGAACTTTTTGCCTAATTTTTATTTGTTGTATAAGCATACGAAGCCGTGACAATTATTTCAGAAGCACCCTGTATATTTTTAAAGATAAAAAAATAGTAAAATTAAACGTATTGTTTCATAAAAGAACCGCATTTTTTATCAGGTTGTGAATTTTTAAACATTGTTGCACAACCAAGATTACAAAAAATTAGGTAATGTATGTATGTCCATTTTTAAGTTAAACAAATATTATACAACGATTAAACACTTGCGATGATTGGGATAACGTTTTATTGTAAGGATGAAAATAAGAATTTCATCTATCCATTTTAATTTTTTCAAAGAAACAAACTTTAAATTTGAACAATTATTTTGAAAAAGCAACTTAAGTATTTTTCGGATTAATCGACTATTGCATAATTTAAAATAGGGCATTGAGGTAATTATACTGGAATGAAATTGTTTTTAAATTTTGTTGAATGAAGATCACAGGTTGCAAACAAAAACACTTCATTAAATATACTTAATTAAAAGTCATTATAATTATGTTTACTGTTTTTGAAGCTTTTAAGATAATTAAAACCCTCGCCGAATGCATTTTTTGCTCGTAACGAAGTTTCAAGTTACTGAACTGTAAATAATTGCTGCTCAAAGTAAATCTTCTATATTTATCAAATAAATATTCATTTGATTTAGTTAAAAAGGAAGTATTAATGTTAAGTAGAATTTTTAGTGGGAATCATTATAAAGGTGTGTATATTTAGTTCTTCAATGTAATTTTTTATTTAATAAAAAATGAGAAAGGGCGTACAAGTTTGAAGCGAGTCAAAATGAATTTCGGAGGAAAATGATTTATATTTACGATTTGAAAAGCGTCGCTTTTTACGATATATTACCGATTTATAGCGAATACAAGGAACAACATTAGTTCAGACGTAAAATCAACCCCACGTCCTATAGAACGATGAAAAAATTAGGGCGTCCTTATTTCCGCACCGGAGGAATCATATTGAATTTCATCCACCATTTATTCACTGATTCACCTAATAAATTAGGGTACTAAAATAATTATTTTCACATTATCTAAAAATAATACATAAATTCAACGCAAATGTCTCTATCGTTGTATTTTTTGAAAAATGAAGTCAGAGCTTTCCGCGCCTCCGGATCGAAATCGCATCAGCAAAACGACGTAAGAGTCTGGCGGAGTAAGGACGAGCTGTGCTCGCGCTGAATATAAATTTCCCCCTTATTTGCATCTCGGTTATTTCCTGATAAACCGTAAAAAGATGGGAGTTTGGTGAACACGAGGCTGCTTGACGCCTCGACGTATGATGACCATAAATTATTCCGCTTTCATTGGGAATTCCGAAACATGACGTTAAGGGTAAGGTTTCGCCTTTGGCCCGGATCAAAAGCTTTCCTAATAAATTTTACTGCAAATTATTTTACCACAAGACGCGCGCGTAGAAATTATGTACGTTCTCCACAAATTATTTCCATCTAGAAAATGAAAAAAATGAGTAATTATGTGGGGTGCCTGAAAATTCATCAAATGCTGAGAACCCCATCTTTATCCAAGGATAAATCACTAACGACATCATCCCTTACTAAATCTGTGATCTTAGAATAAATTTCTGAATCTGTTTAAGGCTATAGGGAGTTTTGATTAGTTTATGAAGTGTTTTGATAGAAAAAATTTGACGTGACGTAATTTTTGATTAGGTGTTTTTTGTCGGTAAGTTCAAAACTTTAATGCTTATTTAATTATTAATTTTACTTTTCTGACAATAAAACTATTCTATTTTATGATAATGAAATCAATTTTCAACAATTCTGTATGATTTCTTTTAAATTTTAAATTAATTACAAAACGACCGTTTGGGGTTATACCGCTCATCTGAGCGCTATTACCCCTTAGTCCCGGTTGCACAGTTATGGCTTACACCTGAAATCAAAAAAATTGACAGATTTTGCATGCATTTTCTGTCATAGTTGTAATTTTGAACTTAGTTTAAGGTTTAAGCCACAACTGTACAATCAGGCCTTAGTGACTAATTTTTTTATTGTTGTAGTTATGCCAAGAAATTGTCAAAGGACCACCGCTAAAGCGGCTTGGACCGAAGAAGACCTTCAATCTGCTAAAACTGCGATTGAAGGAGGTTTGTCCAAAAGAAAAGCCACAAAACAATATAACATACCACTTACTACTTTGAGAGATCCACTAAAAAATGAAAACATGAGCAACCCAAGACTAGGTCGCAAGCCCGTTTTCTCGAAACAGCAAGAAACTGAAATTGCTGAACAAGTTAAGTTGCTGGGTTCGCTATACAATCGACTCAATGTCGCAGATTTGCATAAACTTGTTTATAAATATGCTGAGCTCAACAATATCAAAAACAATTTTGATCAAAGCAGCAAAACAGCTGGATTGGATTGGGTACCCGCCTTTATGAGACGCAATCCTTCAGATTCTATACGCAAAGCTGAAGCGATAAGCTTGAATAGAATTTCTGCTTTTAACAAAGAAGAAATAACACATTTCTATGATAAACTTGGCGACTTAATGGAAAAACATAAGTTTATTCCCAACAACATTTACAATGCTGACGAAACTGGTATCACCACGGTGACAGACCAAGAGAAAGTGCTTGCCGAAAAAGGACAAAGAAGAGTCGGATCTGTTACAAGCGGCGAACGAGGAAGCAACATAACAGTTATGTGTGCGATGAGTGCAGCCGGAAACTTCATACCGCCCATGTTTATTTTAGCCAGACAGAGAATGACGCCTTTATTAGAAAAAGATGGACCAGCTGGTGCATTATACACCCACTCTAAAAATGGCTGGATAAACGGAGACTTATTTGTCACTTGGCTCAAACATTTCGCAGCATTTGCTAAGCCTACCCAAGAATCACCTGTGTTGTTAATTCTAGACAATCCCAGCAGTCACATTTCCCTTCAAGCTTTTAATGTTTGCAAGGAAAACCACATCACAATGATTTCCATTCCACCACACAGTTCTCACAAAACACAGCCGCTGGATGTGTCTTTTTATGGGCCGCTGAAAGCTGCTTATAGACATGAATGCAACAGGCACATGAAGACTCATTTAATGTCTAAAATAACTCCATACGATGTTGCAGGTCTTTCCAATAAAGCATACGTACAAGTTGCGAATATAAGTAAAGCAGAATCTGGATTTCGAGCCACTGGAATTTACCCAATGAACCCAAAGGTTTTCACTGATTAAGATTTTCTGGCAGCGTCGCTGATAGCACAACAATCGGAACAAATCACTGAAAACCAAGACCCAAATATCCAGAAATTTGAAGATGCGCAGTCTGATGGCATGGCCATAATTTCAGGACATACATCTCCTTTGGCAGGTCCATCAAATAAGGATCAATGGTCTGAATCTGTTTTGGCAGTTACTGGTAACCAAGAACTTGTTGATGAGCAAAGAACTCCGGTATCCTTTGCTGCTATAGCAACGATACCAACTATTACACCATCTTTTAAGCCAGGTCAAAGAAAGCGAAAACAACATGCTACCATATTAACTGCGAATTCTATGAAAATTATTTTAGAGGATAAAGAAAAGAAAAATATAGCAAAACTCATTAAGGCTGGAAAAGATGATAAATTAAGACCAAAAAAAATTGTCAAAGAAAAGAAGAACAAACAAATGAAACAAAAATCTTACAAGAGAAAAATTTTACAAGAAAGTTCTTAAGAGAGTGAAGATGAAGAGCACCTTTGCGACGATGACAGTGATGACGAACTGAATGTTAATGATGAAAATTATAACAAATGTACCTATTTTTTGCGAAGAATTTGGAAAAAATAACGAGTAGTGGTATCGCTGCACCATCTGCAGATGGATACATCTGTGATTTATATAGCCATAGTTTAAAAATCAAATTTTCTTGTATTTTCAAGAACGATGCAATATTCAAATGTTTTGTCAACGAATTATTAATATTCGAACAAATCTCTATAGTAGAAGCGGCGGCGACACTAGATCTAGTGTGATAAAACTTTTCAAAGCCAAACATATAATTCGTTACGTCATTGAGGGGGGAACACAAAAATGGCACTGCTGCCACGTGTAGACCGAACGCCACTATAAATTTTTTTTTTCAAAATTTTTATTTTTTTTAATATCTAGTATCATAAAACTTCAGGATTCTGATTATTCCTCGCGACAGGGGAGGGTTAGGGCTCCCTGAGAAAGTTGAAGAAATCCCACGACATAAAGTAACTTACAATCACAAAATATGTACATAATATCAGTTTGATTTAGTGGAAACCGAAGTCAACACAATCATTGCAAATAAGAATTGGGGCTCGCGCTATCAAACTACCAAATCTCAAATTACCAACATGTCCCAAATTACTGAATTGTGCTGGATGATCTCCGGAACCCCAATATCGCATAGCAGAATAATGAATGTGAAATGATGCATTCGTAGAGGCAAGGAAAGTACAGCGAATGAACTCAAAGCTGACGAAAAACCAGTAGAGGCCACCACACCTAAACAAGAAAGGGAAGTCAAAGTCTAAGAATTGCCAAGAGAAGAGTACAAACTTAAACTAAAGCACGAAGAAGTCCCAGGGCTTGATCAGAAATTAAACCTGAATTAAATCTGAAGTAGAATCTAAATGTAAGTGAAACTTGATGGAGTAACGGGGGAGCTATTGGAGTCAACACCGCACATTATTCAGTTCTAAGAAGTAAGACATTACTGTAGAGGGCCATGTAGCATCGAAATCCAAAAGAGCCAGTCAAATAAAAACCACGACTATAAGATATCTATCAACTTGTATTCTACGCACAAAAGGAACGCAGTGCAATTAAAACTTCCTTAAACCCACCAATGTCTCGAGAGACTAAAGGTACCAAAAAGTTCTACCTGAACCCGTTCTCAAATTGTACGATGAATTGGACAAGCTGCGAGATCAAAATACTAGTCTGCGAACGGCTTTGCATAAGACAATTAGTCAATTCATCAGGATTGACTAACTAACTAGCCAAAGTCTTAGCTCTACGTACAATCACTACAAGAGTCACACGAGATTCAAGGAACTACTAGAGTTCCAGAGAAAAGGGTTCCAGTCACTTGAAGAACAAAAGGGAACCAAGAATGAAGGAACCTATGAAAGGGAAAATAATTAAAAATTATTCTGCATATACTTCCACCTACCGAATTCTCTATGCTTTCAGTTCAAGAAAGCATCAATTTTATGAAAGTCAAACACGATGCCAACAAATAGTGCGATTCTACTTGGAGGTGTTACAAATGTAACCAAATGGACTACACTTTACTACACCAAAAAAATCCTGGCCCATAAAAGGGCCCATACACTATCAAACAGTTTGCAGAAACATGTTTGCGCAACGTCATGTTGCACAAACAACATTTTACCGCGACCATACACTATTGCGCAAACATCGTTAAGGTCGAGTGTTGCACAAATTTTAACTAAAATTGAATGTTAAATGACCATTTTAATCAATAAGAAGATGTTGTTGTAATACATTGTGATTTGTTATTGTTGTGAAAGAAGCAACAAAGGAACCAAGTAGGATGGAAATATTTATACTTTATAACCATCAAACATCAAACCCGTACATACACTAACCTGTTGCGCAACAGAGCATTGTGCAAATATTTTGAAACATGTTTGAATTAATACCACACTTTGTGCAACAACTCAAAAATCCCCAAACATAGTCAATATGTTTGTATATCACCAACTGTTGCGCAAATTGTTTGATAGTGTATGGGCCCTTTAACCAAATGGACAGTCCAGGGGTGGAACTGCTAGAGTCACTATTACAGAAAGGTAAGATTAATCACAGAGTATACACAATCAACAGGTCGTACTACTAGCTACGGCACTAGGACAAGTAAAGAGGATAACTGAATGAACACAATATCTCCGTATACTAAAGATCAAGGGTCCCAAGCGGCTAGAAATTGAAGCTGACCTTAGCGGGGTATAAACTCTAATACTAATTATATTTTGAGTTCCAAAAATGCAAGTAAATGACCGCCGGATGAATCCTATGCATGCCACTGTATAATAGATGAACTTTACCATCAGAACTCATATCCTCAAAATGCGGAGCTAATATATTATTTTCAAAAAACTAATGAAAGAAAATATGTGGCTCATAATAGTAAACATGGCAACCAGAGTCGCCGTAACATGTGATGGCACCAGAGAAAATGTCCAGATCAACAGCACGACTATAATCTAACTCATCATTCCGTTACCAAGAAAGGAAGGTAGTAATAGTATTAAAAACTCCATGAAACCCACCAACCTCACGATCGACTTTCAAGAGGCTAAAAGTGCCAAAAGCATTTGACCTGAATTTATTCTCAAACTGTCCGCTGAATTTAACAAACTGCAAGATCAAGAAACCGACCTACGGACAGTAATTGAAGATGAGAGATGGGCACAAGTAAAACACCAAACCCAAATTACATGGGGATCAAATTAGGAGCTGCCGACATTATCATTGGAGGACACTATCTCTGGAAGAGACGCAAGCAACGAAAGTCACCTACACGTACACAGCAGCAAGAGGTCAGTTCTTGAGAGGTAAGATTTTTACTCATGAACAGCAATATCAGTGTTGCGACAGGCCAAAATCGCGGAAGTATTACGGTCGTAATTTAAGGGAAACAAGGTTATGAAGGATCGCAGAAATTTATAATTTAAATATAATAACAAAATTGTAAACATTTTGCTCTATTGTTCACTATCACTACTACTTGGGTCAGCTCGCACCAAGCCTGAGCACCAACTAGTTTATCCCAACCTCATGACTGCAAACACATCGTTATTTGGGTCCAGAACGCCCGCAGCCTAAGCGCCAAGTAAATGACATCTCCACTGGATCATGATTCATATTTCATGTCTTAGCTTAATATGGCGAAATTAACTTCATACTTTTACTTTTTTTTTAGAAATTTTACTCTAAAATAAGAGTAATTTAAGGGCCTTAAAAAATATATTTACTGTTAATATTTTTTTAATTCTTTTGCGATAATTTGGTCCTGATAAATAGTTTTAAATGCTACTAAAATTTGGTAGAAAAATATAAAGTGGTTTATGAGTTATTGGAGTTCTCATAACACCCTATTTAGCATAGTTCAAAAGTGACTCTTAAAAATTATAACTTACTAAAATTAACCTATGACCCAGGTAAAGTAACATCAAAATAGATTAACCAAAACTAATGACGGTATAACATCAACTTCAAAGTTATGTAGCCAAAAATATGCGACTACTAAAAGAGGCCTAGATTTGTGAGAAGATAAATGCTAAAGATGATGGTTGTGATCAATCTAAGCCATCACGTCGCTTCAACAGTTGGTACAATTATTTAAACTGAAGGTGTATTCATATTTTATCATTATATCGTCCTAGTCTTTTTAAACAAATTAGTAATGTATTTTAATTTAGGTCATTTAGAATTAAGCTTTATACTTTACTTTTATCACCGTCGTTCGTTTAAGATAACGAAGAAATAGGGCTCAATTCCGGCTGTCCAACGCTTACTGCAATTATGCTGATAAAATATTAAAGCATTAGGTATTCCCACGAGTCGAATATTGCGATGAATTTTTAATATGCATAATAGTAATGAGACTAATTAGCGTCACGTCGCCTCATCCAACCTGAACTTTCCTTACTCTATAAGATATTAAGTTGATAATTTTAGTTAAGGACTTAATTTTGATCAGATTTAATGAAACCACGTCAAAATAATTGGAAATTTAAGTTAATTAATAAATTGAGCCATTTTACCTCGATGATTATCGACGAACGTGTTTGTATAAAATATTTTCTAGGTTTAAAAATAAACTTTTTTAATTAGTTTTATGTATTGAACTTTTTCATGATACACAGTATCAATACAGCACCCTTTCAAAGAACAGAAATTCATTAATAACCAATTTTTCCATCCATCATACTTCCAATTAGTATCCACTGCCGCGCACATACAGTCACCTGAAACTAATTGTCGAGGCAATTAATTTTACCGAGAAAATACAGCTTTCACATTTTTCCTTCAGAATATATATTAGAGAATCCTCAAAAAGGTACTTTATTTATTTAATAAAATGTGCATTTTTATAGCTCATAAAAGAATGCTTGCATATACGCAAGGAGACACATTTAATCTTAAATTATTATTGACCTACATAAACCTGGAGGGAGGCAATAAAGAAATTCTGACCATTTGGCAATAAAAAGGAAGAAAAAACGCGCCGTTATGGGGGAATAAAAGTTTAGTGCGTTCGCGAGTTCGTTCGTTACGTTTTGTTAGAACACACGAAATTTTTATTGGTTAGGATCCACAACCTGTTTGTTTTGTTAGATAGTTACAAGGTTTTCCTTTAATCCTTACATCAGTAATAGCATAAAATGTTATTGCCAGCGGATCATCTCATAAACCTTCATATTTTTATTATTAGGAATAATTCATGAAAAAACGTTTTTTTTTTCGACAAAAAGAAAATATATTATCAAACAAACATTTTACTTACTTTATCACCAATATTTTTAGTCATATTGGTTGTTTTAATTGCAGTTTCAACGAGCTTTTGAGCTTCCATGCGTTATTAATTAGAAGTTTGTCAAACGTTGAAAATTTCATTAAATTAGTATTTAATGTTGTGGTTTTAAAATATTTTCGGCACAAATATTTTACTGAAAGGTTTTAGGTGGTGATATATATTTTTAATTATTTTTTAAAGCGTGTAAAAAGTATTCACGTATAAAGTCTGTATGTGGTTTGGAAGCTAGATAATTTCGATGAGTACGATGTGGTTTTAATTTGGAGGAGTAAGAGCTTTCGGCTTTCGCCACGTCCCACACTTTAATATCGCAAGCAATTAAAAAATTCCAGGCGTACGGCTAAAAGGAAAAGATGAGGCAATGAAAATTGTAGGCACAGCTAGCCTTACATACAAATGTCGCGCTCACCTACAAAAAATTGGATTAGCTTTTTTTGGAAAGAAAATATAAGGGAGTATTGTATGCTCCCGATCGCACAATCGGATCCAATTTCAACGCCCCCGATTGGAGAGATATGGATGGAGGAGATATACGGATATGTGGAGACGATACGACATTTATATGGGTCACAACGAAAATCCTTTCTTTGGAATGACAGGGTTTTACCGACCCGACATGAACGACAGGTTATAAATTTATATGTCGATTTAATATTTATAGATATACACACCCGGTAGATATATACGCGAAACAAATTTACACAAAAAGTAACAACGATCTATGGATATAAAATTCATAGGGTGGAAAATGTGAACGGATTTTCTACCTTTTAAATTCTTTCTAAATTACAACCTGTGATATAAAAATATTACTGCTGCGAATGATAAAAATATTTATTTTATTTTCCTAGACTTTAATTTATTTAATACTCCTACCTTATGCTCATGACTGGAAATATTTTTAAAAGTAGAACATTTTCACAAAAATGATTACAAGTTATTTAAAAATTTTAATTTTTTAGGATGAGGTTTGCCAAATTGACAAAGTATGTCTTAAATGGTAACAGTTCCATCTTTGGGCTAGATAGATACATCATAAACAATACTTTAAAATGATATATTATTAAACAACAAAATGAGCAAATAATTCAATATAAAAAATTTCACTCCTAATCCTAATTAAGGAGAGCATGTGAATAATCCCCAATTTACCTACATTAGTAACATACATGTAACAAACAATATATTCACTACTTTGACGGGTATGGTCATAGATTAATTTTTTAATATACCCAAGCTCAACTGAAATCTATGCTCCTATACCTAATAAGCTCGTTGGGCAGGTTAAACTTTTCCATTATAGCAAAGAAGAGTTCATTGGAATCATAAAAGTGAAGCAATTGCTTTAATTCTGGGAGACTTCTGAGAATTCTGAGACTTTACATTAGTAATTGAATTAAACTCAGAAGATCTGGAAGCGACAAATTCGTTGAATGCATTTTTTGCATCGTCATGGTTTCTAACGGCTGCTTGCTCCACCACGTCTTGAGACCAAACTAAATCTTAAGCTGCGCCTCAAGACATAAGTTCGGCTTGCTCGATTGCATCACGCCGAAATATCGTATTATTCGTGCCAAGTAGAACTTATACATAAGTCGTCGAATTTGAGTACTTAAGCATCAAAACATAACCCAAGTTCGTTAAGCAATCCTACCTGTCCAGCAAACATGATTTTTTTGATGAGATAGATTTAAATTATGTGAATAATGTAGAGTTAAATAATTATGTGGATAATATGCGAAATATAAGAATTCCTCTGCAACGATGAAGAGCAGTTTTTTTAAAGATTGATTAACTAAATTTCCCCTCTTCTTGGATGTGTTCTCTTTGATTTAGGGTTCATTCTAAATTAAACTAAAAACGCTACTTTCAGAACAATTGACATATGTTTAGGTACTATTTACAAAACGACTGTGGGGTTATGTGTTGGACCTAGCAACTACTTGACTGTTTAATAGTTTATTTTTGAAAAACCCACGTAGAAGAAGGCAATGTAGCATCCGCTACGCGGCGCTGTGGCCAAATCTATCCAGACCCTAGCCAAGAAGTCGTGAATAAAGCCATGATGCAACGCTCGGCTTAAGCTGGGCTTGAATCTAAGATGAGCTTGATGGAGCTGAGTCTAAAGATATGTAGGAGAAACCGGTCGGAAATAATTTTTTCCATAAGAATTGATCAAGATGTTTAAAAATGGTAGTCCGTAGGTGAAAGGTCTGGCGAGTATAATAGGAACTTCAAATGGCAGTTTCTTTTCGTTTCTGCAGAGTTCGTTGTATTACATGCGGGAGGACGTTATCATGAAAAAGAATAGGACCCTTTATGTTTACCAGGTATTTCGTCCATTTACTGACAGTACTTTTCTGGCGTGATGTTTTGACTCGAAATGAGGAAGCAGTGATAGATTAAACCCACTGCACTACCCAATACAGTTATCTTTTTTAGATGTAGTTTGAGCTTATTGGTCCCACCTCGCTTTTACCCATGCGACAAAATTAATTTTGTCACTATTTATTTTGTAAAAAAATCACTCGGTATATCAATTTTATGAGTATGGGCGATTGATCTAAACCAATATAGGGGCTGTCCAAGTAAATTTTAACTACTTTGGAGTGAGTTGATGTAAACTACTCAAAATAGAAACGAACTTGGAACATGTAAGGAGTCTGCTATGTTAACATAACCATAAAATTAAACACCTCGCTATATTGAATGGATACCCAATTAGTCTGATAAACTTCATAAAAAATTCACATATAGAATGACAAGGGACTTAGCTTACACAGTAGTAGAAGACTTATCCGATAAACACTATTTCGGAATATCTTACTTGGGCCCTATTTCTTCAAAAATTTCCAACATTTTTAACAAACATGATCCAAAGATAAAAATTGCATTTAAGAGTAATTATCAGACCCAAAACTTTTTAGTACAAAACAAACAAAAAACTGATCCTTTGAACCAAAGTGGTATATACCATTTAAAATGTAGCGATTGTAATTGTTTTTACATAGGCCAAACATGTAGAAAACTTTGTATTAGAATAAACGAACATATAAAAAACAAAAATGGTGTATCCCACTTCGGCGAACACCTTTCAAATAACAACCATAAGTTCGAAATCAAGAATGCAAAACTATTGCACAAATACCCTTTCAGAGGGTTAAAAATGGACTTGTTAGAATTCCTTGAAATACAAAGACAGGTTCGTAATAAGAATAACGGTTTGTTAAATGCACAGACCAACATGAACAAGGAATTTGTCCCCATTCTTAATAACGTTTGTTGGGGTTTTCAACCTTGATCTTATTGTACGTTCAGGAAGGTTTTATAAGAGTTTTCTGCATGTTTGTTAAATGTTTCTTAAGTATGTCTTTTTTTGAATTTTTTAAACTTGTCTGTATGCTTAAAAATTAGTTCCCTTGTGTTACTCGACTCGGACCTTTGATAATTTGTTTAAATAGACCACCCACCTCACTTAATATATATGTATATAGGGTCTCGTAACTTAACTCATTGATCGTAAATTTATGTTAAGTCTATAATGCGCCGCTCTATGTTTTCGTTGGTTGTCAAAATTTGTTTGACAGTTACTGTACGCCTAATAATTAATTTAATCCTAAGTAATCGCTTTTATCTTCCATCAAATGTTATTAAGCGAATGTCCATATAATTGTGATTGTGTTTTCAACAGTGTATTCACTGCAGTAAATTGAACCTCACGATATACAAGCTGAAATATCTAAATAATTAATTTTTAGGTTAGATCAACTGATTCCTCGTTTTTTGATAATTGTTTTAAGAACCTCTTAAATTATTATTGTGAGGATTCTTTTTGTTGTCCTGGACACGTTGCTGGGGTATCGATATTCAATCGCCTGGTTAAGTTGAGAATACAAATAGATTTATTTACAATGTTAAACGGTTTCCTCAATATTTGATTTTAACTGACAAGTAAGCGACTTTTTAATTTCTTTTACCTTAAATATTTATTGTAATTACTTTCAGTTGATCCTGAAGATGGCGAGTAATCGCTGAAACATGTAGATCTGTTTTTTATAAATTTGATTTTATGCAATAATAAAGCACCATTCACCTCTATTCATCTTTAATAACCATAAAAATTTAACTATAACCAATGAGAAGCGCGAATCGGAAACCCCTCTCCACTGGAGCAGTTTACTCTAAAAATTAGGTTGATACTCGAGGGGACGTGGACGAGAACGGGGTAAGATGTAGTGCTTTAGACCAGATCACTCCAACCTCCCTGAAACACAGTCTAGTAGTTCAGAGCTACTCTGGACAGCTCACTGCTCTGGACTACTCAGAGCGGTTACTTGGAAAATTCATTATTTGGTCGGTTTTGAATTACTATCTTGGTGGTTCCAAATTTTGGGTTTTGATGTAACAGTGCTATAGTGGATTCGCTAGCAATTATTATACCACCCATACTTGACCATCTGCTAAAAGCCGATCTCAATTCCTGAAGAGTAACCAGTGCAGCTGAGGTGTAGATGATGTATAGTTCATCAATTGCAGTTATGCTTCGGTTCGCTTGGTGCTTGTGTCCATGATTAACTAGAATCAACAAGTCCAACCCCTCGAATTCGAGTAATTTTGTGTAAAAATCTAAGGTTTAGCTTATTTTCTATTTTCAGTTCACGACCCAGAAGATAAAAGTCTTAGCAGCCCAAGGGTAAACTAATACTAAACGTAAAAAACAAAATTTGGTAACACCCACTATAAGTATAGGACCTGTAGCAAAATATTCGGAGATTCGTCGTGGTTAACCATTAAGCCTATCATTTTCAATTGTCATAAAGAACCCACAATTTGTCATATAAGATACAATAGCATCAAGAATCGACTCGGTTTGGTTTCGAAGAAGAACGAAAATTCCAAACGTCGATTTGCTTAGATTTCGTTCAATTTGTATATTTGTAAGGCGCCTTTGTTTAGTTTTTTGGGCTTTCCAATTTGTGGTTGAAAATTTTCATGGATGAAACTCTTAATTCCGATGAAAGCGCGGGGCGGTTTCAACTAACTGCTTTAATTGGTCGACATCAAACTTCCGTTGACCGCTACGCTCAATGACGATCTTTATGACAAGTTCCATTACGAAACCTTTCTAACCATCAATGTAAAAATTAAATTGCGAGATACCGCCGTTACGTTTCAGCCTACTTTGAACTGGAACAAGAAAATCACCTAAATTTGTTTTTTTGGTGTATTAAATTAGTCAAATCGACGTTATTTGCTAGACAGTTACTGCTTTCACGCCTGTGACGTCATTTCACTAGATCCGCGCCCAGCCGCAAGAGGGAGATCTTTTAGCTTGAATCGCCAATTCCAAACAATAATATTTTAGCTGACTATAAAGTTTATTAAGAATCCAAATAACATGGAAAAGACTACCTACTATCTATTCCAACCCACGAGAAACCTCGAGACACGAGATCTTCGGATACTAAATCAATGGAGTTATCAAAAGTACTGGAAACAATAGCAATCTAAAATTTATTCATACTAAACAAGTGACCTCTTGTAAATACGTGTGTACTCCTTTGAACCATCACTGCGAAATTCTGCTCATATGGAAAACTCGCTTTTATGAATGCTAGTACTGGGCCCTTGATTCTGCTAAAGAGAAAATATATAAAATATATTTACAAATACAACTACGTATGCTGCCCAAAATGTTTAAACAACCAGGTTTGAATAGCGAAAAGAAACATCTAGTTGCGTTTAGAAAAAGGTACGTTATGTTATTAAAATCATTAAAAAAGTACATTACCATATTTAAAGATGATTATAGAGAGTAAAATCTAGAATAAAGGATCCATGGCTAGACATCAAAATTTCATGATATATTTAAAGCGGCTGGATTGCCAACCTTTTTCC
Organism: Stenus bimaculatus; assembly: GCA_963971135.1. Taxonomy (NCBI): domain Eukaryota; kingdom Metazoa; phylum Arthropoda; class Insecta; order Coleoptera; family Staphylinidae; genus Stenus; species Stenus bimaculatus. The sequence goes on from OZ020182.1 coordinate 42,448,473, forward strand.
TGGATTGTTAAAGGGTTCAATTAAAGATCACCCAATGGCTCTACACGGCAGTCATCAGGCCAATGCTATGCTACGGAGCACTTGTTTGGTGGGCAAGAACCAGACAAAAAACCTTGTCTCGCAGTAACTGGAGCTATGAAAACAACCCCCACACCAGCAATGGAGGCAGCGCTGTGCCTAGCTCCCTTAATTATCTATGTAGAGGAGATGGCACTACGCTCCCTCCTAAGACTGCGAGAAGGAAAAGTCCTGAATGCAAGTTTAGAAGCGAGTAGGCACCTAAAAATCTTGGGAGAGGCACACAAACGTGAGCCACTCATCGGGATAGACAGACTACAAACCGGTACAACTTTACCAGTAGTTATCGCATTGAATACAGACTTGAAGAAAACAGGAAATCAGATGTGAACATTTTCACTGGTGGGTCCAAAAAAGAAGGCAGATCTGGGATAGGAGTCTTCTCACCTGAACTAGATCTACAAGATAGTATCCCCCTCGGTGACCATATCACAGTTCTTCAAATAGACGTCTACTGCACAGGGCCAGAGAAGCAGGGGAGAAAGAACTACGCAATAAAGTGATTCGCTTGTGGACAGACAGCAGGGCGGCAATTCTAGCCTTAGGGAGACAATATTGGCTAGTAATTGAATGCCACCAAATTCTGGAGATCCTAGCAATAAACAACACCAAGGCAATGATAAGGCGGATGAGCTAGCTCGAAGGAGTGCCACTCAGCAATTAGTTGGACCGCAGCCTTCAACGCCCCTAGTAAAGTCCACTGTCAATGCCTTGATAAAAGAGCACTCGCAGAGACAACATGCCAACAGATGGCTAAATACAAAAGGCTGAAGACAGAGTAAGATGCTCATACGAGCACCTAACTTGAAAACAGAGAACTACTACCTATAACTAACGAGGGATTCACTCAGGAAGCTCATAGGAACATGGACTGGGTACTGCCATGTGAACAAACACCTTCATCAGCTGAGAATAACAGAAGATCAAAGCTGTCGCCGATGTGAAAGAGAAGTTTGCTCTGCTACTGCCCCGCGCTATCATCAATCAGAGGATCCATGGGGAGGGACTGCTGGCCAAGTATGGCCGACATCAGTGAGATTCCACCTACAGATCATCTCAGGATAGCCGAAACAATCGGAAGGTCGGGGTGGATGGACGGGAAGGAAGCTAACTGAACGGAGGGGAGTTGGTAAAATGGGCCCAATTATGGCGGCCTAATTACCCGTGGAACTCATAACCACACCCTCAACCTAAATCCAGATCCAGATACAGAGCCAGTAAGCTCTTCTAGGAATCTACACTACTACACGTTGTGGTGGCGTGCTTGATTATTAATCGGAAGATCTGGTGATCTAGTTTTGGTACTTCTGCTCTTTTTCTGGATCTTTAGCTTTAGTAGAATTGTATTATACATTGTGTGATAAAGTTAGGAGACTTTCGTTAGGTATTCTTCCCTATATTTTATTTCACTCTACTTTAAATCCGACACATACCTTGTGTGCTTTAATGCCCATGCTGACACAAAAAGTACCGGAACAGAAGTCACCCCCGGTCCCGATATCAGGGAGTAAGGCACATCATTTAAAAAATCGTAATTATAAGCCACTAAACTGTGTAATGACTTTTGTAAATGAATGTTCTCATACCACTAAAGTCGTGCATGACAAATTTGTAAATATTTATTTTAACTTTATAAAATATCATAGTTTTCAATGAAAAGATGTAGTGAACGTAGTAGTTGTTGTTGATAAAGCTTTGCCGTTGAAACAGATATAGGGAAGAAACTTTTCATGAAACTTCTTTGTCGATAATACGGTCATATTGATAAGAAGCAATTTAATGAAACGTTTATGGCGACGCACTGTATAAATGGCGCCATTAAGTAATGGTTCTAACGAGGTAGTGTCAGTAAGATAATTTTAATAAACGTTCGTGTCGATAAATTAGTAGATCGTGGAAAAGGTAATAAAACTTTTGTCGTTAAAAAAGATATTTCGATGAAATTGGCAGTCGAAGACCCTCTTAAAAGGATGAGATTGATTTAAATTTTTTTCATAAATATAATAATTGGAGAAGTTTATATTAGAACGTTTTATTGATAACAAAATTATTTTTATTGTAACCTAAGCTAGTCCTTAATTTATTATAAAAATTTATTTGACAATCCTCATCTTCTTCCCATTCCAAATAAATTCGACTTTTCATTAAATACCTTAACATCGGTGAAATATCTTTCATCAAAATATTTCCCACTTTTATAATAATAACTGTATCATTTGATAATTGTCCTAAATGATTTTCAAAAAAGATATTATGATTTTCTGCTAATTGCATTTCCCATCTACACCACTGAGATTGTATGAATGCTTGACTTACAATGAGAATAGTTTTTCTACTTTGTGAAATCTTTTCTAATATACTTTCTGATATTACAGTGCCAACTTCAAAATCTCTTTCATACACACATAATTTAAAATATGGCTTATTTTTTTCTAAAACATGTATTAGTTTAAGTATTAAATTCCTATCTTGATTGCAATAAGATATAAACGCATCATAAATATAACTTTTAGACCTAACTGTATATTTTTTTGAAAAAGATTTTGTGGCCATAAAAATTTTTAAAATAAAAATGAAATACCTTACTTCATGTTTGTATTTATAAATGTAGGATATTATTACACCAATTATAATTAAAACAACAAATAATACCACTAGAGTTGTTAAAACATTTTTATAGTAACCAGAAAATTTACAATTCACTATCATGTTGTTTACACCTTGATACAATGTTAGTGATTTCATTTCTTCTGGATAATCACAATATAATTTTTTTAAATTCAAAGCTTTTGCGAGGTTTCTAAAAGGAATTTCAATAAAAACTGTAGACAAACTTATGAATCTGAAACAGCTATTACATACAAAAGGGTTATTTCGTAAATCAATGTGTTTAATATTCATAAAGTCACTAAGCATTCCTGTAGACATTTCTGTAAAATTATTATTGCAAATATATAAAGTTTTTAAATTCGTCAATCCTTCTAAAATCCTTTTTTCATAAACAATAAATAGATTATGAGAAATGTCTAGAATTTCCAAATTTTCTAAAGGCGATAAAGTTTTATGATCCAAAGTTTTTAATAAATTTTTACTAAGATCTAAAAATTTTAACGATTGTAAATGCGTAAATAAATTTGGATCGTAATTAAAGTTTTGAATTTTACAGTTATCCAGAGATAATATTTCTAATTTTTTGAGTGAAATGAATAAATATTTTGAAATTGTTTTAATTAAATTTTGATTTTCTCCTAAATCAAGAGCTTTTAAATTTTTACAAAAAGAAAATGTTGCATTTTGTATAAAAAATAATTTAGTATGTCTTAATTTCAAAACTCGTAATTCTTTTAAGTAAATTAATAGAGTTTTATTTATGTAATTTATAGTGTTATGAGATAAATCTAGGTAATGCAATTTCGGAGTGAATTTAAATGGGGTTTTTAAAATTAAATTTGTTGAATTTGATAAATCTAAATAAATTAATTTTGGTAAAGTAGTTTGTAAAGGTAAATAAGAAAAATTATTATTTTGCAAATAAATATGTGTTAAATTTCTTAAATTATTAAAAAACGTTTTACTAATTTCCAAAATACCTGAATTACTTAAGTCTAAAACTTGCAATCTCGGCATGTTTGGGAAATTAAATAAAAAATCGAATTTATTTTTGTTTAAATATAAATGTGTAATATTAACAAGTTCATTTAAAGTTGCTTCGGGCACTTTACTAAAACCCATATTTTTCAAGTTTACCTCAGCTATTTTAATATCATTTATATTTAATTCTTTAAAGAGATATGACAAATTTGAATCCTGTAAAAAATTTTCAGCCATATTTATAACTTTTAAGGCTTTAAATAGTAATAAACTCTTGGGATTAATTTTATCCAAACCACATTTTACCAAAGATAAATGTTTAATCCTTGAGTTTTCAAGATTTATAAATGAATTTTCTTGAATTTGTTTTATATTCATATTTCCAATAATTAAATAATTGATATTAGGCAAGTATTTATATTGTAAAGATTGTGTGAAATCTTTGACTTCCTTAAAACCATTTTCATGCAATTTAAGATAATTCAAATTTTCCAATCCTTGAAAAGTACCATTAAATAACTTTACCAACTTATTGTTAAATGCGATTGTAAGATTCACCAAATTTTTTAATCCTAAAAAGGTTCCATCTTCTATTATACTTAACTGGTTATTATTTTCGATTTGTAAATTTTTAAGTTGTCGATTTTTTATAAAAGAGTTCTTATACATTAACTGGATGCCTGTTGCTGTTACGCACAAAGAATCACTTGGAAATTTAAATTCACTGGGAAAGCGTGTACATTTTTCTCTATTTTGACAAATTGTGGTTCCAGACTTTATCCAAAGTGTACAATTGCAATTAATGACACCTTTAGTGCTGTTTAAAATAAGTAGTTCAGAAGCTTCATCAAAATAAAAACTTTCATCGTGTAAACATAAATCATTTTCTTTGGTATTTTCTATGAAAGCATGAACGTGATTGTATGCATGTAAGGCTACCATTATTAACATTTTTAAAATAACTTCCATTGCTTTTCTAAAAAATGTTTGTATTAGTATGTTATAGATTATTTCACTTACAGTTATTGTAATTAAAGCGAAAATAATCAATTATTTTGTGTAATAAATATTATTTATTCTAAACTTACAAATATTTTGTGCAGATTGTTTAATTGTGTTAATATTAATAAGCACTGATAATCTAAAAAAAATATATTTTACTAAATTATTGTTCCTATTAAATTAAAACATACTTTTGGACCATTTACAATGTTTAATTGAACACTTTTAATATTTACAAAAATATAACTACTAAATCCTTAATAAATTTAAAAACTAACTAAATAAGTGATAACGAAACAATTCTAACGTGAACTGATAAAAGTAGTAAAAATATGTTAATATTTAAAAAATCTTTATTTGCTTGTTTTTTTTTAATATGCCTGCGAGTTTTAACCATTTTCATGTACATAAACATTCGATGTATACTTCAATTCCAGGAAATATAATTATTTAAAAAACAATTATTTGTATATTTTTAACATCTATATTTGGTAAGTTATTGAAAGAAAAAATTATTGAAGATTTGTAATGTGTAGGTATGTTTTAAAAAAATATGAACTTACAAATGCCTTTATATTTCTATTTGATTTTTAACAATTTTTTTTCAAATTTTCTTAAAAAAAAATTGATTATTTCGATTGTATTGTATCACAACTGTTTATTGCCAATCTTATAATTTTTGTTAACGTGCGTCTTTATTTTTATTTTTTAATCTTTTTTTACCAAACGGACTAGTCAAGTTTGTGTCCAAAATTTAAAACCCTATTTCCACTGAGCACAGGTTTTTCTAGTTCCGTTTTTGTATCCAGTCATTTTCAATTGAGTTGAAGTCAAGGAAACTACAATTATGTTTCTAAACGAAGGTTTCTTATTCCTTGCTTTTGATTAGTTTGTACATAGGTTTGAGGTCTAACGAAAGCTTTCTAGAGTCTAGGGTTATAAAATTCATAGAAATGTGCCCAAACCATTTTGCCTTACAAGACTGACACGTTTCTTGAAGTTTCTTCTTTCCCACTGCTACTAAGAAATTACGTTTTTCAATTTTCTTTCAATTTCTAATTTACTTGCAATCTAGAGCTTGATATGAGAGTGCAGATACGTAAACGTAGAAACAACTTCAAAAAACACCAACTTGCTTTTTCACAAAGCAGACTTAAGTCTAAATACCTTTTGAAGTTACCGCTTCCGAGTGGGAAACGGAAAACCCAACACAAACAGAAATTTTTAAAAAGTTTGTAATAATTTACAGTTTTGTTTTTTTGGACACGAGTTTCTGTTTTATTTCCACTTTGTTCGTTGGGTGGAAAACTGGCATAACACAAGAAACAATAATGATATATTTGCGCCTTTGTGTACATTAACAAACAAATTCACTTTTAAAAAGAAATAATTCTGTTCCAAACATATTTTACATTCAGCTGCACAAATTGACCTAACAGATATGCTATTCCAGAAATACAACAATTTCCACTTTATCATGGTATATCAGGATCACGTAACATTTGTTATTTTAAAACTATAGAAACCCAAACGTTATGAAGAATTTGCTCATAATTTATTAGAAATTTTTGAATCACTCTAAACGATGTCGTATACGACATGACAAGGACAGACTCATATTTTTGCATTTGAAAGACAAGGATAGAATAATGAAAGTCGTATACGACATCGAGTCGAATGGTTCAAAAATATGCTCCCATGTGTCTTACAATCTCTCAATTGCCGAGAAACCCAGTCACAGCCAGAGCCAAAGATCTGTATGAAGATCCAATAGGAATATTGAGGATATGTTGTCCGCATGCATGGAAGAAAATAAATTATTGTGAAGAAGAAGGCAGATTGGATGCGGTACGTCACATTACAGATAAATTAGGTAGGTATTATACTGTCCTCAATCATTTGTATCTTACTATGTATTTGATTTCGGAATTATATGCACCTTCTGGATTTAGATTTTTGAACTAAAACGGTGAGTATAGTCCATTTCATTAATAGATAACCTTTTCAGTAGGAATTCAAACTCAAATATAGACAGTTCTTTCAATAGTGTCTTCGTCAAAAAGCACTTAAAGCATATATAGTATAACTAAATAACTAAGTGCTTTTAGTATTGTTAAATGATTTGTAATAGTGATTTATAGTTTATCGTGACTTCATAATGATATTATTCTTCTTAATGACAGAAAAAAATAAAATTCTTGAAGAGAGGAAAAGGTTTGTATTTATATAATAAAGCTTCTAAAATAATGAAATTAGCAGATAATAAATTTCCACCAGTTGAAAAAGGTTGAACAGTATGGATGGATGTAGACCATGCCCAAGGTTCTCCTCGAAATTTATTAGGGTCCTAGATGTTGAGAATGATTTGTAAGTTATTTTGATTAGTGCTTATTTAGAAATATGTTAAATTGTTCTTTTCACCATATAACAGGTACGCCTTCAGGAATACTAAATTTGACGTATACCAGATCAGAATTCTTCTCTTATAATGAAAAACTAGTAGATTTGGAAAGCTGTGTAAAAAAGAAAAAGAAATCAGTCTTAGAACAGTGGACTCTGGTAAAAGCGTTTCTGGTTCGCAAGGATACAAATGTAGCAAATGCAAAACATATTGCAAAATCAAACTGTGTTTTATTTCAGTACATGGAAGTTCTTCATGGAGTAATAAAAAATAAAACCAGTATTTTCTTTGGTTTTGTTTATATATATTTAAACATCACTCAAATATTAGCAGTTATTCTCGTAAATAACCAGTGAATGTTGTGAATAATTCTAGATTTAACATTAGTAACCGGTTAATACTGATATTCCCCAGACACAATGGTTAATATCGAGATTAACCAGTTATTCGCTTTGTTAACCATATCTCATCATTAATCGGGTCAACTAGGTGGAGGATTACCAGAATAATCTCCTAAAAGCTATGGTTTGACCAGAAATTCGTAATTACGGTAGAGACAGATAAACAACTTGACATCATTTCAAGGCAATATTTAGATGGTCAAGTGCTTTAAATAATACCAGAACTTACTGGAAAGTAAAAATAATTAGAGTAATTTGTAGTTACAAAAAATGCTCGAAAATTTTATAATACCAACGAAATGGGTGAAGTAGACCTACTCGATTGCATTTTTCGTAGGCAAATCAGTCAAGTCGTTAAATTATAATAGGTTCGTACCGACAAAGCCAGACACAGTATATTGACGGTCACAATCATGCGCAATAGAAAACATCCGTTCCATCAGAGATGTGGCCGTACGCAGAACGATCCGATTTGGTGTTTCGTCCAAACTTAAACAGTTCATGGGACGTATTTGGGACCGTCATTTCGGTACACGCTCGAGAGCTGGAAGTGGTTGGATTGACCTGGGCATTTCGTCTAGCCTCGTCATCTAATCGTTGTTGCTTTCGTTTGATGTGAGGTAATTTCGTTATTTGTAATTAATACGAACAAAATTAGTTTAGTTTAAAAGATTCTGAACTACGAAGTAAAAAAAAAATTATTGGACGATGAAGGAGATAGTTGTATTTGAACATGATGCATTATTTGGGAGTACCATGTATTTATGAAGCTGTAGAAATTTGAAAAATAAAAATAATTTTAAAATTACACATTATTAATAATTATAAACCACCCAACAAGATTTTTCATTTCTTTATTTTGAAAGGTTATGTTACAGCCAAAGAATCGCAAGCGTCAAACCGTGCCCAATCGTGTTCCAACGACGTGGCCTTCTATGACGAAGTTGACGCGTGCGCATAAAACTAATCCAAGTAGTTCTGTTACGGTTTCGTGATGGTACTAAAATTCGTTGCCGGAACAAACCTAACACCGTACAAAAATAAGTAAATTGGTTATTTTCCACAAATTTTAAATCAAACCATCTTTCTCTTCTATGAAACTTAGTTTTGTAATTCTTTCTACACATCTCCATTACAAAAATGTCAAACCAAATAATAAGAAACTAAATGGATGCCCTATTAGAAATTTGGTCATAATTTCTTTCCAGTGGAGCTTTATTAAAATTAAAAAAAAACTAATTGAAATTATATTTTTTTCCAATGCTAGCTATAAGTTAAGGTATAAACGATGAGTTTTTTGTTTTAAGTATATTTTTAAAAATTTTATAGCGCTCCAAAAGTTTTTTCTTTAAATTTCACCTAATGTGTGGAGCGCTGTAAAAAGTGTAAAGTTATGGAAAAATTTTATTCACAAACCATTGCAGACGTTTCGACCCAAACATCGGGGTCTTATTAATGGCTACAATTAACACAAAATAAACTTAAAAATGTGGTTAGCACATAGGAATGTATGAATTAATTTTACTAAAATTTATAAATGGTTTTTGCTACGCCACTCACATCTCTTGAAGACTTCCATGAGAAAGTCATTTCAGAATTTCTTTGGAACGTGAGATAAAAATCTCAAAATTATTATTGCTCCAAATATAAAATCTGTTTATCCTAAAAACGAATTGATGAAAAAAATTTCGTTTCAATTGATATAAAATCTGACCTGTTTTGACGATTTCTTGATATCAGGAAAAAAATAGTTTTCGTTCGTTGTGCAAGGAGTATCTTTTCATCTTTTCCAATTGTATTTCAGAAAATATCAATTCGATTTTAGAATAGTCAATTGTATTTCAGAAAAGATCAATTGTATTTCCGAAAGCATCAATTATTTCAGAAAAATCAATTTAATTTCAGAAAGAACCAATTATAAAAAAAATGAGGAAGTCAAGAGTTTTTGGAGGTGATTGCGCTCGTAAACCACAATAGTACACACATTTCATCAAGCATGAGCTTTCGAAATTTAACATTACACTACTAACACCAGGCTTAGGTCCTTATTCACCATTGTTAAATCCAATTAAAATAATGTGCCAAAAACTTTTTGTTTCCTCAATATTTTACAAAATGTCTTCTTGAAAATTAAATTAATTTTTCTGAAATACAATTGACGCTTTCTGAAATACAATTAATCTTTTCTGAATTACAATTGATGATTTCTTAAATTGAATTAACTATTCTGAAATACAGTTTATACTTTTTGAAATTAAATTGATTATTCTGAAATACAATTTGATGTTTTCTGAAATACAATTGACTATAGTGAATTACAATTGATGATTTCTGAAATTGAATTGATCTTTTCTGAAATACAATTGGAAAAGGTGTAGAAGAAATAAGTACATTTTGAAACTCACGGCATAAAAAATCAAAGAAATAATAAGAAAATCCATTCATTCCATAGGCTATTAAATGGAATCAACAAACTCCTAAAAAGAAAAACTGTACAAAGTACATTCAAATTACCTTTGGTGGAGACGTATCAAACCTGAAACCGGGCCAAAGATTATGAAATCAGAAATGATTTAAGTTACAAATTTAGTAAAGTTTTAGGTCCAGATAATCGGATCCTAAAAATTGACTCCATTGAAAATTTATCGTTAGAAAATTCATCGCATCGAATACTCAATATTTAAGATCAATTCAATACAATCAATTTTAAAACTTTTAATATTTTTTAAACCAGTAAACACAAAAAATGTTGATGTTTACATATAATTTAAAAAAAGATTTTGACTTCATTTAATACTTGCACCTTGAACATCTAACTTGACCAAATACAACATTTCGAAATAAAAAAATAAAGGAATTTAAATTTGTAAAACGAATGAGTCGCGAGATACATGGTTTTAATTCCGGAATCAAACTGTACACAAAAAATAACAAATGAGAGTACAGGTGCAATAAAAATTACAAAGTTTTATTTCAGGTTTAAATTAACTTTAGTTTTATGTAACCGAAAGTCGTTGCAGTGAGGGTTAAAATAAATAATCCCAATCCACAATTGCCTGATTGCTTAATAAATAAGTTAGTTTTATGCAATGGGGAGAAATTATTTTCTTTCTTTTGCTATTTTATACCTTTAATTAAGAAATTTTGTATAACTAAAAGGATTAAAATATATTTACCACCAAAAGTTTAATTGCAAGAAAAATTTCAATATTTCTGTGTAATTATCAGGATCAAATTCCAGTTAAATTAATGATGTAAGAAATTGATAAATACCGCAAATAAAAAATTTTGGGAAAGACAATCCTGTAAAATAAAAATTCTTCATACAAATATTTGGATGACTAAACAATGTAAAATGTAGAAGAAATTAATATACTAATAACGAAAGAATGTGCTTTACAAAAAAAATTCAGTATAAATATTTCCTCAAAGCTTAAAATTATAATTTCTTCTTCAGTTTATTTTTATTTTCTCATGTTGAAAATAATAATAAGTTTGTTATTATTTTGTATTAGTTTTCGATGTAAACTAGAAAGTTCCTATCTTCGCTTAAAATGTAATGTGAGCTTTTGTTTATAACTTGTAAACACCAAATTTTATATTAAGTTTTATAATATAAAATAACATTCGGGAACCTTATAAAGAAGTTCAATTTTATTGAATAAATAAAATTAATTAAACCAGATCAAAACAAAATTAATTAGAAATATAGTTTGAAAGAAATTTGAGTACTTTATAATATGCTACTTAGTGCAGTGAGGTCCAAAAATCAGAGTAAATGAAAGGATATTACCTTATCTACAGTTTGCGAACGGCTATAAATAAATACATTATGATTTTTAAGTGTCAAAATAAAATAAGTTAAAAATTGGAAAAACTGGAAGTCAAGATTTGAAAATTGTCTACTAGCTACAGAAATTTGTTAAAAAAATGCTGATACGCGGTATTCACAGCCTTTACGTTACATAGGAGGAGGAGAATTGTTCGTACTAGAAATAATTATTTTGAGGAGTACGATGAACTAGATATTTTTCGGAGGTTTCGATTAAAAAAAGCAACTGCTTTTATTAATTTACATAGTATATTGAGGACCAATTAGAATTTCCTAGGTATTACTTATTGTGATCTTGGGCGTTAGGTATTGGTTAGATGTAGGTAATGCTTAGTTAGGTATTTGTTTAGGTAATATCGGCGAATACGGGCAATAGAATAAGAAGAAAATGCTACTCCGGTTGTTCATCCCACAAAAAAACAGGTTTTATTGTCAAGTATGGGTAAGTTAAAAAAAATGTTATTAGACTTCGAAAAGAAAGAAATTATACAAAGAGTTGAAGGAAGTTCAGATTGGGTAAATGCATTAGTAATAGTCAAAAAAACACGATGGTAGTTTACGAATATGTTTAGATCTAAAGGACTTAAACAACATATAATTGAATGGATTTGATAACATCAAAATGATAGGTGCACTTTATTTGGCACATTAGGTGCGACTAGTGGATTTTAACAGATTACACTTTTGGGACACCATTTGGTAGACACAAATTTCTTACAATCCCCTTTGGTATAAAATCTGCTCCTGAAGTCATTCAAGATAGATTTGGAGAATTTTTCAATATTGAAGGAACCGCTGTTTACTGTTAATATTGATGATATAATTATTTGCAGGAACATAATGCTACGAGTATCACCAGCTCATACAAATATTGAAGAAATTCTAAATATGCCAACACCAAAAAGTGGGATGGTGACATATGTTAATTTAGCTTTATCCGACGCCATATGTACAATTATAACTTTGGGGTTTTTAAATTGCGAGCAATTTTTTTCTAGAAGTTGAAGAGACCTAAAAATTCTAAACCTAAAAAACTCTACATTTTTTGTTTAGATGATATATGCTCAATTTAAAAAAAAAATCTTAACCCGTTCCCTAGATCTCTATCTCAAGTTTTCTTACAACTATAATACTTCAAGTATTTAGCATAAAAGAAAGAAGAAGAAAAGTTAATTTTAATAATAATATCATTTTCTTTTAAAAAAACAGAGTATAGTAGGATTGTGCAGCAAACAGGAATTTCAACCTAAATTCGATTGAATAAAATCAGTGACCATGCTGGAGGTTTGTATGTAATAGGGACTACTACTAATACAACTCTTCAGCATGGGTAGCAAAATTCTGCGTCACTGATTTGATTCAATGTCATTTAGGTTGGAATTCCTGTTTGCTACGCGGTACTACTATAGGTACAAAATTTTATTACCAATAAAAAAGAAAATTTGGGATTTTTTTATTCATTTTCACAAGCAATGCATGTTCTGTTTGATAGTGAATATCCATCGCAAACTGGTTGCATGCAAAGCACACAGACTTTCTTGTCTTACGTTGTTTCCGCCCCAGCGGGCTTATTCTTGAGCCGGTCGAGATAGTGTCGTCGACGAGACTACATGGACAGACTCTTATTTTATCATGTAAATGAAAAGGACAGAATGATGAATGTCCTCGACGACACGATCTCTACCGGCCCAAGAATACGCCTCCTGGTCTCGGCACATATAACGTTCGGTTCCACGGCTGCCATGAGGTACTTTAGCGGTGGCCGCCGCTACTGGTTATGTCACAATGCGTCGTCCAAGCACCATTTCTACTGCTCCTCAAAGGATGTGGCTTTTCATCAACATCTAACTGGTGGTACGAGTTTCAAGCGAAGGCATACAAAGCTGATTTCCAAGATTTTTAGGAACTTTTTTCATTGATCCTTTGTCCTGAACCGTGGGTGGTGTTCTCTGCAGATGATATAGGATGCTAAGGCAATTACCTCAATCATATTGTCCAAAAATGTAAGGAGCCAACGTACAGTTTGCCGTTTGCCGTAGTATTTGATCTGATGGTGTATCCACGACTTTTCTCGTTAGGTGCATGGAAGATAGAAGCAGAACTGATTTTTTCTTCTTTGGTTCATATGAACAGACCATTGCATCACGATTGCAGGTAAAATTGGTCGAGTTAATTTTTTTTTAAGTTCAGAAAATTCTTTGTTGTCACAAACGTACTTAGAACTTACCAATGTTTAATACTAACCACAAAAAAATAGAGTGGCACATTTAAAATAAGAAAGTTGATGTAATATCCGGTGAAACCGGGAGAGAAGTTGAAAATTCTTTTAATTCAATAAATTATATTCTTATAACAGAGTAAAAGTTCAAATTTATTAAATGACAACGGTGGCCCTAGTTTCGTGGACACCCGGTATATGATTTACCAGGATTTTCAACAATTAATACTCCGCCAAGAAAATTACTTAAAAAAGACATTCAATTTATTTGGCAACATAATGAAGAAACGGCATAAATTATGAGGAAAAAAATTATACCTAGAGTGTCTTCAGGAACAGCAAGCACTCAATGTAAGTGTTATACCAGTGTGAGCCTAAAGTTTGACAGTTAAATTATACGAAAACTTACAGACTTCCACCACATGCACGGCTAATGATCATAGTTCAAAAGTGTCAGAGTGTTCGCTCAGTGTGCTTCCTCGGCACCATGGTCAGTACTGGGATGAAAAGTGCCCCGCATGCAATATGGTATATTTTGAGTTATACAAGAGATGTGATTTTGAGGTTATGAAGGTGTGTTTACACCAGTTTACACTCCTTAGCGTTCAGAAATTATAATGTTCGGAACGCACATTTCATAAAGACGTCACAACACTTACCCAGTGTGCACGCTCTTTCTTCACACCGAGTTCTTGAATGCACCCTGATATATTGAAAACCCTAGAGTGTTGTGACGTCATTATGAAGTGTGCGTTGCGGGCGCAATATTTTCTGGACGTGGGATTCCTGAATTCACACAGTGAATCTCAATCTCACCTTAGTCGAAGCGCAAGCGTCAAAATCTCAGCAGCAAATCCAAATTCACTTGGTGTGAAGCAGGCCAGACGATTCACGGCTAAGATTTTAACGCATGCGCTCGAGGAAGGTGAGAATAAAATTCACCAGGGTGAGTTTCAGGAATCCAGCTCTTGAACGCTTTGTAGTGAAAACTGCGGTAAACAAACCTTTATAACCTCAAAATTGAATCTATTATAAAGCGTAGGGAGCACACTGAGCAAACACTTCAGAACACTTCTGAACGAGGATCATTAATCAATAATAAAGCAGTGGCTATAACCTACCTATAAGCAAGGTTAACCAATGCTTAAGGCCCGACGAAGCTAAGAAGCCCAATATGAAAATTTGTGCCATCAAATACAATATATTTAATACAATTTTTATATTTTAATACTATAAGTTACCTTTATACGTTCTGGGTCTTTGAAAAGGCCAAAACAAAATAGGCCTAAAATGACCGAAATAAAAACGATAAAACGCCGACTGGGACAAATGGCCGAAAGTTAAATAACCGAATCAAAAATGGACGAATTCGACAAACGACACTATGATAAAATCGTAATGTTGAAATCCCCAAATTGGCTCGACATAATTAAATGTTGAATGGATAGGTAAAGTCTTCAACGGGTAAGTCAAAAAATTCAAAACAAACTGTTTGTAAGTGATCCACAAAGAGTAAAGGCGTTTACCTTTATCTCAACGCTAGTTGACACTACAATCTCGTCATTTTGTCTTAAAATTGTAATTAAGGCTTCATAGACAAGTCAAGAATGATTCCAAAAGTTATGTGTGAACATCTACACCAAATTAATGATGATTTATAAATTTAAACCATCTTGATTGATATTTGTCCTTGTTGGTTGAGCTTTCATAAAAACGTAATTTGCGCCGTCACCTAAAAAAACCCTTGTTGGTTGCGCTCTCAAATTTTGAAAATACCTCTAGAGTCGTCAAGTTTTTATTTTTATTTTCTACATTAATTTCTACGTTTTTATTTCAATTTTATGAGTAGAAGACGAGAGGTGAATCACCACAAATTGTTCTTTTTTGACCATTGTTTGTTACCAACGTTTTGTTCTTCTTTTTAAAATATTGATGTGAATCTAAGTTCCTCTGATGATGCAACTATGTTTGCGAAATGCATAAGAACGGATTGATATTTTTATTAAAGATAGTAACAACATTCTTTTGAATTTTTTGACTTACCCGTTGAAGACTTTACCTTTCCCATTCAACATTTAACAATGATAAAATGCCTAAAATGACAAAAATTACAAAATGTCGATATAAAAAAAAACCGAAAAAATATTTTATAAAAAACAGATTAAATTAAATAACTAACAACCCGGTATTATCAACAGACATTTAATTTTAAATGGGGTTTAATTTGACATATATAGTATTTTTATGAAGTTTGAATATAGTTTAAATGACATTTCGCAGCAAAATAGACTATATATGTCAAATTAAACCTCATTTAAAATTAAATGTCTGTTGATAATACTGGGGGTAAGTCCATTATCTGCCCTTTAAAACCAAACACTCTTTATTAATTGAGATTGGGTTTGTTTATGCTTTCGGCATTTTACCATACATGCTTGTATAAAATTGTATAATTTTTTTTATAAAAATAAAGAAGTTCTTAAGTTATTTGTGGTTGAAAGTCTCAAAAATAATAAAATAATTCAACGATTTTTTAAAGTTTTCCTTGGAATATTCCGTCAAAAAATGTACGACTAATAAATAATAGTACACCGCACACGATTGCATAAAATTTTGTAAAAATATTTATACAAATATAAAAGTAATTCATTTTTTTCGTATTCAAGTCCAAAAAAGGTGAATAAAATACAAAATAATTCAAGAAATCGTTTTTCTTGGAGTTTTCCGCCGAAAATTGTAACACTGATAATTGATAGTATCATACACGATTGTACAAAATTTTGTAAAAAAAGTAAAAAAGTTATTAAGCTTTTACCAACTAAAGTCCAAAAAGGTGAATAAAATACAAAATAATACAAGAAATCAATGATTTTCTCATGTTTTTCTTGGAATTTCCTGCCGAAAATTGTAGCAATGAAAAATAATAGTGCCATACACGATTGTACGAAATTTTGTAATAGTATATTACGCAACGAGCTAGAAAGTGACGAATTTTGTGCGAGTGTGAAAATATATTACACGAGCAACGAAATTCACTTTCTGCGAGTTGTGTACGCTATTTTTCCGACGACCACGGAGATTTTGCGACCATTAACAATATTTTGTAGTAACAACATAACATAACCTATTTTAACAGCAGCTGACATTGAAGTTATCGATTATTTTTAGTTAAATGTAAATAATTGTAGGTGGCGCTGTTTTGACGGAAGCAACTTATCGAAACGAATAAAATATGTTCCTATTTTATTTAAAATTTACAGAAAAGTGAATTATATAATGATTTTAATAATAAAATTAGTAATATCGGCGGAGTTAAATATAATTTTTTATTTGAACTATCCTTTTTTTGCAAGTTCAAAAAAATCCAAGAGAGGGCTTTCGGAATTCCTTCGCAGCGCCTCTATCGAAAATTACAAGAACTATTTGACAGTTACAAAACGGAAAGTCAAAGTCACTAGTGTTGAAATGAAAGATTTTCTAAACTACTAATATGAATGACATATACGATTTTCTCATATGGTCGTCGGAAAAAATATTTAAACAGATAAAAAAGAAATTCAGTTTTTTCTAACTTAAGTCCCAAAAACGTGATTACAATATAAACTAATTCAAGAAATCGACGAGTTTCTGAAGTTTTCCTTGAAATTTTCCGCCAAAAACTATAACACTGATAAAAAATTAGTTTTGTAATTCGCTTATTTTCTTTCGGCCTTTTAAATGCGTCGGGTTTTCGTCCAGTTTGCTTCTTTGTCTTTCCTCTCTTTCTCCAATTCGTCCATTTATCGCTCGCCCTCGTTTCTTTGGATCTTTTGTCAATGTCGGTCTTTTGGTTGGGGTAGACCTTTGCATTATTATTTTTGTTTACAATTTTGTCTCCAAAATTGTAAAATATATTTTTATTATTGAGGAGATTTTATTCTGTCTTAAACTTCGACCGTTTGTTTCAAATTATTTCATAGAGAATGTTTGTCCCGAATTCAATCAATTTGGGGAGGTATATTTTAACTTGCTTAAGGGTCAAAAATTACTAGTTACGCCTCTGACTTAAAGAACGATTTTGAGCCCAAACTGGTATAACACTTACAGTAAGTGTGCTGTACCTGAACGCACCCCAGCGTGTGTGTAACTCTTATCCATCACTCTGAATTTTCGAACGCACCCCTGGAATAGTTAGTGTTTACCATCGCCTGGCTTAATCCGGGTTTCGTTTAATAATTATTATAACTTATATCTTATAGTTTCAAAAAAAATTTATATATCTTATTCAATTTCAAATAAGTAATGAATGTAATAATAATTTAAGAATGGAATAACAATAAACACGCTTTATTTTTATTTCTAAATAATTTTGATGTAATTCTAACAAAACTCGCGGATGTTCGCCGAAGCGAAGGCTTTAACTTGAAGCAATTTTGCACTTCATGTGATGTTGAAACTTTCGCCGAGTACATAATTTATATTGGAAAGATAAGGGAGGCGAGGAATAAAAGAAAGAGGTTGGAAAAAAGGGGCCATATTGTAAAAGTTGAAAGAGCGCGCGCGAGAGGCAATAACAAAGTTTCCAAAGCAATAATTCGTAACGTCTTCCTCGCTGACCATCAGCCGACGAGGCCATCCAGATAAAGGCCCCAGACCTCCCCGAAGGCATGTTGCGACGGTATCCTGTGGGAAATACAAGCCGGCAAATTCCTATATCCATTCCACAGGCACTAATGGCCCGGATTTTTTTTTTAAATTTTAAAAAAGGTTTTTTATTTAAATACATAAAGTTTAGTAATCTTTAATGAATATATCAAAAATTAAAAAAAAAAATCTTATAAAATGAAGAGGAATATTTGAAGTTCTTCCTGATTATGACGTAAAACCAAATCTCAATTAGTTAAGGTGGATACCAGCGATTTTCCGACTCGCAGATTTTTATTAAATAATTTATATTTTTTTAAATTGGAAACTGTGTATCATGTGCAATGGCAATTATTTCATAGTGTGGTGTTTTGCATACAAATTAATAAATTTGACTTTGTTCGACGAATATTGGTGAATTGGAGCGCCAAGGGATTACAGCGAATGAAATATTGGAGCTATGAAAGTAAAATTCGCAACATATTGTGATTAAGAACGACATGAATGTTCCCAATATTTGCAAGAGGTATAATTTAAGACCGAAATTCTAATTTTCACACGATAAAATATTAGAATCATTAATTAAGTTTAAATGCTTAAATTTTAAGTCACAAATGTAATCTTGTAAATCCCAGCTTATGGAAGATTAAATAAAGGTTTATTTATTACAAAATTAATATAAATCTTAAAAACTTAATATGGAAATTATTTTAATTTCTAATTATTTTAGGTGGAAACTGGAAACCCTAAAATTTTTACTTGTAAATTTCAATTCAGGAAATAATCCGCTTTGCGGTTAGAAACCGTATATTACGCTATATATTAAGGTTTGTACTTAATTATCGGTTGAGCTTGGCCATAATTGATCCCTCACTATTATTGCATAATTACAGTTGCATTGTAATTAAGCAATTCGCACTGAGTTCAATTTCATACAATTTATGTCGTTTTGTTTTATTCAAAACTCAATTTGAAATTTATTATTACATTACATCACAATTCGAACACCTTCAATTATTATATTATACCCTAATGAAAATGTACGTTCTGTATAAAAGGAAAATTTTAGGAAAATCAAGAATATTAAGGTTTTAATTATAAATAAGTTTTAATATTTTGCTATTTTATAAAGAAAAATGAAATTCTATATAAACAAAACGTACTCTAAAATTGTAAGCTCATTTATAACTACAATATTAATAATAATAATCCAAGTATGAAGAAATTATTCATATAACAGTTCTATTATGTAAAGTTTTTATTTAATTGCAATTTTTCTTTAAGCACTCTTCATTCTAAGCCATGGAAAAGTACAAAAGATAAAATGATAAATGTAATGTAATGCAACTATCTTTTAAATATATAAGAAAAAGCTCCACAACTTTTTTTAGGTAAATGTTTATAATGAAAACACCAGGAATTTAATACACTTATTACTATATGGAATAATTTCCAGCTAAATATAAAATTTTAATTAAAAGTTAAAACTAAGGTAATTTTAGTCTTTTAGTTTATTCAGGGTTTTATCATTTTATTTTAAAATGGAGCTTATCATTATTTATGCTGCACAAACAAAAACCTGGGGAATATTTAATTTTTCTTCGCTAAGAATTTTTATTTACAACAATAAATGTTTTATCAACAAAATCTCTTTTCTATTTAAGTAAGGAGTTTTTAAAAAATTTATAATCTTTTTTTTGACGATAAAATAATTAAATTATTGGTAATAAATAGTCATCCACAATATAGCAATTTCTTTTCAAATTAATTATAATGTTGTCGTCTTTATTAAAAAATACAATTATTACAAGAAATTTTAATTTACTCAACAAATCAAAAAAAGTTCTGTTCTATTTTCTTTAATTTCCATATAATTATTTATTATTTGGTATAACCAACAAAAGGAAAATGAATAATTAAGATTTTATGACCTAAATTTATCAACAATCATCTTAGTTTTAGGAAGAAGTGGCTACAGTTTTTTCGAGAAATTTTTAGATCAAAAATGTATACTAACCTCCATTCACTTTTATTTTAATTGAAGCAATAGATAATCCAGCTAATTTCAAAAACTATTTGTGTGTTTAAGTTAATTGACTAATTAAATTAGGAATTTAATGACGTTTAAACATGATTTTAATTAACAGCAATGTTTGTCATATGTAGTTTTGGTTAAATTGCTAAAATTTATTTATGATATGGATTTTGGTATAAACCTCATATTAATAAGTAAACGTTAGGTATCATTAATTACTAAATTCCAATATTGGCAGGGTATTCTTTAACACAAAACCAACATCAATAGTGTTCATAATGAAATTTTACTAACCATTCTCATAGAATAAATTTGAAAACAATCTTTTACATTTTTATTAAGGCTAACATTATTTAATTAATAGAAATAAAAAATTGAACCTGTGTTGTTTTTAATATCATTTCATTAAATTAATCGTTTTGGAAAATTTCGGCTATAATTAAATACAGGATGTAACAAAAGTAACGCATAATAGCTGTATCTTTTTAATTTAAAGGCTTAGATAAAAAAGTTAAATACAATAGTTTCTCATACAACAGTTTTTGGCATTTTTAGTTTTTGTTGAAATATAACCAAAAACTAAAAATGCCAAAAACGCATCTAAATTTACTGAAAAACTATTGTATTTAACTTTAAACCTTTAAAAATTTTACATTTGGAGAATAGGAAATTTCCCGATAAGCTGGACGATCAAAAATTTTTAGTTCATTTTATTCAGTTTATTCAATTTATTTATTGGTCTGTGAATAAATGGATTTTTACAGGACTTTAATTTTCTGTTCAGGAAAAACCCATTTAATATGAAGAAAGGCTTACTTCCTTCTACAGGGTGCGTCATGATATATGGGACAATATTTATGGTGGATTGAGGACATCAAAATAATTAAAAAAGTTCCTAAAAACATATGTCCGATTTCCTATCCTAAGGGACCTGCAGTTCTTCAAAGGAAAAAGGAGGTTTTTGGTTATTTATTTCAGAACACATCCTAGTAGAGCATCTAAATTTTGTACAGTGCTTAATTTCCACTTAACTCATATCCATGTTTTTTTGCTTCGTTTTAATTGGTATTTTAGAGATCTTTTGTGTTAAAAACAATTTCTAAGCAGTATTTTTTATAAGTTTTTTTTTAAATAGTAGTCTTGGTCTTGAATCAAATTTACACAAAAAATTTGCTTCTATAGAAATCCGATAAAATGCACCATTTAAGAGAAAAATGCCTTTAAGGATAGACATGCATAGATATTTATCATGGTCGCTATACTAATATTTCTTGTAGAGGCTTCTTTTTTACCAAAATTATCATATGTAATATCACGAGTGGTCAAATTTAAGTCGAAAATTTTTCACTGTCATTACCACGAATGTCATTTGGGGTAAAGTTTTAATATAATTTTTAACACCAAGTGACATGAGTGGTAATGTATGAAATATATTCGACTTATAATTTGAAGAAGAGTGCGGATTTAAGAGACTATTTAACGAACATTTTTCACTTTTTTGTGCAAAATTTGACAGCCCACTTCAAACTTATTAAAGTTTGACATTAACGTCATAAAATAATGGCTGATATTTTTGACGTTTTACTTGTCACAAAAAATCACTTATGAGTTGAATAGTCGCAAAAATTTTAAACATCTAATCCTATATAATTTCGAAGTGGTATATTGACTTTTGGAAAATATAACTGATATTAATTACAATCAAAAATATGATCAATTTTGGCCCAAATATTAAGGCACCTCTTGCGAAAATCCATATCCTTGAAAATTTCTCCTGCGGCTCATCGTTTATCAGCAGGCGTATTCTTGAAGCACTCCACACGATAGGTATCGCATACCACACCACAAGGACAGACTCTTATTTTTTCATGAAACTGATAAAGACAGAATGATGAATGTGGTATGCGATCGTGTGGGCCGTTTCAAGAATATGGCTTCTGATAAAAGATGTGGGATGTGGGAGCGCTGATAAATAATATAAATCTGAGAGTCCTCAAATTAAATGGATTTTTTTATATATGGGCCAAAAATAATATTTGCCCCTCCCCCCTGAGAAAATTCCTAGATCCCGCCACAATACCATGTACCTTTTTGACTAGCTTTTTTGTAAAGATCTCATCAAAAATTAATGGACTAAGATCAAATTAATAAAAATCGTAACAAAAATTGGACCTCTCCAAATGGACCTCAGTTTACAACATTCCCAAAAAAAATCAATTTATTGCTAAAATACATACGTTTTGAATCATTAAAGTTTTATGAAGCATTTTATATTTTAGAATATTTTCAAAAAGTTTGTTAGTTTTGCCTAATTTATCATGTTGGTGAATTTGGCACGTTATTCAAAAGGAATTCTTGTGTATAAATAATTTTGAAAAGATAAAATTTAGTTTGAATAAATACATATGATGATGTTTTGAATAATATTTATGGAAGTACTTATTCATTCCATATCTTAAATTAAAAAAAAAACATGGTAAATTCAGCCCCTAAAATAAGTTACTTGATTTGTCTGTATAATCTACGACGTTATCATTTACACTGATTCTATTATCATTTTCTATTATGCATCATAATTTTCTATTGTAAATGGGCTACTGTTCGATCAAATCATGACAATATTGAGAGATTGGGGTAGGCGTGGATAAAACATATCCCTATTCAGGGCTTATTTACGGTTCACGTGTGGGTAAACAAAATGTTCATTTGTGGGGAGACTAAAATAAAAATATCAAAATGTAAATTAAAATCAACGCACTTTGTCCTTATTCATTATTGCAAATTTTTGGGCTAAAATTTAGCGACAAACTCCTCCCTAGAGAGAAAACGCGACGCTCCACAGCCAGGAAGAATTCATTATCCCTAAATACCACCGCAAGTAGCGCGATATTTCAGAAAGTTTCTGGCCGCCCTCGTTGAAAACTCGGCGCAAGTTTTATTTATACACTTTTGCAACAGTTATTGCCAACGCTAAGTCGCAGTAATTAATGAAAGTAAGAAGATTTTCCACTTTGAAAGCCATAAAATATGTAAGTGTCCCTTTATTTTTAATTAAAATAAAAATATGATAAAGCAAACGAGCTTATTGCCGGATTGGGTGTGGGATTAAAATTAATTTAGTGAAGAATAAGGTCGGACCTTGTTTAGGGAATTAAATTACCGGCCACGGAATAAAATCGGACCCTATAAAAGTGAGTTATGCGTTTTTAAAGCTCGCGCTAATTTACGACCGCCGAACATTGGCTCGTTTATGCCCGATAATTAGTAATATAGGGGAATATACACAGCCTCTGGTGGACGATGGATTTTTAGTCCTCGTTTTATTTTCCAGTAAAATATGCTTTTACTTCATGATTTATTGAAACTCATAAAATTTTTATTCATTTTTTCCATTTAAATTATACCTACTCTATAAAATTAAGTTTCAAAAATATACAGGGTGTCCAGAAAATGGCGCCTAAGCTCTCCAGTTCGTTGTTGGAGACCCTTCAGGCATCCTTAGAAAAATTGTTAAAAAATTCTATCGACCTTCCTTCTTAAGATATTAAGCAAAAACTAAAAGGTAAACTTGGCAACATAGCTTCCTGAAATCAGGTATTGTAATTAAAGGTAATATTAACGTTTAACATTATTTGACACAAATCTGACAAAATTAAATAAATTTTATTCAAAGTACAACAAAACACAAGTTACATTTGTCGAATCTGCAAAACGGTTTCATCTTCATTTTTAGTCGTAAAACAGGTAAAAATTTACTGATGTAGGATTTTATATTTGCAAGCTGCTCCGACAAGTGCTTTTTTGAATCCAATTTTAAAAAACTTCTGATTTTTATAATAATTGCTCGAAATTTTCACCTTGCACCTGTATGCAAATTTGTGCTCGTCGTCTAATATTTGCTTGAACTGCATGTAGCATTTGGGGAGTCACACTTTGAGCTGCATTTTGAATTCTGTTCATCAAATCTTCTTCATTTTTGACGGCAGTACGATATACCAGAGCCTTTATGTGACCCCACAAAATAAAGTCCAGAGGTGTAAGATCTGGACTTCTGAGTGGCCAACGTATAGGTCCGTTACGACCGATCCATCGTTCAGGATATTCCTCATCTAACCAAATTCTTACTGCTAAGGCAAAATGTGGAGGAGCACCATCTAATTGCATCCACATGTTCCTGATTGCAGCTAGTGGAAGATTTTCAAGATGTTCCTCCAGCTCATTTGTCAAAAAATTTAAAAAATTGCCTCCATTCAGGCGTGGAGGTAAGATAATTGGTCCTATTAAATGATTTCCGAGTATTTCCGCCCATAAATTCACACTAAAACGATTTTAGTTGTTGGTTGGATTTATAAGATGAGGATTTTCCAGGGCATAGTAATGTGAGTTACGCTGATTAAAAAATCCGTCTCTTGAAAAATTTGCTTCATCGGTCCATAATATACGGGAAGTAAACGTAGCATCCAATTCTATTTGCTCTAACAACCAATTACAATAGTTTGTCCTAAGTGCAAACTCAGTGGGTAATAAGGCTTGAACTTTATTGTAGTGATAGCCATGAAAGCCTTCTTCTATCAGAAAATTATTAATAGAAGATTTGGATACCCCTACTTCATTGGAAATCCTCCGTGAGCTGCACGTTGGATCTTCTTCCAAAACATTTAAAATTTGTTCCTGGATGTCAGGTGTAATTAAATTTCGTGGACATCCTCGATCTACACCTCCACCTGGTGCTAACATACCCGTTTCTCCACTTCTTTGATCCAACCTTCGAATAACTTTGCAATCTGGATGTCTTCTTTGGGGATACCTCTCAGCATACATCCTTGAAGCTGCTAAAGCATTGTCCTGGCATTCACCCAACATTTTTAACATATCTGCGTATTTGCGATTCGTGTACATGTTTTAAGGTGAACACCAAACCAAACAAGAAAAAACGAAAACAAAAACACGAAAGGACAACAACTTATTAAAACGAAACGGCAAGAGATATTTAAAACTGAAGAATAAGAACGATTTAAAACGAAATTAATAAAACTGGAGCATTGACGAAGCAAAACTTCGAAAATCAGATGATGAAATTCGAATTATGAGCATAGATTGTCAGATTAATATCAGTGATAACTTGATTAATCATTTAATAAAAAGCAATTAATCATGTTGCCAGATTCATTTTTTGAAATAAATACATGTAATTTTTAATTTAAAAAATTAAATTGTAATGTTAATAAAACAGTATTTAAATTTAATTTATTGCAAATCTACCAAATAGAAGTCCATCTTCACAAGACAATTTGCAGTTTTCCGAAATTCACAATAATAAAGAAGTTGAATTCCCAACTTTAACTCTTCATATCTCGGTCAGTTGGTCAAGAGGATTTTTTTTACTATTTTTCTGAGGATCCCTGAATGGTCCCCAACTACGCACTGGAGAGCTTGGGCGCCATTTTCTGGACACCCTGTATATTTGTAATAAAAATAACTATTATAAACAGATATCACAAAACAAAGACTGACGTTTTTTTTTAAATCAACAAGTATCAAAAAATACTTTATCGACTGAATGGTTAGTTCTTGTGAACCAGAAAAATATTAGAGCTTAAAAAGCATATACACGATCTGATTTAATTGGATGCTGGTTGGATACAACTAAGTCGTGTGGAAGCTTTTTTGCCAACCCAGTTGGGAGGTTGGGTCGACGGCATCATCCGACCGACCGACCAAAAGTTATACCGTATGAACGCTAATCCAACCAATTATATTAGCTGCCCATAGACCGGCTCAAATTCCTGCGTTTTTTCCTGACGTTCCTTCCTTTCAAAATAAAATCACTGTCATTTTTCAAAAAGTATCATTTCATTTGCTATTTGTTGTGCATAGATAACATAATACGTATAGAATGCTAACTCAATAGTACCTTTTGATAACGTAAAAGCGCCCTCTGGTTTTTTGGGGCCAAGTATTTTTAGACGCGCGGGAATTTTGAATCTCCAATTTTTATATTTGTATTTTGTAGTTTTATTATTTTATAAAGATGTATCTTTAATTTTTTAATTTGATAGGGTTATTTTTAAATTTTCTTACAAATTTATTACTTATTAACTATAATTAAAGATACATAAACCACCCAATTTGTAGAATATGTATAACATAATAAACAAAATTTTATATTTAAACATTTTATTTAAAAATTAGAAATTGTATAGAGTTACATACAAACTGCAAATCAGTAAAACAGGTTTAAAGAAGATGATATAAAAGTAGATATAAAAGTAGAAGTATGATTTACTCAAAAATAAATTAGAAAATATAAATTTTAAACTTTTACGTCTTATGAAAATCCAAATCCATTCTCCTAGGATTATCTGGAAAACCTTACAATGTCTCACTTACAATTAGATGTTGCAAGGACAATTGTATAAACCCAGTCAACCAGTGTAAAAGAATTCTTGAAAATTAATAAAATATTTAAAAAATGTGAGATGTAAGGATGTAAGTAGAAAAAGTAAACATCCCTAGATCTAGAATTATTAAAAATTTGCTGAAAATCCAACGGTAACAGTAACAAGACCCATTTAAACTCAAGTATCGTTTCTCTAAAAAACATAAAACTGATGCATTTTGAAAGCTAACTATCACCATAACTATCAATTCTGACAACTAAAAAATGATTCGCCAAGTTAATTTTTTCTTTGGGTTCATAAAGCGCCATCTATACTTTTGGGGCAAAGTTTTTTTGTGTTATCAAAATTTAGCATTGAGTTTACATTCTATATAAATTATATTATCTATGTTTGTTGTGTTCCAAATAAGTTATTCACTGAACACTAACATATAACGTTTTTTATAATATAATCACAATAGCTAATCTCCCAAGATGATTTGGTTGCGAAAATAATTTTGAAAATTTTTAACGCATGATATCCATGGAATGAAAGAAACAATGAAAGAAAAAAAGCAAGTAGCAAAATATGACTTGAACAATGTTTTAACGAACGTAATTTAAAGCAATATTTATTTAGTTTTGATATTAGTGTAGAACAATGATTAGTAAAATCTAAATTATCCCTAATGTTAATTATTATTGGGAGATTAGCTATTGTGAGTATATTACAAAAAAGAAGAATAAAAGAAGATATATATATATAAAGATATATATTTATAAAGTTTAAAATTTATATTTTCTAATTTATTTTTGAGTAAATCATACTTCTACTATTATATCATCAGAATCTTCTTTTATTCTTCTTTTTTGAAATATAATCTCAATAGCTAATTTCCCAATAATAATAAACATTAATTAATTATCTCTCAGTTCAATGCCCAGAAAGGTGACTTTGTACGATAGAGCATGAAATGAGTGTTTGATTTTCTAAAATTTTCATTATTCTTTAATTCAACTGCTCCAATAGATATCGCAGATCTCAAAACTGTGATGCCATCAGCATACATCAGTAGAAAAGCATCATGGAGAAACTCAGAAACATGATTAATGTACAATATAAACAATACAGGCTCAAGAATGGATCCTTGCAGAACACCCATTGTGACCAGCTATAAGAGATGTTTGCGTCCATCTTTCAGAACGAAAACCCTACTGAAAATCATGCTTATATTAATGAAATCATCTAAACGGTCCAAAATAGGATATTTGAAAACTTCTTGTGCAGAATCGGTGGTTTGGTGGTTGCCTGGTCTGACGGTGTAAATACGGTATCCGATTTAGTTGGTCCAACCGAGCACCCGACCAAAAAGGATCGTGAGAACGCCTTTTAGACATTTTGTAATTATAAATTTGGTCATTAACAAAAAAATATCGCAAGCTCGTATCGAAACCTAATTTATATCAGAAAACGCAGATAAATCTACATAATCTATATTCAAAAAAATGATTTTTGCCATTTTTAATTATCTCCAAAGAATTACTAAGAATAACATTTTTCTAAACACTATTATCTGTAAAAAGTATTTTCCGTATTCATAGAAATAATAAATTGCCTGAAAATATAGAATTTTCTTATTCATAAAATTAATAACTTGCCTGAAAAATATACATAGAAAACAACATGTATTCTTAACTTTTAAAACTTGAAGTTTTGTTTGTTTTGGTGGTATCTAATTTTCTGATATATCTAGCTGACTCATCATAATTTTATTGTTATTGCTAGTAGGATATAACCCAGAATTATTTATGAAAAAATAAAATCTAATAAAAATAATATATATCACTTTAAAGGAGATGAATAAATTAAATACAATAAACATAATTTAATTAGAATGTAAATAATACAAACCACTTTAAAGTACAATTAGATAAAAGCTTGCAGTTACTCTATATTTAGTTGAGATGTTTGCTTACCCTATGTTTCTCAAAGTTTTAATTGTAAACCTTTGCTAAACACCTGTCATAAATCTTGACATAGAAGTCCAGCGAGCTTTCATTTCCTTAATTGTTAGCCAACACTACAGAATTGCTCTTAAAATTATCCTAATGATAGTGTGAAAATATTAGAATGGCAGAAATAACCCAACCCGTATATTTAATGTATTAGTTTAAATTCACCTCAGGGAAGTACACAAGATTTCGATTAAAGCAATAATTTATAGGCATAGTATGTTTGATATAATAAACAAAAAAAATTATTAAATACGGCAATTAATAAAATAGTAACAAATACATTTCCATGTTCTAACAAACTTGATTACAATTTTTTTTAGTTAAAAAAACCAATAAATACCTTAAATATAATCAAAAATTTATTAATTACTATTATTTTTAATATCGATTTTACTTTATGGAAATTGTCTACTCAAGTCTTAACATCGTTAGAATTTCTTTAATTAGGAAGGTTTTTTGCTATTAGATGGATTAAGTCATCATTTTTATGTGGAGAATAGATTAGATAGGAGGGGGCGATTGGCTTCGATTGAACCTTACCGAGCTGCGAGCATGCGAGCAATATGCTCTTTTGTTCAACCCTTACTCTAGTGAAGTCCTGGGATGTCTAAATGCTTAATAAGGCTAATTATGTATATCCTTAGGAGACATGGTCTGGACTTCGCCTGGAATTAGTGTTGTTCATCCGAAGTGATCCAGTCTAATGCGAGCTATTGCGTCGCACTCCCAGATGACATGTTGCGAAGTGTTTTATCTTCCTGGTCACAAAATCAAGTTTTTATTTATAACTAGCCCATTTTGTTGTGATGATACCTCAATGGGTCCAGTTAAAAGGTCTATGAAGAGCATTAGTTCGTTCCTGCGTAGGTCGAGAAGTTTCGTGGCTTTCTTAGGCCAGTAATCAATGAATTGACTTCAGTAGGACATTATACTATCACTTTCTCACCGCAGTATCTCCTCCCGAAAATGTGTCTTAAGGCGGATCTACAATCAAAAATACACATGTGCACAACAAACTTGAACAAAACGAGTTGGACGACTCCGACGGGAAGAGTTGGCCAAGTTATATCTTTCGCGTTCGCGGGCACCGCTGCACATGCGACTTTTAAACGTCAATTCAACTTTTAGGTAAATTCTAACCACAATTTGTACTCGGATACGGTCTGGTTGTGCATCTGCAGTTGAATCGGAATCCGTTGCGTTGATTTCGTTCGCGGGTTTCGTCTCGTTAGGGTGTGATTGTAGAGCCGCCTTTATTTAGACGGTTTGGGACCAATCGGTGTAAGATTTGAGGCCAATCTTGTCAACTCATCAGCAATTTCATTCCCTTCTATTTCCTGGTGCATTGGCACCCACATAAGGGTACCCTTGTTTCTTTTTGCCCGTTACTTCAGGGATTACCTACATTCTCAGGCTAATTTTGACTGAAGAATGTGGGCCTTTAAAGTCCGAATCGTTTCGGTCAATATGTGCATTTGTGCTCTTTTGAGTCTCCTACGTAAGGGACTTTGGGCACGTAAATTCACAGTCAAAGTTTCTGCCTGTCATGATTGGGGGTTCCCAAGGCCAAAGAAACCCTAGAGCTGGGTTCATAGATTCCTATACCTAACCCTTCATTTGATTTGGATCTTTTCGTGAACCACAAGGATGCCTTAGTTAGGATCCAAATGATTTAACATGTGCTTTACCGTTTTGCGATCTTAGGCGACTACTTAAAACATAGTTTCAAAGTCAAATCTTCTCGGCAATATACCCGATATATGTGAAACTTGTGAAGTTATTTCAGAAGCTACCGACGTGTAAAACGTGTTTAGTACATTCTGGTCAACTTTGAGTATCACGGAGTGCCAGTCTGTATTGTTTGCGGAAAAGATTTCTGTATTCTTTTAGTTCGGTTTCATTGGATTTCAATATTTATCAGTTGTAGGGTGTCTCAACTAACCTAACTAACGTACTCGTTTCTGTAGATGTTTTCAATGTTTCGAGTGTTTCCAATTTTAATAATGAAAGCTAGTTCTAGATTACTTTTTAAAATATTAATTTATTGTATTATGATCCTCATTTATATTTATCTTGGTTTCTATTGTAAATGACCAATCAATGCCTATCATGTTTTTTTTTTATTTTTACTTTTATATACTGAAATATTTAATGAAAATTGAAGATATCGAAATATGTGAAGATTTTGTGAAGGTAATGATTATACAGGGTGCGGCGGAACGGAAGGGCGTTTTTATAACGGTTAGTAAACACGAAAGGGGGGGGCAGTGTCGCGGCTGACGTCATTTTATTCAGGAGAGTTTACCATTCCTTAGTCACAATGGTTATCTGGACAAGAGAGTACCGTGCGATCGCCGTTGAGGAATCTATAAAATCGACCGAATTTGTTATTGTCGTGCAGCGGTCCTTTCGCCAACGCTTCAATATTGGCCGTAACGGTTCACTTCCCTAACCTGACACAATGAACAAATGGATACATAATTTTAGAACGACGGCATCGGCAATGAATCCAATACTTTGAGGTCGTCCCCGAAGGGTATGGACACCAGCTTTTACACTCTATCCGAAGTTGAGCTGCAGCACGAATGAGTATTCGAACACTTACAAGAATTTCACACCAAGACCTTCACTTTTAAACTTTTTGTTCACAAAATTGCGACGACGGAGAATTAACACAAGTCATGTTTGGTATGAACCAACTATGAAGTTGTGGGTCGCATTTTCCCTGGACACGTAAGGTGATGTCGCGTACCCCCCTCGTTTCCCTGACCACACAGCATGTGATTATTTTTTATGGGGTCAGCTAAAGGCGAAAGTCTACGTCGAAAAACCTAGAGCTGAAATATGCCATCAAAACAGATGTAATTGAAATCGAATTGTATGAGAGAGGAATGTGGAAGTTTGAGAAACGACTGCAGCAGTGTATTGCAGAAAACGGACGACAATTTTTAAAACATAATTTCGCCTTTTTATTAAATCATTTTTTTTTAATTTTTTTGTAATAAAAAAAATATTATGTTAAAGAAAAGCTGAGTTATTCTCATTTCAAAAACCCCCTTCCATTCTGCTCCACCCTGTATCTAGTGGTAAAGTGAACTGAACAACAAAGACCAAATGACACCATGTAAATTTAGTTTATCAATTTCAGTTTATTTTCGAATTACATACAAAACTTTATTTATTTGCATAAAGAATGAAAAAATTGAATTTAATTAAAATTTGCTGATATAAGTAGTAAAAACTAGCATAAATTTAACTAGCATAAGAAATTATTATGGTCCTAGGACCATAATGAACTTATTATGGTCCTTACCTTATAGTATGCAAGGAGATAACAATATTTTCATACAATAATCTCCTTTATATTGTCACGTCACCGGGGTTTGGTGTCCGCAACTGTGTTGCCAGCAAGGGTAACTATTTCTGGGGGTTGGTAGTTGCACAGTTTTTAGGGTTTTGACAATATTAAAGACAGAATTCTAAATTAAAAATATCAGGTCTAGTAAAGTTATTTATTTAAACTGGGTTCACACAATCGCCCTTGTACAACATATACCTTAACTTCTAATAATAATCGAAGGGGTTTCACTTACCCTTGGTAATTTTATCATCTACAATTTACAATACTTTTACTATCGTTTGGGACTGGCTTTTCGGTAGTTTTTTTATTACAATCTCTATCCATATACTTGATAATCTTTAGTTGAGCACTTCTTTTTTAACAATTTAACTTTTCTTCAACTATCTAAAAACCCGAAAACTACTAGTTTCTCGGTGTCTTCAAGACCGACTGCCTTTTCTCATTTCGATTTTTGCGGTTCCGACCGAAGTATTGTCAGCTATTATTTTATTTTCAAAACTAATAGCAACCTAATTTCACCATTACAAACTATTATTGCTGGCTGTTTTGCAATGCTGACATCGGTAGCCCCTGAAGCCGATCTTCGAACCCAATAGGTGTTCCCATTTTATTTTCTTACAACAGCAAGATTACAAAATAGGTTACCAAGGATTTTAAATCTCGTCTTCAGAAATTACTTCCGTCTCGATAAAATTTAATAAATTCAAATTTAGATAAACATGATTTTTATGATCATTAATAACTTATAATTTTGGAATACTACTGCTTTTTTGTGACAATATTTAAAGATAGGGTAATTTACATTTGTTTTAAAATAACCATTTCAAAAAATACTTTTTTGGAATCACTTTATTCAGAATATTTTTTAATATTAATTTTAAGAATGCATTTTAGAACAAATAACCTAAAAAAATAAGATAGCTTTTTTCTATTTAAAATGTAATTTAGATAAATGAAAATACAACATTTTTTTACTTCTAGTAAAACTGAAATATTACAGTTTTTTAAGTAAAAATGTTTTATTAAAAAATAAATATTTTAGCATTACATCATTCTAGATGCATAAAGGTATACAACATAATATTGATGTATTTGTATACAAAGTAAATCATGAAGATGAACGAGCCAAAGCGAAATTTTATCAATGAAATCGTAAAACTGATGCATGATATAATAAAACCTGTTTATATAAGAATTTCAAACATGCAGCAGGAAAAATTGGAAAGTTTTTGCTTATCAAGCTGATATTTATCCAGTAATAGGATCACTGAAGTGGTTTTCCATTTTATAAATTCCATATTAGAAAATCCTAAAAATGCATATTAAAAGAAAAACAAGCCTATACATCACATCAATCGAGACGATATTTTAATTTAAAATATTGAACTATTCATTACTGACAGTTATACAGGGTGTCCCAACTAAAACTTCCACTCTCTGAAATATGGATTTTTCAAATTTTCCACCAGTCACCAAAAATATCAATAGGAGGTAAAATTTAATGAAATTTTCAAATTTCTACTTTCATCCCCCTTAAAAAAAATATAAGCTTGCAAGGATTTAGTTGTGACAGTATTTCTCCTTAAAATTAAGTGAAGTTTAAAAAATAAAAAGAAACTTATATAAATCAAAAAGATAATCTAAAAATAATTAAAACTAATTAATTTCTTGTCGAAACTAATAAAGTTAAAATTACATTTGTCAATACGCCGCGTTAAAAGTTGGGAAGCGCTTCTTTCTCCTCTTTTATGTTTCAGCGGAATAAAATAAGATTTAAAAAGTTTCCATAAACTCGAAATGATAGAGGGAAAAAGAAAAATGGCGTAGGGATGCGCGATAATAATTTCACATCTTATCGAATTTCATATCCCTCCTTTGGAAGTTCGCCTCGTTGAAAAACTCTATTTCAAACTAAAAATAATGCAATTTAAAATTACTTCTCAAATAGATTCCCTGGTGGGAGCGCTGAATTAATGGAAGAATTAAAAAACGAAATTGTAAAAGCTTTTTGATATGATTACAAATATTCAAATAAGATTGTATAACGAATGTAATTTGTCATTTTTTAGAAAATATTTTTGTGTTATTTGGAAACTTGTTAGGGTATTTGTGTGGGTGTGCATTTTACAAATTGGGCAACGTTTTGTGTAATGGAAACGAACAAGTACGGGCGCAAAGCGGACAGGCAAGGTCTATATTTTATATATAATGCGCTTTTCACGGAAATATATACACATTTTCAGACATGCCTGAATTAAATTTATACCTGTGAGACTTTAACGAATTAGGACACACCAGACTCGCGTAGCTTTTTTATTTAAAAATAAGTTGTAAATTGAAAAATCTCATAGGATGACTTTTGCATTCTTATTTTTTAAATTATAATAAACCAATATGCTCGTAAAATAAATCTACAATAATGGTAAATTTGGGTGTATTAATGGTTATATCGGGACCTCATAAATAAAGCTCCACCATATGAGCGTGTAATTTATTCAATCGCGATTACATAGTTGGTACTAATAAACGTAGAGTGCAGCCCATTCCAACTTTAATTTTTTTTAAATTTGCTATTTGTATAAATCTAATATTGGAAATTACCCAAAAGGAGGGTTTTAATTAAAATAGCGATATATGTGCCAAATATAGGATTTTTCCAATTGTTTTCAAAACTTTTTCAATTTATGAAGTAAGTAATTTGAAATTTACTAAAAATAAATCAATTTAGTCCGAAAAGATGCATTTAATGTATGAAATAAATGAAGAAGACTTTAAAAGAAAAATTGATTTTTCTGACAAATAACAGAAATATAATATGTATGTTATTTAAACGGAATGATACATTTAAATGGAATACTGGAAATTATATTACAAAATATAATTCCTGTGAATGAAAACAAATTTGGAAAATAAAAGCGAGTTCCTACATGAGTACCTTCAACAGTTTGATAGACTTCGAGAGTATTTTCATGTCCCAATTTAATGATTTAAATCACGTTTAGAGGACATAAAAAGTCATACTTTTGATAGATATTCAGCATTATTTCGAATCATATTAAAGCGCCCACAGATGACCAAATTTGGTCGGGTGGTCACTGACCACTGGTCAGGTACAGTTTGGTCGAGTTGGGAGCAAAGTGTGGAGGCTTATTGCAAACAAATTAAGGCGGCTAAGTGGTCGGTTGGTCGGCACTATCCAACCTCCTACCAAATTGGATAGTGTTGTCGCTGATTAGATGCTTCATCCAACCTTCCCACGACTTCTTTTATTTTTATGTGATCTGCTACTGCTACAGGTATACAGATTGTCTCAAAAAAAGTTATCAGAAGAAAATTTTAATAATGGAGCTCATTTCAAAGTCATTCAAGAAAATATGGATTATAATTTATTTTTTGAAAATAATATTTAGGATAAAGTATCTAAATCTATAGCTAACTAAGAATTGTTTAGTAAACTGTCTGCTCAGAGTAAAGTCTTGTCCAGAGAATGCTACAAATGAATTATATTATCTCTTCGAAATCGAATGATAAAATTTTTTGGAAATATATTAATGCTCAGCGTAATGAAAATGCCCTACCTAAATCTATGTTCTTTGGTGATATTTTTGCTGATAATCGCCATGCGGTTGCTAATTACTTCAGTTCAATGAACAAATTGATTATATTCCTTATTTCAATTATAGTGATGTGATTGACATGGGCTCAGGTGTTGAAATCGAATTGGATGTTGTTTCCTCTAAACTTAATGAGCTAGACAGTAAGCTTAGCTCTGGTCAGGATGGTTTATTCTTTATTATTCAGGACCTCTTTAACTAGTAGTGTATTTCCCCTTTTATGGAATTTATCTTATATTACACCCATACACAAGGAAGGTGATACAAGCGACGTTGCCAATTATAGAGCAATAAGTGCTCTAAGTATTATTCCCAACAATTTTGAGAGTATAGTTTTCGATAAGATTACACCCATTTTGAGTAAATTGATAGTTAAGTTCTCAAGGGGTAAATCTAGAACTAATAATTTAACCCTTTGGGTTCAATACACCTCAGATATCTCGGATAATGGTGGTCAGGTTCATGCAATATATACAGATTTTTCAAAGGTGTTTGATAGGGTAAACGATCCTATTTTAATTTCTAAACAAAGTGCTATTGGTATGCATGATAAGTTTCTTGCTCTAATGATGAGTAACTTGTCTGGAAGATCGCAAATAGTTTAGGTTATGAGCTTTTATTCTGATGAAATTAAGATTACTTCTGGTGTCCCACAGGGTAGTCATCTTGGACCCATTTTGTTTAATGACCTAATTTTTGGTGACTATGGCACGTTTTGTCTTCTATTTGCGGTTTGGTCACGTATGTACAAAGTCCATGTTAATTCTTTTGAAAGGGTACAAAATAGATTTGTCTTTATCTTTAAAGCCCACATTCCAATGTCAAACTTTTCGGCTACTGAGTGTAGATGATTATTCGCTATTGATTGTCTGGAGGAACGCAGACCTAAGGCCAATCTCATATTTTTGTACAAACTTCTATCAAATTCAAATAGTATTGATTGTCATGATTTACATGTTCCTTACAGGCAAACAAGACAACAGTCATACTTTGTTATTAGATCTCACTACACGACTAATTTTGGTTTGACTTCTTTCAAATGGTAATCAATTTATTGAGAGATTTAATATTGATTTAGTCAACACTTCTCTTCTTATGTTAAAAAAAAACCTCTAAATTTGCGAAGCTTTTATTGTCATTATTATCATACATTATTACTGTTTTATTGTTATATTTGTTATACGCTATTGTATTTTTTTATTTAATTTTTGTTTTCTTGCTCTGTAATATAAAGTAATGAGCAGTCCTTGGCAAACGACTACACAGATCACAATTGAAGGAGTAAATTTGACATTAATTTAGTGTTTGAAGGAAAATGCCTAGGAACTCAAAATTTTCATAATTTGTAGGGATAATAATGTAGTTTTAGATGTTAGAAAAAAAACACCCCCTTACTTGGCTTTATTTTAAAAAATTGTAAAAAAACGACAAATTTTTTTTTTTTTAAATTATTTTCTTTTTGTGAATTATTATTTAACATTCTGTCAACAATTTATGTTGTTTTGTTATTACTAGTTGAAAGAGGGTGGTTTTAGCTTTCTAGTGATAATTTCTGTAGATTTTTACACACATTTTTTAAGTTGTTATTACTGATTTAGTGATGTGTGGGAAAAATTGGTAACTTAAAATTAAAAGAGCTGTAACTCCAAAACTATAATTGTTAGACCCACACTTTTTTCGTTTTTTTACGATGAAATTTCTTCTACATTCAAACCCTGAAGTTTTGGCTACCACGAACGGGACACCCTGTAGTTTGTAATTTTACCAAACTTGTTCTAGCTATTCAGTATTGATTCTATTTTGCATAATATTTGTAATGTTTCATATTTTACTGCCTACTATTTAATTATTGCCATGTGCTGGTGTACGCTCTTATTCTTTGTAATACAGTCTTGTGGATATTATACTTGTAATTTTGTAATTAGGCTTGCCCGTATATATAAATAAGTAAGTGTTAAAAGTGTTTGTGGCACGCGTATGAAGTTTGTAGAATGAGGGCATTGTAGTGATAATGCATTTATTATACGCACATCATAAATTTTTTTTTCTACAAAATCGAGTTTTACAAGTAATATTAAATAATTGTTAGATTGTTTCAATCTGGACTTTGTCTTTGTTACTTAAATAAAACCAGTTACTGAGTGTAAGGTCTTTATTGTAATGAAATGCCGAAGTGCCATTGTAAATATTCGTAGTGTAATCAAAATTTTTCTTGGGCACAATATATAGTTTTGCCTTAAAAATGGATACTTTTTACAGTTAATCGTCGGCATTTCCTTAATCACTGATTTTATTCAAGTAATATTAAATAAATTTATGAAAATATTAATACTTGTTTACACAGTAACCATGATTTTGTTACTATTTGTTACGTATTTTTAACACTAGTTTGAGAAAGTGACACTTTTAACGCCTGATATGACTGTCAGAATAGAGGCTTTTACCACGTTTGTAAAAAAATATTTATTTCCATTAAAATAAATTTTCGATGATGACTTCCTAGAATTTTCCTCTGATTACTTGTTTCTAAGACATACTAGCGTGTATTCAGCGACCGTGATGAAAAATTTAGAGACGTCGTTATCGATAATCAAGTGGGATTATTTCTGACACTTTTGGTAGAAAAAGTTAAAAGTTACCCCTTTCTGAACCCAATATTTAAATAACCAAATAATGAAATTTCTTTTCTAAATTTGAAGAAGATTAATACGATAGAATACTCTCGACGAAATTGTCGTTTTAATAAATGGGTAAAAATTTACAGTGACTTTAAAAACACCTAATTTTAGCATATTTAATGAGGAATATTTACCTAATTAAAAAAATAAGAAAAAATCTCGACGAGAGATGTGGGTTAAGGCGATAGTCGGCAAAATTGAGCGCTTGATTTTGAAATTCTCTTGATATTTGTGGGTTTGATCATAACTTTTTTTCCAGAGGAGCTTTTTTAAAATTTATTTTTTTGGTATACAGATGATAAGTTTTGCGGCTACCAATTTCTTCTTTTTTTGGTTTAGTAAGTTAAATCAAATACTCATACCGCAGCAGTAAAAAGGGCTCTTTACAAAATACGTTCGCTTAGCGGCTTTCTGCACACTGATAAAAAAGTAATTAAAATAATATTTTTTTCCAAAGCTAGCAATAAGTCAAAGTATAAACGAAGAGTTTCCCGTTTCGTTTTTTGTATTAAATATATTTTTAAACTTTTTACAGCTTCCCAAAAATTAAGTAACATTTTAGGAAATTTTTGGGATTCTGTAAAAAGTTTACCTAAAACAAAAAGCGAAACGGGAAACTCTTCGTTTATACCTTAACTTATTGCTAGCGTTGAAAAAAAATATTAATTCAATTAATTTTTTATATGTGTTGAGAACACCGCTAAGCGAACGTATTTTGTAAATAGTCCATTTTACTGAAAAAAAAGAACATATTTGTACCCAGACGACTCTTCTGTGTACCAAAAAAAGAAATTTTAAAAAAGCTTCAATGGAAAAAAGTTATGAGCAAAACCGAAAATATCAAGCGAATTTCAAAATCAAACGCTCACATTTGCCGAAAATCCTCTTGAAGGGCAATATTTTGAAATTAAAAAAAAAGTTTTAAATTAACTATTACAGTTTTACCATTATCAAGTCCGGCGTTTACATGGAAATTCCGTATAATTATATTCGATAGAATCCCTCTTAAGTTCTATATTTAAAGCCGTATTGTTTTTCTTTGAAATAGCCATTTTTTCAGGTTGTAGAAAATATAATAATGAAATAGTTCTAAACAATATAAACAATATAAAAAAAATTGAAATCCAGAACGTCCCCAAGTGAAAATTGGATGATTTGATAAGGACTTCTAAAAAATTCTACGTTGTAAACATGCCAACCGGTTTCGGAAAATGTTTATTTCCTTCTTCAGAGCTCAAAATACAGTAGACTTAGATAAATGTTCAACAAAATTAAAAATATGAGTTGTATTTAATACACTACAATGAGGTTCTTTTTTTTAAAGAGACCTGTTCTAAATTTAAGAAACTCATTGTTGGTTACAGTTA
Organism: Stenus bimaculatus; assembly: GCA_963971135.1. NCBI lineage: Eukaryota > Metazoa > Arthropoda > Insecta > Coleoptera > Staphylinidae > Stenus > Stenus bimaculatus. Next base: position 42,488,069 of record OZ020182.1, read on the forward strand.
TTAAAGACGCAAAATTTAGATACTAATGACGTCAACTGAGTAAGGCAAAGCGACTTACTATCCCAAAATTACGTAACTATTACGTAATATTGCCATAAAATGTTTTCCTGGGAAAATGTACGATTTCGTACAAATATAACCTTGGACTAAACTAATAGAGAAATTACTTTTTAATGCTGGAAAGCTTCATAAAAGGCTGTAATAGATATAAATATAAGACTTTCTCCATTGAAATTTTATATTTGGATCTTCTACAATTGTAAAATTTTAAACAATTGTAAAAATTTTCATCTTAAAGAGAAACATGATTTAATTTTTGGCATTACATTAGGAAAATAATCTAAAAAGGGTGCTAAAAGTGAAATGATACACACTAAAATAAAGACAATTTACACGAATCAAATGAAAATAAGTAAAATTGATGTATAAATTTCATGCCTAATGAATTTTGGGTGTAATTTTAATAGCACTATTTTGATGTACTTTAATACCTAGATTATGATCAAATCAATTAGGTTTAAAAGCCTTTAAATTTAAATTTGTTGTATGGATTGTAGTGGACATTTTCAATTGTTACCTAAAATGTTTCTAATTAAAAGCCATTAATTTCGACCAGAATCTATTAAAGAGTGTTCATCCAATAAATAGGTGTCGTGTAGATAAACAACCTGTTTCGCTCACTATCTTTTAAATTTAAAAACCCGTAAGCACGGCAACTTTCTCGTGAACGGATGTAGAAGAAAAATTATACGTTTTCGGTTGTGGTATCAGAAATTTTCACTCACAGATAGGCGATATAACTAACATATGTCGGAAATAGAAAGAAGGCGGGGCTTAAGCCGAATTTTATCAGTCGTAGTATGGCGGTCGAGTCGTCCACTTCATTTAGATTACATTGCTTTGCTCGTTGGAGAATGTAGTCGGAGGAGTTCTAGAACTCTCCAGCAGTAGCGGGAAATTTCAGCGTCGCTGACTTGATTCAGTTCATGTTAGGTTGAAAATTCTATTTATTGGCTGAATTCACTATAGCTTGAGAATGAGACAAAATTAAATCTCGCAACTGATCAAACAAAACCTAAGCGAAACCAACTAAATAATGAAAATTTTATCTGGTATTTTTGTACTTGCACCAAGATTTCTGGAAATTTGGTTATACAGGGTGTCCCGATTTATACATTTTCATGATTTTTGTGGAATACCCTGTATAATATTCTTTCTTATTATATTTTTTTATCTAAATCAATTATTTTTTCTTTGCCAAATGGGTTTTTTTAACATTATTGGCTGTATTTACAATAAGTGAACGACGAGGTTAAATTTCCCTCGGTAAAATTTAGCATTTTATTGGCTTAAAGATATACAAAATCCAAAGCATACTTGATTTAAATAAATAAAATTAAAATTAAATTAAATTTAGAAATTGCTGTAACTTTTTAAGGAGTCGAAAAAACATAATAGTTCATAGGAAAATTTTTGTTCAGAATGACAATTACTATCTAAAAAAAATTTGCTGGAAAAAAAGTGGGACATCCTATATAAAAATGCAGTGGATGTCGCTTATTATTCGTGATTTTAGGAAAGAGCCCTCCCTTTGTCAGCGAATATGTGAAACAGACATACTAGTATAAAACGTCGATTGATACTTTGCTCATTTTGAATAAATATTGATTTTAAATAAAAATTAGAAGAATATTTATTAAAAACTAAAATAAACACTTATGACGACTTTATCGTGAATTCACACATAGTACCATGAATGTTCAATACTGGCTTAGATAGTTCATTAATTTGCCACAGAGGGCTAACAGCGCCATCTATTGTTAGTTAAAAGTACATACCATACCATTGGTATGTAAAACAGGTCGCTTAGTTTCAAAAGTACTTCGGATAATTAAATCATTTTTTTCTCTTACAATGAAAGAATGAAAAAAACTGGGTGACTAGAAATTTAAAACGGTCTTACTTAAAATTAAAATACAAATAAACTGGTTTCCATTTCATATTCATATTTGCAGAATTAGCACTGCATAAAAAGTGGATTATACAGGGTGTTTCTTATATGGTGGTCACGGCTTTGTGTGCTTATACCATAAGTCAAAATAAGATGAAAAGTACATACGAACATTTCTCCATAACACAACTATTACCGAGATACAGGGTGTTGAAATTTCTGTTTATTTTTACTATTTATTTATTTTCCCTGAATCGGTTGAATGAAAACTAATAAAATTTTAAGGGTGAGTACTTCGTAATCAAACACTTAAATTTGCCGACTATCCTCTTAAGCAAGAAATGTACGAACATGACCATAGACAGAACGAACAGAAAAATTACTTGCTAAAGCCTGTCAAGCGTTATAGAATCCTGTACTATATTGACGTTTGAAGAAAAAAGTTTTTAGTGTACCTATTTAAATTAACCAAAATATTCTTACCATCATTTTTCCTAACTAAGAAATTTCTAGGAAGTACTCTTACCTGAAAAATAAAAAAATACATTAATATGTGCATTTTATAGTTTTGCTTTTATTTAAAAAAATTATATATGTATAAATTAAGCTGAACGAAGGGTTAAATTATAAAAATGATGTTAAATTTTTATTATAAATTTGAGTAATACTAAATAGAAGATCATAAAACGTGTGCAAGATAATTAATATTTATTTTTGTCATGTACTAATTTATTCAGCAAATGTTTTAATAAAAATGAATATCCTTTTACGAGATTCTTGTTGATTTTACAACTATGCTGTGTTAATAAATCTACATTGTATTTAATAGAAATATAAATAAATATATAAATAAATAAAAGATTTTCCTTTTAAATAATCTGTGACTTTTGAATGAATAGTAATATTTTCCTACATTAAAATTATTAAATTCCTTTTCATTCAAACTCAAATAATTCACTTGCTGCCCTTTCAACTCAGCCACTTATTTACATTCTAGGTGCATATTTGAAATGATTTTAAATTTGCAAGTTTACTTCATCCACCTTTCATTATTTACTCTAAAATTCCTGTTTCAACTCGAAAAGCTCATTTTTAATTAATCAATTTCAGCAGGATTATTAATGCTGCCTGTAATGAGAAGAGGAGTAGTAAAAAAAATTATAAAATACCTTCCGTAATTTCGCGGCTAATCTCCTTCTGCCGTGAAACAGACGCATCAGACACAAATGACGACCCGTATTTTTCAAAAAGTAAGCTCCCGCCATTTGCAGCCGCTCGAGTAAATGAGCCTCGGAAAAAACGGGACAAGCGCGAAATTAACAAGAAGCAGTAATAAAATACTACAAAAAGCCAAAAAATAAAGTTTAATATGTCGTGGTATTAATATTTTTATCAGCCCTTTTATGCTTTATACGCGAACAGGAAATAATTTTGATTCAGCACGAATCCGGAGACTAATGAAGTCTCGGTTTTAAAGGAGGAAAAGCTGGAAAAAATCAGCTGCACCCGCAAAATTTATTGCGCCATTTCGCGAAACGTCTCATGCAGGTTTCTCAGTTACGTTTTATTTAATTTTTTAGTTACCTAATTGCATCTGCGGATGAAAGAAAATTACTAATCTGGATACAACTCAGTGCTAAATACCTTATTTAAAATGCAAGAAGTTTTTGTAACATTTACAAAATTAAATTTTTAATTGTTTGTCGGGTTTAAACTAGATTTTTTGAAAAAAATTTACTTTTGCGAACGAAAACTTTAAAATTGCATCAACTTTATTTCCTTCATTTGTCATTAAATAGTGAAGTGCATTCCAATTAAACGTCCGGCGAATGAATTTCGCTTAATCAACGTTCCCATTACCGGTTGCAACGCTCAGCGAAGTCTGAAACAGAGTTCATATTCAAGTTTAATTTCGCCTCAGCGAACAACTTTTTAGCGATTGAAGTAGTGAGACCGAAGTTGTTTCTAGTTCATCAAAATTTGAGTCACTTGAAAAAATTACGTACTACATACATATAAAACTCAAAAACTAGATTAGAAAAACACATCTTCCATTAAACTCTAAATCTTGATTCTCTCGAGTTTATGTTTGTTAAAAAATAGCGATCTTTACATTTTGGACTAATGTTTGTATCCGAAGACCACTTAATTTCATTCTCTTCCATTTTCCTATCCAATTCTAGTTTTTCATGTGTTTTCAAAAAATGCGCTAATATAGGTAAGTGAAAAATTATTGATCCTAATGAGCCGGGTAGTATGGGACTTTAAAGTGCAATTTCGAGGATTAGGCTAGGATACTTTAGTTTTCCCAGTCTAAACTGACCACTAAAAATACTCTAGTCCAAGTTGCCTGATGTTGTGACTAGGCTAACTTTCGCCATTCTTCAATTAATAACAGTCACTCCTGGATTGATAATCTAACCTAACCTAACCTGAGCAATCCGTTGAGACAAACACGGTGTACACTGAAGGAAGCACTTTGCCCAGGAAGTAGCACTTTTATTTTAGAATAAACTAGATTGGAGTAGGGTAAACTAGTTCGTCCTAAAGCGCTTTGGAAAAACTAGATTGGACTAGGCTGAAGTAGTTCGCAGAAACTAATGACAAAAGGAAAAGAGCCTTATATACCAAACACCAAACACCAAACAACTGGAGGTTTTCGTTTCGAAATCGCAGAAACTAGTTTGGCCTAGAAAAAACTAGTTACTCCTGAAATCGAATTTGGCTGGTAACAAATAAAATTGAATTTCAATGACATTAAGTATATTTTTGTTAAATTTCCTTTGATTTTTTACCAGTAAAGAACATGTTTGGCAAACATTCTACCTGAGGAAAATTGGTTGGAATAACTTAAACCATAGTACGAATATAATAAACATTATATGGTAGGTACTTTCAACAGTGGGAACAAAGATATAATAAACGAAGTATTCTTTAAAATAATTTAATTTTTATTGTTTATTCAATTATTAGACTTTGTGATCTTTTGTTTGCGGTTTATTATTTTACAAATGAATAAATTTAAATAATTTTAAACACAAAATACGAATAAATAAATAATAAATATGAAGATTTCTACTACGCAAAATCTCGTTTTAAAGTATTTATTTTTAAAGACATGCCATAGAACATCCAAACTGGACTTCATCGCGTAACTTGAACAAATTCATGCAGTGAGTAGCCAGTGCCGGTAGGCTAAATCCTACTCTTTTAAAATAAACTTCCGTTTAAAATTATTTAAAAAAAATATTGAGCCGACTTTTCTTCTATTGAGACGATTGAAACCATTATAATCTCTCCAAATACTTTAAAAATAAAAGAAATTAACCTGGTTGACGAAAATTCGCGACATTATTAAAATTTTTAAAGACATGAAAGAAAATGCAGAAATTTAATTCAAAAATATTTATGATTAAGTCAAACTGGTCGCAGATGTTCATTGAATAGTCAGTTCCACCTGTGTGCAAAAACAAAAATAATGATCCATTTGATAAAAGGTTTATAACTTATGAAGAGTCTATAAATTCATTACAAAGCCATATTCGTTTTTATGCTCTAAAACTAAAACATTTTGTTATTGCTGAAGAATATTGTTAGTGGAAGCAGAAATGGAGTTTAGATTAAAAAAAAATTACCGAGCATTGCCGTTGTGATCGCATGCAAACTTGAAACACAACACGTACTGCTTTCCCTACTCCCGACTCTAGGAATCACAGTACTTATTTAAATAAAAGATGTCGAAGATTTCTTATTAACTCCTTTATTACTATTATTACTACTACTACTAGTCCGAACCAATGCCAAACTGGAACTCTCATGAACCATCGTCTATCTTGAACTACAACTCGGAACTCTAAAACTAAACTGTTACTCCAAACTCTAATTCCAAACTCCAAAACTAAACTCTGAACGCTAATGCCTCTTGATTTTGAAAGACGAGAGATGGTAAACCCTTACTTAAGAAAGAAATAGAATGTCGAAGGCTCGCCTCTGGTCAGATTAACCTTGATCACAATACATTAGGAAATATTGGACAAATATGTGGCATAAATTAAAAAATAAATTTAATTTTAAGATAAAATTTTATGGGTTTTTGTGGATGCGTAAAAGGTCAAGAATTAAATTTGATTCATTGTTTCAAGCCAACGTTTCGAAACTTTATTGTTTCATCTTCAGGGCAAAAACTAACTGTTCAAATTAGTTAGGTTTCCTATGCACATGAAAATCTTACACAAATTACAGTTACAGTATTTTACCCTGAAGATGAAACAATAAAGTTTCGAAACGTTGGCTTGAAACTATGGATCAAATTTAATTCTTGACCTTTTACACATCCACAAAAACCCATAAAATTTCAACTTAAAATTAAAGTATTGGATCTTTAAAACCAATTTTTTCAAATAAATTTAATTTTATAAATTTTCCACTTTTCTATTTCTTTATATTTTGTCTTATAATATGATAATATTGAATAATATGTTTAAAGTATTAATTTTACATTATTTTCCTGTGATTTACTTTTTTTAAGACGTAAACTTAATATATAGAAAAATTCTCAGCACCCCCTCTTGATATATACTGGCTACCCCACTGCATTCATGAGATAATTTTTTCATCAATTTCTGATAATTCCTTTAGTATCTTTGTTGTTGATGCTTTCTCAATAAGTCTAATGAATATTTTTTATCTATTTCAACATATCATTCATTAATGACCCCTATTAAAGAATAATTTTTGTTTAGTAAATTATTCTAGATGCGCACTCAGTTGATAAAATAATTTCAATTTTAAAGTCTTTTTTTCTAACATAAATAAAAAAAATACAGGGTGTCCCTGTACAAAACAATACCCCATACTCCTGAGACCAAAATAAGACGATTTAACCAAACTTGTCTTTATCCAAAAGGCGCTACAGACCATTAAAGTTGTTAAAACTATTTTGTTTTCTTTTATTTACTAAAAATTGGTTCATACGATCATAACAAAATTTGGTATGTGGCTATGTAATGAAGAAAGGTATTTTTAGACAATTTGTTTTTACTTTTTCACGTTATGTAAGTGATTAAAAATAGGTCATCGACATGCAAATTTCCTTGTAACTTTTTAACGGGTGAATAAAAATTCATAAAACTTTATTTGTAGCTAAACAGTGTAATTATAAACTTTTTTTGTCTCCTATACAATTTTTCTAACTCCTTTAGTTTAGGCAGAAAACAATATTTCCATGTGGTGCATAACCTAACTTTAGGAAAATATTTAAATTTTTCGCCAAAAGGTCTGTACAAAGTAACACCACATATTCTAGAGACCAAAATAAAACGATTTAAGCAAAGTTATTTTAATCGAAAAGTGCTTCGTTAAGTATCTAGCGACCTTGAAAAATCTTATCTTTCTAAATAACTTTCATGGTAAATAGAGGCTCAAGGAAGCACTTTTGGTTAAAAATAAAATTCGTTAAATCGTTCCATTTTGGTCTCAGGAATATACTGTGTTAAATTGTACAGACCTTTTAACGAAAAATTTAAATATTTTTCCAAAGTTAGGTTATGTACCACATGGAAATAATTTTTTTCTGCCTAAAATAAAGGAGATAGAAAAATTTTGTAGGAGACAAAAAAAGTTTATAATTACACTATTTAGCTATAAGTAAAGTTTGATTTTTATTCGGCCATTAAAAAGTTATAAGAAATTTTGAATGTCGGTGACCTATTTTTGACCACTTACATAACGTGAAAAAGTTAAAACAAATTGTCTATAAATACTTTTTTCCATTACATAGCCACATACCAAATTATGTTATGAACGTATGAGCCAATTTTTAGTAAGTAATTTAAAAAATACAAAATAGTTTTAAAAACTTTAATGGTCTGTAGCACCTCAACGAAGCACTTTTGGATAGAGATAAGTTTGGTTAAATCGTCTTATTTTGGTCTCAGGAGTATGTGGTATCGTTTTGTACAGACCTTTTAGGGACACCCTGTATAATAAAATATACATATTGTATAATAATAATAAAACATATTTAAATTTTTATTACATTTGTAAATAATTAAACCTAAACCATTCAAATGTATATAATATATGTATACTCTATATACGAATGGTTTGACTACAGATCTTTGTAATAATTGACATAATTTAGTTACTTATCCTTACAATTTCCAGAGAAGGACGATCTTCAACAGAATAATTTTTTTCTGATAATTGGGTTTGTTTTTTTGGACATTAGTTATTGTAGGTGAAACTTGGGTTCGAATTTATTTTGATTTTGACAGGAGTAACAAGTGGGAGCAATGAATTTTGAAAAAGTGTGGGTAAATAGTACATTGTTTTACTAGGAGTAAAAGAAGTACTTTTTGTGGCGAGCATGTAGGTTTGCGGGGGTTCCCGTGGATACATGAGAACCAAAAAAAATTCTTTTACTCCGATTAAAACATGCTATTTTTTCTTCAAACGTCGATAGTTAAAATATATAAAATTTAACATTTAATTTACATGCAATACACAATAAAATGTCAGTTTGTATTGGGTTGTATTTATACTCCGCCTTTCTAATCCTAGTCAATGTCAAGTATTCCCGATTGCGACCGATTCGGAAATACACGAATATGACCATAGAGTCGATGAACATGAAAATTACTTGTTAAAAGCTGTCAAGCGTCACATAAGGCTGTACTTAAATAACGTTTGAAGAAAAAAATATTTTTAACAATTCACTTGTTTCGTATCCAGTTTTATTTAAATTTGAAAATAATTGCATCACAGTGCATTTATGTTTTACCTACTTCAGAAGATTTCCTACTATTCGAGCAACCACCGTACGTAATAATATTAGTTTTATTTTTACACATTTGTTCATTTTACTCATTGGAAAAATATACTCACATTAAAGTTTACACAACAACAATAACTATAGATAATGTAGAAGATAGTTCTTTAGAAAGGTGCAGGCGTTATTTAAGTGCTTCGTCGTTATTAAGCGATTTATCATCATCTTTATGGATGGTTGAGTTTAGGGATATCAACCACCAAGGAAAATATTGATTGATATCTCATTTGAAATTGACTTAAATCAGCTATTTTGTCTTTATAAAGATCATCCGAAGTAGTATTCTTTTAACGGTTTCTAAGCATATGGGTCTTTCAACTACTGAAAAAAATTACCGGGTGTAACCAAAACATGTATCATTTTCATCACGACAACAGAAAATTGAAATTTTACTATGATATATAAACCAAGAAACACGTTTAATGCCTTCTTTTTTTGCTATAATTTCGGGTTTTACTGAAAATAGGGTCAAATAATTTTACATAGTTGCTAGTTGATACCACCATTTACGAGTTTAACAGGCTGAGTATTCAAGATCGAGTCCTGACTTAACCCTAAACGTTCTCCAGTTATATTTTAGAAAAGATCAATTCAATTTTAGAAAGTATCAAATGTAATTCGGAATTAGCAATTGTATTTCAGAAAGCATCATTTGAATATCATAATTCGTCAATTGTATTTTAGAAAGTACAGTTTTATTTTAGAAAATTTGTTTCTTCGTGGTAAATTTTGGTCATAAACTTTTAGATTAAATTTAATGAATAGAAACATATACAATTTATATTACTTTAACTCAACTTTATTATTTTTTGCATTTTACGTTTTAATTTAAATCACCTACTTCAATGAAAATTTCTTGTACAAGAGCTTCAACGTAAATGTTTTAGCAATCTCTCTACTGAATTTCTTGACAAAGTAGCCCGGTAAAATCCACAATTACCAACTTTCATTGCATAGAAAATTGGGGAGAATGTTATCAACTTTAGTTGGACCATAGTTTATTTTTAAAATTCAGATTTAAAATATTATAAGCAATTAAAGAGTGTAAGTTCTAAATAGTGCAAGTGTCACAAATTAAAAAAAAAAGATAGTGAATAAAAACTTTCTAATAAAAGAAATAATAATGATATCAATATATAAAATATTGTTTTGGCACATAGCAAGTTTATTCGGACATTGATGACTATTTTAATAAAAAAAATTTCAATTGCGAATTTCTAAAAATTGGATTGTGTATTATTAGTATAAATATATTTTCTTGCCAGTTTTTAAACGAAAATCACATTCTGAAATTAAACTAACAAATTTTGACTTACCGTTTTTGCTTTCTGAGATACGAATACCTTTTCTGATTTAGAAAAATTTGTAAAATTATATTAATTTTTCTGAAAAACAACTGATGCTTTCTGAATTATAATTGAAGATTCTCTATTATAATTGGCGGTATCTGAAAATTTATATTATAGTATTCTTTGAAATACAATTGGAAAAAGTGTATTTTAGATTTACCACATTCAGTGTAATGTTTATAGATAAATAATTAAGTTGGTGAGTCCAAGAAGAGTACGAGTCCAAAAATTTGGGTTTTCAGTTAAAATAGCCAAAAAAAAATAAGTTTGTTCCTTCATATATTTGAGGTGAGATTTTGGAGTTTTATTATCACTAAACTTCCTAAAAACTACTACTTCCTCCATCCAATATGGCATATATTTTGAGAAAAGACTAACGAAAGGAAATTTTGTTTTGGTCTTTTATATTTTTATTTCTAAATATGTGATTGTAACAAATAAACAAATTGACCCATGTTAAAAATTATTTATTGATGTAGTCGCTTATTGTTGAAAAATATCATGACATTTGTTACAAAATGCCGAATTTTGATCAAAGATATGTTGAAATGAACAGAAGAAGTTCCAAATCGAAGCAATTGACACTTAACCAGCGTAATGGTATACTCCAAAAATTGTTTATTACTCTGAAATTAAAAATATATATCTTGTTTTAGAACACAATGTATTTCTGGACTAAATTGGACAGGAACTAAAAAAAGTGAAATAGTAACATAATTTTGTACAATATCGTACTATACCTGAAGAAAATCTAATAAAATTTTCTTCTATACATACTAAAGCTGCCTGCATCATTACAAATTCTATGAAGTTTAAATTGATTATCATAAAATTAACATTTTAGACTCATATTATTCTTGGATTCGTCGAATCAATTACAGCACACAGAAGCCTTCGAAAAATAACCAATCATTTTCATATGAAATAAAATATTTCGATCAGACAACTATAATTTTACCATAGAATAATCGAATACGATATCTACAATATCCGAAATTTTGATTTGAGCCACGGTGGTTAGCAGGTAGCCATTCGAATAGACCTTTAGAGATCTATCAATAAAACTAAATTAACTGAAATATTGGCTTGAACAAATCTAATCAAGCCTAAAGCTCATAGATATTTAGAAGGTTTCAAAAACCAATCATTTTTTTTTTGAATAATTATTAGAACTAAGAATGAAACTCCTTATTTATTTAATAAAGCATAATTGTAAATTATAAAAAAAGCTATTTTGGGCTTAATCTAAACAATAACTAATAAGCTACTCATGATAATTATTCACCTTATCATTTCAAAACTTCATTTTTGGAGATGATCTTCCTTAAGAGTCATTTCCTAGACGCCCGTGATAAATTTTTCGTCGTAGAATAGAAAATCAATCGCACTTTTCTTGAGCATCGTTGCAATTATCAACGAATCACTGAGAATTATTGCGAACCGCTAGAGGAGGCGTGAGTGTGGGAGGAAAATGATGATAAATTATGAAATTAGGGACACCGGGATATATTCAGTTTCCTTTGACAGATTTTTAATTTTTTTTCTGATTCTAACAAGTTTTTATGTTTTGCAACTTTATGCAGAAATAATAGTAAGAGCCCAAAGTTGAGGTAGTATTTTTTTCATGCATCATGATTTTTTTTCCAGTTGTCAGAATTTACTACAATCACTAAAATCTTCTATACAAAATGCATTTAAGAATAGTTTTGCACTAGCACTTTTTAAAAAATGATTTATGTATCTCTGACTTTCAAATTTACAAGTTGAATAAAGTTTATAATTAGTACAACTTGTTTGGTTTTAGTTTGGATTAAGGCCACACCATGGCCACACTAACTAACTAGAATTCTTAAATTTTCTTAAGAAATTTGATTACTTTAATACTTCTACCTTCCAATTTTTAATTCGGGCTACGAAAGAGCAGATAATTATTAGCTGGACATTCATTAAAGTTTGGTCGAATTTTGCGGAGCTAACTCATATTTAAAAGATGTAATAGGAATTGGATAAATAAATATTAAGAAATTAAATGTAATTTCTGTGAGTAGTTTTTCTGCTTGGTCATTACTTTAGCCAGTAAGTGTACTTGATCATATTTGGCTTTGTGCTATATACTTTAAGCACATAAACTGTATCGTTATTGATCAGGGTTAAAAGTTATTTGATTGGAAAACAACAACTAAATCTTGCTCAACTACTCGATGTTGTAATTGTTACTAACTGACGTCTGAAGCTTTGTTGTTCCTTCATAATTAATTAAAACTTATATCACATAGTACCGACTATTTATTGGAATATTAAATTAATGGTTATGTAACGAAAAGTAGTCAAGGGGATGACGTACACTCATGTTGCAAAATCGAAACATATTATTTGTTACGTTTACATTTTATTATACTTTTACAATAAATAACTCGAGAAAACTTTATATTTTACTGTTTAAAAATTATTATACAGGGTGTCCAGGAAATGGTGTACGGTACGTAATAGTTTAAAAAAACCCTCAAGCCCAATTAACCAGGATATAAACTGGTAAATAAACCACATCAAATTCTTTATTATTATGAGTTTTTAAATACCGTAACGTTTCCTTAATGACTATCGTTTCCTTTATTCTCAGAAGTAGTAACTATAATTAACTACTAAACATTAAGTAAGTTGTTATTTTATTAAATTTATTTTAATTATTATTTAATTTGAGAATTTTTATATAAATTTTAGATTCAATTTTACATCAAGAACATTTCGGTTTTACGTTAGTCTTCTTCTGCTTCTTCATAATAATATTCATAAAATTTATGTCAAATTTTAAGATATCAAATAAATTGTCTTTTTTAGTTCACCCACAGTTGTAAAATTCCATTTTTCGCATTTCTTTTCTTACTTTACACTATTAGTATAATGACTTTATAATTACGTAGCTTTAATCCGTTTTATTGTTCTATAATATTTATAGGGCAGATTATCTATAATTATCACATCTTATTAAGATTTAATAATTCAGTAATTAATTCACGTACCATTTCAGTGTGGAATAATATTACAATTATTCAATAAATGTTTTTCAACATGTAATCAATAACATACAGATAGACATTATAATCCATTTACAATCGATTTGCAACTGAGAGGTTTATGGAAATTACTCCCTATATTATTTTGACGTCTAAATTACATTTGACAACTTGTGCCACGGAAATATTACGTCAATTGGAATTCCAAGTAATCGTTTATAGACTTAAAATTTATCACGCTGGTTTACGTCAAACACATCAATAAATAATTTCTTCCATGCAAATTAATAATTAATTTTATTACCATTTTAATATGATATTTTGAAACCAGTTTCATAAACGAATATAGTCCCTTTATTTCTTCATAATTTACATTTTTAATTCTACCACAAAACTTATATTTGATTTTTTCTGTGAACTTACATTTTAATATGGTTTAACGAAAGAAACCAAAGTCCGGAAGTGTATTCTGCACGAAAATATAAGATAAAAAATTATAATGTTGTTATACATTTTTATTAGTAGGCAATTGGCTTTTCAAGCTAACCGATCGCCCTCTTTCGGTCAAATGAGGAACTAATGAGGAAACATAACGTTATACCCAGATTCTGGTCAAATCATTTAAGTTTAAAGGCCTTTAAATTTAAATTTGTTATATGGGTTGTAATGGACAATTTCCATGGTTACATTATTTGTGTCTAATTAAAGGCCTTTAATTTTGACCAGAATCTGCCTATTATACCCAGATTCTGGTCAAATCATTTAAGTTTAAAGGCCTTTAAATTTAAATTTGTTATATGGGTTGTAATGGACAATTTCCATAGTTACCTTATTTGTTTCGATTTAAAGGCCTTTAATTTTGACCAGAATCTGCCTATAAGTTGCCATACCGTTGTGATGGTTGCTACATAACTTTAAGTTGTCACTGAGGCTACGCCCCTTTGCACTGACCCACTTCTGACGTCATTTTTTAGATGATGAGTGGTTCTCAAACCTTACGCCCTTAGATTTTTACTTGTAGACTGCAACGGCCACCCTTCATATAAAGTTTGTTCCAAGAGTCCGAAACACCGTACGTTGACAATCACGATCATGGGCCATAAGCGGCGTTAAGAAGCAGTGTACATGTCCTACACGTTAGTTAAAACCTAATGCCGCGTTCACATCTGAGCACGTACGCGAACGAGGCAAGCCGAGGCAATGCTTTTTCACCTATCTGTTTAGTGCGACGCAGAAACAGATAGGAGACAAAGCATTGCCTCGGCTTCCAGCATTCGCGTGGTGCTCACATGTAGACGCGCCTTAACACATTCCATTCTTATAATCACAATACGTGAACTTGTTGGATAGACTTTGTATGGTAAAAAGTTTGTTACGGCTTCGCGACGGGCAGAAAACTCGTTGTCGGAACAAAGCTATAAGAACCAAAAAATGTATAAGGCATGTAGGGGTATCCTTGAAAATGTTCTATGAATTAAAAGTAAAATGTGCTGATATACTTAACCTTACTTATATTTATTAAACGCTGTCCCGTTAGTGGTAAGTATATAAAACTTCAGAGTTATAAAGTAGAACAATTTTCACTGTCTAAAAACCAATAAAGTAGGGGTCTATCATTTATGGTTTTAGAGTTACAGCGTTTTGAATTATAGGACATCTATTTTGCTACAGAATTTCATGAACATTTTCTATCAATTTGGATGATATTGCAATAGGTTTTAAGTACTTAAATAAATCGAGACTATTTTAGTTTGCTTTTTATTTGTAGAAAATTTAGAAAAGAAGAAAATTACCCATAAGTGTTGTTGATTACCTACATAATTAAATTTTCAAAATAGTTAACCTAGCACTTTTCCTTAGAATAATAAAATGTTATTTTAATTAAATCGGATTGAATTCAAAATTATTGGAAAAATTTCATAAAATTTAGAAACTTGTACATCAGGGTTTCGATTTTCGTCGGGTAATAAATGTAGGATCAAAATTCGCATGGAAAATCTTCTTTCTTCGTGGTTCCGCTTTCACTAAATTAGCGAAAAGTTCTGCTAAGTAGAGCAATAATACAAGAGACACGACTTTCTTGGAAATTTGAAGTCAAAACCAGAAAATATTTCGAAACACTTTCAGTGCATGTCGAGGGTGGTTTCAAAAGTTTAAATTCAGAGGGGGAAAACATCCAGTACAAAAAAATTTAGACTTGAATTTAAGAACATTATTTCGGCTACTGGATATTCCTCTAAGCAAATTTTTGGCATAGATAAAACCAAACTTTTACTGGAAGAGGCTACCAAAAAGAAGATATTTAAAACGTGAAAAAAGTGCTTCGGGGTTTAAAGTTCCTAAAGAAAAATTAACACGTCCTTTGCTATTACATCAGGAGATTATCGACTAAAACCTTTCTTAATCCATACTAGTGAAAATCTAATGGTACTGAAAGGTCATAACAAAATTACGTTAGAAGTGGATTATCGGTGGAACAAAAAAGGCTGGATGACTGCAAACCTATTCCAAGACATGGCAGTTCCAGAACTAAAAGTATATTATTCAAGAGAAAATTTAGAATTTAAAATATTAATTTTTATGGACAATATACCCAGTCATCCTCCCAGTGTAGTCGAAATCTGCGAAAATGCTAATTTATTTTGTTTGCATTTGGATCACGGTGGCAAATTTTTAAAGGATAGATTACTTCCGCAGAACCTTTTGACAACTTTTTCATCGCCTTAATGATAAAATCAGAGAAGTATAGAAGAAATTTACCATTTCAGATGCTACACAAAATATTGAAGTTATACAAAAATGTTTGAACGGGATCTGGATAAATATGTGGCCAGATTATTCTAATGCTAAGGAATCAGACTTAGAAGACACATTAAATCAAGATGAAGAACAAATAGGTGACGATTTATTACTAAAATGTATTGTAAAAACTCAACAAAATAGCGCATAAACAATTTAAACAAAAAAATCAGCTTAATGATTAATTCAACTTTGTTACCTTACGTATAGATTGTAAACGTCAATCTGAGCAACAACTTAGGGTAACACCAAACATATGTTTCTAGAGTTGAAAGCAATGTGCAACATGATTCATAGAGATTTTGGAATTTTGTCAAAAGTAAACGTAAAGATCATAGAATTCGTTCTCGTACGTTTTATATTAAATCTCATCCGAAAACGGCGATGTAATTGCGAACCAATTTTCTCAAAAATCCCCCTCTATTTATGATACTAGGGTGTGACAATCTATTCCTCCTCTAACACTGTCGAGCTAAATGGTTGTAAAATCACTCTAGATAATATAAATACAGGGTGATTTTTAAGTTGATACTTTTTTTGATAGGATGTAAAACTCAATAAAATAATAGGGTAATAATAAGGTAATAAGAAAATTAGAAATGTCAATAAAATAAGGCGATTGACACAACTTTTTGTTAATAAAAGTTTTTAAATAAAAAAGTTATATGAAATTTAAATTTCAATATGTCTCCTTTCTTTTGTTCACGTCTAAAATACTTTGAGTTTGTTTTGGTTATCATTTGTGTTCAATTTTAAAAATAAGTGGATCTCAATCCATGTGATTTTTTTTATGGGGCTACGGGCTACATAAACGGGCTACACAACAATAATGAATTGACAAACATTGAAGAACTTCGTAACCAGATAGAAGATGTATGTGCAATAATTCGTGGTCAAGGGAATGCCCTTTTGCGATCATGTACAAATTCTGGGATTCAACGAGCGAGAGTTTGTGCAAATGAAGCAAATGGTGCCAATTTTGAACATTTACTATAACGCGCACCTACAGCGTGTACACTGTAAATTAGGTAAATTTCGAATAACTTTTTTAATTAAAAACTTTTATTAACAAAACGTTTTGCCAATCGACTTATTTTATTGAGTTTTACATCCTGTCAAAAAAAGTATCAACTTAAAAATTATCCTGTACTATAATATCAACTCTCGAAACATTCTTTTCTTCTGGCCCTGGCGGAATTCGTCCAGATTTCTTAGGAAATTGCCAGTATTCTCCTGGTATCCCTCTTTTACTTTTCAATTAGTTATGAATGTAATTTTGCCAAATATTGAAAGTACAGTTACGTTATTACCATTTTCAAAAGTGGCAACCGGGAGAATGTCTCCAACTGCAATTATCTGTGTACAATTCCTAAAACATTTGAAAATATTATCTGTGAAACAACCACAACAATCTTTAAATACATAATCGTACCCGAACAATACGATTTCACATCGGGCAAGTCAACCACAACTAATGCTTACACTCAATACATTTGAAATGGTTTGGAGAGTAGACTCCATTTACATAGACTTCTATAAGTGTACAAACACAAACAAAGCAGGATACCCGCTTTGCTATGGACATACAAAAGGCATGTAAGGGTAAAAACACAAACAAAGCAGGTATGTCCATAGCGGACTGACTCAGGCATGCGCGTGTAATCGGCGCCGGTAATCTGAAAGCGGGCAACCTGCTTTGTTTGTGTTTGTGTTTGTGCACTAAGGCATTTGATAAAGTCAATCATACCATTTTATTTGTGCACTAAGGCATTTGATAAAGTCAATCATACCATTTTAATTAAAAAACTCGAGGTGGTAAGCATAGTTGGCTATATGCTTATACTTCTAACTAGTGGACACAATCCAAAAAGTATCAAAATTACCTCTCAAATCCTATCTTAGTTGGTCCTGGGGTCCCACAAGGCAGTAACCTTGGGCCGCTAATAATTAATATCTTTATTAATGATTTTGTCACAAAAATTTTTTTTTCTTCATCCGAAATTGATAAAAACTAACAAAACTCATTCTAAATAATACAAATACATAACGAAAATTGTATTTTTTTAAATTATTTAAGCAGGTTATGAGATTAAAATATGAATTTTCTTGAGTAACGTTTTCGCAAATAACTCTGATTATTTAAACGCAAAGACGCCGGGTCACTTGGTTTTTCAAAAAGAAGATTTTCATACGATTATATTGGTACCCCTTATGTAGGGTGTAATAAGGTTTTCATATTTTTTGTACTTTCCAAAAAAATTGGGCTTTACATTTAAAAAAATAAAGTTGATGTCACTTCCGGTAACAAATTTATTAAGGTGTGTTTTGCTAGCGACAATTTGGACGACGAAATCGCCGAGCGGAATACTATGCTTAACGTGCAGCAAAGTGGTAACGTAAACGATACGTTGCTAAGCAAAGAATTCCACTCGGTGATTTCGTCGTCCAAATCTTCGCTAGCAAAACACACCTTAACTGCCTAAAATGTGTATTCTTAAACCATACAAAGAATTTCAAATTTTATTTTGATAAATAAAGAAGTTATAGAGGTGACCCGTGTTTCGTTTCCACCCGGTATAAACTACACGTAGGCTAAATGCTAAACTTCAAAGAAAAAAAAACAAATTCACTTTCATAAAATTTTACTTAATTTTTGGGATGCTGTAAATAGTTTAAAAATATATTTAAAACAAAAAAACGCTACATCAAAGTCTTCGTTTATATCTTAACTTATTTCTAGCGTTGGAAATAGTATATTAAAAACGAGTTTCATAAATCGCATATTGTAGCACGCGTTCAATTTTAAAATACGAGTCGCGTAGCGACGAGTATTTTAATGAACAAGTGCTACTATCGATTTATGAAACGAGTTTTTTTATACTATTTTTTCTATTTTGCGCCTTTTTATCTATTTAATATAAAATATTATAGTTTTCAATTTTAGTAACTTTTTTAGTAGTTGGCAACTCTAATGTCAGGTTTGTCAAATCATCAAATAACCTGTAAATCGCTTGGCAACTGCCACTTTAAAATCAATAAACTTCAGTGCTAACAACTTCGAAAAATAAAATTTACTACTCAGTAACGCACCGATAGCAGTGCGGTACTGGCTAGTAACGCACTGCTGTCAGTGTGTTACTAGCGACTAGTAACGCCTCAAAATAGAAAAAAATATTATTTCAATTAGTTTTTTAGAATGTTTCAAAACGCCGCTAAGCGAACATTTTTTGTAAAGAGCCCGTTTTACTGCTACCGTATGATTATTTGGTTTGACTTACCAAAACAAAAAAAGAAGAAATTGGTAGCCACAAGACTCTTCTATGTACCAAAAAAAGAAATTTTAAAAAAGCTTCAAAGGAAAATAAAAATATGACCAAAACCACAATTATCAAGCGAATTTCAAAATCAAGCGCTCAAATTTACCAACTATCCTCTTAAGTTGTTATTACCGATGTAGTGATGTATGGCAAAAATGGGTGTCCAAAATTTAAAAATGCTGAAACTCTAAAACTATAAATGATGGACCCCTAGTTCTTTATTCTATTGACTATGAAATTTGGTCTTCTTTCTAACCCTGAAGTTTTATCTACCGCGAACGGGAAATTTAGGGTAGTCGCCAGAAAAATTACTTTTGAATATGCGTAAGAATTGGTAAATGATAATGGTGAATGTCAATATGAGGTTTTAATGGATTATCCAGTACGATCACCTTACCTAATCTTACTAGATATTTTTCTGAGTTACTAAAATACCATGTTATATAAAATAAATGTAAATGTTAAATACTTTTTTAATATGTTTAATAATTATAGACATATGTATATTTACAAATAATATAATAATATCAACACTTTTAATCAAATTAATCCCGCGATTAAATTAAATAATTTACTAAGTACATTACTATTATTATTGCAAACATTTATAAACTTTGGTAATTAATTTAATAACATGCTCGCATTTTCATCTTAAGGGACTGAAACTTGCGGGCTTCGTATTTGATTCTCATTAGTGCTTAGTTATTAAAACTTTCCCGGTGAAATGTTCTGCGTGAAAACCTTCCACAGCAACGTTTAACGCGCGCAAAAACTCAACAAACTTGAATAACAAATAAAACAACTTTTTTACAGAGCAAACAAATTTAATTAACTTTTCAGTGGAATGATATTTATAAAATTTGTAACTTGTTCCGAGTTTATTTAAAACACAAAGAAGTATATATATTTCGTGTCTACTTCCTTGAGGCATCAAACTATACCGATGTCTCAACTAATATAATCAGATTATCCAATTTTGCCCGTGGGTCGCGTGCGTTCCTTGTCTCATCCTCCCAGCCAAGATCAATACCATATGAATCCGTTTCATCCACTTCATCCACTTCCAAATTGGACACTGCCTTATGTTTTCGTTTCTTGTACGCCACCAAAAACGCTTTTACTAAACGTAATGTCGAGCTTTGAACGCAATGAACGACGTAAAAACTTTTATTTTCGCGCGCTAGATGCCATCGCGTGCAATTTATTTTTTCCGGAAAACGTGCTTGGCTCTTCATATCGGCGACGATTAGAGGGGAAGAACGAACCGACCGAAAGGCGAGGCAATTTGCCACAATTTCCAAGCTAGTATTTATTAATTAACGGACCTAAGCTCTAATTTAGCTAAGGTCCCCTTAAGTACAATAACGCCTGCCTTGTTTATTAAATAAGCTGCTTCGTATAAATTAACACTTGTGGCGCTAGTTTCCTACGCTTATGTTGATAACACCTTTTAAAATACACACTATGTTTAAATTATGTTATCATATTCATTATATCTAGTTACAGAGCATAAAATATGTTAGCTCTAAATAAGCCCGCTTATCTCATTGCCTTTAAAAAATTAAATAGTTTTATCCTACATTTTAATTTCCCAATTTTTAAAAAGAAAACGTAGACTACATAAAAATAATCTAGGACTGAAAATCCAGCATTTAAGTTAGCCACCAATGGTTAAAACGATAGAATTAAGAAGCACTTCACCACGATAATCCGATATTATTTAAGTATAATAGCGTCTTCCTAAACTGTTCTTAGGAAAATTAGGTTCTTATCTGGCGTTGCATTTTACTAATAAATATGAGATCAGACTAGAATGTCATCTGGCGGTACAACTTAAAAGAAGTTAATTGTACTTATGATTATATGTATGTATATCATTATACAGGGTATTCCAAAACTGGCGTAAGTTTTGGGCACCCTGTATTAAGAAAAGCTTATACAGGATCTAATTGTAAGAAAAAGTTGGTTATTTAACAAATTATTACTTAAAAATCCTCGTGGTTTCTGAAAACTAAGCCAGCTGTAACCAGCTTATCGCAGAACTAACATTAAAGCCATACGTTCAACTTCAAGTTCCTGCACAAATTAGGAAACGAGATTCGTAAAACTGCAATTTGAGTTTCTGCGGAATGCCATGCATTTTGGAAATTACTACAATATCCATTATCAGTGTGCACGAAGCTAAAATCAAAAAACTGCTTTATTCAAAATTTTACTCAAATTCAACGTAGAATTCTAAAGTTTAGAAGGTGTTTCATTAGAAAAAACTAGTTTTTCTTTTGCATTTTCCATTATAAAAAATATACAAACATACATAATTTGTATGAGGCAGAGTTCAAATATAAGAGGGCAAACAAAATAAATAATATATTGATTGCAAGATTGTGTTATTGCATAGAAAGTATTTGTACATTTTCTAAAAATTAAAAAAATATATTTGATGTAATGAGTTTCTTTTGCGAAATGCGGATATCAATACTTTGTTCATTTATTATTGAAGTCGCACGTTGCTAATCAATGAATTTGTTTTACAGAAAATTTTGTAAATACTTGTACAGCTGGGAAATAAATTTTCTGATTGAACAAAACTATTAATTTTCCCTGATGATGAGGTTTCCCCGAAACATGTAGCATAGAATAATCCTGCAATAAAGTTGGATACAAGGAAATTTTTCGTCTTCTTGTGTACTGAATATTTAAACAAATCACCCAGCACCATCACTTTACTTTGTTCATAGATGCATAAATAGCGAAAATGAATTTTGACATGTTAGGTTGTCTAAAATGCTTAAAGCAAGGCGGTTTTCGTTGCTTCGTTTTGTGTTGCATCACAAATATAAGACCAAAATTTAATCTATAGTGTTGGAGCTACCTACTTTCCAGAACGGTAACTAAAATTCCTTGCGGCGTAACCTTAAAACTTTTTTCGCGCAAGTGAATTTAATTTACATTTCGATCCATAAAAAAGTGTTCCATTTAAGAGGAGTCACCCTAAAGAAATTTAATATAAACAATAATTTAATACACAAAAATGTAGAGGCATAACTATGCTAGAGGTGTTTCGTTTAAAAATTAAAAAAAATGTATAAATAAATAATTTTCTTTTTCGTTCGTATTAAATAAAATAACATTCTAATATTTTTCTATATCTATATCTATATGAATAAACTACAATAATTATTTGATGACGATGATGATAAGAACAATTATAATAACATGAATAATAAAGCTTCACGCTTGTGTTGCATATTGCATGTAAAGAAATAGTATTATAAAAATCATGTCAGTAAGTCATTAAAATTCATTATTTCGCAGCATACATAATGTACACTCAAATCCATGGTATATAGGTATGTTGGAGGATTACGCGTAACGCGATTAAAACCGGTCACTATAAAATTAATGAAGTATTACTACCACCATTCATTATTTTAAAAAGAATTGTTACGACCTTCTGTTAGATATCTTTCTAAAATCTTTAATTGACTCATTAATTCTTCTATATTATGATGATCTTTCCAAATTCTTCTTTTTGAAAGCAATAAAAGGTAAACATTTTATAATATGGATTCTATACAGTAAGAATACATTCCAAGATGGATCTTACCAAAACAAAAGCTAGAGAAATTTTAGGCAAAAGGAGAAAAAAAGTATAGGTTTATCTTTTTTAGTTTTGGAGACTTTTGTCAAAAATCAGTAAATCCTAAATATCAATAGAAAGCTAAAATCATCCTCTTTCAATTGGTAGCAGAAATATAAAAATCGTTAATAAAATTTTTAAAAAACAGCAAAGAAAAATAAATCAAAAAATAGTATATTGTTTTATTAGGAGTAAAAGAAGTACTTTTTGTGGCGAGCAAGTAGGTTTGCGAGCCACAAAAAGTTCTTTTACTCGGAATAAAACATGCTATATTTTCTTCGAAATTTTTTAAAATAGTACCTAATATAATAAATAATTTTAAAATTTGACATTTAATTTACATACAACACACAATACAATGTTAGTGTATATAGGGTTGCCTAAAATTCATTTCTACTTTTATTCCTTGTCAGTGCAAAGTAGTAATTTCTACTCCTGGGCAGTACAAAGTGACCATAGAATCAACGAACATAAAAAGTAACATTTTAAAGCCTGTCACAGAAGACTGTACTTAATGAAGTTTAAAGAAAAACACAATTTTTTCAGTTTTTGAAATGTTCTTCAAAGTAAGAGGAATTAAAATTGTGTTTTATTAATTTTCTGAAACTTTTTTATAATTTCAATAAACCAGGGAAATTTTTGTAAACGAAGCTATTTTCCAATACTTACTAAAGCTTTCAAAGGATTCATCTGAGACGTAACCGTGAATCCTGTCAAGTAAGCTCTGAGTGACACCTGATGGAATTCTGTGCAAACTTGTAGGCCCTTCCAGGAAACATCTGCAAGGTTACTATGGACTCGTAGATTACCAAGAATATAACGTACCTTGTAGATTCTTGTAAGAACTTTCAGTTTTGCACAGAATTTTTCCATTATTGAGTAACTTCACAAGGGTTTAGTAATTGACGGAACGGAGTTTTAAAAATTTTCCTCGTTTGCTGATATCATTAGGAAATTTCAAAAAAATTAAAAAACATAACCTTAATGAGCTTTATATTGCAAAAAACTATTGATTTCATTACGATTTTTGTTCAACATTTTATTTATTACCAACTGAAAGAGGATAATTTCTATTATTATTTTCTTTCGGAGTACACTGGTTAGATTATTATTGTATTGATTTTTGATAAAATTGGGTGACCTAAAATTTAAAACGATGTAGCTTCGAAACTAAAACACACTGTTTTTTGTTCACTAAATTTGTTCTAGTTTTAATCCTGATGATTGGTAAGCCACAAACGGAACACTGCATATTAGTACAGAACAAAAAATTTCTCAAAGCTATGAAGCTAGTAAAACTGAGATTGATTGGTCAGCCATATCGCCAGATTTTACTTACACACTTAGATTTTTTTTTCTATGGGGACACCTAAAATCTAAAGTCTATGCAACTATACCCGCCAATTTAGAGGAAGCAGAAGAATGAGTGGTTTATTTTATCCCAAAACTTCTAAACGCAACAAGTTATCAAAAAGGTTAAAGAGAGCAAAAAGTTAAAAAAAAACGTGTAAAAAAGTGAATACCTAATATTTTTCATTACTATGATGTTGCATAAAAAAGTTAAAGAGGGTTCAAAGGGTTAATTCACCCGAAAAACTTTTTTTTTTGAAAATTTGCTAATTCATCTCAAGGCGGCTGCCAATAGTAAGGTATGTGCAAAATTTTACCAATTATTATTAAAAATGTAGATTTTATGGTAAAAAATTGAAAAAAATTAGTAAACTTCAAACTTTAGCGAAAAAATTAATCCTAATTTTTTGTCTTAAAATTGTTCCAAAAACCCATTCCTAGATTATTCGACACTTGTTCAGAAGCATCCCGTATACTTTTAAGGCAAGTAGTTTTTTCAGTTAAAACTCTTTGCTCATTGTTGTATCTGAGTGGTCGACCAGTTCGGGTATAACTACTGTAATTAGTTTTATAAAGTGCCCTTAAAAACTACAAGAAAAAATACTGCTAAATCTAAAATTAATTAATGAAATATCTCGGACCGCGCGCAATATTACCTAAATTTAGATATTGCTTTAATACCGTGGCTTTTCCAGTCAGTAGTTATGGCTACTTAATTTAATAATCTCTTGGAAAACGGTATACAATCTAGCTTTAGTTGGGTTGTATTTTAATATTATCATATTTAAATACTGAAGATATAAATACAGCCTTTGCCAAATTTATTAGGGATTCCTTAAATATTAAGATATATTAACGATTTAATTTGAGAATAGATAAATCCTACAAGACTTGAGTCAATCGTCAATCTTTTGTATCTGCGCACTGCGAAAAGTAGAATTTGTGTCTGATTAAAATCTATAGGAATCGTTATTATTTAATGATTTTTCTTCCGAAAATACCAAAAAAGTAACCTTAGTGAATATCAACAAATTCAGTTTTTACAAAATCTTGGGAAAACTCCAATTATAGAAAATCGTAAGAAAACTTCTTTTGAGCTTGCTGCTGGTTTATCAGAAGACTTTAGAAGGCCGACCAGCGCTGGAATGACAAGACAACGACTTCTAGAAACAGACCTGAAAAAAAATGGATGGATCAAACGTGGTTTGGTCGGACGAGTCTAAGTATGTAGCAAACCTCCTTTAGTTTTATATAAACAAATTAAACTATTTTAGAGACCATATTAGAAAGAAAATTTTTTTTACGTCTAAAGGTGTTAAGCTCCTGGTGTTGCCCAGCGTGAGATGATCTGACTGTGTAGTATCCACAGTGAAATAAGGGGGAGGCAGAATTCATTGTTCATTTGCTAGGGTCGCATGAACAGCTAAAAGTACCTATTCAAAATAATGCTCTTCCACAATCA
This sequence comes from Stenus bimaculatus, assembly GCA_963971135.1. Taxonomy (NCBI): domain Eukaryota; kingdom Metazoa; phylum Arthropoda; class Insecta; order Coleoptera; family Staphylinidae; genus Stenus; species Stenus bimaculatus. The sequence goes on from OZ020182.1 coordinate 42,513,780, forward strand.
TCCACAATTATGGGCTCATTTAAAGAAAACAGTTGTACTAAATTGCCCTGCTCAGTCACCAGATCTCAATTCAATTGAGCACCTTTAGAACAGACATAAGATTCGTGACTATAGTATAACTTCAAAAGCAGCTCTAAAAAATGCTTTATAAGAGTGGGAAATAATATATACTGAAGATTGGAAAAGGATAGTAGACAGTACGCTTCAAAGAATACAGGCCATATTAAAATTAAAGAGGAAGACAAACAAAATCTCACTCTTTTTTACAAATATTATTTTATGTCGTGTAGAGTTTTGTAGAATACCAAGGTTGTATGCTGCAATCATAGAATTTTTTAATACTTAAAATTGGATTTCAAATAAAAACAAAGAAATGTCATCATATAACTAGGTATAAATTGGAAATGATAAAGGTAACTTTCTATTATTACTTTCATCTTAAGTTAACAAAGTTATATTATTTCCGACATATAACAGTGTGAGGCGTAAATCCGCTGTTGAGAATTCAATGGTGCAATTATCGATTTCCAACGTCGTTTCCGTAATTCCAGATCGGTTAGATTAGGTGGGCGGCGTGTCTAATTGCAAACCACCCCCGCCTATCCCCAACTTCCCTGAAATTGTCACGGAACCAGCCGAATATTCAATTTAAAAAATCCATTCAAATACGAGAATATTAAATTAATAAAGTAATCCTCTCTCACCCATTATTACCATCCAATACCGGCGTAATTGAAACATATAATAGTGCAATTTAAACGCTCAATATCGAATGAAATTCATTTTTAATAGCTTTAATAATGTGTAGCCTACACAAAAATAGCATTTGTTTAAAATATAGTTGTTTTTCTGGTCGTTCTTTTACTACAGTCAAATAAATTGATCATTATGGGCCATTTATATGCAAATTCATCTCATTTCGATTTTCGTGGAAAAACAATTTTCGTAGATTCCCTGTTTACTGCGACGGAAGGCCGGCATTACGGGTAAATTGGAGTTAATTAACGCGAGTTTCGCGTACTCTTGCTGATTCCGGAATCGTGTGCGCTGCTGCGCTAATTGAAAACAAGAGAAAATTTATATGTCAAGCGGGGAAGTTACGTGTCTATCCTATATCGCTATTAATTTTACCGTAATTGCTTTATGATCGTCAAAATTCACAATTTCGTTCTCTTCATTAACACACATAAATTTCAAACTATAATTTACAACTATTATATTATGTAGAATATTTGGGATGTTTATCTACCGAACAAAAGATTTTTGAATTAATCAAAGAAATTACGTCGTTTTAACAGAAACAGAATATCTTTCCAAAATTGAACAAATTCTAGGTGATGAATATTATTAATTTCTAAAATCATTTTAACTTTAGTATGTCAACTCATTAATCAATAACAATCCTATCCCACCTAGGATTTGTGGATTACCAAAGATCCATGAAGCCAACCGACCTTTAACCTATTGACTCTTGCATAGGTTTAATTACTCTTCAAAAAACTTTGTGCAAAAATACTAAATCAACTTATTCCAACTTGCAAATTTAATACTCAAAATAGCTGCAGTCTAAAGAAAAGATAACCATCTTACTACTACTATCAGATAAAGTACTAATGGTTTGATTAGATGTCAAGTCTTTATTTACAAATATCAGCAAGGAGGACTCAAAAAAATCTATAAATCAAAGATGGGATGAGATTAAGAAAATCACCAACATTGATAAAGAACTTTTCATTGAAAAAATGTTTCTGAAATTTCCCTTTTACAAGAAGTAATTTGGTTGTCCAATAGGTGATCCAATCAGCTCGATTCATTCTAATTTAGTCATGGATGATTTAATTAATACAACTTTGAATAAATTGAGCTTGGATATTTTAATTTATTGTCTTAACGTTGACGTTTTACTCTTTTACCAAATGATTATTAGTTAAATCATACTTTACTTTTTTATTTTTAACTTAGTTAATCAACGCCTTCATTCCTTATGAAAGTTGAACCCAACAATCAGTTACCTTTCCTAGAGGTTTTGTTAGTTACAGAAAACAATTTTCAATAATTGATTACTTTAAATATGTATCAAAAATCAACAGACAGTGATCGAATGCTCAGTTAACAAAAGTGTGCCAAAAATGGATAGACTGACCAATATATAAAATCAAGACTTTGCAACCATTCATATGAGGGGGACCAAATTTTTGACTTCGGGAATATTGGGGTCGTTAACATCCAAAAAGCCAATCGCAAGAGGCGGGGGGGGGGGGTGCCTAAGGTCTTAAATTTTGAAATGTTTTGATATCTCACTTATAACTCGAAAACTATTGATCCTATAGAAAAAAGTATTCCTAATGTTTTGAAATCGCTCATTTCCGGAAAACATGTTAGTTTACTCACTCCACATCATCAGAAGAAAAAAATGAATCCTCCAATGTGATCAAGTTCTTCTTCCTCCTCATCCCCATTTATGAGGAGCCCATTGTGGCAGTTGTCCTGGCAGTTAAGGCATGCTGCTGAGCAATTCAAAAATGCCTTCTAAGTCGCAACTTTTTTGATACCGACTATTTACAGTTTCGAAAATTTCGTACCTACACCTCATACATCTGAGGGCAGTTCCGTAGGAGTGGTAATTAGAGGGAATGTTAAGATATCAGACTTCATCGAGGCAACTGATTAAATGAAGGATCCTTTGTCGGGTTTCACGAGGAATATCTCATGATGGGGAGAAGTTTTCGCCAACAACTTGATTAGAAGACTCTAGTTTTTGGCGTTCTCCTGTTTGACTGAAATTTCAGTTTCCATGGTAAACTATATATCCATGCATTCTTCAGTTGATATTTATGATTCTGTTCTGCTACGTACGCATCTATCATAGTTAGATGATATTTTGTTACCCTCTTTTTGCCAAACCGCCTTCTGAATAAGAAATCCCCTATCAACAACTATGTCAAGGTTACGGAATTGTTGAATTTTTATTGAGGTTTATTTTATAATGAAACATTACAATAACTTACAACAATAAAATAGATCAAATAGATAAAAAATGCCAAATGAATGCAGTATAATATAGGTACTGATTTGAAGCAATAAACGTATTACAGCAAAAATAATGAAATCAAGAAACCATGTTAAGAGCACAATTTGACGAAAAATGTAATCCGAAACAGGTAATTTTGTTAGAATTCAAAAAGTTAAGATTATTTTTGTACAGACTACACCCCTCTTTGAGTATTTGTTGACTGGATTATCTGTCTACACCAAAATGCAGAAAAACGAATATCAAGAGGTCGAAAGTATCAAAAGACCTATATAGGTAAATTGCCGAATTGGATAAAAGGTCGACAAAAGACTGAATTAAATAATGCCGATCGATAAAAGGCTCAAGTGTGCAGAAGGGCGATGGATAAATGGTCGAATTGGACAAGAGGCGGACCTGGACCAAAGGCCTAACGAGAAGGCAGAATTGGACAAAAGACTGATGCACATAAAAGGTCCATAGAAAAAAAGACGAACAATAAATGACCGAATTGGACAAGCTGCGGACTCTAACATCTAACATGTATTAAATTAAAATTCAAGCGATTCCTTATATCCAACTTAATTTAACAGGAAGCTACATGTTTTGAGTCATTGAACCTATCATCAGGCGTACTAAAATTAAGAAAACTTACACTTACTAAAAGGATGGTACAATATAAATTTGCAAAGATATTTAAGATATTCAAAATTATAAAACTGATCAGCAATACTTAAAGCTTTAAAAAAGTCAGAACATTTTCAAAAAAAATTCTTCAAAAAGTCCATGAAAATGTTCAAAAAGTATAAAAAAAAATTCCCAATAAACTTTTCAAATAACTAAATTACTAACTTTAATGAGCAAAAACCCATGTTAGAAATGGCTTATATCTGATAAGAACAAATCGTTAACTATCACAAACTGCTCTAAAACCTTTAACATGAAAAGTATCAAAACAATAAAACGTCATTATAGATTCACAAAATTATCACAAAATGAAAATCCAAATAATAGTACACATATTAAGAAATTACTTACAATAACAAACAAATCAAGTTTCAAGCTATCAGCTTTATCTACATCCAGCTTAAAAGAAAGATGTAGTATTCAATCTTCGAGCTATTAGCCCCTTCTATTTGGGTATACGACTGTTTTCTTGATTGATCGGTTTCCGCGTCTGTGAAGCTGGATAAAGAATTTTCCAAAGAACTGTCCTACACGTTAAGAAATGCAAGATTTTTTTGAAAATGTTTTGAATTTTTAAACCTTTATAAGCATTAAATATATTAAATACCTTTGCAAATTTATATTGTAACATCCGTTACCCGTTAGTATGTTTAAGTTTTCCTAATAATGTTAATTTTAGTGCACCTGATAATGTTCAATGACCCGAAACTTGTAGCTTTTACTATTAAAGTTGGATAAGGAATCACTTGAATTTTACTACTACTATTTAACCAACACCATTATGTCTTCCAAATCTAACAAGGATAAAACTAACAAAACAGCGCATCATTTCGATAGTCACCATAATTTTAATTTTTAAAACTCCAAAATTCTGGATTATGAAACAAATTATCATAAAAGATTAAACAGTGAATTGATGAAAATAATGAGGTTTCAGAACCCTGCGGTTAATAAAAAACAGATACAGATGATCTCAGTAAGATTTATTCGTTTTTAATTTCAAAATTGCGGTGTTAAACAATTATGACCACAACTTCACTTCAGTGCTGCGGATGCAAGGTTTAAGAAAAAAATTCTGGTACCTTATTTGTTGGAACTAAGAAGGTTTTCTCTTTAAATCCTTGTTAATGCAGGAATGTGATTTTGGCAAACTTTTATAAATTTCCTTCTATTTATAAACCTGTCGTAAAGTCAATAGACTATTTTTATGGATTTCTCAAAATGTCCATGTTTTAATATTCAGGTTATGCTTAAGCCCTTTAAGAACTTTCACGCGTTGATCACACAATTCTTGTAATTAGTTAATAATCTTATGTTATATTTTTGCTAAAAATCTGTAGATACAATAACAATACCGATTGACTTTGAAAATTCAGTTTTCTATCAAAATAACTTCTCCAAAATACCAACATCGAACGTAATCTTCTACTTATTTCATAAATTATTTATTTCAAGTTTTATATTTCCTAAAGGAATACGATTAAAATAAAAAAGTAACAAGTGTTTTTATGGAGGTTATAAGAATTTTAATTTGGGCGTACCCTTAACAGTAAAAAAACTTCTTGCGACCTCATCCTTAAATATTGATTTAATTCAAGAGGGCCGAGATGTGACAGTTGTGCCCGCAATTTCGAATAAAGGGGGCAGCGGCGACAGCTGAATGACTTAATTGGAACGCAAAATTTTCTTTTCCCTTCCTTCCTGCACCTACAATCCCAGAAAATTATTATTTAATAAGTGAATGATTAAAAATACTGTTCAAATGGCAATACCAATTAATTTCTTGCATAATTTAAATTAATAGGAATACCTGATTTTATTGGAAAGTTTATTGGCGATTCATGTTAAGCAATGTCCCTCTTGCCGCTGAGCGTGGAACTAATGAAATGACATCATAAGTGGGTTAATTGCTATATGACTGTCAGTTGTTCAGGAAATTACAGGCAATTTGCCTTATATTTTTAAATTAATTTTAATCACCAATTGATCAAATGTTGTGAGATTAAAATTTGTAGTAGCAGGTAATTCAGGAGGATACACTATTTCGTGTCGGTTTAAATATGGTGAATGCGCCGGGTATAAAGGGTTTTCAGGGAAAGCTTTGTGAAGTGTGGGTGATTTTTGAAGAGGAACGCGTTCTTATTATAAAATATTTACCCGCGGTCAAAGATGCACGCTGATCTTGCCGGCAACCCGGTTTTATCGACCAGAATCAGAGTAGAGCTTTCACGACGCCCGTGAGGCTTTTTATGTGAATTTGCAGCTTATGCTTCGACTTAACGGCGCGTGCCACTTTTAACGTGCACTATAAACTTCTTGTTTGGCGGACAAGGACGAAGCTTAAGCACGCGGCCTTTTTCACCCCCGAATTACTTTGACGGTAATAACGAGATTCGCTCTACATCCTCAATGGATGCATTTACCCTTTTAATGAACGATTAAAAGTTGTGCAACTTTGAATCAAATTACAAACTAAATTTAATTTTAACATTTAATGTCTACAATTTCAGTAAAGTTTTAACCTAGGTCGTGATTTCAGAACCCTGAACAAACATAACAAATCAATTTGGAAACAAAATTAGGTTGTCTTTTACATTTGTACTTAAGAGAGTCGTCGCTAAAGCTCATCACACGATTTCAGTCTTCATTTAATAAACTGGTTTACGTTATCAAAATTTTCCTTGTAGCGCGTTTTTTAATTTATTCTTATTTAACATAAGAAAAGTTGCAGTTTTTTCTTCATTAACATCCATCCTGGTACTTGAAGTAAACCTTTTATTAGGTTTGAGTTTCATGTCTAGATTAATGGAGGAGAGACGCTTACATTTTGAAAACTATAGTTCACGGTACTAAAAACTAGTTACAATATTTACATTTATTTACATCATACAAATTTATAGACGAAACTCGGGCCACCCCTGTCATTTCTGTAATTATGAAAATAAAGAAGTTGTCTGTAATTGTCTGTTAAATTATTTTAAAATCTAACGCTTCGCTTTCGGTTTGTTCGAAAATCTTTTCCCAATTAAAAAGTCTAATTTTTGTGCAAAACTTTTGGAAGAATTCTAAACCAAAAGAAGGAGTCTCAAAAATATATTATAATAATTGTTGAGTAAAGGACAAAACTTATATTTTAGTAAATAGCAATATTTCTAAAGAGTGCTTGCTTTTAGATGGATTTCGGTTAAGAGATACGAATTTGGTTAAAAAAGATGCTTCTTTTTGCGTATTAATAATCTAAAATATGATATATGCCATTTTTATTTAACAATTTTCCACTAAAAAGATAGATGGAAGGAATTTTCCTTTCATTTGATTTTTTCAATCTTAGATCAACATCACCGATTGCAAACTTTTTTTTGCAATTTAGATAGTTTGTAGTTAGGATACAAAAAATATTTATCTGTATTTTCTCTATCTTTTCGGGTATAGAAGAATTTACTAAGATTCCCAGATAATCTCAGAACAGAAAATCTTCAGGCTTAAAAAGAAAATTTGAAGGAACAGCTTGACTAGGCAGAAGTTATTAAAGATTTTGCAACTGAGAAGGGAAGTGTTCATAAATTGGTACTTTGGTAAAAACCATTAGATCCAACAGTCTAGGTATCCAAAAATTTTCTCGACAGATATTTGATTTATGCATCTTTGCTCGAGAAGATATTTGCTCGACAGGATATCTTTCACGGTATTATATTTGATAATTGGTTAATGTCAGTTTTTAAGCACCGATGACTGATGATCGGAAGAAGAAAACCTTCTGGTATATTTTCTTTGATGCTGAATCGGTGAGTATTTTTTAACGGTGGTTTACCGAAGAAAATTTTCTGGTATATTTTATTTGATGGCGGCAAAAAAATCCTAAGGGACAAATATATTGTCGAGCAAATTGTCCCGTCAAGCAATTGTTCTGTCGAGCAAATGTCCATCGATCAAAAGGTTGTTGAGCAAATGACCTAGAACCATCATTCTAATGTACTCATTTAGCTTCATCCTGAGATCTTTTACTAAAAAAACTACGAGATGAATACAGGGTGTCCCACTTTTTTTCCAGCAAAATTTTTTTTTGATAGTAAATGTCAGTTACAGCAATTTTAAAACTGGTAAATTTTTATGATTTTTGTGAAACACATTGTATAATTTTCTTTCTTATTATCAATTTTTTGATTAAATCAATTGTGACTTACATTTTGTCTTTGCAAATATGTTTCTTTGAACATTATTGGCTACTTTTAATCTAAGTGAATCATAAAAAATTTGATTGTCTAAAGATAAAGAATAATTTAAATAAAAAAACTTCCAAATAAACTGAAATTTATGCAGTGTGTCCCAATAAAATCATTAAAATAGCCCATATTATAGTAATATATAAATATGTTATACCAAAAATATATGTAAAAGAAGTTTCTGGCTGATGGGATTGAAGTAAAGAAGATTTTTTAAAAATCTATTTATTAATCCAACGTTGCGATTAATAAACAGATTTTTAAAAAACCTTCTTTACTTCAATCCCATCAGCCAGAAACTTCTTTTACAAAATCATTAAAATTTTGAAACTTTAAAACTTTTTAAAAAGTCGAAAAATTAGTTCATAGGAAATTTTTTGTTGAGAATGACATTTACTTCCTAAAAAAATATGCTGGAAAAAATGTGGGATACCCTGTATTTAGTATGCATAAAGGCAGGCTGGACTAGTTTTGAAGTTACCAAAATTACCGAAAATAAACACTTCCTGCAATTTATATTTTTTATAAATACATTTCGTTCACCTTTATGTCGGTAACCACTTTTTGGTATTTCAAGTTTAAGGAAACTTTAAAAAGAAGAGCTTAGCAGTTAAAGTGAAGATGTCTATATATAGATTAATACTGTTAACGTCCGTAAGGATATAAGGAAGGGTTAAATAATCGGCTTATCTTTTGGTACTATAAAGATAGTCCGATAAGCCGATTATTTAACCCTTCCTTCTATATATAGAATTTACCTCAGATCAGATGCTAAAAAATATTCTGCATCGCTAAAAACCTGGAAAGGTACTACCTTTCAGCATTGCTTGTTCTGAGTTAGCTTCGTTTGTAACTTTCTAGTTTTATATCTCTGATTTCTTTATGATTTATATTTGGTTCATTTTATTAAATTATTCGATGTTTTCTTGCCTTTCGTCCATTTTTTTGCTTTTCTATGCATTTTTCCTTCAATTTCCAGCATCTGCTCTATGATGTAAGTATTTCTCCAATTTACTCTTCTGCCTCTCTTCCTTGGAGTTCCCATTTTTTGCATTTATTTATTCTCAGTTGCCTAAGGAAATCTGACAGGTGGTTAAAGACAAATGTACCAGTTCATTAAGGAGTGCGTCCAATTTACACTGTGTTCAGAACTTTAAAGACTTTTCTGTGGTGTCTATAAGAATAGTCATCACGGAGAAGACGGCAGTAGTTACTACTGAGAGGAGAAACTAGTACTTCTATAACCTCGTATTAAGAAAGTTACTATATCCAATAAGTTAAAGAATTTTGGGATTATTCCACTAAAAGTTTATCTGAGGCGAGTTTTATTTTCCAGGTCTTCGCGGTAGCAAGTCTTCGTGTTTTCATTGTTCTCTTTACCAAACGATTAAATAAAACAATAAAAAGGATTAAAGAGATTATCCAAGAGATCCCTTCTAGAAGTCGGACTTGGTATACTGACGGATCAAATACTAACAATCAGACTGCGTCGGGTAAATTCGGACAGACACCTACCTCATAGTAGTCTCAGAACGAAGATTTGCGCGATTATCAAATGTGCATGGGATTGAATACTGGAAAATCATTTCATAACATAATCAACTAAAAATCTAGCTGTGGAAAATTTGATCATGTGCTATGCAAAAAGAAATTAGAAACCACAATAACTATTTTAGGCAAAAGCGATGCTCTTTGGAGAAAAAGAAAGATTTTTTTGAGAAATCAATCACAGAACCAAAAGACGTATCTCCTCACCATGTAAAGAAACTGTACACTTCATCGCAGTCTACAGTGTGCTGTGATTCTTTTGTGTCCTACTTTCGATTGGAAGAAACTGTACCTTTAACATAAGATAAATACTGCGGTGTCTTTGAAGTTTTTTAGCAGAAAAGGAAGTGACAACATCTCTTAGAAATTAATAAATTAACAGATAGTCAAAGATTATCCTTACAGTTTATAAGAAAGTTATACAGCACGGTTAATACCAAATTTGTTATGTTATATACTGTGGACCTAGTTTAAGTAATTTACAATGAAATAAATATAACTGTTTGGAAATGAATAAAGTATTTAGTGTCAATTTGATTTGCCGAACTATTCCAATAAATGTCCTCTAAAAAACAACAAATTGGACTGGTGATCATATTAAATTGAATATTTATTGATAAAAATCAAAGCAATTTCATAAAAACACAATTAAATTTTAACACGTGAAACGTTAATTTTTATAAAATAAAAAGAATAATTAGTTTATTAATTGCGCGATTTCGGTTGTAGCTAAACAAGTTTGAATATTTCGTATAAATTGTGCTGTAGTAATTTATTTAGTTAGTATTATATTATGTGCAATGTGAAATGTCAGACTAGTCAATAATTTACTTTAATTTGTTTCCACTATGTGCATTTGATGTACGTATCTAATTATACTAGTACTAGTCGATTAATTGCAAGACCAAACGCGCGTTATCAAATGTATTACAAGTATTTAATTCTAAATATAAAACGGTAAATTAGGATTCCATTAAAAATGCACCCTTCATCAGCAGCGTAGCGCAAAAATCGTTGATAATTCAAGTATAAAATTTGACGCGCCTTGACTGACGTATGCTAAATATTTAGGGGTAAATTCGTAAAGGTAATTTGATGAGCGAATTGTTCATGTTTTACCGATGCCATAACCAGCGATTGCGGTAAGCGACTCTCCTAATTATGATTAGGAAAAGCGGTTGAGATTATGTCTCATCCTGGAAAACGCATTAAGTACGGTCCACGTCGGGGATTAAGCGATGATGTAAACTCCCAAACAGTCCAAACTTGTCCGATGGACTGGATTAAACAGCTAAAGCAGTGTGCATGCATGCACACTATGCCATATCCTCGTAATTGGGTCATGCATTGTTTCGCATTAAACGACGCGTATATTCGATGCAAGCGCGATTTATTTCCAACAAATAGAAGAGTCGCAAAATGGAAAACGATTTTCTTAAATGAAAATTGTGTTTGTATATATTTTGATTGTTAAATCGTTTTGGTTTACCCTGAGAGAGCAGGCAATTGTGGTTATGTTATGTAATCACTCTAATGCATATAAATTAACGTAAGATGAAATTGCCTCAGATGTAACAAACGCGGACGGTAGACCCTAATCAAAAGCCCGGACTTGTGTGCGCTACAAATGTTTCGATGGTAATATTTAATGCATTGTGGAAATTCAAATTAGTACAGGGGCGTATACGAGAGGCCTCAAATATGTACATGTCAGAATTAGCCGGCGGGGTTATCACGAAACTCAACCGATTGTTTTGACATGCATCTATATTAAATATTAATTACTGTACTCTTATCACTAAAATCATAACGATCACTTACACAAACCAGGGTATTCAAAGCAGACCAAACAATAATAACATGTTTCAAATAAATAAACAGTTTAGGTTCAGATACCCACAATACCTCTTATTACTCCAAAAAATTTAATTTGTTTTATCTTAAGAAATCTACTATTATTATTAGTTATACTGGGTTCCAAATAACTGTTCTGATAAACTAAAAGGAGTTGTAATTCAAAATTACTTCCCCAACCTCCATACAACAGTAAATCCTGCAGGTAAAATTTCTTCAAACATTTTTAAAAACTCCAGGTGGAATTCTGTTATAGTAAGGGTTAAAACATGGTGCAGCACCGACTCAAGCAGCGATCCAAGCATCGACTATTAAATTCAAACACATTGTTTCTTATACGCATGAGCATGTTGCGACTCCCGACTCAAGCACCGACTTTTGAAACCATAAGAAACAATGGGTGATATGAATAAAAATGAGTATATACTTTATGCTCAAAATTTTGAAGTATATACTCCGAGTCGTAAGAATAAAAATCCAGAGCAGATGCTCAGTGTGAGCAAGTACTCTTATATACAATTTTGTATGAGTATTTACTCATATTTCATATGAATAAAGTAAGGTGTATACTTCAATGACATGAGTATCTACTCCATTTGATTTGAGTGTGCTGTATAGCAGACTCAGTTGAATTTTTAAATCGAGTGAAGGCGGAGTTCATGTTTAATTTGAGATCCGAAAAATATTATAAGCCCAGAAGAATTACTTGTGACCGTGACTACAAAGTTTTATATAGATTTTCCAAGGAAAATGTAGAGTCGATAGCAAACCATTTTTTGGGCGAGGAGTCAGAGGAGAGAAGAGGTGGCGCGTTATCTAATCTGGATAAAATGAAAGTGTTTTTAAGATATGTGGGAGATCCCGGGTTTCAAGCAGGATTAGGTGAAGATGTTGGGATTCATCGAATTTCTGTCTCCAAAATTTTAAGAACGGTTATAACTAAAATTCTTCAAAAAAGCGGTCATTTCCACAAAATGCTGAAGATATAATGCGAGCCAAAGAAAATTGGCACAGACGTTATAATTCTCCTAGCTGTTTGGGTGTTATCGATTGTACTCATATCAGAATAAAAAAACCATCGATTCATGGTGATGAATATATAAATCGAAAAGCGTATCCTAGCATTAATGTACAAGCTACTTGTAATTCGGATGAGTGGTTTACAAGCGTGGACGCTTCATGGCCAGGGTCTGTTCATGATTCTAGAATTTGGTCAAACTCAGAGATTTTTAAGGTAGCGAGAGATAATTTTGGTAACAACCAAGCACTACTTTTAGGAGATGGAGGATATAGGATAGCGCCTTGGCTAATGGTAACATTCAAAGTAAATAAGAGCATCTACTCAATTTAAAGGAGCATATACTTTTTCAAGCTTACTCACTTTTATTCATACGAAATGGATTATAAACTCGCACTTTATGCTCATGCTCAGGAGTAGATACTTCCGAGTATAAACTCATTTTTATTCATATCACCCACTGTGTTTGTTTTTACTGCTTGGATCGCTGCTTGAGTCGATGATGCACAATGTTTTAATCCTAAGAGCTAGCAGACGGTCCGAGTAACATGGTTAGTACAAAGCTACAAATTTGCAAATTATAGCCATCGAGTCATCAACAATTCTTTACTATAGAAAATGGCCCAGATTTTAATTTACCACAAGTATCCAAAATATTTTAAGAGATAAATAAGTAAAACAAAAAGTGTTTTAAATTCAATAAAATATGCCATCTTCAACTTCTTAAATAGGATCTAATTTATATTCTAAAAACAGTGGATTGTAAAACTTTGTATTTTTTTCTTTAGAGAAAAGTTAAAAAATGTAAAAAAAAGTAGAATACAAAATTGGGTATTTATTTCATTCAGTACAAATTACTCGACAAATTATTATCATAATACAGCCAGCTTTGTTCCTAATAAAAATAAATAGCTAATAATAAATTTAAAAGTGTATAGTTGGCTATGATAGCTGGGCAAATTTGTTAGTGTAGAGTGAAGTTAAGATGTTTTTTGTTTAAAAGTAGTTGGACCAAAATCAAGTAACAAATACCAGTAAGTAACTGGTATTTGCAAAGAAATAAAAATTCAATATCAACCAGAAAACTAAAATCACCCTTTATTTACCCTTAACGAAAAGATTGATGTTATTTATGTACGATTATCTCGCGGTACTCGATCCGGATTGGACTGAATAGAGATTGACTCGACTTGCATTATTTTCGAAATAAACACGTCGGATTGAATTGGTGAATCCAATCCCACGTGTTTATTTGGGAAAACTGCGGATCAAGTTAATCGCTATTGAATCCAACCGCTAGCAATAATGACTATTGACTACGTTTATCTCGCATAACTCGATCCGGATTGGATTGAATAGCGATTGATTTACTCGGTCTGCTATTTTTCCGGAATATACACGTCGGATTGGATTCACTTTTAGGCTTGAATTCAATTATTCAGTCCTATAAAATCGTGGCATTGGACTTCATAATCGTGATAGAATAAAAATTTATCATATTGGCACAACAGACTTAAAAAAATTGTTATTCTTTCGAAAAATGGTTTTAGTCTTTGGGAATTTTAAGTTTTGCGTTTTGCTTGTTAGTTCATTAAAACTAACCTAACCACTTTAACAGAATTGAAAATAGACCACAAAATAACATTATTAGAAGGAAGGAAAAACCATAGACTAACAAAAATTAACGCAAAAACTATTATTAGTAATTTTATTTCTCTTTAGTTTGTAACTAGGATTATCCTCCAATTGAAAAAATCCAATCTAGTCCAAATGAGATAAACGCGTTGTTCACGTGATTGAACAATCCCGTATTCAGTCCAATAACAATCCAATCCCGCGCAGTAAACGTAGTCTATGGTACATGCAGAAAATCTGGCAGAGAAACAAGGTTTACCTTAAAAACCAACGCCTTTGTATAAAACTTTTTTTAGTTGAAGTCAAATTACGAACCGGTACATTTCCTAGTAAAAGCAATACTAATCACCTAATCTCTTTTAAAACCTAAGAATTAGTGTTCTTCTTCATCATCTTACTACAAGTTGCAGAAAAATTAGATGCAAGCAGAACTTCTGTACAAAGAATTTTAAAAGAACAAGATGCATTCGATCAAAATTTATTTAGTTCAAGGTTTACAACTAACAGATTATGAACGAAGATTAGAGTCTATCGCAAATACGGAATGTGTAATACAGGAGGATCATCACCTTGTAAATCAAATCTTTTGGGGATTTACGTCAAGTTTTTATAAAAATTTCAAAATTCATTATCCTTATTAGTCTCAGAAAAATCTACATTGAAATAGAGAATCTGGGAATAGTGTGCGGTTCATGCTGTTGTGTCTTGAAACAGAATAAAACTTAGAATTACCACAAAGTATCTACTCATAGACCACCCGACCGTAAAGCAACAGCTGAGGAAAATTTTATGGTGATCAAATACTATAATAAATCAGAAACCACAATAAATGTTTTAAGCACTTTGAGGGAATTTTAAAATGACAAAAATATTTTGAGAATTATGGAGAGTTTATGGAAGATATTTTTCTCGAAGAATTCAGAACCATGTGGTGGTAATAGGATGTAGCTTATACATGTAACTCCAGTATTGTCAAAGATTATTTAAAAAGAAAATTTTAAAATTCTTAGATTACTACTAAAAGATTTATTAAGTGGTTACTGGACCACACTTCTTTAGATATTTTCTGTGAGGTTATTTGAAAAAATGAGACTGTTTATGTAAGCCAACCAACAAGTTTTTAAGAATATAATCTTCTAATATGGTGAGAACTGCATACCCAAGAGATAGAAAATTTTTAAAAGTGTGTTTTCATAAGTGGATAACAGTTCGAACAAAACCTGTACATTTTTCACTCCTATAAATTTCGGCAGCAAAATTTATTGAATCCAAAAATTCTACTTTTTTAAATCTTAAATACGGAGTATATAGTGCCACCGCATTAAGAATAAAATTAAATTCGATATCATTTTTTTAAATTTAAATAAAGCAAATTATATGGCTTTATAATATTGCTATCTAATCTAATAAGATTAAGATTCAATTAGAATGATTATTTTTCGCCCTTATGAACTTAATATTGTTGAAATGTTTTCCCTAGTTAGGACATAAAAATAAAACACCCTGTGTTGCTTAAGATTGAATTTTATTTTAACCTAATTTTCACTAATACACCAACTCAAATGGTACTGTCCTCTTACTGGATTCCCATTATCAAGTGGATGGCTTGAATATTTTCGTGTTGATGTATCCTTTCTTCTGGATTTCAATAGCTACGGTGTATATGTATAGATCTCTATGTAAGTCGTTGTTTGTAATGTAACCTGGAGCATCAAAGATGTTTCTTAGTAGTTTATTTTGGAATCTATGTATTATATCCAGGTTAGTTTGTTTTGTTCAACCCTATAATTGGATGCCAAAAGTCCACATTACTTGCATATAAAGCAAAAGTTTGTTATACTACTCCTGCATCTCAGTCCTAATATTTTTCGTTTCTTTTTGACCCAAAAATTACCCCGTAGTTTGGCACTATATGATTATTTATCATAACCGGAACATTTTGGATTCGTTTGGTAAAATTTATATGAATCGATTTATCTTCGTTTAGGATGCCTCTCTATGTTTTTCGCCCAATCTTCAATTTGGGTTATGGCTAACTGTTACTACTGAGTTGTTTCTTCATTGGTGTCTCCAAATGAAAATGTGAAATTATCATTTTCTTGCTGTGGGAGGTCAGCTGTATACAGCGTACTACCACTTCATCGACAGTGCTTTTTCATCGACAACGGTTTTATCGACAACGGTTTCATCGACATCGACGCGACCGTTTCATCTACATGGCCAATTCATCGACACGAACGTTTCATCGACATTACCTTTTCATCGACAATCATTTCATAGACACTACCTTTTCTTTGATAAGGACGTTTCATCGACACTACCTTTTGATTGACAAAAACGTTTCATCGACATTATCATTTCATCGACAAACGTTTCATCGACACTACCTTTTCATCGACAAATCTTTTCTTCGACAAGGAAGTATCATCGATACAGATGTTTCATCGACATTTCCTTTTCATCGACAACCATTTCATAGACACTACCTTTTCTTTGACAAATCTTTTCTTCGATAAGGACGATTCATGGACACTACTTTTTCATCTACAAAAACGTTTTATCGACATTATCTTTTCATCGACAAACGTTTCATCGACACTACCTTTGACCATCGATAAACAATTTCAACGACATCGCATGTCGATTCATCGGGCACAGTCGATATAGCCGATGAGAAGCTTTGGCGATGAAACATATCTTTGTGGTAAAAAGGTAATGACGATAATACTGTTGTCGATGAAACGATATTGTCGAAGAATTGGTAATGTCGATAAACTTTAATGTCGATGAAAAGGTAGTGCCGATGAAACGGTTGTCGATGAAAAGGTAATATTGATGAAACCTCTGTGTCGATGAAAGAGTAGAGTCAATGAAACGTCATTGTCGAAGAAAAGGTTTGTCGATGAAAGGCAATGTCGATGAAACGTCCGTGTCGATGAATTGGCCATGTCGATGAAACGGACTGTTGATGAAATTTTATTCGATGAAAAGTCTATGTCGAAGAAAGTGTATTGTCGATGAAATGTTATACAATCAATGTATCCAATAGCTATAGGACTGGTCCTAGTATGCTACCTCGAGGTATCCCTGCCTTTATTTCCGTCAGTTCCGAGTAAGTGATCTCTTCCTGTTTAATTCTGAAGAATCTTTTTCATGACTAAAATTCCAATATTTTGTTCAGAATTATCTTGGTAGTATAGTTCTCAACTTATAATTGGGTCCTTCAGACCAGACCTTATCGAACGCCTTTGCTACATCTAAGAAGATCGCAGAGCAATTTTTTTATTTTCGATTATAATTGTTATTCATTGGACTTGATCGATCGTCGAATGTTTATTCCTAAACCGAATTGGTGATTGGGAAATAGGTTTTTATTTTCTATTATAAGTTAAACCTTTTAAGTGATAATTTCACTAAAAGTTGTGACCTAATTAGCAAAAGATATCACCTCATGAAGTGGTTTTCCAGGTTTTGGTATCATTATAACTTTCGCAATATTCCATATACATTAATTATTTATTAAAAATAGGGCGTTGCATTTAAGAAAAAAAGTTGATCGTGGCGTCTTAAGGATCGTAGAAGTCAACAATTTTTTAAGAATGAATTTAAAAGACAAATTTGATGCCAATTAAGCCATTTAAAGAAAACAAAATCCTTTCGTAAATTTTGCTTTTTAAGTAAACATGTCATATTACTAGATTTCCAAAAAATGTAACACCAATGAATTTTTAATTTCTGTGTTTCAGTTTCTAGATTTAATCTAGACTTTGGGTCATTTTAATAACGAACATTTTAAATACATTCGTCTAATGAGCAAATCATAATTAAATCTTTAGAAACCTCGTAGTAAAGAAAATTCGTTAAAACAGATAGCGAAAGTGAAATAAATTAACTTCCGCGACACGCTTAATTAAGGTGATCAAAAAGGGTATTTTCGCAGAGCACTTAGAATCTGGGATTCTTGAAATTAATGTAACATTAAACATTAACACAAAAACAAATTAAAGTTAATGAAAAAAATTTGAAGAAAGAACTTATTTGATAACCTGGAAGTAAAATATACAGAATGGCAAGGCTGAGATTCAAACTTCTCATATAAGTCAAATATATTCACATAAAAGACGTTTCAATTACTGCGTTTCCATGTGGTACTGAAATCGAATTGAAAACGCTATACTTACTTCTGATTGGAAGGTATATTTAGCAAACCAATCAGTGTCAAGCTTAGGGTTTTCAATGTGTTTTCAAAACCGAATGGAAACGTGGTAAATATTAGCTGAAGATGTTATCAACACCTGACATGCGCACTGCAGTATTGTTATAATAGGCGTGCTACCACTTCATCGACAACGGTTTCATCGCCATGACCTTTACATCGACACAAGCGTTTCATTTATATCGAAAACCAATTCATCGGCATTACCTTTTCATCGGCAAACCTTTTCTTCGAATAGGAGGTTTCATAGACACTACTTTTTCATCGACACAAACGTTTCATCAAGAACCATTTCGTTGACACTACCTTTTCATCGATAAATGTTTTCTTCGACGAGGACGATTCATCGACATTACTTTTTTAACCACACAGACGTTTCATCGATATTACCTTTTCTATGAAGAGGTAGAGTCAATGAAAAGGTAATGTCAATGAAACGCCTATGTCGATGAGAGAGTAGTTTCGATAAAACGTCCTTTTCGAAGAAAAGATTTGTCGATGAAAAGGTAGTGTCGACGAAATGGTTGTTATGAAATGGTAGGGTAGAAAATAACGTAATATCGATAAAATGACTGTGTCAATGAATTGGTCATGTCCATGAAACATCTGTGTCGATGAAACGGTCGTATCGATGAAACGGACTGTCGATGAATTTTCGTTCGATCAAAAGGCTATGGTGATGAAAGTGATGAAACGGTATACAACCGTTATAACCTGTTCTTACACCGCTGTCGATGAAGACAGCCCAAAAAACATACACTGACGTTCACAGTAATGCGCAATAGACAAGGCGGTCCAAGTTTGTGTTCCAACGAAACCAGCCAAGAACCAGTTACTGGTTGGACCGACATGCGCACTTCAATTGAGTATGTCTTGATATCGCTAGCTGAAACCTAGCCTTCCATTCTTAACATTTACTACATGTGAATAATCATCACATGTGTATAAAACCGTTCCAACAACGCTGTCTTGTGAGATAGATTTTGGACGATAAAAAGTAGTCGCAAGCGCTTATGCTCGATCTAAGCAGTTTTGTTACGATTTCGTGACGGTCAGAAAAGTCGTTGTCGGAAAAAAGCTATAAATCATGATAAACTGCGAAAAGGTGCACCAAAACCAAAAGTACAAATTATTTCTAAAAGTAAAGTCAAGAAGGGCTTCTTGAACTAAGATGATAAAAAAGCTTTAAGAAAATGATTTTCTTTTCCAATTAAAATTCCAAGAACTTTGACATTTCATAGAAAGTCTTGTACTGTACTGAAAAAGCTTCTCCTGACGTGGCATCCAATTTTCGGAATAACTTATTCATTGCAACAGCACTGTAAAATTAAACTTAGAAGGGTCGTTCAGTGTTGCTCCACAGGTTGTAATAAGTTATTTCTGTATTACTTGAACCTACAGTCATTTTCGTACCTCTTCATTCATTTCCAACGTATATCGGGTATTCTTTTTGATGCCTAGCCGAAAAAGTAGGTACTTTTTTATTATTATTTCTTTTTCATACATTTTGACATTTGGAAAAAATAGCATGTTTTATTCGGAGTAAAAGAACATTTTGTGGCTTGGATAAAGGAAACCTTACATTAACTTTTATTGCATACTTTTTAGTACCATTCTAACACAAAGCTGTATTAATGTAGGTAATTTCTTTGTCATACCATTTTAAAAAATAAATCAATTTTCTTTAGAAGTAAATAAATGACCTGGCTTGAGTATGTGTAGAAACACAGATGCAAATAGTTATTATTATTGCTGCTATTAATTTTTATATTTTAAAGTTGATATTTCTTTAAAGATATGAAATAATTGTATAATACCAATATTCATTATAATAAAAGCAATATTTAAACTATAAACGCCCTTCGTATAAAACGTTCGTTAAAAAGTAACGCATGAGTAATTTGAAACAGTTTTTAATAAATTTTGTTGCAAATATTACATTTTCTACAGTATGCGCCTTTACTTTATTACATCCACTTTTATTTCAAGTGCGTATATTAATCAAGATATCGAGCTCACTTACAACCATGAATACACGTCATAAAACGGATATAACTCGAATCGGAACATAAAAGAACTTAAATAATTTATTATTAAAATATGTTGTCTTAAAAATGAGCTTCCTTCTTTTGTAAAAATATAAAAAGACAAATGAAAAGAATTCATCGCGATTCGTTGTGAATAAAAGAACGTAGAAAATAAGAATTGCAAAACGAATATGGGGCACCTTAAAGAGTGAGCTTCGCCTAAGCTACGATATTAATTCGAGTTAAGAAATAAATTGCGCGACGCGCAACGTAAAAATTGTTATTTTGCTTTTGTCATTTTATTTCCGCAATAATAACAGGAAGGAGAGTCAGCGCAAGTTCAAATAATGTTCGCCATAAAGAATATACTGCAGCAGTAAATGCCAACTCGAAGCGCCTGAATTGTTTGAGTTTCCTTAAAAATTGGATCAAAGTATATAACACTTAAGAGTTTCCAAGAACTAAAGCGAACCCACCTTGCAACCTGATGAAAAAAGTTAAATATTTTATGTTCGAATTATTCACGCTACGACAATCTTACTTATGCACTTTTCTCCCCTAAATTTTAACAGTTACATCCTGACATCCAGAAACATGTCAATTATAATTGAAGCATTGAATCAAATCCACCTGATACACAATATTATTAAGAGGATATTATTCATGAAGTAATAAATTGCATCATGTTTACTTTAATATGGGTTTAATACATCAAAGCTCTTAATTTAATAACATGTAGCTTGTGTTGTAATCTTTATTGTAATTACCAGCATGCAAGAGTACTTAACTCAGCTATATAAATATTAAATAATAATAATAAAACAAATATTTTAATTTAATTATTTTTTATTAAAAAGAGTTTTAAAATACGCTGTTTGGACGTTTTTAGATGAACAAATGTTTGAGGAACGTGGTGCGTTAAGTAGTCCAAAGAGCATGCTTTACGATTCGAAATCTAAAATTATTTAGTATTTATTACTCTGTCGTTCTTTTCAATTAAATCTTCTGTTAGGTTATTGTGTTCGAATGGAATACGATAAAATGTTCTAGAATCTAGACCTTAATTGCGCATGTAGATATTCCAGAATGTTCTAATGAATAAAGAAACGGAGTAAAACCTAGAACTGTCTAGTTATGAAGTTAATATCTAGTGAATGGTTGTATCTTATGATTGACAAGTTGATTGTTTCTTGAGTAAGGTCCAGTAATTGTAAAAATGATCCTGACAGGTTAGGTTAGTTAAGAAATTTCACGCCATTAGTAAAACGTTAGTGTTGCTTTACGTGGCTTCTTACTGGATCTCGATTTATGGCTTTTAAAAATTCTAGAATTGGATGGAACCCACATACTATTCATCAAAAGATTTTATAATAAAAACTAAACAAAGTTAAGTATCCTGACGTACTGCTAAAAAACCATTCAGCATAGCGAAGAACTATACCAGGACCGACTCAAAGCTCCAATGTGTCTGTTGAATCAAAAAATGACATAATGTTTGATTCGAATTTTCAAGTAGCTTCCTAATCTAATGGGCTACATCTGCTATCACAAGAAGATCTCAATGATTTGGTTCATGATTTAAATTTGTCCGAACAGCAGGCTGAGCTTTTTCGATTAAAGCGATGGAATCTGTTACAACCAAGAATAAAAATATGTTACTTTGATGCTCTGGGTATAGAATACAAAACAGAAGAATAGCTTTTATTTTTTGATGTTTAAAAAATAAGTTTAACGGCTACTCTTTAAGATAACGGAAATTAAATTCCCTCCTTACAGATTGGTAATTCTCTTAGGTAACATGAAAGAGTCCTATGAAATATGAAATTTCTTTTGGAAAAAATTCAATTAAACGAATACAAATGAAAAAATTGTGGAGATTTAAAAGCTGTTGTGCTTCTCTTGGATACTCGTTTCTGATGTTGTTTTATTTGTGAATGATACAGTAGACAGGAAAATCACCATGTTAAGAAAGACTGGCGCAAAAAAGAATCTGTTACTCCAGGACATGGATAAAAATGCCCCACTAGTACATTACCTGATACATTCTTTCCAACTCTACATATAAAACTTCGCCTTATGAAAAACTTGTGAATGCTATGTATAAAGATGGTGTTAGATTTTATTACTACATCCAGAATTGAGCTATCTGTATTCCCCAATAGAAACAAAAACGTGGTAATATTGTAGGAAATTATAAATATTGTGGATCATATGAAATTGTTGTGAAAATATAGTACAAACATCGTGCAAGAATATGTTTGGGAAATATTGCGGAAAAGTGTTGACAATGTTGTAATTTAAATATTGTTCTAGTATTGTGGCTTAAAGATTCTGAAATGATTGTAGTCTAAATATTGTGTTCATATTTCTTTACAATATTGTAAGAAATACATACTTTTAATGTGTACACAATGTTGAGCAAACATTCTGAACACAATATAATTCAACATTGTATTTAATTATGTTTACAATTTTGAAGTAAAAAGTCACTATCGACATTTTTTATTAATGTCAAATACATCGATAATTTAATGTGTATATTTACTCTGTCATCTGGTCGATTCAATTTGACAAAATTTTCAACTATTTGATTGGTAGTCAAAAGTTGCTTTATTTCAAATGAAAAATGATTTTTTTTAAAGTAAGTAGATAATTTGAATAAAATATATTACTATATTTCCAGAATAGGGAGATGAGATAAAATAAGGAAAAAATATCATATCAACTTTAATCACAGGTACGTACCACAACTTATGGTATCGTCCCAGCACAATATCAAAACCATATTATCGGCGATCAACGGTTGCTGAATCCACAATATTGTACAAAACCATATCACAATCCTTTAAAAATGTATTATAATATTATAACAATAATTTCACAACTTTGGTTTCTGTTTGGGTTAAATCATATAGAAGAAGCATATCAAAAACTATACAACCAAGCAACCAATTTATGAAAAGTAGGTTTTGTCCTACCTGATACCTTTGCTGATACTAACAACGAAGAAAGTAAAATTAGTTCTGATGTTGAGGTTAAGGGTGTTATTGAGACTAAAAAGAGCGACAGAAGCAATTACACAAATGGAGTACTGAGAGACAAGAAAAGAGTTTACGTGCTGGAAAATTTGTGGCTTCCTAACGATTATTTCAAATTTCCAACTAGTGGAAAACGAAACATGAAATTTCAATATTAAATGCTTCGAAAGTGGAATTGGTTGGTCTATTCAAAAGTATATGTATAATGGCGGTGTACTATTTTGCTTAAATTAAGAAGAAGAGGTCTTGCCAATGTGTTAACGAATGCTCTTGTGAATTTCGGAATACATTGTGAATTGTTGGTCAAGGTTATGATGGAGCTTTGGCTTTGAGTGGTGATTTGTACGGGGCACAAAAGTATGTTACAGAGAAACATGATTTAGCTGTGTATGTAAAGTTGCTCCCAGCTGGAAGTAGGACAAAAGTAATCACGATCTCGTATTCTTTGCCCTACTTCCAGCTGGGAGCAACTTTACATTGTGCATCTTATAGCCTAAATCTAACAATTTCTGACGCTTGTAAACTAAAAGGTTATAAGGAAATGTAAAGGATCTCTAGGTTCCATTTATAACTTTTTCAACTCACCGAAAAGACAAGCGGCCCTAAAGTTTCCATTAAAAGATTAATTGTTTTTATTGAACTTCAAAAGGCAACAATTGATGCTCTGGATAATATTACGTCTTGGAAAGATAAAGCTACTTCCTCGAGAGCTGTTCAATTACTATATGTAATTAAAAGTGTGAAGTTTCAAGTACCTCTTCAAGTCATCGCAAGTGTCTTTACCATAACATTTCCCTCAAGTCGTATGCTTCAAACAGAAACTTAGATCCACCTGCTGCTATGAAACTAACAATAGATACGAACGAAATACTAGGAGATTTTCGAAAGAACGCGGTTGCTGAGTTTACATCTATTTTTAATACAGCTTCTGATATGTGCGACGATTTTGGTTTGAAAATATGCATTCCACGTAGAATCAGGAGAAAAATTCAACGTTGTAATGTAATGTCGGATACTCCTGAGGAATATTACAGAATTTCTATCTCATATCATTTCTTAATTCTGCAATCAACAAAATTCACGACCGATTACGAAAACATAAAACGAAAGAAATACGATTTAAAATTAATGATGAACATAAAAGACACATTAACATAAAACTATTCATATGTAAAATATTTAAATAAGTCTACAGTACTAACGCCCTGTTTCTTAAGACCAAACTAAATCTTAAGGTTAGTCTCAAGACCAAAGTTCAGCTTATTTGGTTGAACCACGCCGAAATCTCGTCTTAGTTACGTAAAGCAGAGCTTATACATAAGTCGTCGATTTTGAACGCTTGAGCATAAAAACATAACCTTAACTCACGCCAAGACATCGCGTCGTGAATAAAGCATGATGCAACGCACGCTTGTTAAGATGAGCTTGATTTCTGAGCTGAGCTTGGCGAAGGTGCGTAAACCTTGTTCATAACATAATTAAAAGTTTTCATGTTGCACACAAAATGTGGATTTTTGTTGACCAGTGTTATTTAAATTGATTATTATTTTCTGTTTTTGAAGTCCATTCGAAGAGATCAATGTAATCAGGTTAGGTTATCATTAAATTTTAGCTTACTATAGCCGAAATAAAGTAGGTAAGTTTAAGTAAAAGAATTTAATATGTGTAAGACGTGGTTATAAAAACCATTAGATAATAGAAGAAACATCCACACTATTTTTAATAAGGAGAAAATCTCTTCCATCAGTTTTATAACGTGGCGGTGATAATACTGCTGATCAACATTTTTATAACTAGAGAGGGGTAGGAACCGTCCGAAAAGACAAGTTAACGGCCGCAATTTCGGTTATTAATGATGACTTTTCCACGACGTTCGCCCTTTTAATACCGAAGATAATTTTGCGGCTTCCTTTTCGTCACTTTAATTGATATAATTTTTGGCCTAATTAAAGCAATTATAAGCGCCCCCTGTCCACCAATTAAAAAAAGCTTGCGATTTTCCACAGTCTTAATTAATTCCGCGCGAAATTTTAATTAAATGTCCTTTGGGAGATTTTAATTAAAATTTGCCACTTTTTTATATATACACAAATTTTAATAACAGAAATTATTTTTAAATCTAATTATTTAATGCCTGTACTTACTTTCTTTTTAATGAGAAGTTCTTAAGTTCTATATTTAGTATTTACCTGAAACAAATAAAATAAATTATACTAGGTAGGGTATGTTTTATTATAAATTTTAATGTTTAAATAAAGTGGTATGTCATTGTTTAAATGCAAATGCTTGACCGCAAAACTCGTATAAATTATTTAATGCGCTTAATTTCAGAGGCGAGCGTGTGTTGAATATTTATAAGAAATTCGGATAAATTTTGTCCATTTCGTGGAATGAATTGCTTACTCCAAAGATTAATCTTTTATTTATTTATAAATAATTTAATACACTTTGAAATTAAATTTCAATTTTTTAAAAACCACACTTTTTCGCACAATCCCATAATTAATAATTAGCATAGTCCGCACAAAATGTTCATTACAGTTTTCAAATATTAGTACATCTTTATTCTTGAAAAGTTCTAAGTCGATTTTTGAATTGTTATTTAAATAACTTATTTGACTTAAAATCGTAACCAAAAAGGAGAATACAACCTAATTTCTCGCTTTCCTTCAATTAATAATTAATTTTATATGATTTTACAACTTTTCAAAGTCTCTAAATTAGAATTGCCTCGCTTTTTCCCAACTTTTACTAATTTAAACACTGAATCGTGATTGTTTTGGATCTTGTTACATTTTGCTCAACTTTCTTTATCTTAAATTATTTAATCAAAGGTGGGAAAACTTTAGGACTAATCTAGGTTTTATTAATTAATTATTAAAACCTAGAAAGAAACTACTTCTTTATTCATGTTATGCCTTGCAATAAAATATTTATAATGTTCTATATATTTTTTTAGAGTAAATAACCAAAAACTAACGATTATTCTTTAAACTTACATTTACATTTAAAGAAGTACAAATTTTTATTAAAATAAATTTGCTTAATTGCAAACCTTAATTTATAAACAGTAAACAGCTCTAAAATTGTTTAAATAATTAACAGGGCAAACCAAGCATCTCCTTCCTTAAAACTACAAGTAAACATTTGCGCACACAACACAAATTCTTATCACTGATCTTTTATCTGATCTACTTCAAGGAAGTTATAAATATACACAAATAACATTTTAGTTTCTTCAAAGGTTTGTCAACAAAAGTCATGACCCACAGGTCAAAGTGAATAAAGTTCAATGTAAGCGAAATATACTTGAAATATAAAGTTCTTAATCATATAAATGGCTTTTATTTTTCATTTATCATATAGTACATTATAAAGTCACCTATGTACATCAATAATTGTATAAGAACTTATAGTTTTTGAAAAATTAAAAAAATACTTTAAATATTTTAAAACTTTAATTCTAATTATAAATTAGCTAGTTTTATCGAATTGTCAAATTAAAATTTGAAAGTAAGTGATATTAAATTATACCTTAAAGAACAAAAATTATTAAAAAAAATTTGTGTATCTGTAAGTTAAAGTGAGAGTGGAAAAATCAGCATTAGCCTGTTTTATTTGCACTTTTTCAATGAGCCCATTTTCTGTATTTCGCAGAGCTTTTTTGGAAAAAAACAAATAATAAAAAATAAAAATTTTGTCTCTTTTATTAACCATCAAATATTTTTTGGTAAATATCACTCGGAAGAAAAAGTTTCATATGGACCATTATTTTTTGATTCCTTAAGAAAAACGATTGGAAAATTTTATTTATTTTCATGTCATATTGCCATAACATTTTCCAGCTGTTCATCGGAGGGTATTTTCTAATTTAGAAGTTCTTCACATTTTTGTCGTCATTGATTTGTTTACATTTGCGGTTAGGCTTCATGAACTACAATTTTCTTTGTTGGAATCACAAAAGTCGTTAAAATTAACAAAAACATTCACTTACTTGTCAAATAACAAAGTACGAGTAAAATTTCATGGAAAATATCATCAACAAAATACAGTTTATTACAATAAATTTCTCAAAGAAAAGAAACTTGAATATTATAGAGGTGGTTTACTTAAAATTAGTGCCCTTATAAAGGTGCTTAACCAAATAACCTTATTGACACTAAAAAGGGAATTATTTTACAATAATATATTATAGACAAAGGATTTAGTTTACAAACCTGTTAGAAATTGGTAATTAATTAATTATTAAATTGAGAAGCTATCCCATGTAATTTTTACAATGAAACGAAAATACGTCAACCGAATGGTGAATAAACAAGGAACATGTGACAGGTTGTACACGGCTGTGAGAAATTTATTAAAATTATAAAAAAGAATAAACAATTCAACCGAAACCAACCTTCGTGTAAAAAGAGTTGCGTTAAAATAAAGTTATAATAATTACAAAGTTAGCGCCCTGCAAACATTTTTAAAAAGAGGTGTAAAATCTTTCTTATTAATATCCATTTGTTGGTTGAGCAAAAATTTATTTTTATTATGCATCTGTCTCTGGATTTCCAGGTATTCCAGCATATCCATCCTGAAACCACTATATCCATAGTTGTGTAGCAATTTTGCGTTCTTTGGAGTAAAGGTGTGGTCACAATCTGCTAAATGCTCACCGAAGTGAGATAAACCATTGGTGTTTCTGATGTGTTCACCTATTCTAATGCGAAAATTTCTACATGTCTGTCCAATGTAAAAGAACTTACAATTATCACATTTCAGCATGTAAACGCCACTTTTATCCAACAAATCTGTTTTGTTTTTGTTGTTCACAAGAAAGTAATGTGAACTGTAATTACTTCTAAATGCGATGTTAATTGATGGGTTATGTTTTTTAAAAATATTAGCTACTGTACTGTACCTGGTCGATAAACACTATTTCATTATGCCTTACCTGGGCCCTATATCCTCTACAGTACTACAGTACTTTGTTATTTGACAAGTAAGTGAATGTTTTTGTTAATTTTAATTGTCCCTCATTAGCGTTGTGTTTTGTAGTTGACAGCCGAAACATGTAGACATGCTCCTATGGTTTATATGCAATAATAAACAGCACTCAAACTGACTTTTTGGTCTTTTTAAAAAAAAATTAATTTAAAATAAAAGTTTATTTTATTTTTATTATTTTTTAAGAAAAATATTATTTTTTTACTTACAAAATTTAAAATAAAGTCAAAGGTTGGAAGCAATAGGTGTCAAAACGGTTTTTCAATTTTATTTGCAATTTAATATGTTTAATAATATTTTTCAATTAAGGAAGAAGGCTTCTAAAAATAAAGGAATTTCATTTTCAGCCTACTTTGTGTTTCGCACATAATTGTTATATTGTGACAGATTAGTTTTTTGTAGACGCTCATTGTTATTCAAGCCACTGTGATTATTTAAAATCAGTCTCTCATAAAATGGCTGATTATTCACCTAGAGAAATCGTGATTATAAAAGTTTTGGGCGAATGCAATGATAACTATCGGCACGCAGCACGTCTTTATGCTGAGAGGTTTCCACAATTGCGTCATCCAAATCATACAAATATTAGGAGGCTCGTGAAAAGAGCGGAAAACGGTTCTCTTAGAAGAAAACGTAGTAAAACTGGTCCTAAGATGCTCCCCTCATTGATAGCATTAGCTTCCGTAAATGAAGATCCACATACATCTACAAGAAAAATTCAGCGTCTTCATGGACTTCCTAAATCTTCTGCCAACAGAATTTTAAAACACCATAAATCACACCCATATCATGTTCATTTAACCCAACAAATTAAAGAAGATGACTACATCCGCCGACTTAATTTTTGCATATGGGCTACGAATCAAGTTAGAAGAGATCCCCTTATTTTAATCGCGTACTTTTTACTGATGAAGCAAAATTTGACAACATATGTGGAGTAAATCTTCATAATGCTCATTATTATTCTGAAAATACTCCATATTGGCAAAGAGATCATAGATTACAGTGGCGTTGGTCTATGAACGTTTGGGCTGGAATAGTGGATGAGTATCTTGTTGGACCATTTTTTTATAAAGAAAATCTTAACCAACATGTTTATTTTAATATAATTCAAAACGAAATGCCTACTCTTTTAGAAGAGGTACCTCTAGATTTAAGACAGCGAATGTGGTTTCAACAGGACGGAGCTAGACCCCACACTGCCAGAATTGTTAAAACATTTTTACATAACCAATTCCCTAATATGTGGATTGGAATTGGTAGTGAAGTACACGAATGGCCAGCAAGATCTCCGGATCTTACAAAAATGGATTATTTTTTACGGGGTTACATAAAAGATAAGGTTTATGAACGACCAACTACAACTAGTGAGGATATTATGATACGAATTACGGACGCTTTTCGAAGTATCACTCCTGAAATGTTGAGAAATGTATCATTGGCTTTTCGCACACGAGTAAACATGTGTATTGAACAAAATGGAGGAATATTCGAACATCTTATTTAGACCAGCTCTCGTAATTTAAGAACAGATCCAAATATCTTTAAGTGTATTAATTAATTACCTTTGATTTTATTTTAAATTTTATAAGTAAAAAAAAATAAAATAAACTTTTTTTAAATTTATTTTTTTTAATAAAGTAAAATAATATTTTTTATTAATCCTTGCCTTAATTTAAGCACCTTTTGACTCCTGCGAGTTTTCTTATAGACCTTCAGTTTTTTAGTAAAACTGTATCGAAAATCCAAAATTTGTGTTCATTTTGGTGAATATAGTGAAAAATTGAAATGTTAGAAAAAAAAGTTTCAACCAAAACTTTCTTATTATTTTCCATAGATTACGAATCTACAATAAAAAATGGGGGTTCCCATTTGAAAAAAAAATGTTTTCCTATAAAACCCCATAACAATTAAGATCTCATGGCACTATTAAATGACCCCCTCGAGTCGCTACAATTTTTGTCTGAAACATTTTTAAGGAAATCGCTTCGTTTTCAAGATATTCAGCTGGATTAATTAAAATGGGACACCCTGTATATACAATTTTCCTAATAAAGTTTAAATTAAATTATTTTGTCAAAAATATTACTCCAGATCTTGGTGCATACGAGATAGAAATGTTCTTTTCTAAAATAGTTTCACAGATATATTCATTTGAAATTTTGGCAATCCTTTGCCCATAAAGGCCGTATGCATAAGTAAAGATGTTTAAATTTTGTGCTTCAAGCAGTTATGTAAAGGAGAGTGGTGATTTTTTTCAATAAAATTTGATTGAGGTAGATTTGTAATTAAATGTAACTATCCAAGTATTACCACATAAAGTGTGTAGTTAGCCTGAGTGTTAATTAACATCCGAGATAAAAACGCTCTTTATTTTTATATTCACGCAGTAACTTTCTCATTAGTTTAAAAATCCACGTCATTCTTTTATCTCCGTGATATTTTGTTTAAAAATTCAAAGAAATAAAAAAGTAATTACTAATTATAATAAAAATAAAAGGAAAGAAAAAGATGTAACAAGCGGCATCATTATTTTATTCCTCGCCCTAAACGAGCAAAGTGCCAAACGTGATAAAATATGTATAACAAGCATCTCGTTCCTGCTCACCCACCCCCACCCTATCCAATCTTTTGATACTTATTTGTCATTTTTTCGACGCTACTTCCCCTTACCGGTTCCGGAGCTTTTTGTGTCAACTTTTTGTATTGCGTCGAGTTTAGAGCGTCGCGACCCTGATGCACGTAGCATGTATAATAAATGTGTTACTCCATTTCTCCACCCCTAAAACTAAGCCGCTTTCCAAATTCTAATGTTCTATAAATTATTAAAATAGTTCCATAAAAATAATTGTTTTTCAGTTTACGGAATCGTATCGCGTTTTGTAATTAAAACAAAAGCTTGGCTCGCTTAATGAATAATTCACCGCGGAAGGCGAAATAAACGGGCGGATATTGCGAAATTGGTGAAAAGCACGTGTGCGTGCGCTCGGAAAAGCCACAGGTAAAAACTCTTCCTCCAGAAAATGAGACCGCGCGTTCCGGACGGATTAACCGGAGACCGGAGCGCACGGTTTGGTCTAGCGTGCATCGATTTGTTCCCACACCTCTTCTTATTTTTAGTTCTCGCCTTCTTCTCCTTTTGATTTGGATTAAAGAGCGACACCGAACTTGTTTGCCGGCAGCTTCACGGAATCGGGCGTAGGTTAATGGCTTTTAAATTGATTTCCCGCAAAAAGAGGAGCGATTTTATTTCGAAACGCGGACGCGAGCCCGAGATACGTGAGCGATTTAAGAGAACGGGTTGTCTGATTAAATTCCCCTTATTCGTCGAAAGAGGGCGCGCGCTTTTTGCGTTTATGGCGTGAATTTATGTTTCATTCCCACAACGCCTGCAGTTATAATTAGGAACAAGCGCCCCTTGCGAGGAATTTACACGTTTGAGGCGTTATTTATTAATAACTCGCTTCTTTAAAATTTTATTACGAATAAAAGCGAGTTAACATCTGTAAGTGAAATTTACCTAATTTATTACCCCTCATTATTATTAAACACAAAATTTAATAAAAGCATAAAATTCAAGAAGCACTTATAAACATTATTAACTAACCAAAAAGTAATAATAATCTTGGAGTGTTATACCCTTTAATGTTCCACTTAATTCAATAAAAATATTTATATAAAAGTTTTGGATCCTGCGATCATGATCATTAATTAATAATTATGTACGTGCCTCAGTGGCGTAACTACCTATAGTAGGACCGGCCAGCAAACAGGAATTCCAACCTAACTGATATTAAATGAAATCAGTGATG
Organism: Stenus bimaculatus; assembly: GCA_963971135.1. NCBI lineage: Eukaryota > Metazoa > Arthropoda > Insecta > Coleoptera > Staphylinidae > Stenus > Stenus bimaculatus. The sequence continues at coordinate 42,545,840 of OZ020182.1, forward strand.
ATGAATGTTCCTACCCATTGTTGAGAGTTGTAGTAGAGACTAGTACTACTAACTGGAGGGTTGTAGTAGGGACTACTACTAATACAACTCTCTAGCATGGGTAGGAAAATTCAGCGCCACTGATTTCATTCAATGTCAGTTAGGTTGGAATTCCTGTTTGCTGGCCGGTCCTACTATACAGTGAGCGGCAAAATTATGGAATAAATTCAATAAAACTGAAACCATAGGTTTTTCAAAAAAAAGTTTTGAATAAAAGTTGTTTGGTTTAAAGGTAGAATCACTAAATATATTTTTATTTTTTATTTAAAATTTGTTTTCAAGGTCATTTCAAGGTCAACATTGTTTTTTTAAATGCAATATTTTTTTCTAAAAGAAATTTACAGCTCTTCAAAAAATAAGCAACTTTTATCTAAATCATTTTTTTATACCATTCTTAGTTTTAAAGTTATACCGAGTTTAACATTTTGGATCGTAAATTTTTATCCCATTGAAATCAAGTGTACTTTACCTTAAAATGTAATTTTGTGATGACCTCATCATTTTGAAATAGCAACAACATTTTTTCTGCTTCTTAAAGGATGTTAAAAAAGCATTTTAATACTAATAAAAACTGAACTAAATACTGTTAATAAAAAAATAATGTAATTCATATCAAACCCATAATTCTATTAAATCAGATGTTCAAATTGCCATCCACCGGCCTCTTGACAATAGGCAAACCGATGACCACATTCTTCTTGAACATTGCGAATGACTTCGGGACTTATTCTACGAATTTCGTACCTAAGTCGATCTTTTAAATCCTCTAGATTTTGTGGCTTGTTTAGATAGACTTTTGATTTTAAATATCCCCACAAGAAAAAATCAAGGGGTGTTAGGTCAGGGGACCTTGGGGGCCATTCCATCGGTCCTCGTCTGCCAATCCACCTCCCAGGAAAGTAGGTGTCTAAAAACTCCCATACTGGACGTGCAAAGTGTGGAGGTGCACCATCTTGTTGAAACCAGATGTTAGGATTTGGTAAGTCAGGATCATTTTCATTCGGAAATATGTTTGCTAGGGCAGGTACAAGATCATTTCTTAAAAACTCTAGATACCTCTGCCCCGTGAGTGATTCTTCAAAGAAAAAAAGGGCCAATTATTCGATTGTCAACTATGCCTGCCCAAACGTTAAGTTTTTGAGGGTATTGAGTATGATCCTCACTCATCCAATGAGGATTCTCTCTGCTCCAATACCGGCAAATTTGTTTATTCACTACGCCATTTAAGGAAAAAGTGGCTTCGTCCGAAAAAACGATTTGGCGAAGGAATTGTGGATTGCGGTTACATAAATCCTGCATATTTTCACAAAATTGCATCCGGCGATCGGGATCATCTTCATTGAGCTCCTGGACTAGTTGTATTTTATAAGGATGGTACTTTTCTCGTTTTAAAAAACGTAATACAGATCGCTGACTGATTTCATTATCTGCTGCAACTTGTCGAGAACTACTATGAGGATTCTCCTCAATACTTAACAAAATATCAATTTTAACATTTTCCCTAAGTTTAGCAGGACGCCCGGCATTTGGAATATGTTTAACATGTCCAGTTTCTCTAAATTTTTTCTCGATTTTACTAACCGCGGATTGGCTGATAGGTCTATCTGGATACTTTGCATTAAACATAGTGCATACCTCTTGCTGAGTTCTGGTCTTATCTCCGCATCCAACGAGAATCAAAATTTCAATCCGTTGAGTTTCATTTAAGCGAGCCATTATTTTATTTGCTTACATTATTGCAAGGCGATTAATAAAAATGATATTATTAAATTTAAGCAAACGCTGGTCGAGCCAAAAATCATGCCTTTTGTAAAATCAATCAATTTAATACGATTGAAATTCATTATACAACATTCAAAAAATTTCATAAGTATTTGTTAATTTGTTTATTGTTTGTAATGCTAATGTAGATTCTTTCACATTTTAAGTCCCACTTGGCTTTAATCGGACAAAATAGTTATGTTTTAAGACATTTACATCTAAAATGCTAAATTCAAATAAACGTTGTTGCTATTTCAAAATGATGACGTCATCACATAATTACATTTTAAGGTAAAGTACACTTGATTTCAATGGGATAAAAGTTTACGATCCAAAATGTTAAACTCGGTATAACTTCAAAACTAAGAATGGTATAAAAAATTATTTAGATAAAAGTTGTTTATTTTTTGAAGAGCTGTAAATTTCTTTATAAATATGTTTAGTGATTATACCTTTAAACCAAACAACTTTTATTCGAAACTTTTTTTTGAAAAACCTATGGTTTCAGTTTTATTGAATTTATTCCATAATTTTGCCGCTCACTGTATAAGCAAGGTTAAGCAATGCTTAAGAGTATAGTCGGCAAATTTGAGCGCTAGATTTTGAAATTCGCTTGATATTTGCGGTTTTCCAGTGAAGCTTTTTTAAAATTTCTTTTTTTGTTATATAGAAGAATCTTGTAGCTACCAATTTCTTCATTTCTTGTTTTTGTAAGTTAAACCAAATAATCATACGGTAGCAGTTAAACGGGCTCTTTATAAAAAACCTTCGTTTAGCGGCTCTTCCACTACAGATTTAAAACTGTTTGAAATAATATTTGTCTTTCAACGGCAGCAATTATTTAAGATACAAACGAACAAATGGTATAAATTGTTTTTTAATTTAATTTTTTTTAAACGTTTTGCAGCGCTCTAAAAATTAGGTAAAATTTTAAGAAATTTTTGGAGCTCTGCAAAAAGTTTAAAAAAAATTTAAATTCAAAAAACAATTTATACAGTTTGTTCGTTGATATCTTAAATAATTGCTGCCGTTGAAAGGCAAATATTATTTCAAACAGTTTTAAATCTGTAGTGGAAGAGCCGCTAAGCGAAGGTTTTTTATAAAGAGCCCGTTTTACTGCTGCCGTATGATTATTTGGTTTGACTTACAAAAACAAAAAATGAAGAAATTTATAGCTAAAAGATTGTTCTATACAGGGTGTCCCACGATTTAGTTTACAGACCATATCTCCGTTATTTGAAAAGATACAAAATCCAACCAACATAATCTTTTAATGGCATCAAATTGACCTTCCATTTTTATTCTTAAAATTTTATTGGCTTTGACCACCCTTAAGAAGCCATCATCAACTTTTTTTTTTCAAATGGCAGGTCCTACATTTTTTAACAAAAATTGAATCTCAACTTTATACTGAATACGACAGTATGTTACTCACTTAAAAAAATTGTTATCAACTTCGAAAACAAATTTTTTGAATCTTACAATTTTAAGACGACCGATTTCCTTGGTTTATACAATACAATGATATATCTTTGATTAACTGGGAAGATATTTATAATCACAAATTGACAAATATATACCAAAATCAACTCCTTCTAAGAGTAAGTTACAAGATCCACCCTTCGAAAACAATTAAGAGTTAAAAATCGATTACGTTAGAAATATCTAAGAACCAAAAATGAGATGGACAAGCAAATGTATGTCGAGGAAAGGAGATGTTTAAAACGTGCAATTTGTGCATCAAAACAAAAATTCCTGCACCAAGTTGAGTCTGATATAAATTCCAATCCAACCAAATTTTGGTCGTACCTAGAATCAATTAAATGCACTGCCAGAATACCAGGTAGTATGATATTTAATGCTGAAACGATTGACGAACCGCATAAAATTGTTAATACTTTTTCTAATTATTTCAAAGAAGTATTTCAACCGTCCAGCAAAAGATAAAGAGTAGCTGGGTGACTTAGTTCTTAGAGATGACTAAGTCTAAAGAGCAATTTAAGCATGGGTCTTGGCATGGTGCCTTCTCTGATTTTAAAGGACTGGGCCTCTGTCATCACTGAAACTATCACTTACATTTTTATTCGTATACTAAGGACTGGTACCTTTCCAGATAGGTGGCAGGAGGTGAATGTAGTTCCTGTTCATAAATCTGGAAATAGGAATGATATCCGCAACTACTGCCCTAGCTAAATTTTAAGGAATTTTTCAAAGATTTTCGAAATGATTAAACTTGGTAATCTTCTTCAAGTTTTGGCACCCTATTTGGAAAATCGCCTGCAGACAGTGATGTATAATGGTTACAGATCAAGCACCTATACAGCAACTAGTGGTGTGCCTCAGGGATCCAACCTAGGCCCACTACATTTTATTTTATTTATAAATGATTTACCTAACTTCATCAATAGTAATATACTCATATATATGCTGAAGATGTTAAAATCTACAATGCTATTCAATGTGTTGAGGACTGCATTAAAATTCAAGAAGACATAAATTCATTATGCTCTGCAAACCAGTTGCATTTAAAATTACAGGATTAGAAAACTTCTATGAGATTGACAAAATTTAAATCTTAATTCCAAAACAACATATTTTGTTTTTAGAGTTAAGGCGTTTTTTCGCGACTTACAATTTTTACGAATTGTTACGAAATTCAGTAACTACTTCATTTTCGCGAACAAAATTGACTTGAAGTTACTTCAACTATGACGTCATACCTGTAAAAATTGTTACCGAAATCGTAACTATGGTAACTAAGCAGGTTACTGATAGTAGTATGTATTTCCTTCCTTCTTTATTTGAATTCTGCTAACTTCACACGCACACAAATTATCAGTTATCATCAAATTGTTTATGTGCAAAAATATACAACGTTAATATTTTGTTAATAATAGATAACAGTACTTCCGCCTGTAAGAGGTCTATAAGAGAAAAATTATATACCTGTATCTCTACTTCCCATACCATCAAAGATAGTTAAAAAAGTCCAAATTGTAGAGTTCTTGAACTCACACAACTTGATAATTAAAAAACAATTTGACTTCAGGAAAGAATTATTGACGCAGAACTAGAACTGATAAATAAAATCAACATAACATTTGAAGAAGGAAATTTTATAGATGTCAACTTTTTGGATTTAAGCAAGGCTTTTGACTTCGTGTCTCACGAATTGCTATTAATGAAAATATATACTATACCGAGTGTTCACGAAACTAGGGCCACCCCTATAACTTTTTATTTATGAAAATAAAAATGAAGTTTTGCCATGTTATATGGCATAAGAAAACGTACTTATTAAACTATAAATTTTAATGTCACTTGGGGTTTCACAGGAAATGACATCAACTTTCTTATTTTAAATGTAATACCCTATTTTTATGATTTTAGTATGATTGTGACAAAAAAAAATTTCTTCTGTACTTTTAAAGAAAATTTTGGATTATGTTTGCAATTTTTTTAATCTACAAAAACTACTCTTAAATAACTTAAATACGTAAAATAAATTGTAAATTATGAAATTCGATCGGCCCTTTGAGAAGTTAATATTTATAATTTACAGTAATGCCAACTATTTTTAGTGACAAGGAAGGAGAAAGGACATTTGTGTTGCATCCCATTTAGTGGAATATTTAGAAATAACTGAAGAATACAGGGGGGAGATTCAACACGTGTTTATGACTGTTAAAAGACCTTATAGAGCAGTTAGCAAACAAACCATTAGCAAATGGATTAGGAGGATAGTCGGCAAATTTGAGCGCATGATTTTGAAATTCGCTTAATATTTTTTTCCAGACGAGCTTTTTAAAATTTATTATTTTGGTATGTATACAAAAGAGCTTTGTGACTACCAATTTCTTCTTTATTTGTTTTAGTAAGTTAAACCAAATATGGCACTAGAAAAATTCTAATGAGCAATGGATTGGTAATTTCATTATTCAACGGCAATCTATTGGGTAAGGAGCAATGGATTTTGGGTAACCACAGAATAAAATTTACATGGAATAAATCTCAAGAAATGTCAAAAACGAAAAATAATAATCCTTTTATCAAATAATACCTATTACGATACTCGCCAATCGGCTCGTGTCGCAATTTCGGTCTTCGCGAATAAAAGCTATCATTTGTCGCTGGTTGAATAATTTACTATTTTATTCGCGTTGGGTATTTCATTAATTTTATAATAAAGACTAATAGCTTTGGAAAATGAATTAATTGAAAAATGTCCTTGGCCAGGATTCGAACCTGGGAGCCCACCATCATTAATTATTTGTTTTTGTTCCTGATTAAATAGTTAAATTTTTTAACAAAATGCCTTTTTATTCTTATTGCAAAGGCAAAACATTTATCTTTGATATTGTTGTCAAGTGTGTTCTATTTGATTGGTTGTCGATTCTGTGTTAAATTATTATGTAAAAGCATTATTTATTCACTAAGTAAACCTCTTTTATAAAATATAATTTTTAAGCCCAATATAAATTTTAATAAAATTCGGAATTACCTTCTTTTTCTTTCAGTTGCGTATTTTTGAAGTTTAATCAAAAAGTACTTTGTAAGATTAAAAATATTTGTTGTAGGTTTTACGGTTAATCTATCTTTAACGTACAGTGTCCGCTGCCAGAGTCATCTTATTGTCAGTATACACTTGTGATGATGTCTTTTTTTATATGATATGACTAAGCGGGCAGCAGAAATTGAGATCTCCGGAAGCCCATTTTTCTTGGCCGTATATGTGGGTGTGTGAGTGGTGCCTTTTGTTTGAAAGGCAAAGAAAAAAGCTCTAAAATCGATCCCGGAATTATACCTCGTATTACAAAGAAAACACGAGATGAAATATAAACCGCCTCATCTGCTTAAAAAATAAAAAACGATCGAATATTTCCATAAAAAACCATTTATTACCAAAAACTTTTTTTAATAAAAAACGTTTCGTGCAAAACTGTTGTCTTAATCTAAAAATCGACTAATTTTCACGAATAGCAGCGCATTCAACTAAAATACTTCTAGCAGAAATGTTAGTGTCAGTCCTTTTCGCAGTAACATCCACTCGTTTAGGAAAAGCAGGGTGTTGGAACTTCATTTTTCTTAAAGCGAAGGGGGTGGAAGACAAAATTGGAAAAATTAATGAAGAGCAGGAAAAAGTCGTTTTTTCAGCTTTTAATTTATATGAATGCATTAAAATAAAAGATTTTATTGAACATAATATTTATTATATTTCAAATTCCTCTTAAGTACACAGAAAACAATTTAAAATTGATTGAGTTTCGAGAGAATCCAATGTTTAAAAAAAGTATCTGAATAAATATTACGTGTTATACATCGTTTATTATTTTAAAATCTGATGAAATTACATTGACTATACATATAACTTCATTTTGACATGTGATCAAGTTTTACACTGAAAATACCTGGTTTAATTAAAAAAAACTATACAATTTTAAAGAAAAAATATTGGGAAATCTCTCTTGGTAAGTGTCTAAAGTTAATATGATGACTGGATGACTTGTAACCGTCATTAGATTTGTTCCATCGTAATTTAAAAGTGGAACAAATACTAAGTGTAAAACCGAGACAGTTGATCACATAATCTTTGGAAATAGCTGTATTGCTCCAAATTTATGTTTCAATATTTCTTGGATCAAGGTAACAAAAAAGTTCCTATCAATGTGTCCGATTTCACTTCCTAAGGGATACAACTTTAACCTTCCTATCACGTTAAAATTTTAGTTACTTCCACTACGCTTGAGGTCTTATGTTTTTATAAAATTTTTAATAAAAAATAAACCTTGGGTTTTTAAAACAACAAAATTATGTAAAAATATCATTACAAATACAATGAAAGTGCTCTTGACAAATATATTTTTCATCATCATCCACCCATACACGTAACGTGGAAAACTAAAATTCTTTCCCCAACTTAGCTTCAGACTTTAGTATTAATTCATCCTTTTAAATTAAATTTCAACATTTTTTAAAAATTGTTTCCAACCAAATACATCAAGAAATGTGCAACAAAATAACAACTACTGTTTTTCATCTTGTTTCATTCACATTCACTTCAGAAGATGATCGAAACCGGTCAAGTGATAATATTTGATAATATAACGAAAAGTACTGTTATCCACACACACAATATTATAAACAATCAACCATTCTATAATATTGTATTTAGCACATTGGGGGGAACATCGATCCCATAAATCCATATATGCCTCCAACTTATCCGTTTGTCTTCTTTCGACTCTACTGTCTCTGTTATCAAACCGTATAACATAGGCCATCTGTTCGAAGCGTTCTAAGGATATGGTTGCCCTAAATATCGGTCGTCCATAATCAGCTGACCACAAACTTTCTAAAGATTCTTCATGTGAATAACAAACTCCTGCTAATATCAGAAACATTTTAGATCCTTCCAAATTCGAAATTTGAAGTACGATCTTTTCTATATGAAGTGGAAAATATAATAGAAATGTTAATTATATTTGACGCTGATGTCCGTCACTGATTTTTAATAGGTTTTATTCCATTTTATGAAACAATCTTTTGAGATAAAAAAAGGATATTTCTTTAGTTGATGAATTACTAATATTATCTGAATTGGCCGTTCGATGGAAGGTAAATCCTCAAAACTCGTGTCAGATTCAGATCCTCATTCATAATTTATGGATAGGCCAAAATCACTTTCTACAGATGCACTTCCTTCGTGGAAATCTAATTCTTCCACTGTAGATTCTAACTCCGTATTAGTAAGATATTTCCTAGTCGCCATGCTTTTCACACAGGTAAATATACATATTTGTCAATCACGGTTTACTCAAAGATAAAGATTATAATCAACTCGAATGCTCTATGAGAACTAAAGACTATCTTATGTCGTTAATTAATGCCTGGTTTTTCAAAAAGAATTCTAATTTGATTTATAAAGGTACTTTTCTTTCTTCCTTTCTTTCTTTTTTTTGAATTTATGCACCAACAGAGTAGGAAGGTTAAAGAGGTTGACAAAAAATAAGTTTTTTGTTATTTATTTCACGACGACTTAGTAAAGGTGCGTTTTGCTAGCGACGGGAATTCCTGAGCAACTTAGCTGACAGGTTGCTAAGTATTCCGCTTGTTAATTTCATTGTTCCTTTTTCCAGAACTGTGTTTCCTTTGGAACCTGTGGTTGTTTGTAAAAATATTTCTATTCCAGTAAATTTTAATATGAGAATTTTGGGGTTGCGTGTTAATTCTTGTCATGGACTGAGGATTTTTTTCACTTGCAGAATTCTTGTGCTCAGGGGTTGAATATGTTGAGGATGTTGGCTAGATCCAGCTGGGGTTGTGTTGTGTTGTTATGCTTACTTTTTATAAAGCCTTTATCCGGCCAAGACTGGATTATGCCTGCTTTTTTTGTAATTTGGAAATAAAGCTCCTTTAACAATTGGAAACAGAATTCAATATCAGGCTCTTCGTATTTGCATTAGTGCTATTAAATCTTCTCCTACTAATGCTTTGCTTGTGGAATGTTCGGAGTTGCCCTTATCAATTCGAAGAAAATGGTTGGGATTTGGATTTATTTTAAGAAATATGGCGCTCCAAGATAATTTTTTCATCACAGCTATTGAATTGCCATCTCAGGAATTTGTGGAGAATTCCTTTTGGCCTAGTAAAGGTTTTCCTCTGATTTTCGGATGTTGGGAAGAGGTCAATGGTCTGTTTGGTAATGCAATTCATAGTGATAGATTGCAGACCACTTTTTGTTTTAAGTTTAAGTCGTTAATTTCACCAATTTCTGTCAGTCATCTCCTTGTAAGCAAAGATTTTGATGCTTCAATTCAGAAAACGTTTTTGGAGTACAAACATAGGTGGATGGATTGTCTTAAGGTTTACACATTTAAATAAGCCAGGTGCGTGTTACAAAACTAATCATCTCATATTTTTAATAAGGGATGTTATATGGGCCGTCAGGGAACATTTTAAAATACATTTTTGTTGGATTTCAAGTCATAAGGCAATGAGGTGGCGGATTTCCTAGGAAGGTTTGGATCAAAATTCTGTAGAAATTAAACTTCATTTTTCAGAATTCATCAAAGTTTGCAATCACAATATTTTGCTTGAAGGTCAGGCCGATTTTGATGAGTCCAGTGTCTCCAGAGGTGTGAACTATAGGCGCAACAATGGCAAAATTAATAAGCAGCCATGGTTTAAGAATATTCCCTTTCATTCGAGGGATTTTATTACTACCTTTTGCAGAATTAGACTGTGTCACACTTTTTCAAACGTGCGTCTATTCAGAATTGGAGCAGTTAACTCTCCTAATTGTACTTGTGGTGAAACTCAGTCAATTGATCAATCTTTTTTGGGTGTGTAGATAATGGTCAGAATGTGAATATGTTACTTCAAAGTTTGATTGCAATGAATGTCTAAATGGATATATACCTACAGATTATATTTCCCAGTTACATGATCCTAATATTAAAGTTTATGAAGCTATGTTTAAGTTTCTTAAAGACTGGTATTAAACTTTAACATTTTCTTCTAAGGAATCACTAACCACTTTTGGGTCTATGTTGAATGTTTCCTGAAGGCTTTCTTTTTCGGGTGTCTATGTCGATCTAGAGAAGGCCGTAGATCGTGAACAGTCTTTACCTTTGTTTGTTTTGTCTCACCTTCCACCGATTACAATATTATTAAGCTTGTGACTGGAAGATACGTACCGGAAGGTATAGAGTTCCATTGGTTTAAGAAGAAGAAGAAGCGTTGTTAATGTTTTGTCTATAATTTGCCACCCCTCAATCGCCCCAGAGAATTTGTTAAAAATAAATATTTATAGATACCTTTGATGAATACTATCATATCATCCTATCCAATATAAATCTTGGGACCCCAAAACAAGTAAATTTTATTAATAAACCCATGTTTGGAAATGACCCTATTAGTTACTTGGATGAATCAAAAAATATTTGAGTCTTTACCAGATAAAATTTATAAAATATGTTAAAAATTTCGCCGCTAGAATAGGTGTGCACTCCCAGTGTTATTTTCTCACTCGATCCTCTGGAGTGGGTTTAGGAACAGCACACTCTAAATTTTATATCAGTGTAGACCCAAAGTCGTTATGAAAGTTAAAATAGGATAACCAGTGTGATTCCCGTTTAAAATCGTCGAACTTTTGGTCCAGTGAGCCCTTAGCACCACGAGCGGAATTCGGAAACACTACCCGCGGACTAACTAATTCAACTTGAATGTTCGGAAACCGAGTAAGGGTTTTATTCAACCCGTTCGGAAACGTGTTTCTTTCCCTGGAGAAGTAACGAAGCTCAGGACTAATTTTGATTGCGAGATGGGCAGTATTTTTTTATTTGCCAAGTTTATTTTTAATCTCCTCAAACTTAAAATAGATTATAGATAATTCGACCCATTTAAAATAAGCAACTTATTTTCCATTTTAATTAACTTTGAGCTTACAATTTCAAAATACATTGCCAAATCGTATAGTATCTTATATCTTGAACCAATTCTACTAAAAACGAACATGAGCCCGGTCGGTACTAGGATGAAGAACCCCGCATGCGCAATACCAACATCGTATATCTTTATAACTGATGCGATTTTGGTTTGTTTACACCAGTTTAGTTCAGAAAGTACGACGCATGGAGCGCATCTCCTAGTTACGTCACAACACTCTACTTGGTTCCTGAACGCACCCCAGAGTCATAAAAGTAAATAATATCTGAAGCATGGAATTCTAATGCCAATTTGGTGCCATTAAAAGCATTTTTTTTTGTTTCATTTTTTATCTTTTCAACTAACGGAGATATGGCCTATAAACGGAATTATGGGACACCCTGTATATAAGCATAAAAAAATTTAAATGTACAAAAAATTTTTTAAAGGTGTTTCAATATTAACTGCAATATACTGCTAACCTTTGCATGATAATTACCAATATTAAATATATTAATAATTATTACGCTAATTGTATTTCAATATTTTGTTTGTTTCTTTTAAAATTGTACAAAAAGTGATTGCAAATAAGTTTTTGGTCAAAATAATAAGTTTTCTTCATGAAGTAAATTTGAAAATAAAGCACTTGAAGCTCACCCTGTATAAATTATTTTCATTTGCATTGCCACATTCAAAAATTCAATTGTCTTAATAGTATCAACATAGAGACAATATTGTGCAATAATTTTAAGTAGAACAAACTAAGAGTCCTTATGGAATACGGAATGAAAACGATTTTCATATAAGTTTGTATTAAAGCAAATGCAGTTTGCAGTTGGCTATTATACTGATGAGTAAGGCTCCCACATTGGTCCTTAAATAATTTGGTTTTCTTAAATGTAATTTATTTATTATTATTTTTGATGACTGTAAATATTTTTAAGAATAGGGCTGAATATAAAAAAGTTAACATTTTTTAGTATTTTTTTTGTAAATGATGTTCTAAATCAGGTGGCATCATGTTATAGGCGACTATTGGTGCAATTCTGATTCAATCTATAAGACCTATAAGCCATATCTGTAAGACTTTACAGATCTGTAAGAAATTTGCAATTCTATTTGTGACTGTAGCTTATGAATTCCTGTAAGTCCTCTGTAAAATTTGTAAATATTTACGAGCGCGATGGAAGCAGTCGTAAGCTTACAGATAATGCGTTTTTGAGGTTCAGTAAATTCGTTAGTCAGTTTTTAGTGTACATAAAGTATTTATAATAATAAACAAAATAATTAATAGGAATTTTGCAATGAATAATCAACAATTGAATATATTTATTGGTATGTTGCTTGAAGAAGATCAAGAGAGGTAAGTTAATAAAGGTAGATAAATAATAAAAAAGTAACCCACATTGATCATTTTTATAGGAATTTCACGAGTCTCAAGAAGAACATTAAGGGATCAATGTAATCCAAATGAAATTTTATCTAGCCATTTTATTCAAATGTTTGATAAAACCAACAGTGTGTAGTTAATTTGATAAACAGTTTAAGACCCCACATTGTACAATCAAGATACAGAAATGCCATCCCTTTGGGGAAAAAGGTGTTGGCTACTTTGCACTTTCTAGCAGTGGGATCTTTTCAAAATTCAGTTGGTGCAAATAGTTGGTTGTCGATGAGCCAAACTTGCATTTGCCGAGTAATTGCTGAAATTTGTGGTGCTATTACTAATCACCTTTTGCATCTTTCGGTAAAATTCCCAACAACAGAAAGAGAAAAAAATGAAACAAAAGCTGGATTTTATACAAAATATGGGTTCAGGGGAGTATTAGGCGCAATCGATGGGACTCATGTTTAAATTCTAGCTCCTCCACAGAATGATCGTGAAAACCCATCCTTTGTTTATATTAACCGCAAAGGAAAGCACTCCATAAATGTTATGCTTATTTGTGATTCAAATTCTAGAATTATTGGTTGCAATGCAAGGTTCCAATCACTTCTAACCTTAAAATTTAAATAACAGCTGATATCCGCCATGTTACAAATACACATGAAGTTAGCTGTTTCTATAAAAGTAGTTCAAATTATCGTCTGTAAGAAGATCGGTTACAGACTCACGATCAGAATTGCATTTTTCGGAAATCTGTAAGGATCCGAATTACAGTTTCTATTGCGCTATAGATTTACGGATCTGTAAGCTTACAGGTTGAAAAATCAGAATTGCACCATATATTTTTGTGCACCACTTTATTGTAGATCAGATTGTACATATTTAAACAATCCGTGACGTATGTTGTTATTCAAGAATTTAATGATTCATTCCCCTTCTAGTTTATTTAGCATGACCAACCCCATTAAAATGCTTTATATTGGGTTTTAGATTTAATTCAATTATTTTTTTGTAATTTATGGTATGTTTATGTATTTTTATTAGTAAGACATAACTAATGAAAGTTTTAATCAGAATTTGTTTTCGTAAAAAGTATGCGAAAAAAGGATACACTTTAGTGACTTTTTCAAGTGTTCCACTCACCTTATTTATTTTCAAAGCGAATAATTTAGCGGAGCCAGTCGAGCCCATAATTACAGGTCTCTGCTTTCGCAGAAACACGCGATTTAAGGCGAAACAAGTTTACAACAAAAAGGTGTAATTTAATACCAGTGTTATAAACTTACTTAGCGCCTTATTTTTAAAATGCCCACTGCCAAGAAGTAACTTCCAAGTGCGAGGTGAAAATTGCGTGGTATTAAAAAACATGTTGCTAATTTTTAGGAAGTTGTTAAATCTTTTTTGGGTGTAAAATATTTTGTTGTTTTTTTTGGTTTAAGTATTTAGACCTTTATAATTTTGGTCGTTAATGTTATTAAAACACTATGCTGGTATTTGCATAACGTTGAAAGCGCCTTATATTCGGAAAGAAAGAGATAAATAATTCGCCCTTGCGTACCAAATTATAAATGATAATGTTTATTCGCCTCCGAACAGACGGCGTAAATAGTAATTTGCGCGATGATAAGCAGTTGCTGTCATCATTCCTTTACATTCTTCCTTCGCCCGAATTAAACCTAATGACCGCCATAAATAAAAACCAGCATTAAACAATTACAAAAATGGGCTTAGAAAAATAAAGAAAAACAAACCCATTCTAACTTAATAGGCGTACGTTTATGCTCGTTGTATTGGCCATTGCGTATAGTAAATCAATAAGTGTTACGGGCCATTACCAGCGAAAAGATTCGGCCCTCCTGTATTAAATAAAAGTAAGGCTATTAAGGCTTATGGCACAAATCTCGAAGAATGCAGTCCCGCAAAAGGTTGCCCTCTCGATGTCGGCAATCGATAGATGTGTTACGACTAAAGCCTGCCGAGTTATAGCGATATAAATAATAAGCTCCGGAAGAAGTGAGTGCTTGGCAAAAAATCGCCAAGAAAAACATAAATAAATTCAATCCATTTCTTCCAGGTAATAACGGTCTTTACGTTTTATTAAAGCAGAAGATAAAAATGATGACGATCAACTAATAAAATATAAAAATAGGACCTTGATTTATTGCCCAACATTAATCATTTTAATCAAAATCGTTTATTTTTTTTTCCTATACATAAAAATACCCCAGACTCGAATCATAAGTTATTACAGGATAAATAATTTAACCAGCTCATGTAACCCAACGTGACTAACATATCCTGTCCAGATTGTTTTTACAACATTTTTGCTCTTCGTCCTCCAAAACTACAGCTTTTCCAATTGTATTTCAGAAAAGATCAATTAGATTTCAGAATAGTCATTTGTAATTCAGGAAAGATCAATTCGATTTCAGAATAGTCAATTGTATTTCAGAAAGCATCAATTGTATTTCAAAATAATCAATTCAATTTCAGAAAGTGTCAATTGTATTTCAGAATAATCAATTGTATTTCAGTTAGGGTCAATTGTATTTCAGAAAACATCAATTGTATTTTAGAAAAATCAATTCAATTTCAGAAAGGACAAATTGTATTTCAGTTTCAATTCAATTTCAGAAATCATCAATTGTAATTCAGAAAAGATCAATTGTATTGATGGTTTCTGAAATACAATTGACTATTGGGAATTACAATTGATGATTTCTGAAGTTGAATTGATCTATGTATTCTGAAATACAATTGGAAAATGTGTAGAAGATAGAAAAGATCATTTACTACATTATTGAGTACAATATAATTATTATACTCATTTGGATTCCCCAGAGTATTAGGATCACGAGCATGCAGGCCAAATGTCACCACCACGAAGTTTTCCATACAAGTTTCCTTGTACTTAAATGCGATAATATTCAATTACGATCTTGCTCTTCTGGTACAAAAAAGAATTATTATATTAGGTAATAGAACGGTATCAAACTTTTGTAACTAATCGACTATGTTTCCTGATTAACCAAAAAGCAAAGCATCATGATGAGTAACTTTCGATGCAAAATGCAAAAACTCGATAAGGTTCGAACTCGATGAAGTTCTAACTCGATACAGTTCGAACTCGATAAAGTTAGTACTCGGTTTAGTTGGAACGTAATAAAGTTCGAACTTGATGTAGTTCGAACCAAATAATGTTCGAATTTGAAGTAATTCAAACCCAATAAAGTTCGAAGTTTTATTATTTCAAAATACTTATTTTAATGTGAGGATGAAAATAAGGATTCAATCTTTTCAACTTAGAATCTATCTATCATCATATTTTATATAAATGAAAACCCACAATTCTTAGTAAATGAACTGAAAGGACATTTAGGGGTTTAGACCTGGATTCTTATGCAAAATTTCTTTGACTTATCTATTGGCTTTCCGAAGATATTGTCAATCAAAATAAAATTTATAAATGTTTTGCACAGTTTTGTAGGTTAAAGTCGCCGTTTCAAACTCACAAATAAGAGATGATGTGAAAACTTGCGATGATTTGGATGGTGTTTTAATGTGAGGATGAAAACAAGGATCCCATCTATCCAACTTAGGTCCGATTGCACCACTGTTCCTTACTAAGTGTATCTTAAAATTAAGTGCACCTTAAATAATAGTTCAATTGCACCACTAGAATTAAAGTAATACTTATGTTAAGTGAAAGGTAAGCTTGACAACACTGTAAAAATCTAGGGAAATTTCCGTTTCTTGCATGTTTTGGGGTTCTAAAGTATGTAATTCTGTGGTACTACGCCTAACCTATAATTTCGACGATGTTTCTCGGTTTTATTATTGTTTTCGTGTTTACCTTAAAGGAAATTGTGATAGTGTTTCATAGTGAAATTTTACCTGTTTTAAATTTATTTTTTACATACGGATCCTCCTATAAAAAGATTCGTTCAACAAACTTTTCCCAAAAAGAAAAGGACTTGTTAATTCAATGTGTTTTTAAATTCAAAAGCACAGTAGAAAATAAATAGACTATTGGGGCTACTTGAAGAGACAAAGATGAAGAACAAATTACAAAAGAATTCAATGCATCGTCCCCAAATGATATATTCAGATCTACAACATCACTTAAAAAAGTTTACGATTATGAAAAGTGTAAAACAAGGAAAGGTGCGGCCCAGGAATGGCAGGAAATAATAAAAATAGGTAGTGGTGGTGTTCCTCGAGTAATTTCAAAACCCAATGATCTGGTATTGGAAATTATTAGTCAAAAACTATTGTTGGTTTGAGAAATCCTTGTGACATTGGCGCTATTTGTGATGCTGGAGAAACTATGGCAATACCAAGCGAGGAAGAACAAAATGTTAATGGTAATGAAGAATAAGATAATTAAGGTAATGTGTATTTCATAATGATTGGTTTTTAAGAAATTTATTATAAAACTAAAATTTTTAATTAACTAGAATGAAGATAAAGAAAATCCAGGTTGTTTAGACAAAGATCCATACATAAGTGAAACTCCAAGATCCATGGATTGGGGTAAGTACAAGCCTCTTCATCTAAAGCAAAAACCTATCAACAAAAAGTTGGAGCAATGCAAGGATAATAATAATTGGATAATTGGTCATCCCACGATATTGAAAGCGCTTTAAGAATGGAGCTGTTACAACTCAAAATTGAAATAATAAAGGAAAAATTAATTACAAGAAGAAAAAGTTCCAAAATTGCATATTTAATATTGTAATAAATAACAATAAAAAATGAATTCAACCAGTTATTCGCAAATGTAAGGAATAAGCCTAAAAGTAGAAAAACTTAAAATTGTGCTAAAACTAAGGGCTAAAAAGAAAAATGCTTTAGACAATAATTTCTTCTTTTTTTTGCTGGATTCAGATTCAAATAAAAAAAATATGGGTTTCCATTTGAAAAAACTGAGTTAGTGCTAGAATGACCATGAAGAAGTCCTCCAGGTAAAAACTAACTATTCTCATTATGTGGCCCCTTTAAGACCAAATAATTTTTATTTAAAACGTTTTTTTCTAAAACTCTTACTTTTGGAGATATTTCGACTATTCACTATAACTCGACCACCCTGTATATTGTGATAATTAATAATAATTGATAGAATTTACATTTTATGTTATGTGATTAAAAAACATTTTTTCATAAATATATTATTTTTTCATAGTTACAATCTAGAAAAATAATTATCCAAGAAAAGAAAGCTCACTTTCTCTTCTAAGGCGAAATATTTTAAAAAGACTCAGTTCGTCCATCGGTTCAAAGTATTAGAATGGCACTTTTACATATATTCTATGGGGAATTCCCACTTCTAATATCTCTAACACTTCAACAGTATCTTCCAAAATTGAATGCAACTCAAATTCAACATCCATTTTATTGCAAGTTTTTTTTTAATTTAGGTGAACTGAAGTGAACGTTTTGAAATTTTAGGTTAAGAAGGACTTTAAGTGGCAGAATTCTTCAACTTAAATTTAAGATAACCTTAGGCATTTATGTGTTCCTTAAAACAATGGTGCAATGTACAAAGTAACACTTAAGATATATAAGTGTTCCTTAACGTTTAAGGAGCAGTGGTGCAATCGGGCCTTAGAATCTAAGGATTTCATCTATCCAACTTTGAAACGGCGACTTTAACCTACAAAATTGCGCAAAGCATTTAAAAAGTTTATTTTGATTGACCATATCATCGGAAATACTGGAGATAAGTCAATGAAATTTTGCATAAGAATCCAGGTTTAGAGGTCCTTTCAATTGATTTACTTAGAATTGTGGGTTTATATAAAATATGATGATATCAGTTGCACAAAATGACCGCATTTGTCAACATTATCTGAAGCATCCGTTTTGTTGAAAATTCAACCGTCTTTGGTTTCTTGAATTTATTCCATCTTACAGACTAAAAAGTGTTAATATCGAAATTAAAACTTTTTTAAGAGATTTTGAATAATCGGATTAAAGATTCATGTGACATCAGGGCTTTCTTTAATACAATTTTCGAAATTCTCAAATTACACAAGAAAAGACCTGTTTGTAACAAATTGTTACTAAATTAAATACCCACACCCCATATCTCTTAAACACTTTTGTATTACAAATAATGTGACTAGCCAGTACCCAGTGCCGAACCCAAATTTTTTGGTGTACGGAGTTTAAGTCCGAACAGGATAGGCGGCAAATTTAATAAGTTGATTTTTATATCCGGTTTATATGTGGAATTTGTTCATAATAAACTTGACAGGGTCTTTTATGTATTTTTTGTATTTTTTTAAACCTAATAAAAAAATTTAAAAAATTACTTAAAACAAATTTTAAGCATTTTTTCTTCAAAATAGTACAAACAAAATTATGTTATCACTTTCTGTATTTTTTTAATTTTAAGAAACGCACAATTTTTACGAAGCACTCTTTTGGTCCTTTAAAATTTTTTGGTTTACGGTTTACCCGATAAAGATAAAATTTACAAAAAATGGTAGTTGACTTTTGACTACACCAAAAATAGAACAAAAATGCACATCGGTGGAGCTTGAACCTACTTAACTTCGAATTCGATAAACCCAATGACTCGGTGACCTACCTTGAGGTAGGTCGAATCTAAGAAAGTTACTTTATTGTAGCTAGAACATTATCAATAATTATTTTAAAATAATACATTTTTGCTTAATGTTCGAACGGTTTGAACTATTTTAAAGTTCGAGCTTTTTAATGGTTAGTTCGAACTTAAACTTAAATACTTTATCAATTAATTCAATGTGGTCAGAAAAAGCACTTAAAATTATAGTTATTCAGAAGAGTTTGTTATCATCTTTGCTAATTTACATTTTTAACTGAGCATTGTTTATTTAAATACCTTTCGGATGCTCTTATGGATATCCAAAATGGCCAAAAAAATCATTAAAAATACGTAAAATTTGGCATATTTTGAACTTATTTTTTGGACTTAATAAATTAATTTTTGAAAAAGTCGTGCAATTATAAAACTGAATGTAATTTACAAAATATGGTTGTAGTTTAAAATAATTGCAATTTTGAACGCGCAACTGTAAAAGCAGCTAATACCTTGGTAGTCCTAGATGATACAAATTTTAAAATATAACAGAAATAAAGATTTTTATTGGTACTTTCAGCCTAATTATATGGATGTACGGACGGTCAAGATTTCTTCCCCAAATTCAAGAAGAAGCTCAAAATATACGTTTAATATCGGAGCGCGCTTCTACATAGACTCCCATTCCTCTTAAGGTAAATAGATTCGTTTGAACATCTCTTTTAAATTTAAATATTTTATACAAAAATTGTGAAAATAATAACATCAGTTTTTGAATTTTGGGTTAATCAGAATTTATTTTGGAAAAACTAATTCCAATTAAAACGCTTGATGACTTAATATTTCCAGGGACTTCTTCCCTTCTTTTGGATCGCATAAAAAATTGTTCTCCAGGAACGGTTGTATGCCCAACTTTATTTGTACTCGGAAAATTATTTTATTTTGTTTTGAATGGAGGTAGATATTAAAACCCGCAAAAATTTTGTAAAGCTGATATTTGGATTTATGAAAAAAGGGGTGCAAAATTTTATAGATATTGAGTGAACAAATTGTTTTAATTATTCTGTAAAATCAGTTAATCGTGTCGGCTTGAAGAACAAAAAAACAATTTTCGAAAACAAACTAACTTTTTTGCATTTTGGATTTGGTTATTTCTTAATTTTTAGAGGTCATGCGTTCAAAACTAACGTTTTTGCTGGTGACTTTTTTGCACCATTTTCATTTTCGATACTCCATTAGATGTACATATTTATTTAAATCCCTAAAAATTTTCCCTATTTTTCGTTTATACAAAATCAATGAATTGACTATGACCACCCTCAAAAAATGGAAACCTGTTTCAACAGCCCACTTATTGGTTCTTCTGTAAGAAATTAATATCTCCCATTGAATTGTTGTGTCTGGATTAAGTGCTTTAATTATATAAATTTTTATCATTTAATACTCTTCTTTCGACTAGTTGAGACAAGTTATATACGTTTCAGGTAAAACCACTGTATGATGTTTATTTTTGATCTGGTTATAGTATTCCTTTATTGTTTTTGCAAATGCTTCGAAACCATAAACCAATTTAAATGATCTTGCAAATGTAAGTTTTTGTGATAAAATAAAAAACTCTTTAAAAGGTCTTTTAAACCAATTAATATTTTTTAATATTTAGTTAAAACAATACCCAGCTAGTTGAAATTAAACATAATTGAAAAACAGTATTAATCAAAAGTATTACATTGTGTACCTACACTTTCTTTACTTTGTAGATGAAATTTTTTAAAAGCTCAAACATTTTAAGAAGTTTTTTGTTTAATTTGATGGAAGCTGCAAAGTAGAGTTCCTATAGATTTTAATAACAGTGCACCTGCAGCCACTTCCTTTTCGAATCTCCTTTCTTTATTTGCGTACAAGAGCAGAGGAGTGCAAAGCCTCATAAAGACCTCTGTAACCCAAGCGAGCTTTTAAGGGCGAGTTCTTAAGCTCAAGGCACGACCATAGACTGCCGTCTTTCCTATTCCTTCCACCCGCATCCTTAATTATTCGACGTCCTGCTCCGAAAAGTCTTTTATTCCAAACTGCTCCACGATTATAAATCTTTTTAGCAATATGAAAAGGTTTAGCTTGGGTATTGATTGATGTGAATATTATGTGGATAAGTGATGGTGCACTTTTGGACCAATATGAAGACTTACTGACCTACGTCTTTAATCAATATGCATTTGATAAAGGAGGAGGTCGCTTTGAACGACCTGACATCAGCAGAAGATATTACAGCGGTTATTACAAGGATTCTATCGAGTAATAGAGCCGACACCCAGTTTTATGAATGTTTTATTGGTCCAAATTAAATTTCTAAGGAAAACCTAGTATGTGCTTTACTTACTTTAAACCAAAACACACGTAATTATTAATACATTCAAGTTGTATATCTTTGAAGTGGCGTATCTGCCACGAGACAGACAAATAAAATAACGATAATGTAATATACATAAGGCGAAAGAATGGCATTGTTTATTTAGTGGGACGAGTAAATACAAAGCGACATTATCATCCCATTCCCAATTCCCCATTCTCTTATCCCCGTACTTGGCAAGCAGTCTCGACGGACCTCCGATTCAATCCCGATCTGAATTATTTCGAATCAAGGTTTCGGAATAACAACTCTCCGCCTCGTGACATAAGGACGACGACGTGCAAGTTCCTTTTCCTTTCAGTTTTTTTACACCTATAATTAAGACCCAAAAGCACTTTTATCGAATTCTATAAAATATATTAAATAAAATAAAAAACATTCAGTATAACTTAAAAATTTAAAGTCTTAAAAAGAAAATGTTTGATTAATTGTAGAAAATGTTAATTACTTTCACCAAATTTGTATTTTGTTGTTACTTTTCTTCTTAAATTGTGCTTTTAGTATTTTCCTCATAAATTACAATTAACTCCTATCCTAAATACCCCTTAAAGTTTACTCAACCAAGACTTACACTTAGTAAATTTAGCAATAGGTCTATCCTTCTTTTCCTTCTCAGAGGCTATCAAATTAATACCCAACTCCACATCTTCAGAGCTCATGTTAGGGCTACATTCTACATTGGTTTGCCTCACTATATTTCGCACTTACTTCCTCAACTCCTTTAGATCAACCGAACCCACCATTTTCCACAATAACAAAACTAATCTAGAACTCACTAAACTTTAGGATAAATCAAGAAATAATTACATTTTCATTAAAAAAACTTGAATACGAAGTATCTTATAGATCCAGGAATAATGTAGTTATTGGTTCAAGAAAAAGAAATATATATAAAATTATAATATAGTAAATGCAAATAGCTATGAAATTGGAGAGTGCCTACAAAATAATTTCAAACTTTAGAGAAGGTAGTTTCAATGTTTTCTTTGATACTGGAGTCTGGAGTTATTAAAGTAAGAAACTAGTGTACACCATACCCTTCACATAGTCCATTCATTTAAATAAATTAATTTTAGATACAAAGCAGCTAGTTGAAGAGATAGTTGGTTTAAAACATTCTTACATTACATTCATAGCTGTAAGGTGTCGAGTCGCTCTCTCTCGTATTTAATATGCATACTCCATAAACAAGCATAACAAGCACTCGAGTCAGTGAGGTTTTCATTAGGGAGCTCTTAATTAAAATCAAAACTTAACTTTCAACATGTGTTAGAAATTGGAAGAGGAAACTTGGAAACATTCTCACTCAGTACGAATTAAACCATATCAATTTAATCTCCTTTTATCAATTGATCAAGTTTGACCTCGTAAACTTCGTACTTTCAGAAAAAGCATTAAATGTTTCAAACAGATTTGCATGAGACCATTAATTATTTATTGTCCAGCTTGCGGAAGATGCAAGTTGGGGGGCGGTCAGCCGCGATGAAGACCCTTTAATAATCCCAAGGGCCCGGACGCCTAAGCCCCTTCGGATTCTCGTACGCTCAAAGGACATGCACTTGCACTGATTACTTTGAATATAAAATGGTTTTTAGGGGCCAAAGACGCGCGCATCTTTCAACCCAATTCGGAGGATGTGATTTTCATCATTCCTTCTTAGCGTGCTTTCTTTTCCTCTGACTCTTTTTTTATTAAGAGTTCGGGAATCTTTAGGATTTTCACGTCCTTTATATTTAAGAAATATTTAATTAAAGTTTTTGTTAAACATTTTTCAATCTTCTATAATGCCTGTACCCAATTTTTATTACAAAATCGGTCAATAAAAATTAAATACACCAATAAAAAACTGATTTTTTATTACATTAATTTAAATCTCCTCTTAAAAGAAATTCTTTTCAATATTTGTTCCAAAATTAGAAAAAATCTTGAGAAAGGTTGTATGTTTGGTTTATTACGGTTCTGGAATATCCGTAATAGGTAACTTTACTTAGGTACAAATATGGTAGATATTTTTCTAAAGTTAAAGAATGGCGAAAGTAAAAAAATCAGTTCTTTGAGTTTTTTATTACGTCAATTGAGAACCACTTTTATTAGCTCCATTACCCAAGAAAGTAAATAAAAAGCTTTTCCAATTTTTCGCAACTTTGGTATAGCATTTTTAATATCAAAATCGATTTTTTTTAGGTATAAAGTGTCACTTTTACACTTTTCACAATACATTAATGATTTTGTCTTTGGTAAATGAGTAATTTTGACGTAGGCAGAGGTTTACTCTTTTACCATCTTAACTTTTTCTGCAGAAAATAAATGTTTGGCACGTTCAAACCTGTCTCCTAAAGTATATACAGAGTTTGTTCAGGAGACACTTCATTGTTTTAAGATAGAAGATTTCTCATTTATCGCATTCTCGGAATTTAGCAAGGGGTTCGAATTTGTCTCACGTGAATTATTGTTAATTCAGCTTTAAAAGTATAAGCTAAGTCCCAGTTCGTGCAAGTTGCTTCTGTCTTATCTCTCTAATATAAGTTAAATCAGTGGGTTGCTAGGGCCAATTATGCGATCCAACTAATATACTCCATGGTATCTCACAAGTGTCTATACTAGGTCCCTTATTTTCCTAATATTCATCAATGGCTTTCGAAATAAGCAAATTTTGCTTTTTGCTGATGGTTTAACACTCAAAATTGGCCATAAACACCTCAAATTGGGATTGGAGTTAAAAAATATAGTCAGCTGCCTTAGCTTGGTCAAGTAAAAATAGACTCAAGCTAAATGAGGAAAAAACTGTTAATCTTGTGTTTTCACTGCGCAAACCAGAATTAGACATGGAAGAAGATTCAGTTAAATTTCTTGGACACCAAATAGTAAGATACTTCCTTAAGAAGGCATAAGCTTGGTGGACAAACAGCTCTGAAACTATCCAAGACAATTTACTTATTCCAAGTGTAGCTTATGTCTCGCTTTTTCACACCTATCTGAATTATGAGCTCCCTCTTTGGAGTCATTCTTGTATCAAAAACAGACTATTTGCTCTGCGAAGACGCTTGATAGTCTTAGTTGGAATCGGATATCGGGAAGAGTACAGAACACACATCTCTTCATTAAAAATCCCAACCTTACATGTACAGGCTAAAATGTCTAACATATACCATGGAGGATGAACTAAACTAAAGTATGAAGATATCGACAACTACAATACAAGAAACAAATCTTTATCTTACCTCAATAGAGTAACGCTTACTCGTAGTGTCTATCGAATACTATGGGACAAAGTTCTTCAATGCTCTTGCTTTAGAATTTAAGCTACTTGATTTAAAAAATGTTAAAGGATAAATTAAAGAATTTCTTATTAATAGGGTTTTCATGCACTCAGTCAATGAATTTTGTCCGATGTAAACATAAATATTTAAATATAAATCTACTTTGATTGCTTGTATACATACATATAATATACAAATAATTTGTAAGCTCTATGCATAACTAAACTGTAAGCATGTATTCCTAGCATGTATTTTTAATTGTATTTTTAATTTATCTTTAATTAATGTATTTACAAAAATTCTGGCAAACATCTATACAGGGCCCAGATTTTACTTCCCAGGAAATATCTCAGTTATTTGAAGAGATAAAAATATAAATCAAAAAGTGCTTTGAGCGACAGCATTTATACCTCATAATTTCATTGTAAAAAAAATATTGGTATTTACCACTCTTAAGATGACATCATCATTTTTCTTTTCTTTAATGGGTCACCCTATTTTTTATAAAAGATATTGCATCTACAATTTATTCAGAAACAGTGATATGGTACACTTAGTATTTTAAGTACATTTTGTGAATAAAAAAATTAAAATATTGATCGTAGTATGTATTAGGTATGCAAAATTATTTATTTAGTTTTTTTTTTTTAAATTGGTAATTTACAGTTAGGTTCAGTTAGATTAGATTAAGTTAAGTTAGTTTAGATTTAAAAATATTTCTTAAAAAAAACTAAATAAATAATTTTGCATACTACTTCGATCAATATTTTAATTCTTTTTATACACAAAATGTACTTAAAATACTAAGTGTAGCATATTTCTGTTTCTAGAATAAATTGTAGATGCAATATCAATTATAAAAAATAGGGTGTCCCATTAAAGAAAAAAAATGATGATGGCGTCTTAAGAGTGGTAAATATCAATATTTTTTAGAATGAAATTATGAGGTATAAGTGCTGCCGTTCAAAGCACTTTTTGATTTATATTTTTATCTCTTCAAATAACTGAGATATTTCCCTGGAAGTAAAATCTGGGCCACCCTGTATAAATCTTTTATATGCTTTATTGTATAGTACTAAGACTTGTGACTGACATTTTTTGTGGCATTAAATAAATATCATATCTTATCTTGACTTTCCTTCAATATTTTGGAAGAATGTTTACGCTTATTCAATCTATCGAATTTTGATTGATTACCTTATAAATTCCACGCTTTCTTTTGATTGAAAAGACGGTGCCGCGTCATTAATCCTTTACTAAACGGGGCAAATCTCCACACTTTTATTGGGGGCATTCTTGCACCACTCTGATTGTGATGATGAAAAAAATACGCAAAACCTTTTCAAAAAAGTCATAAAATGATGAAGAACTTGATTTCTCACGCATTTCCGAATCTGATATGGGGTCTCTCTTTGCTGGAAGTGAGGTTGATGAAGAAGACAAGTACAACTCAGATTAACTGTCATCAAACTACACCATCGCCAAAATACTTTCTCCTACCCGTAGAGGTTAGGAATCAATATTTTTCAAGTGGCATCCGAATACCCACAAGTTTTCAGAAGCTCCGGAAGACGCCTTCCTTGAAGAAAATAGATATTCTCCTCAAATCATCAAAACCTAATGAAATCCACGACTCTAGGTTTCATAAAATGATAAGTTTCCCAGACATTTGACTGATTTTACTCTTTACTAGTCAAGAAAACCAAGGGTAATTAAAAATGACACGGTAGTATTATAGGTATATTCATTAATTTTATGAATAATTATAACCACAAAAGTAAAGTTCTTTTAATCGAATCTTTGCTTTCTTCCTACTGTTTTCTAAACTTAAGGAAATCCCCGCAGTGCGAAACTTTGCCACAAGAGATAGAGCAAATCTCCGCAAAATCATATATGCAAAAAACTTCGTATCTTCCAAAATAATAACTGCATATGTTTGTTATAGAATGGCGAGGGTAAAAATTTTAATTGAGAACTCGAATATAACTTAATTATCATTGTAATAATATTTTCATTATGAAACGGTGTAGTAGTAACGATAAAAATTTAAGTTTTACCAGAGCAAAATAAAAAACTTAGATATTCACTTAAAAACCAAAACTTCATATCATTTGATACAAATACTGATGTTTAACAAATTTTTAAACAGTTGTAAGTTCTCTGTAAGAAAACATTCTGTATTTTTAGTGTGTCCATGATTTTCTATGACGGCTTAAAAGCTGTAAAACTGGACCCCTATAATGTATAACCCATTTTGATTTTCGGAAGCAGAAAACGTAGTTAATACAACAAGCATTCGATTAACTGGGTTCGGATTTGCGAATTACCCATGCTACATTTTGTCTTGTTTACTAACTTGATTATGACGAAATGTGTTTAATTTATTCCCCGCTTTTTTTGATGATTCTTATTATGTGATACGTGTTTGCTTAAAAGATATACACAATAATTTTTATTGATAAAAAGCGACCTATGGTGTTGAAGAAATACTTCACCTTATAATTTATAAAAGTATAAGAAATAAAAGTTGGCGACTACATGAAAAACTCCATATGCAAGTTTTCTATATAACAAAGTTTTTAGTAGGTAAATTTTTTCTCGGTATAACCGTGAAATTATTTAAGTTTCAAATATACAGAGTGCTTAAAAAGTCGAGGACACGCTTCACAGTACGTTGTTTGGAAGCAATCGTTAAAGAAGGGTAAAATAATTAAAAAAATATTTGGATAGAAATTCCGAAGTTATTGGAATATTTTAAAGAAGTAAACTTGACAACATTGTTTTCAAAGTAGACTTTGAACTTTGAAGATACCATTTACCTCTCAATATTTAGTTCAAATTTTTGATAAGTTATGATTACACTCCAATAAAGGTGATATAGTTGAAATTAACATGACATTTTTCAAAAGTGCAAGAATTAATTAGTCAAAATATAGACCATTTATTATTAGTAATTTTTATTTAAAACAAATAAAAATATTTAAATTTGAAGTAGATGTTCGATGTTATTTTTATCAGATTAAAGTTCCAGGAAACGAAGAAATAATTGTAATATTTTTACATTGTTGCCATATGTCATTTTTGTCAATTTTATGATAAATTATTAATTTTAAAATGCAAATAATATCTCTACATTTTTTTGAATATTTTTCCCTTGTCTAACGAGTGCTTTTTAACAACGTAGGGTGGAGCGTGTTCGCGACTTTTTGAGCACCCTGTATAGGGTGTTTCAAACCAAGAGTCGGTAACTCTGGAATTTAATTCTGACCAATTTTAAAAGAATATGTACATATACCTACTTATTAAAAAACTCCATTTTCGAAATAAAAGGTGTTTACGGATTATTTTTAATTTTTTTAATTTATTAATTTTTAATAATACATAAAATAAAGAGAAAAATTTTTAATACTTTGTTAAAAAAAAATTTAAAGATTATAATATAAATATTTCTTTTTCCATTAATAGTCCAATAAATATAATTTTCAGAAACAAAGACAAAATTGAAAGTAATAAAAAAGCGGAATATATTGTTTAAATTGCAATGATGGTAATGCAAAGTATGTTGGACAAACGTCTAGAAAGTTTACTGATAGGATAAAAGAACATAATAGAGCTATACGTTTGTCTCAACAAATCAAATTTCTCAGATCATATTTTAAATTGCAATCATAATTTTGATTTAAATTCATATTTCTAAATTTTACATGTAATAAATCCCTATTAAATTTCTATGAAAACTATGAAATTATTAAGTATCAAAACAACTCATATCATTCAGTTTATTAAATGTCCAAATTGATTGTGAATATAAAATTTTTATAAAATATGTAATTAAATTATTTATTAATAAAAATAGATAACACACTTTACAACGATTATATCTATTATACCTATTATACCTTAGTTATCTTTTCTCACATTTCAATTTCATATTTTACATTTATACTTCTAATTCTTTGCTATTTAAAATACATAAGAGGTAAATATGTTAATTTAAATAACAATTTTAGTCAATCTTATTCTTTTATTGTAGGCTGAAGATGAACAATTAGTTCGAAACAAGTCCCTACAAATATTTATATTTTTATTTTATTAAAGTTGGAGTATAAAGAATTTTTCTCTGTATTTTATTTATTATTTAATAAACTCCAAATCATCATCATATCAAGAAAATATATAATAAATTTTATATATTTACTAATTAATTTTTAATGATATGTGTTACGCTTATTAATCCATAATTATACAACACTACAACAGGGCTTTGTGCCAGAGACCAAGAAGACCGCATTAAGAAGAAGAAGATATTTTGCTCAAATTTTAATAAATTTTGGCAGTCCTGCATAGATAAAATATGAATATTCAAAACAAATTTCAACGTGAAGCTTTTTCTGGGATATCCACTCTATTTACTCCCCTTCCCATTTTTTTACGACGCCATTATTCTTAATTAAATCAAATTTTGACATTTATGTCGATTGCATTTTTAATTATAAGTGGAAGCGGATGCAGTCCATAAACTAATAACGAGACATCACGCAGGTATACTAATAAATATTTCTGAATCCCAGGGGTGGCAAAATATAAATTTTCAAATTAATTATTTTTTCGAAAGTTATTTAGGGTGGCTCCTTTTAAAATGAACACCCTGTATAATTAACAAAATTTAGAATAAAATATTAGTAAATATTGTTCATGTAAATTTACCCACCATTAAAGATGTGTTGCATAATGGTAATATGATATGTCAATTTTTGACAGAAACTGTCAAATCGAGTTTTCCGGTTTTTAATGGTTGCCGTTGTTTATAAAGTTACAAAACGCGATAAAAAGATAAATTTTATTTGACTTTTTAGTCACCTTTTGGTAGATAAATAAAGAAAATAAAAATTAATAATAAGTATTAATAAATTTTGAAAAAACTTCCTCGATCATGATAACACATTTTTGGTTTTTGGGTTACACCGTCTTTCTTTTAAGAACATTTGTAATAATAAATTATATATCTATAGTTCTTTGCTACTCCATGAGTATATAGTTTTATCACCTAATAGTTATTAAGGTTGGAAATGGTTTAAAAAGTTTTTAATAGAAAAATACAGTTTTTTTTTAAGTTTTTAAAGATTTGAGCGTTATTTTAAAGTAGTGATGTTTTTAATGGTTTTGACTCTTTGTAAGTTAAAAAAATATGTAGTCTTAGAATGTATTCTGTCTTTTATTTCTTTGTAGCTCTGATGATGTATATGTTACGGACCAAGTGGTAAATACGGTCATTGTGAACAATGCCCGGGCATTGTTCACATTGTATAGTTACATTGGTCAATGTAGGTAATGTTTTAATATTTTACTATATTTCCTACGTTGACCGGGCAATGTAAACAATGCCCGCTATCAAGTGGGCAGAGACTTGTTTTCACTCCCTCTGCGTATTTCTAACCTAAAATTAGTCTACTCATGTTGTGGTGTAGCAAGAAAATTTTACGCGAAAATGGAGAAAGCAGACTTGTTTAGTTAAAAATTAAAGGAAATTTTGGAAGTTAAACGCGGAAATAATATCTACTTAACAAAATCTAAATATATTGAACTCATAAGTCGTGTAAAAGCAGCTAAAGCAATAAAACAAGGAAATACGCCAGAGCAATATAAACTTTTAAAGCGTTATAATATACTTATAGTAGGTGATGTTGATAAACTCATTTTTCCCTTAATGAAGATAGTGCAATAATTAAATATTATGTACATACAGATGAAATCTATAATACCATAAATGCTCATATAAGAATTGGACATGGAGGTCGAAATCGATTAGAAAAAGAGTTACAAGATAAGTTTAAATATTACAAGAGAAAGTATAATGTTGTACCTAAGTCTATGTGAAGGATGTCAAAGTAAAAGCAGTTCCGCCAAAAAAGGTTTAGTTGTAAAACCTATGATTTTCAAAGAAATTAATGCTAGGTGCCAGGTTGATTTAATCGATATGCAAGCTCAACAAGATGGTGATTACAAATTCATTCTTGTATATCAAGATCATCTAACCAAATTTACTTTACTTCGTTCTTTAAAATCTAAACGAGCCGAAGAGGTTGCTTATTTTTTACTTGAAATTTTTACTACTTTTGGAGCTCCATGTATCCTTCAAAGTGACAACGGACGCGAATTTGCTATATTTGCAATATTTGAAGAATTGGCTGATATGTGGGACGAATTAAAGATTGTTCACGGTAAACCCCGACACTTGCAAAGTCAAGGTTCAGTTGAAAGGGCCAACCAAGATGTGGAAAATATGCTAAGTACATGGCTAAATGATAATAACACGAGTAAATGGAGTGAAGGTTTAAAATTTATCCAAATTATGAAGAATAGAGCATTTCTTGAAGGAATAAAATGCAGTCCATAGGAAGCAATGTTTGGTACCAAAGCTAGAATCGGCCTTAAAACTAGTAGTCTTCCATCAGAGGTGGTGTCAAAAATAAATACGGAAGAAGAATTGGAAAAAGTTGTGGAAACCATTAATCAAGGAGGCAAACATTCAGAAAATCCACTTGCAGATAATATTCAAGATATTCTTGACGAAAAAGAATTTACTTCTGAAGAAAGTAAATCTATTTCTGGAGAGAGGGAGTTCGTTCCCGAAGAAAGCGAATTAAGGGAAATCCGGTAAGCTTGATTTTTTCCATATAACGTTCTTAATCAATTTTTTTTTATTTAATCATAAAAATTATACATTTTTAACAGAAAAATAATGAAGAACAAAGCAGATCTTGTTTAAGAGCCACAATGGAGCCATCTAAATCCAGATGTGAACAGGAGGAACAAGAATTTCAAAACAATCTTGATGATTCTGTTAATAAAACTGATAATAAAGAAAATGTATTGGAGAGGCAAAAATTGATATTGGAAAAACGAAAGAATGTTTTTGAAAATATTACAATTCAGGCAAAACGAATGAAATCTGCTTCATTAATGAAACATCCAGTTGGAAAAGTTGGTGAATCTGTAAAAATTGCTATCCCGGACGTGGATAGAGCAAGAAGCGATTTAAGTAACATCTTGGGTGTCATTTTATCTGGTAAGTTTCAAGAGTTATATTATTTCATTCTAAATAATATTTTTCCAGTGGATGATAATAATTTTTATGAAATCGGAACAAAATAGAAACTAAAGCAACTATATTCCAGAAATCAATTTACGCTCTGTAAAGAATCCTTCGTTCAAATTGATGAAGTTCCAGAAAATGTAGTAATTTCCTTAAGAGAATGTGCCAGAAAATGTTCTACTGTAGGGGGCCAGGGATATGATAGATGTTTTTGCACCCAAAAATGTAAAACCAAAAAATGCAAGTGCCGTAAGAGTGGAAAAATATGTAATTCCAAATGCCACAATAGCCACCCGTGCTTCAACAAATAATATATTTTTTTATAAATTTATAGTTAATTTTAATAATAAAATACTATTGTTTTCTATTTTTTTAATATTATTTTGAATGATTTTCATATTTACTTACTATGCCCAAAAAATCATGGGCATTGTATAAAATGTCCGGGCAATATTGGTAATTGGATGAAATTGCTAACATTGCCCGCTCCTACTGGGCAGTCTTCACAATGCCCGGACATTGCTCACAATGACCTATTTTCCAGGTGGCCCGTAACATATATAAACCAATAAACGAAATGTTAGCTAAATAACAGAAGGTTTTTTCATTCATAATTGTCCTATCACGAGAATAAATCTACCATTAATGATTTTGAATATGTAGGAAAAAATAAAATTGTTACCTTTCGTATCCATTTTTTAAATTTTAGTAATGTAGTGTTACAAGTCAGAAATTGCAGTCCTTCAATAAGGTTTATTTAAATAAACGATTCTTTTCATTAACGGATAGCATAAATTCGGCTCTGGAGCACTTCATTTCAATGCAGTATTGAAAACGGTAGGATGTAATTGATTGTGATTGGCTGATCTGTCCAATTCTGTAAGCCATTTATAGAGTTTTCAAATAATTTTCAGTACAGCTTACAAAACAGAATGAATCAATTTGTAAAACACAAATAAAATAAAAGCCAAGTATAATTATTGTAATTACATGATTAATTATTAATTTATTATGTAGCTGAATGAACTGTGGTAAAATTCAGTCAAAAATAACCATCGAATAGGATTTGGCTTTTCAAAAATTTCCTTGGTATTTGCGAATAAAAATAAATAAATAAAGTTAAAAACTAATCCTGTTTACATAGATTTTGTGACAAAAAATACAAATTTACTAAAAAAATCACGCATGTATAGTTCTCAAATGTAGCATGCAATATATAATCTTAAATTCCTGTTTCGAAAACTAAGCCAATTAGCTACTTACTCCTTTGTGAATATTTCAGTTAAGTTCGTGTAACAGAATTAGGAAGGCTATTGATGATTTGAAAGCCAGTAATTCGCGTGATATCTATGAATTAACCGCAGATCTAATAAAATCAGTTAAAGAGAAAATTATATCCCATCTAAAAAGTTTGTTTAATGAATGCATCCGCACTTTCCTAAAGGTGGTAAAAATAATTCCACTACATAAATAGGAAGATAAAACCTCTTTGGATAATTATAAGCCAATTTCCCTATTACCAAATATTCGAGTTCAATCTTTTTTTGAATCAAATAAGTTGCTTAGCATTACACAACATGGTTTTAGAAGTCAAGGCAGTGGGTTGTCCTGGGTTTTGTAAATGAAGGTGTGTGTGGCTTTTGAAATTAGTTATTTTCTGCATGGTGCTTTTTTGGATTACACAAAAGCATTCGACACCATTCGTATAATGCTACAAAAATTATACGTATTCAACCTCCATTAAAATAGCTGGAGACTAATACTATCGTTCCTTGGTAATAGGAAGTAGTCACTGTATTTAAATGGAATAGTTTCAAGTTTTACTACCTTCAATGTAGGGGTACCACAAGGCTCTATTGTCGGGGCTCCATTCAATATTATTTGCTGACGACTCTAGAATCATTGTTCCGATTCTGATTTTACTGTAAGTAAGCTGAAAATATCCAATGAATCACTTGCTGCAAACGAATTGTTTCAAAGGAACAAACTCCAAATCAACAAGGATAACACTGTAAATCACATTTACTTTGAGACCAGAAGGATTTTCTACGTCAACAAAATTCCTCGGCCTTGTTATAGATAGCAAGTTAACAAGAAAATAATAAACTGAAAAACCCAATTATTCTAATTTCTGTAATTTAAATCTACAAGTTGTTTTTAATGAAAGAAAAGTAATTTTAACTAAATCAATTTATACCCTATTCATAAAATTATATAATCACAGGTTCACTGGGAATGTAAATAGCAGGTGAAGTCATTATAAGAAATCGTAAGTAATATTGTAATACACGTGTTTTTGCTGAAGTCTTCAAGTTCAAGGCTAAAGAAAGCGAGTTTGGCTTTGCGCCGCTTGCAAATACCTGCCATTGTTTGTAAATTGGAAACGTGATGTGTAAAATTACAATTTTAAAGGGTTTATCATGAGGCTTTAATTAATTTTGAACTTTATTATTTGGAGCGTTTCTGTTACAAACCACATTAATGTATTAATTATTTATTGTAAATTATGTTTGATAGAAATAATAAAGTAAGTTCACATATAGTAATTAACTGGGTTACTATGGGTAACAATGATTTTACATAGATTTGATTGTCATGTTAGTTAGGATTGGAAAAAAAACATGCGCATCAATTACATTAATAATGTCATCAATGAAGACGTCTGCGTTTGAAAAGTGCTGCCACGTTTATTCCATGCGACGTTTTCTTGGACGCTATCCAGAAATTCGACAAAACCTTCCCATTAGTATTATGTTTTATGTTGGATTAATCGACTGATCATTTATTTTTGTCCTTTTTTACTTCCAATCATTGCGATAAAAATTTGTTTCTTTTTTGTTTGGCAGTAATATTTGGTTTATGGTGGAGATTAAAGTGCGGATTTTTATTTTATTGTAAGTTGTAAACTTACAGCGGGGACGAGCTAGGTGCAAAACTAATTTGAGGTAATTATTCTCGTAACGTTGTTATGGACAAAACCGAATTTACTGGGCATTAATTTTGGTTTGTGCTTGACGTTGTTTGCGAGTTTTAATGTCTTCTAATAAAAGCTTTACGTTCACGTTTTTATATTTTATGGAATACATTTCACCATATTTTTTTCCAAAAAAACTGTATAAACTCTGAAAATCTAATACATTTGAATTTTATAAAACATACAACCATTCCGTTCAGGATACCTACTCTTTTAGCTCACGTGACACGTGTCAACTATTAATATTTGAGCTTCTTTGCATTGAATTTTTTTATTTTAAAAAATATACCAAATAATTAAATTCAATTCTTTCAAAGGTTTTCGAGAAAAATCTTCCCACAAAAGATAATTCATCGGATTAAAAATTTATACCTAGAACATTCATCCCAAAAAGCTCATAGTATGATAAATTCATCACTAGGAAAACTAAATTTTTAATACCGCGAAATGCGAAATGTACCACAATTATATGGAGTAACTCAAATTTAAAAATTAATTTCTTTAATAGGTTTTAAAGGAAATTCTCTCCACTAAAGAAAATCGCAGGAAAATTCATCATGTTGAAAATTTATACCGACAAAATTCATCGCATGGTAAATTCTTTCCAAGAAATTCATCGCTAGGAAAACTAAATTATTAATTTCGCGTTACAATATTTATTTTTCCGACGACCATATGAGAAAATCGTATATGTCTCATTCATATTAGTAGTTTAGAAAATCGTTCATTTCAACAC
Source organism: Stenus bimaculatus (assembly GCA_963971135.1). Lineage (NCBI taxonomy): Eukaryota > Metazoa > Arthropoda > Insecta > Coleoptera > Staphylinidae > Stenus > Stenus bimaculatus. Next base: position 42,581,485 of record OZ020182.1, read on the forward strand.
TAGTGACTTTAACTTTCCATTTTGTAACTGTCAAATAATTCTTGTAAATTTCGATAGAGGCGCTGCGAAGGAATTCCGATAGCCCTCTCTTGGATTTTTTTGAACTTGCAGAAAAAGGATAGTTCAAATAAAAATTTATATTTAACCCCGCCAATATTACTAATTTTATTATTAAAATCATTATATAATTCACTTTTATGTAAATTTTAAATAAAATAGGAACATTTTTTATTCGTTTCGATAAGTTGCTTCCGTCAAAACAGCGCCACCTACAATTATTTACACTTAACTAAAAATAATCGATAACTTCAATGTCAGCTGCTGTTAACATAGGTTATGTTATGTTCTTACTACAAAATATTAATAATGGTCGCAAAATCTCCGTGGTCGTCGGAAAAATAGCGTACACAACTCGCAGAAAGTGAATTTCGTTGCTCGTGTAATATCCTCACTCGGCTAGCGCCTCGTTCGGCTATTTTCACACTCGCACAAAATTCGTCACTTTCTAGCTCGTTGCGTAATATACTATTTCCAACGACCAGAAAATCGTATATGTCATTCATATTAGTGGTCTAGAAAATCTATCATTGCTACACTATACTCCATTCAGTTTCAAGATAGAGTAACTGACAACAAATGTATGTCAACGTCACCTTCTGTTGAAGTTAAAGCATTACTTTAATTTTTGGATTTGATATTTAATAATCAAGTGGGGTTTTGTTAACAAAAAAAAATGAATGATGCAGTTGTTATGTATAATATTTTTGAATGAGTTGAAATACAGAATTCCAACAAGTAACACTTATTTTAATAAATATTTTGAAGATTATGTTTTTATTTCCGAGCAAAATGAAAAAATTCCACAAACATATCAGGAAGCAATTAATAGTGTTGAAGCTGGAGAATGGCAAAAAGCAATGGATTCGGAAGTTTAGTCTCTTATGGAAAACAATACATGGTATTTATGTGAATTGCCCAAAAATATAAAGGCTATAACTTCCAAGTGGGTATATACTAAAAAAAATAATGCTGATGGTTCTTTGGAACGTTATAAAGCAAGATTGGTGATAAAAGGATTTACTCAACAAAAAGGATGTGATTATGATGAAACGTTTAGTCCTGTTACAAAAACTACAACAATTCGTTTCTTTTAAGTATTGCAGTAAGTGATAATATGTATTTGGAACAATTTGATGTTTCAACAGCTTTCTTAAATGGAAAGTTAAAAGAAGAAATTTATAGATATGTTTCAACCAGATGGCTATAATGATGGATCTAATAATGTTTGTAAATTAAATAATAGTTTATATGGTTTGAAACAAGCTCCTAGATGTTGGAATGAAAGAATTAATAAATTTCTTAGGGATAAAGGATTTGAAGTTAGTGCAGCTGATAATTGTCTATTTATTAGAAAAAGAGGGCGAAATAAGATTATGTTGGCACTTTATGTGGATGATGGATTAATTGCTGCCACTAGTAAACAAGAAATAGAACTATTTCTAAATGAATTGAAACGAGAGTTTAAAATTAAATCTAAAACAGCTGATTACTTCCTAGGTTTTGAAGTAACTCAGAGCAAGGAAGGCATTGAAGTAAATCATAAGAAGAATTTTAGAGAAATTTAATATGGACAAATGTAAGGCAGTTGGTTCACCAATATTAAAGGATAATAGTAATGAATCAAGGAAGGCTACTGACAAATATGACAATAAAATCAAATTTCCATATCGTGAAGCAGTAGGCTCTCTTATGTATTTAATGACAGGAACGAGACCTGACATTGCCTATGCTGTAGGTGTAGTATCAAGAACTTTGGAAAATCCTACTGAAGAAGATGTTGTTAAAGTAAAACGGATTTTTCACTATTTACAAGGAACAATAAATTATTGTTTATTTTATTCAAGAAATGTTAAGAATTTTCAATTTGAAGCTTACAGTGATGCTGATTTGGGAGGCTGTCATGTAACAGGAAGGTCAACAACTGGTGTTGTTTGTCTTATCGCAGGTGGAGCAGTATCTTGGATAAGTCAAAGACAAACGTCAGTTTCTATTTCAACCACTGAAGCAGAAATTGTTGCCTCAAGTGAAGCAGCACGTGAAATGGTATGGCTAAAAAGATTACTCCAAGAAATATATGACTATGAAAATACTCCAAGTCTGTATGTGGATAATAATGCAGCTATAAAATTGGCTGAAAATCCAGTTTGGCACAAACGTACGAAACACATAAGTATTCGACATTGTTTTGTTAGAGAAAAGGTACAAGATGGAAGTATCGATATCAGAAGAATTGATTCAGAGAATCAACTTGCTGATTGTTTAACAAAACCTCTTCACAGTCCACGTTTAAAAAAGTTATGTAATGGAATGGGTTTGATTGAAAGAATTTAATGTTTTATAAATTACAAAAATTAAATAATGAAGGAAGGTGTTGAAGCAGGGCCGTAGCCAGCTATGGGCCAGGGCAGGCAATGCCTGCTCTGGAAAAAGAAATGCCCGCCCTGAAAAATTTTCGACTGTCGAAAGTTTTTGAGGTACTGATAACTGCGATTTTTTAAAAACCTAACCTATATGTATTTATATACATACACCTATATTATATTAAATTTTAAGTGAAAAAAATCAAAAAGAAATCCTAACAGACTAACTATTCGCGATTTCAGAATTCTAGATGCCCTCTGGAGGATTTTTTTGAACTACGCGAAACAGCTAAAAGTCAAAGAATAAAATACGCTTAAATTATACTATCGCGCTTATAAAAAGCTAATATTGGGTATTTTATTTGTTTTATGAATTAACAGAGGTGGGGAAAATACTTTTTTTTAAGTATTTGAAATACAAAATAATTCATTTTTTAGGTTTATTTGAAATACTTTATCCAAAATACTTATGTTTCGTAATTAAAATACTTCATTTGAAATACTTTTCTATTTGAAATAAAAAAAATGGTTTAAGTTTAAGGTATTAGCAATAACAGTAATATGTTTGGTGTCCAAAGAATTAAAGATTCAGTATAAAAAATTGGATAAAAATCTATAATAGAAAAGTTTGGTTTTAGAAACTTAAAATGTAATTGAAATTCAATTTGGTACTTAAAAATACAAAATACTTTTTAGGAAAGTGCTTCAAATACAAAATACTAAAAGTATTTCAAATACTCTATTTCAATTACTTTTATTTCAAATACTACCCACCTCTGTGAATTAAAAAAATTAAATAGGATATTTTTGTTCCAATTATAATTATATTGTGAACAATTTTCGATTTTTACCTGTTTTCGATCAGCTGTTTCTTTCAAAACAGCGCCCCCTACAGGTAGTTAAAATTCCCAATGGTTGAGATACTTTTGCTTATATTTCAAATATAAGATGTTTTAAACATAATTGAAATATAGGACTAATATAAATTATAGTTGAGTGAATTTTTTTTTCCAATTTTAAAGTTATATTTTATTTTGTTTTATATTTTAAGATATTTTCTTTTATACTTCGAAGTTATATTTTGAAGTTATTTTTTAAAATATAAAAAAGGTTTGCCCGCCCAAAAATTCTTCATGCCTGCCCTAACATTTGATTCTGGCTACGGCCCTGTGTTGAAGTTAAATCATTACTTTAATTTTTGGATTTGATATTTAATAATCAAGTGGTGTTTTGTTAATAAAAAAAATGAATGATGCAGTTGTTATGTATAATATTTTTGAATGAGTTGAAATACAGAATTCCTACAAGTAACACTTATTTTAATAAAAGTTAACACCTTCTACAGGACCGTATTCAGCTACCAAGTGTTATTCCCCTCCATAGGCGCAAACACTGAGATGATTTCTTTTAAATATTTTCTTAGGAGAGCTAAATACTAAATTTTCAATTTCATTGTCTGTATCGGTGCTCGATATTTTTAAAATTAAACAATTTAATTTCTTCTATTATGGATTTAATATTCTGTCAAACTGACAATCTCGGGCCAAAATTTCTAAATACGCTTCTGAAAAATACAACGACCAATCAAATTCGTTTCTTCCTGTGACAGGTTGTTGTCAGTCACTCTAGCTTAAAACTGAGTGGAGTATAGTGACGTTGTGTTTCTGTTTTGTAACTCTGAGAAGCTTCCTGTAATTTTCGATAGAGGCGCTGCAAAGGAATTCCGAAAGCCATCTCACGGATTTTTTTGAACTAGCAAAATAACGACAGATCAAACAAAAATTTATATTTAACCCCGCTGATATTACTTGTTTTATTATTAAAATCATTATTTTATTATATCATTATATTATTATATCATCATATTATTACAATCAACTTTTGTGTAAATTTTAAATAAAATAGGAACAATTTTTATTCGTTTTGATCAGTTGCTTCCGTCAAAACAGCGCCATCTACAATTAGGTACATTTAACTAAAAATATTCGAGTAACTTCAATGTCAACTGATGTCATCAAAGGTTATGTTATGACTTTTGAGATGTTACTACAAAATATTAATAATGGTCGCAAAATCTTCGTGGTCGTCGGAATAATAGCGTACGCAAATTTTGTGCTTGTGTGATATCCTCACAAAATTCGTCACTTTTTAGCTCGTTGCGTAAAATACTATGTCGTTTGCAAAGTTTACATCATTTATTTGTCGTAACTCAAAATACGAAAAATAAACTGAGTATTCAACATAAATTTTCTTAAAAAGATAAAGATATGTTTTAAATTTTAATGTTGGAAAATAAATGTACAATTTAATGATTTTTTTTGTATTACAATAGTTCACTTTATACTTTTCTCAAGTTTGCTTGTCAATTTCTGTTATTTTGTGGTTAGAGTTTTCAACCAACTTAACTAAATAAATAAATACCTCACTCAGTATTTTTAGAATTTGATATTAACTAATTAAAAATCGATCATTTAGTTTTAATTCGCTGACCCGTTATATTGCGTCCAAATTTGTAATTTGTATATAAAAGATAATTTATACACTTCGTATTGTTTCTATTATAGTTTGTAATAAATTTATATTATACCAGAAACGTCGGTTTTAATTGTTGAATGAAATTACTAATTAAAGGAGTTCGTAGTTCGTTATTACAGTTTATACATATTTCGCATTATACAACCCTTACCACATTTGACGTAAAATATTTTAACTAAAAAGCAATATTAACACCGTGCTAAATTAATTTACATACCATTTGGATTTACATGGAAAAAAATAATTCCTATTTATATATATTTATTTAGACGCAAAAGGGCACCAATAATTTAAAATTTAGACCTATAATTAGCGCGATTAACGCCCCTACGTACAAACTTGAAAAATTTATAGTACAAATATTAAATAACCTTATACCAACTCTTAAATATAATATAAAAATCACGTATGAATTAGTAAATAGTATCAAAAACAAAAATGTACCTAAAGATAAATTAATCTCATTAGATGTTACATCTCTATTTACAAATGTATCTAAGGAATTGGTAGTCAAATCAATAAACAAAAGGTGGCAAGACATTAGCCAATTTACAGAATTACCTAGAAGCATGTTTCAGAAAATCATAGATTTGATTCAAACTTTTTTAGTTTCAATAACAAAATATACAAACAAAAATATTGCACCGCAATGGGCCACCCAACATCACCCATATTTTCTGCACTGGTGATGGATGAATTGGTAGAGAACAGCTTAAATAAACTCAGCTTTAATGTTGGCTTCTTATATATTTATGTAGATGATATAATAACAACAATACCTAATAATCAAACATCCTTAAATGAGAACATTAATGTTTTTAGAACGAAGTTGAAGTTCACACATGAAGAAGAAATGAATGCAAAGATTAATTTCTTGGATACATGGGTAATAAGAGATGATAATGGGAACATAAAAACAGATATTTATAGAAGAGAACTTAGTTCAAATAAAATATTGAATTACACATCTAGTCACAATTTGTGTCAAAAAATAGGTATTATAAAAGGTTTCAAGTTAAAAATTGACAACATATGCCATGATGACTTTATAATTGAAAATTTAAAAAAGGCCCAAAAGATATTAGAGGAAAACAATTACCCCAAGTATATTATCAAAAAATATCTTTATCAAGTTGGTACTGGGAATAATAATAACACATTAAATAACAACATTAATTGTAAATATTATAGAATTCCAGAAATAAGAACTTTAACCGCAAAAATTAAAAATATATTAAATAGTAAATTAGGGGAAAATATAAAAATAGTAACGTATAATTCTAAAACTATAGGCAACCTAGCAAAATTAAAGATAATGTTAACAAAGAACATAAAAGCAATGTCATTTACCAAATTAACTGCAAAGATTGCGTGAAAGTATACATAGGACAGACCAAAATTTGGATCTGCGCTAGGGTCAATGCTCAATGCACATAAATACGTCTGTAAAAGTTCAAATAATACAGAGAAAACTGCATTAGCTAATCATGCGATTACCAACAAACATGAATTTGATTTCGACATTAATAAAATTAGGATTTTAGGTAATGAAGAAAACTTAACCAAACGCCTCCTAAAAGAATCTATTGAAATAAACAAAAACAAAAAAGTGTAAACCTCAGATCAGATTTAAATAATTTAAACAAAATATATTCAAACGTTCTTAATCTGTTAGAAAAATGATCATTGTAATAATAAGAACAAAAAACCAAGCGTACTGTAGAAAACTATAATAAAAAACGGCCAAAAAATCATGTAAAATTTTGTAAATAGCAAAAATAAGCCAAATTAATTAGTTAATTAAACAAAATTAAAAGCAGAGAAACCAACTTAGTTTAATTGATAGTATGTTGGCATCAAAAAGAAAAATAGTTTGAATTATGTAGTTATAAGGTTTAGGTTTTTTAAAAAAACATTGTTGGTAACAGTGATAAAATCACATTGGTATTACTTCAAATGTCAAAAACTGTCAAGTAGATAAATCAGCTGAACAAAAGCAATTATTAATAATCTGAGTAAAAATCGATCATCCTAAGTAAAATAGAAAAATTGACCAAAAATTCAACATCAAAAAATTATCAACAATAATCCAAAAATATATTTGACAAATGGGAAAAAAAACAATAGTTGTTGAGGTAGGTTTTAGACTAATGTTTCTATGACTAATTTACACCCACACCTCTGACATAACAGTGTTAACATTTTTAAAAATAAAATAAAAAATTTTGATGATTTTAATGTTGTGATAATTGTAATGTATTCGATAATTTTGATGTGTTTTATATTTAAACGGGAGAAAAAAATTAATGTACGTGGATGTGGTTAAAAGTTTTGTTCAATTATTTGTAGTATTTTAATATTAACGAAATAAATTTTAATTCAGAATCTGTAATTTTGTAACTCTGAAGAAGAAATTAAATAAATTTCGAAACCGGTTAGCAAAACTGCCTAGAATTTTCTTATAACTAGTCCTATAACCCTAAAAAACCAACAAACAATATAACAAAAGGACAAAAATTGTAAAAATTCCTATTTATTTTGGAAAAATCAAAAGAACCTTATTGTTCGCTGGGTTGGGTTCCTGGGTTGTAAAAGTTGATATTCATTCCATATGTATAAAAAATGAAATAACTTGATTTTTAGAAAAGTTGGGTCATGGAAGTATGGACATTGAAAAAAAAAAAGCACTTGAAGTTGAGTAACTTTAACTTAACACAAATTTTTACAACTTGGAAACAGAATCAGTGTTAACTGTCAGTAGATGCAAACTTGGTTGCCTACATCATGTAGTTATTTAAATAAAATAACGTTTATAATGTATAAATTATGTACTTTACATATTTATACATATTTTATTATATTTTTATTATTTATCACATAATTGGATATATTCGCAATTAATCTTTAAAAATTATTTAATTCTTGCAGAGTTGCCATTTTTGATTTAATTTTTACAAAAACCGTAATAAAAAACTTGCGCAATGACTTACGATTAAAATATTTCTACCGGATAATAAATATTACTAGTTTTATAATTTACAAAAGTTTCATAGCGGTTCATTCATAAGAAGTCCTTCAAATTAAGATGTAACTATTTTTACATTACATTTCCCATTTTCTATAACAATGAAACATTTTTGTGTGTAAAGTAGTATACATGAGTATCAATAAGGTGTAATACGAAATTTGAATCAATTAATTGTTCATCCATTACTTAGGTCTGAAGAAGTTATTTGGAAAAACCACAAAACCTTTGTAAAAATATTTTCAAATAACATAGGAACAAGAGTAAGTATTATTATTTGATACAAGCATTTTCGATGGACAAATTTTTAAATGAAAATCGTTTACTTAGAAAAAAAATGGATAAAATTGTAGAAACTAGATGAGATGTCACTTAGAAAAGCCTAATTTAAATTTGGGCTGCAATTCTTGAACTCCATGATGATTACATGAAAAATCAATTTAAATCAAATTAATTTTTTATTTAGGGTGATTCAATAGATTAGCTATATCAAAATTATTTGTAGAGAAAAGTCAAACCTCCAAAAAAATCAGAATTTGCACAAGAATATTTTCAAAGAATGATTTTTTGGACAATCCCTAGTGTTATGTTACTTAGTCTGCAAATTAGCCAAAATAACTAAAGTATACAGGGTGTCCCTGAATAACTGTAACACATTTTTTGTGGTGATAGAGGAAGTGAAACTAAGCATTTTTGACTTATAAAGTATTGTCCGGAAATGCTTCCTTAAAAGTTATACCACTTCAAAAATTTAAAAAAATATATTTTTTTGTAAATAAAATAAATATTATAAGAGATATTAATTTGAAATTTTCGCCACAGTTTTTTCACATAAGGATACACATTTTCGCCAATCCAAGTTTAAAAAATATTTCCAGGGGCGTTATATATGGGGAGGTCATCAACTTTTTTTGATCATATCTTTGGTTTCTTTATGTTTTTGATAATTTTAAAAGTACTAAAATAATCCTTGATCAATGTTCTACAGAAAAGGTACTCTTATTGTATGTCGCTCCGGTACTTCATTTCGGAGTAAAAGTAGATTTTATAATTTTTAGTTAAAAATATGAATTTAAAACACATTATCAAATTAGGTTTTTTAATGAAAATTTCGTGATTTATCTGAAAAAGTTCAAATATCAAAGTAGGCGAATTACCACAATATTTTGTTAATTCTAAATTCTAAGCAGCCTTTAATATTTTCTAATTAGTGTTTGATAATTAGTCGTATTATTGCAATATTAAAATGCATAGATTTTCAAATGCGGAATTACCAGACATGAATCTTGCATATGAGCAGCCCACATATTTAGTACATGATATTTTAGGTAAATTAGCTTATTTTTAAGTTGTTTTAAATTTATATTTTTAGCTAAAAATTATAAAATTATAATATTTATTTTTTTGATTATTTCATGCCTTCATCCTGACAAGCGTTCTGATTGGTCCATTTGCCATTGGGTTATCGTGATAATTAGGGTCCTACCTAAATTATCAAGTCAAACGTTTTGACGTTTAGACGACATGTGTTTAAATTTCAAATTTGACATTTGAAGTAAAGACTGACGTCAAAATTTACAACTTTATTTGTATTATGCAGAAATAAAGCTTGAAATAATCTATCCAAATACAATTCGTAGGTTGAAATTACTATAATAATTCTGTCGCTTTATTGCCAATTCAATTGTTTAATAAATTGACAGAATTATTGCGGATTGCAACCTACTCATGGTATTACCATTGAAAATTTTTGAAGTGGTATAACTTTTTAAGGAAGCATTTCCGGACAATACTTTATAAGTCAAAAATGGTTAGTTTCACTTCCTCTATCACCATAAAATATTGTCACAGTTATTCAGGGACACCCTGTATAACTAATATGAAGATAGTAATAGTTTTTACAATAAAAAAATACAGAATTAATCACAGAAGAAAAAACTTTTAATAATTACAGCAACAGTGTAAATTCTTTGTTTCAAACTTATCGCTGGATTATTATTGATTGTGGAGAAACATTATATCAAGAAAACTCATAGTAGGAAATCTCATAGTAAAATTTAAAAATAACGTAGGCTAGGACTTCAAAGAATTAAAAAAAAAATTCAATTCTTCGCAAAAGGAATAAATTGAGAGTAGAAATAAACATAGATATAGTACGACCGCACAACAAATAGCAATTCCAACCTAAATGAGATTTAATCAAATCAGCGACGCTAAGTTTGTTACCGATACTGGAGGGTTTACTAATAATACAACTCTTCAGCATTAGTAAAAAAATTCAGCGACGGTGATTTGATTAAATGTCAGTTAGGTTGGAATTCCTGTTTGTTGCGCGGTCCTACTATAATACACAGAAATAAGGTCTTAGAGATTGTTTTCAAGAATCGGAGAAGTATGAAACAAACTAATTTAGAAGGTTTCTGGGAATCTAAGTAGAACAGCGCATCGACAGTAAACGTATATTTTGAGCTTTTTCTTGAATTTGGGAAAAAAATCTTGACCCTCAGTAAACCCCACATAATCAGGCTGAAATAACCAATAAAAATTTTCATTTCTGTTGTATTTTAAAATATGTATCACCTAGACTACTATGCGGTATTAGCTGCTTCTACAGTCAAAATGCACGTTCAAAATTTACGAAATTTGCCTAGCATTTTTTTCAAACTACAGCCATATTTTGTAAATAACAATAAGTTTTATAATTGCATAGTTTAAATAACATACAAGGCTAGACTCCTAAAGGACGATTTTCTCAAAAAATTAAATTAATAAGTCCAAAAAATTAGTATAAAGTAGTTTGATAAATAAAAACAGGTAAAAAGTCATATAATTTTCTCCTCTTAAGAGGATAGCCGGTGTAATTTGGGTATAGGCGATTTCAATGTAAATTTTTGTCCATTTCAAAGACAGTACGGCCATACCAATATAAAAAAAACAAAATCGGTTTTCACATATCTTTTCCAGACATTTAAGAGAATGTCGAGATTCCCTTTTTTTCGTAAATTTTTGTTTTAAATTTAGTTAGGGTAATTTTTAAAAGTGTAAAAAAAATTCTAAATTGTTATAATGCAATATTTATGCTTTAAATTTAATACAAAACATGCCTTGGGGTATCCTTTTCCAAATTAACTTAGAAAAAATCGAAAATAAGTTGTAGTTTTTCTGGGGTTTGTTTTTAATCTAAAATAGCAAAATACGCGCAATTTTTACTTCACAAAGACAAAAATTGCAAAAAATTATAGCCTGAAGAGTTATGGCTTTTTATAGTTTAAAGGTGAGGTTAAGTCTCGAATGGAAATGTATTCTAAGATCTCGGAATAGATTTAACCTCATTTTAGGCCAATCATTTCGGTTGCTACCTTTTACAGTGCGAAAAAGCTTTCTAGCCTAAAACGGCTACAAAATGAGTCCATGTACAGTGGAGAATGAAAAAAAAATCATTCATATATAGACCCTGAACTAGAAGTATAACTCTCATTGACCTAATGAAAGAAAAGAACACAAATTTTGTTATGCCTGCTTATTTTTAGGAATTATGTAATTTTGATGAAATAGTTAATAAAACTTGCGCACCGTGGAAATTACCCCGATATATCAAAATTGAACATCAAAAAATATTAAATATTGAAAAGTTTGAACAAGAAATACAATTTTTTTATTGTTACAAGTCATACTTCTATTACATTTTGAGGAACATCGCTTAGTAGAAGACCAGCAGGTACAATTCTGATTGGTATGTTACTAATACGATTAGTGAAATTCTTTGATTGACTTTATTCTCAAAACCGTACGTTTTAACTACGCTATTTTGGGCATTCTTTTCTAAATACTGGCAAACCTTATAATAGTAAAACAGGTTAACGTCTCAAAATAGTATATTACGCAACGAGCTAGAAAGTGATGAATTTTGTGCGAGTGTGAAAATAGCCGAACGAGGCGCAAGCCGAGTGAGGATATTACACGAGCAACGAAATTCACTTTCTGCGAGTTGTGTACGCTATTTTATGTTAACAGCAGCTGACATTGAAGTTATAGATTATTTTTAGTTAAATGTAAATAATTGTAGGTGGCGCTGTTTTGACGGAAGCAACTTATCGAAACGAATAAAAAATGTTCCTATTTTATTTAAAATTTACAGAAAAGTGAATTATATAATGATTTTAATAACAAAATTAGTAATATTGGCGGGGTTAAATATAAATTTTTATTTGAACTATCCTTTTTTTGCAAGTTCAAAAAAATCCAAGAGAGGGCTTTCGGAATTCCTTCGTAGCGCCTCTATCGAAAATTACAAGAACTATTTGACAGTTACAAAACAGAAAGTCAAAGTCACAAGTGTTGAAATGAAAGATTTTCTAAACTACTAATATGAATGACATATACGATTTTCTCATATGATCGTCGGAAAAATCAATTATATATTTTCAATCTTAGTCTACATTAAAAACAAAATAGTGGGTACAACATTTCGCACATCTAACTTTAAATTTAAAAAAACATTGATATAGAGCCCAAGTTCACATTCAAAATTCATAAAACTTCTTTATTATTCAAACTTTGAACCATCATATCTCGGTCAATTTGCTAAGAGGAGTTTTTAACTACATTTCTGGGAATCCTTGAAGGGTTCTCAGCGACGTACTGTAGAGCTTATCCGCCATTTTTTGGACAAACTGTATAACTATGACATTTTTGTTATTAGTACTACAATCTTGGACCAAGATGTTAATGATAATATAATTATATTCTGGTTAATTTTACCAACTATTTTGAAAAATCCATGTCATGAAAATGTCACACTATCGTCTCACTTCCACTAAAGAGTGAATGAAAACACTATATCCATTCTCTTATTAGCAGGGTATGAGAAACATTGTGTCCGGATATAAATTTATTGTAAAAATATAAAATGCGAACCTACTTCCCATAATTGATGTATCGGGTATTGTCACAGTATTAATGACTGAACTTGATTTTAACGAATAATCACTCATCTTTAATAGTTGCTTTTTGATTTTTATCCCTAAACTGGGCATAACTGTACATTAAAGTTTGGTTCTACCTTAACCTAAGTTCTAGTTCATAATAACACCGACCAAAATGAAAATATTGTTGGAACCCATAAAGCAACCAAACAATTGTTGAAGGAAAGAATGTTTAAATTTAAGAAATCTATATATCTATAAAGGTCCCATCAATAATTTTTCAAAAGAATTGTTTTAGTGTGGTGGTAAAAAATACTACCAAGAGCTTCTTTTATTAAATCCAATGATGAAGCTCTGAATTGCCACTGTACTATATAGGCATATTTCTATCATTTTCAGAAATACTGTGATAAGAACAATGAAAATATAACATTTTGGGGAAGCGAAGTACTTCACTTAAGAAAAAGATCCAGCATCTGAAATGATACATGCATCAATTTGAGGATCATAATGAAATCATTATGACCCTAGGACCATAATGGTTTCATTTTGGGCCTCAATCCAATAAAGAACGTCATCATGTCAATTAAATTAATACACGTAAAGGTGACAGCAGATAAAAATTAATTAACTACTCCCATTAAAATATTTATTTAATATTTTCTATAATTAAAATGAACGCACATGAAATTGGTTAAAAGCACGGACACATGCAAACACAAATAATATTATAAAGTAAAAGTTGAATTAATTTTACGTTTCATAAGCGACGTTTGAAGAAAAAATTACATGTTTTAATTAGAGCAAATATGAGTTTTGTGGCTCGCAAGCGTTACAGAGGGAAAGCCACAATAAACTGCCCCATTTGCTCAAGATAAAACAATTTATACTAATATTAAAATTGAAATTTGTGTTTATACCGAATAAATACTATACTACACAATAAAATTACACATATTTAATGTCGATAAATGAGGAAGTATTGTTGATGAATCAGCTGTCGATAAAAAGGTAATGTCGATGAAAAAGTAGTGTCGATGAAACGTCCTGGTCGAAAAAAGGTTTGTCGATGAAAAAGTAGTGTCGACGAAATGGTTGTCGATGAAAAGGTAATGTCGATAAATTGTCAATTTCGATGAAACGTCTGTGTCGATGAAACGGACGTTTCGATGAAAAGGACTGTCAATGAAATTGCTTTCGATGAAAAGACTATGTCGATGAAAGTTCTATGACTCTAGTTTAAAATTAATTAAATATATTGTAGGGGTATGAATTACGAACATCAACAGCATATTATTACTGCAAGAAATTCCATATCTTCACAATGTAGGGAAATTCAGTTTGTACGTCACTTCTTATCATCTTCTGTTTGAATAGGTAGGGTTCGACATGGAAAGACCCATAGATGTTGATTGCGGACGTCATTTTCTCGCCGCCGCCTTCAAATCAATATGTTGCGGCGTCTTGGTGTATTGATATCGCGTCCCCAGCAATATTGTATTTATTACTTCGGATTCTAGTTGAGGCACGTGCGAAAACGAGGCTTTAAATTTTTCGCAAAAAATAAAGACGTGCGAATATGGAGCATCCGCTCGGACTCTACATTAAATGTTTGCAGTTGTTAACGGCGCAGTTATTGGAAAAGTTTCGACCTCGCCCCCTTTATAATTATGGCAGGGTGGACAGAACGGTCACTAAATTATAGCCTATAATTTAATTTTCTGTCAAATAAATATACGCAACCGGCGCATTTATCATTATGGCAATTTTTAAATTGTTTATTTTGTAACTTTAACTCGATTTGTTAAAACATTTGTTTCTGTTATACATAATTTCATAACAAAATTATTTTGAAATTAAAGCTATTCATAAATTTAATACATGTTAATATAATTCCCGTATATTTTGATTCATCAATTGAGGATACGTGCCTATAAATTTAAAAAAGTTTATGTAGGATTCCAACCGATCTTCTAAATTCTAAAGTACACTCGCCTCGGGAAATAACTTCAGTGCCCTATTACTATCTCTGCCAGTGTATTTTCTCTGTGCCAAGTGCAAGTAAAATTGGGAGGGTTTTGCGAAAAGGGTGGAGAGGGATGAAGAGAATGTACAAAATGGTTTGACGTGACGATTAACATACATTAAACTCAAAGTGTTAACTTAATCCCACAAAGAATTAAATATTTGGATTAGTTTTCCAATTTAAATCACTTATAAGTCACAAAACCAATAAAATAGTTTCATTCATTATTTTTATTTAAAAAACAAATATCACGAATACAACTTTTTAAATTATAGATAATTTGGCGCAATATTTACATGAGAGATATAAAAATTCATGAACCTACGAGCGCCCATCGAAATACGCCAGAACTTTTAATTAACTTTTAATGAAACATGTATATTTAGAGGTTTCGCCATTAAAATTGAAAAGAATAAGGTGAACTCAGTCGACTTTATTAGACTACCTACTTGTGCGTGAGCAACATATTTAATTAAACGCGATTTTCAATGTTCGATAATGAAATTTTTTCTTTTCAATTTCGCTGTAGTCAATTAATTTAGATCTGTATCACAGAGAGTATAAGGGGTGTAAAAAGTTTTACAGGTATGGATCTTCTGGAAAATATTATTAATTTAATTAGGAAGAGCCTTACTAACTTTTAAAGTGGATTTTCCTGCTTTATTGCGAGCTAAAAGAGCAGAAGAATAAATGAAATGAAGTAAATTAAATTATCAAGTTTGTATTATCTTGTTTTTCTGCGTATACTATAACAGCATCCCTGAACTGCATCGTTTACCTTGTTTTTAGGGTTAATTATGGGTGAAATTTTTTGCTGTTTTTTATAATCATTTACATTTCAATTACTTTTTACTCTATTGAATATTTTTTAAAGAAAATTAGAAACTTGGGTAATTTGCAAAATCACATTCAAACTAATTTTACGCTTGGGGTTCCTCTGTTTAATCTTAAAATGGATCGCATTCAAAAATTGAAGATTATCGCCAGGTTGCTTTCTAAAGTAACTTTTCTAAAGGTATACTAAATAAATAGTCCACTCAACCCAATAATGTACTAGGCTTTACACATTTCATATGTAACCAGATAGTGTAGAAGTCCAGGTAGACGATACATATACTGATATGTCAAAAGCCTTCAATATAATTGATCATAAAACGCTTGTTCGAAATTGATGGAAACATAATAGAAACAATACAATCGTATTTAGCTAACAGACTAAAAGAGGAATATAATGGTTGTTACTCTAAAAGACTACATGCCACTAGTGAAGTACCTCAAGGTTCCACTCCAGGTCCGAGTTTGTTTCTATTATTTATAAACGACATAAGTAAACATCTGAGTTGCCAGGTAGACATACAGGGCGCCCAACTGAGAGTTCCCACCCAGGTTATCTCGAAAACTAATAATTTTTGAAGAAAACCCAGAAACCAGTCAATTTTTATTTGGTGGGGGACCAATTTTTATGGTAACGCAAGGGACAACTCCTCACCCAGTTATGCAGGGAAACTACCCCTTCAGAAATCTTAAATGGTAATAGTGGTCGAGTGATACATCATTGTAAAGCTCCTACCATTCTCTAATCAGCTGTCATATTTTTTTAAAATTTGATTGAATATTAGTTATAGCATTTTCACGTTAGACATGTAAAACTCGTTTTAAACAGGTAACATGGGTTAAAAAGGCTTTTAAAGCTTGATATTGTTAAAAGTTATAATAAAAATAAATACAACCATACATTGGTCTCCCGCTAAATAACAATTGATCAGTTTCAGGCTATTTTTCAAAAATTGCTTGTTTTCAAAGTAACCTGGGTGGGAACTAAAAGTATTTTGAAAGAAGACTCTGAAACCGGCCAATCCTTATTGGATGGGGAATCAAAGTATGGTTGTAATTATTTTTTACAAAATCGAGCTTTAAAGGCCTTTTTAGCCCATGTCATCTGTTAAAAATTCGTTTTACATGAATAACCTGAAAATGCTATAACTTCTCAAATATTCCATCAAATTAAAAAAAATAAGACAGCTGTATAGAGAATAGTAGGAGCTTTACAATGACTCGACCACTATTGCTATTTAAGATATCTGAAGGGGTAGTTTCCCTGCATAACTGGGTGAGGAGTTGTCCCTTGCGTTACCATAAAAATTGGTCCCCCACCAAATAAAAATTGACCGGTGTCAGGGTTTTTTTTCAAAAATTATTTGTTTTCAAAATAACCTAGGTGGGAACTCTTAGTTGGGCCACCCTGTATATACGGACGACATTAAACTTTATCAAACAATACTTTATAAATAATTATTTTCCATCCTGGAATAGATCTATATCGTATAGTGATATCTTAATAGAATTTGGGGTGATGAGTATTGAGAATAGGCACATATTATCAGCCAACTGCTCCCTTTACAAACTAATTAATAATCAATTGGATTATTACCTATCAGGTCTGCTAGGATATCATGTACCAAGATTTCTATCACATATTTCTTATGAGTTTGCACGCACTTATAATTACTTGTATTCACCATTAATTAAGATGTGCAGTCTTTATAATAAATTATTTTTAAATATTGGTATACAACAAATCGAATTAAGTAAACTTATCTTAGTGTAAAGTTGCTTAGTTTGGGCCCAATATTGCTTTGAAGTTACAATTTTGAAATTGTTTTTCTGTTATATATTTAAAACGGCTTATGCGATTTTGTTCAAATTTAGTAGGTTGGCTATGCTCCTATTTAGGATACAAAAAACCCCATATCAAAATTTTCATTAAAATCAATCCAGGGCCGTAGAACTTAGTTTTTTAATAAATAAATGTTTCAAATTTCTACGCCACTGGAAGAAAAGGGCTTTAGATATGGTTTTTAGATTAAATAACTTATTTACTAAACAAAAGATACTCTTGGTAAGACTCGATTACTCTCACGGTTTTCAAGAAATTTGTAATTTAATAATTTGCAAGAAATTAAAAAAAAATATTTACAAAAATACAATACTAAAAATAAAAAAAAATCATAAAAACTGTTCAATATGTCCACCATTTACACGACTACAATAATTTAAAGCGCCAAATGTGTCTCAACCTATTGAACATTAATTTTTCGAAGACGTACTGAAATAAAATTTTATTTAAAATTGTAATAAACACATATTTTTTACTTTATAGTAAGACGTTTAATCGTTTCGGGATATTCCAAAAGTATTTTGAGTTATTAGTTATTAACTTTTCGTAATTGATCATGGCCTTGCAGTACAGAATTTCAGAATATACCGATATGTTATTGGTATATGGATTTTGTCAAGGAAATGGACGGGAGTGTGTTAGAGTGTACCCCGATAGATTTCCAAATCGTCGCACACCAAGCCACCCAACATTTGCCACCGTCAAAAGACGTCTTTGACAGAACTTTGTTCTGACCACTAACTGTGAAAGGCAGCATTTTGTAAGGGTTCCTGAAGTAGAAGAAGACATTTTAGAACGTGTTGAAGAAGATCCAGAACTAAGTACTAGACGAATAGGCTGGGATCTAGGAGTAGGAAAAGATGTCGTTTATAAAGTGCTTCAAGGACAGTTGCTATATTCCTACCATAAAATGTCAGTTCAAGATCTCTTAGTTCATGATCCGGAAATTCGCCTTAAATTTTTTCGCTTCGATAATATCCAAAGAAAGATAAATTTAAATTTTGGCAACAATATTTTGTTCACGGATGAAGTCTGTTTCACAAGATGAGGGATAATAAATTTCCATAATGAACTCGTTTATGAGGAAGAAAATCCGCATGCAAACCATTTTCAACACGAATTAACAATTAATGTGTGGGCTAGCATAATTGCCAATTTTATTGTTCATCCTGTCATTCTTCCACCAAGATTAACGGGAGAAATTTATTTGCAACATCTACAAAATACGTTACCAGATTTGATAGAGGTTTTGCCTCTCCAACTTCGGAGAGATATGTGGTTTATGCACGATGGAGCTTCACCACATTTTACATTAGATGTTCGAAATCATTTAAATCATTAGTACCCAAACAAATGGATAGGTAGAGGCAATGACGAACTTGTAAATTGGCCAGCACTATCTCCCGACTTAACGCCAATGGATTATTTTTTATGAGGACGTCTTAAATCCATGGTTTATATGACACATATAAATAATGAACTGTGGCAACTTATCTTAGAGGTGATGAAGAAATGATGCAAAGAGTGCATTTTAATTTTCTACGTCTTATAAATGGTGGACATTTTGAACAGTTTTTATGGTTTTTTTATTTTTAGTATTGTGTTTTGGTAAATTTTTTTTGTGTAAAATTTACTGCAAATTATTAAATTACAAATTTTAAATTTATAACAGAAAAACAATTTAAAAATTGTAACTTCAAAGCCATATAGCGTCCAAACTAAGCAACTTTATACAAAGATAAGTTTACTTAAATCGATGTATTTTGGTTTGGGAATATGTGGTAAGCTGCAGTAAAGTACTTTTACAGACACCCTATATACAGGATGTCCCACTTTTTCTCCGGCATATTTTTTTTAGATAGTAAATGTTCTGAACAAAAAATTTCCTATCAACTAATATTTTTTTCCACTCCTTAAGAAGTTACAGCAATTTTAAAACTGGTAAATTTTTATGATTTTTGTAAAACACACTGTATAATTTTCTTTCTTATTATCAATTTTTTATTTAAATCAATTATGGTTTAGATTTTGCCTTTGCTAACTTGTTTCTTTGAACATTATTGGCTATTTTTAAACTAAGGGGACCAATTAAAATTTTTCTTCCTGATAGTAATTGGCTTAAAGATAAAGACAAAATCCAAAGAATACTTGATTTAAATTAAAAAAAAAATTAAAACAAAATAAAATTTAACAGGGTGTCAAAATTAAATCATTAAAATTGCTGCTGTAACTTGTTAAAGCCTAGTTTACATTGGTCGAGTAAACGGGCAAGTAAGTGGACGAGTAGGTAGGCGAATTCAAAAACCGAGATATACTCGACTAATATAAATATTAGGGTGAGTAAAAGAACGCCTTTTTTACTCACTCTACTGTTTATATTAGTCGAGTATGTCTCGGTTTTAGAACTCGCCCTCCTACTCGCCCACTTACTCGCCTGTTTACTCGACCAATGTAAACCAGGCTTAAGGAGTCGAAAAAGAATATTAGTTCAGAGGAAATTTTTTGTTGAAGGACACTATCTAATAAAAAAATTTGCTGGAAAAAATGTGGGACACCCTGTATATAAATCTCTCAATGAATACTTTTATTTCAATGGAAAAAGAAAAACTAATTTGTACAAACTGTTTTTCACTATTTGCTAATTTATTTTTATTTTATTAAATATTTGCAAATTGAGTGATATTATGTTACTTGTTATAAGTTAAGTTGTTATTTATGAAATGTTCTGTATCTGTTGGGCAATAAATCATTCATCATTTATTTATTTAAGTTGAATAATGTTACAGCCTCAGACGTGGCAAAGGCAATCTCTGAAATTAAATCAAATAGTTTGCAGTATCATCGCCATATTTTAATATCTAATTAATAATGTATAAATATGTAAAAAGAACGGATATTCTAGTCATAATGGCACAGTTTGCTCGAAGACACGCAAGTAAGAAGACGTGAGTTTTGTAGTAAGATTTAAATTGTTCCAGTATTAGAGTCTGTTTAAAGATTAAAAGTCAAGTTTTCATTGTTAATCGTGAGTTTTAAGTTAGTAGTTTTAATAAATATAGTAGACGGGCCGAAAGTGTTTTTATCCACCCTCTGGTCCACTGCAAGTTGGACATACTACAATACTATATTCTCAATGCAATTGCTGTCCTAAAATTTTAAATATTTTGCCGCACATTTTTACTGAGTGTATAAACAAATAAATTTTCCCTCAGTATGAAAAGAAGCATTAGTAATACCTTTACCAAAGAATAACATACCAAATGAATGTTTTCCAAAATTTTGGAATACGAGCAAACCAAAGCGTTCTTAGAAACAAAAAACTTGCTACCTAATTTTCAATGAGGATTCAGAATAGTTTATATTACAACAACAACTCTTTCAAGCATTTGCGATGACATAATAGCAGCTGGTTGGGCATAAAGGAATGACAACATAATTTGCTTTTTTAGACTATAGCAAAGCTTTTTTGTTATATGTCATAAATTATTATGTGCCAAACATAGATACTGCGGTTTTAGTGCTGAAACAGTACTATTCTTTCAAGTTTACCTATCCAAGCGATGAGGAAATAAGATTTCAACAGCATACCCAAAGATGTTCCGCAGGGTTTTATACTAGGATCAATATTGAGTGCATGCTAACTCCCACTTACACCAATACGCCAATGATACACAAGTACAAACCAGCTTTAATAAATAAAATCACATGCTTAAATAAAGAGTCTCAAGGAAACACTTGATGATATTGCTAGACATTCTAGTGAAAAGGGGCTTGAGATAAATTCTACAAAGTCTTGCGTCTTGTATTTTGGTAAACATCTAAACTTACTATGAGATAATGAAAAATTAAAAAATAATGACGATGTTGTACCAACCGAAACCAGAGCTAAAAACTTGGGCTTGCATATGGACAACAAATTTCATAGACTTATCGGAAGATGTTACCTAGTACTTATACGTCCCTATAGGAGTAGCCGACTTCTAAGTGCTCTAATAAAAAAGATGCTGTATAAATCACTTATCTTAAGGTGCTGTATAACACCGGGTGTCCACGAAACTAGGGCAACCCCTGTATATTTATGAAAATAAATATTTGAAATTTTACTATGTTATGCATAAGAAAACGCATTTATTTAACTAACAAAATTTTCAATTTCACTTTCGGTTTCACCAGAAATTACATCAACTTTCTTATTTTAAATATAACACCCTATTTTTTGTACTTATTATTAAACATTGGTAAGTTCCTAGTATTTTTGTGACAAAATTTTTTTTCTGAACTTCCAAAAAAAATTTGTTTTTTTTTGTATTTTTTTAATAAAATTTATTAAAACTACTCTTAAATAATTTAAATAGGCAAAATAAATTATAAATTATGAAATTCATCCGGCCGTTTTTGAGAAATTAATAATTAGGTATAATTAAAAAAATGCGTTTCTTGCCAATATCTTAATTTTTTTAAACGGCATGATAATTTTTGTTTGATTACAGTGATACCCAAGATGTAGGTAGAATCCTTAAGTTTACTTACTTTTTTATAAACAGCAGTTGATAAATTGATAAAATAAAAAGATTTAAAAAAAATGAGTAAGTCACTTAAGAGGATAGTCGGCAAATGTCAGCGCTTGATTTTGAAATTCGCTTGATATTTGCGGTTTTGCTCATAATTTTTTTTCTATTCAAACTTTTTTAAAATTTCTTTTTTTGATACATAGAAGAGTCTTATGTCTACCAATTCCTGCTGTTTTTGTTTTTGTAAGTCAAACCAAATAATAATAAAAAAATAGACCCGCAACTTTTGTGTTTATTAGTCTTAGAATTGAACCTAGTTTACAATTTCTGCATAACGATACGGGACACATTAAATACATCATATACATACAAATCTCAATTTGATTTTATATATTTAATATTACCCATATGCCTATAGTGCTACCTTCACTTGATATAATACCGCAGTAATGCATTGTTTATCTAGTTCTATTAAGATCATATACAAATTTTATGACGAAAGTTTATTAGAAACGAAAATATGGCCATTCTATACATCTTGTGGGTTCATTCTTTTGTGAGGAATTTTGTTTTATTTTCACAAGCGTGCATAAAAGCATTATGTTATAATATAACTAAATGTAGTATAAGTTTGTGCTATATAAAACAAAATAACTAAAACTTACCGTAAAGTGCAGAATAGTTAACATTACAAGTTTTTCATTACCTTGCGGTTGAAAATTGTAGTACCCACCTGTAAAAAGAAAAATATATAATTATTTCATAAATATTAAAGGAAAATAGAGAAATCAAATGTTCACTTGGAGATTTATCTATAACTAAATATTAAATTTATCTATAAGCAATTAGAAACATAGTAGTTATTTTTATTAAAATTAAAATGCGCCTTTAATAATTATGAAGTGTGCATTTCATTTTAAAAAAGACTTTCGCTTTTAAAGTTGCATGCCGGGTTTAAACGGATCACCTCCATATTTCTGTTATGTTGACCATAAAAGAGTTTTATGCATTCAGTTTATGTTCATACGTACAATCACAAGTGATAGAGTGTCCGTCATTTGCATGAGTAAATTAACAAAAAATCACGAAGCGAAGACGAATTTAATGGTTTGAAACTTTGGAGTGTGTGAAATTTAATTGAACATTAACATTTAATAACTTGGCGTCTTTTCATACTTATTAAAATAATTGAAGTTGTGATAATCACTTATAAAATGTAAAAACTTAAGCTACATTCACAATCTCCAAATTAGTACTTTGAATTAACGAGTAAATTACACTTAACGTAGAACATAAATTAACGTTAAAACATAATTCACTACCTCAGGAATTAATCTACAAATTTTTCCAGCCCAGTAGCAGTGGTTTTAAGAAAATATCATATTCTAATGCCGCATATACACCAAGCGAACGAAGGCGAACGAACGTTATCAAGCGAAAGCGTTCGCTTGGTGTGTACCCTTCAGCGAAGGCGAACGAGCACAAGCGAATGCGTTCGCTGTGTTCCAACAGAGTGTCGGTACATCAAAAGAAAATGAGCGAGCGAAGATTTTGGAAAGAACGCGAGGTGTACGAGCTAGCAAACTTCGCCTTCGCTCGCTATCGTTTGCTTGGTGTGGACACAACGCCACTAGCGAACGAACGAGCGAGATTTTCAGCGATTCCCTTCGCTAGCTTTCGTTCGCTTGGTGTGCACGCGGCATAATATAAAAGGAATCGTGTTGTCCGTGGAGCATTCCTTTTTATATCACAAGCCCAAGCACAATTTAGTAGCTTTAACATTTATATGTCAAAGTGTTGTTTTTTATAAAGAACCAATAATGTCACCATTCTTTAGATTTATTGTAATATTCCAATTTTGATTCGTGGCCAGACAGATTTCAACGTCCTAATTTGTTAAATATTTAGTTAACTTTCCAGCTAAAATATTATTATTTTTCAAATGAACATACAGGGTGTTCCGGGAAGAATGACGAAAATTTTTGGGAAAAAAGTATGGATAATTTTAACTAACAAAGATTAAATGAACATGTGTCCAATCCTCAATGGTGATGGAGCTACAGTTTTTTTACAAGAGATGACAATGACTTATTGATTCTAATTAAACTTGAAATTTTTCATTGAGTCTTTGTTTTTTGTATTAGATTTTATCCAAATACGTTTCAAACTCGATGAAAAAAATAATAAAAAAGATAAAGCCACCTACTCTTCGTCCACTTATGTATAAATAAATAAATCAGTTCTAGCGTTTTCTGCTTCAACACTACAAGTGCGCACCGAGTGCAACATGTGACATGTTGCAGTTTTACGGATTGCTGAGGAATTCAATAAAAGCTGAAAACGAAACCTCCACTCGGTGCAGGTATAAATAAGGACCCCTAAAAACAGAATTCTAAACTAAAGTTTACGTAAACGTAATCTTACGTAAACTCTTGAAACTACAATAGCCAAATTGTCTAGTTGGTCCGTCATATTTTTACTGGAACTGATGCACCGACTAACCGAGTAGGTCTCGATGCGCTCTGAGTGCTAAGTGCAGTTTAGGTGCAAGGGCTACATTAGGTTTCCTCTGGGTAATTAACTAAAAATTAATCTTTTAAGTGTACTCCTCCTAGGGATAAATAGTCTCCAAAAATCCATAGATATGTTTCTCCAAAAAATCAAGGGATTAGGGTATTTATAATATATTTATAACCGGGGTTGTAAATTCGGAAGAATCGTCAAGAAGCCGGTGTAAGCAGGAAAAAATATAGTCATATGATTTTAATTCAGAAACTTAATAAAAACAAGATAGTTTTTACTTCGCGCATATAGGTCCTCCAAACGATCCGAATTAATCGGACGGTCGGATTCGATTAGATTCGATGACTAAATCGGATGGCGCATAAGATCGGATGCCCATCCGACCGACCGATTCTGCAACCTCCTGATATATCTGTAAAGCGTCCGACTTTCCGATTTGATAATTTTCCTCCACACGGTCCGATTTACCTTCCGATCCGACCAAATTCCATCAGACCGCGTCGGATCGTGTGTAGGTGCTTTTAAAGCAATGAGCAGTAGTTGCACGTAACTTGAATTAAAAATTGTAAAAATAGTGGGGCCATCGGATGAAGCATTCAAATTAGTCGGAAAGAGCATCCACGTGGTCCGATTTGATCGGACGCTCGAGCGTTCGGAAGAAGTCGAGCGTCCGACGTTCCGATCTGATACTTTGGTTGACCACTTTCCTCCACATGGTCTGATTTACCTTCCGATCTGACCAATTTTCATCCGATCGTCCGATCAAAATTAACATTGGATAAATTGGCACCGAAGAAGTAATCGGAATATGAAGCACGGTGCTTGAGTCGAACTCAGTGCAGCAATGGTGTGCAGTAGTGCAACAAGCAGAAATCGTTATTAGATATCTTTTCAATTGAGAAAAACATGCAACAGCTGTAACCATTGAAAATTGGAAACAAGCTTATATAATATTTTTTACTCAAAATAGTACATACTAGACATCATATCCTAAAATTGTGGTCATTCCTCTCGGGACAATCTATGTTTTAAATAAATTTTTGGTCTGTTTTTCCGTTTTGGAAATTTATTATTGTAAACGTTGGCCTTATGTGCATGTTAAGGCCGTTTTAAAACTTTTCGGCGCCCTGGGCTAAAAAAATATACCGCCAAGTGAATTGGTACTATTTGGCAATTCTTAAATATTCATATAATATGCAAAAATCCTAAAAGGGAACTTGGCGCCCAGGGGCTGTAGCCCCCTTAGCCTAATGGTTAAAAGGGGCCTTACCATTCGGCCTTATTTCTCTCGTCCTTTTGTCTCTAGACCTATTGTTCAATTGAGCCATTTATCGTTCGGCCTTTTTTCGATTTTATTCTCCCGCGAGCTTTTGTCCAACCGCATTTTTTCTGTGTCAATCTTTAGTCGAAAACCTTTCATCGTTCGGGTTATTTTCTCTCGGCCTTTCGTTCATGTCACCTATTTGTCATTTGACCTATTATCCACATCAACCTATTGTCTAAGTTTAAGTGGTACTTTTTCCTTTTCGGGCTTTTGTCTAAATCAGACTTTTATCTAAATCGGCCTTTTGTCTATGTCTACCTTTTATCCCGTTTCTATCTATTTGGTGAGTTGGTAACCTTTTACTTTATTTTTCTAGACTCGGACACTCTATAGTCATAAAAATGTGTTTTAAGGGCACCACTAGTGTGACCGTCCATAAAGAAGGTAATTTTCGGGAACTTTTAAAAAGAAAACTATTGCAGCGATTTTTTTTTAATTTTTTTGGCTATATTTATACATTTTACTGGTAAACATAAAAAAAATCAAATAAAAATCGTTAATATTCTCGTAGTAATTGGGTATCTCTCCAGCGACCAAAAAAATAAGTTGCCCCACATCTTCACAGTGCCTGATATCAAAAAAAGAAAAAAAAACGTTAAACTGGAAGATATGTCTTATACAATGAGGTAGAATAGAAAGAAAATATTTAAATTTAATAAGATGGCGGAGTTTTGAAAAAAATTCCAAATTTCGCTAAAAAATCTAATGATTTTTGGCTTGCCAAAATTACAATTTTTATGCTATCAAAAAGCTGGAGGGTCATTGTATAGAGAATCAAGAACAAATCGATAGGCTGATTTGTTTTCTGCATCAATATTGAAAAATATAGATTTGAGAAAATCGCTTGTAAAGATAAAAGTAGTGACGTTATTGTTATAAATCAATAAATATCAAAAGGCTGTAGCTGAAAAACTATTTAAGATACGTGACTAAAATTTTAGTATGTTTTTTTAACGTACAAACTATCGGAAAATGCAAAAATAAAAAAAAAGTTTTTCTGAAAATTTCACACTAGTGGTGCCCCTTAAAATTTTATTAGTGAAGGTTCCAAATGACGTTATGATTTTCCAAGGAAATGTAAATTACTCGCAGCTTATGCCTGTTTTGGAATAGTCTATTTAACTCTATCTCAGTTTCGCGGAATTTGGTTTTTTTCTACTTTTCTCTAAATTTCATGTGGCCTCTTTTGTGCACACTTCTTTCCGATTCCTAAATTGAGACATCTCTATTTTCCAAATTCTTGCAAAGTAACTCTCAATTGAAGTCATTTGACCAGATTTTAGATAAAAACGATAGCTGATTACGATAACCTTTCAAATAAGAAAATAATTCCTTTGGGCGATGAAAAAAATTTTAAATTAACTCTTAAAAGGTTAATGCAAAGTCAGAAGGATATTCAAATTCTACATTGAAAAGGATAAATGTGCTTCGAAAAAAGCGAAGACTGTTTTTTCGGCTGGAAAATTGACATCTAGTAGTTTTTAGAATTCCCAAGAAATTATCATTAGTTCATTAATCAAAAAACTGAAATATTCATAATTATTGTTGATCAAAATAGTTTTTTAATCAAATAACATAATATTGAGAGTACAATGTACCGAAACTATCCAAAATATTTTCATACAACAAAAAAAGAACGTTTTTTCAAAATTTATTCATGCCCCTTAGAGTATTGTCATTAGCGGCGTTTACACGTACGCTCCAGACGCGCAGTTTAGGAACGTCGCTCTGGAGTGTGATGCTGGAACGTAGGGTTGGAGCGTACGCTTCCAGCGCTATACTTAAAAAAATCAACTGTCCAAGGCGACACGCCGGAGCGTAGATTTGGAGTGTACGCTCCAAATTTGGCGGATATTCCTAGGAGCGTGGAATTCCAACGAGTTGGAATTTTTATACGACGTTCCACGTTTTTTTACAGATAAATGTTATGTTTTTATAATTTTTCTTAATTATCTTTTTGTCATGTCTTCTAACAAAAAGCTAAGAACTCGTGGAATAGCTTGTGCCGCGCTTTGTGTAGTTCTAAATACAGAAAATAATAAATCCACCAGAAAAACATGGGTAAAATCATGGCGGCAAGAGAGAGATCGCTATGGACATATGGCACTTTTGAGGGAGCTCCGTGAAAATGATACAGATGATTTTAAAAATTACCTACGTATGGATAATTCAACATTTGAATATATTTTAGATTTAGTAAAACCACTTATATCAAAACAAGATACAGTGATGAGGAAGAGTATAACTGCCGAGGAACGTTTGGTAGCTACACTACGTTTTTTGGCAATAGGACGATCCTATCAAGATTTAAAGTTTTCTACTAGTATATCTGCGGCTGCCTTGTGTTATATTATTCCAGAAACATGTTTAGCGATTTATACTGCATTAAAGAAAGACTTTTTCCAGGTAAAGAAAATACAAAATGCTTACAAGAATGAAATAATTTTAATACTGAAAAATACTTATAATAATAAAAATAATGATAAACTAAACAATTGAGAAATCTATATCATGATAAATAATCATAATTTTCTAAAATAATGGTAATTTTCTAAAATATAGAATGTATTATAAATTGAAATAAGAAGGAGAATCTTTATAAAAATTGGTAACATCAGAGTTAGAATCAACGAATATTTCAGCTTGTGATTCTGAAGTAACCGGTGATACCAAAGTCCCTTCATATTTTTCGGCAATAATTGTGTTTTCTGATAGTTTATTTAGCAAACCCTTGCTTAAAATATTTGCTATCAATGTCTCTGCATAAATAGCTTGAGTTTTGTCCATTTTTTCTAATTTTTTTCCCACATTAACACCAACAGCTTCGTATTCAGTGGTATCACTACAACTTTTTTCCAAAGCTTCTTGGCAAACTTTCATAAAATCAGAAGTAAGTTTATTTGAAGTTGTCTTTCTTTTGATACCGCGTGGGTTTTCTAAATTTTTTGGAGTATGAACATTAGAAATAGAAGCGATTGGTTCAACTGTTGTTTCAATTGGTGATTCTAATGTTTCAGTTTCCTAAAAATAAAGAAGAGTGGTTACAAATTGCTGCGCGATTTGAGGAAAAATGGGATTTTATAAATTGTGGAGGAGCTCTCGATGGAAAGCATATTCGCATAGCCCAACCTCCAAAAACAGGAGCGCAATATTATAATTACAAAGGTTTTTACAGCATTGTATTAATGGCTCTTGTAAATGCAGATTATGAGTTCATCTTCGTTGATATAGGAAAAAATGGAAGATTGTCTGACGCTGGGTTAATTGAAGAAACTGAATTTTATAATAGGCTGAAATCTGATCGTCTACATATACCTACAGTCATGGAAACCAAAGAAAATTTAAATTTTGTTTTTCTTGGTGATGAGGCATTTGCTCTGGGAAAGAATTTTTTAAAACCTTTCTCCCAAAAGGATCTTACATACGAAAAGCGCATTTTTAACTATAGATTATCTAGGGCTAGAAATGTTTCTGAAAATGCGTTTGGACATATAAATAGTAGATTCAGAATTTTAAGTACCTGTATAAATATGGCACCAGAAAAAGTTCGATATATTATTTTGGCAATATGTGCTTTACATAATTTTTTATCTAAACGATCGTCCAGTTACATATCAACATTATCATATGACAACGATAGTACACAGGGTGAATGGCGAAAAGAAAGAAATAGTTTGGAAAATTTGCAAATACTGAGGCCAAGAAATGTTGAAGTAGAAGCAACAAATAATCGCAATAATTATATGGCGTTTTTTAATAATGGTGGAAAAGTATCTTTTCAAGATGATATGTTATCAAGGGGAAGAACTTAGTTAAATATACACATTGATAATACATTATACAATATACATATAATACATTGGAATAATAATATTTTTTTATAGATATTTACTTTTTCCTTCTCCACAGTTTCCATGCAGTGGTCATTACTATCTACTTCTATATTACTTAGGCTCTCTGTTGGTTCCTCTTGATCCTTTGTAAATAATAGCAGCTCAAAGTACCAAAGGTTTGGTTTATAGACATCTTCTTCTGCACTGCCACTTCTTTTACTCTCTCTGATTTTTTTTAATTCTTTGCGAAAGGAGCCACGTAGTCCTTGAATTTTTTTTATCACAAAATCTTTATTTGCATCAGGACATACTTCATTTCTACAGAAGTCAACTAATTTTTCATATCCTCTATTTTTTAAATTTTTATTTTTATATTCTACACATTTGATTTTCCATAAAGAAGGAAAACTTCTATAAATTTCAATAAACTTTTCTACTTTCTCTTTTGACCAAGACATTTTGAAGAGGCCAGAAACGCGCGCGAATAACGTGCTTAAAATGCAACTAGACAGACTTGTGAATCCTAGCGCGTGGACCGGTACGCGCTCCAGGCGCGTTGTATGCCGTTGCGTTTACACAGACGTGCTTGGACTGCACGTTTGGAGCGTACGCTCCAAAACTGTTGGAAAATCATGTGCGTGTAAACGCCGCTATTTGTAATAATTACCGCTCATCATACATCGCCTCACAGTTCGCTACACTGAAATGGATACGTTGTGCTTAGGTGAAAAAACTAAAGCGAATATTTTAACATTGTTTTTTATAAAATTTTCAAGACACTGGGAAATAACTTGAAAGTATACCCAAAGAAAAACTGCTGAGAAGCTTTGGTTAAAGTGACAGATTAGATTTACATTTGAATACAAGTCTAAAATCACTACAGAGTATAATCTAATACGAATTCAATGTGCGTTCTAATGCAAACTGAATACAAATTCACATTAGTTAGGTTAGGTTAATTCATAATATCAGGCTCCATGGGCTAAACTAAACTAATCCCTATTTTGACCGGTAAGAGTTCGGCACTAGCAAATGCATTGACTTCAGTACTTGATGTCCATGATGGATTTCCTCTCACAAAAAAAGGTTGGTAGTTGGTAGAATGACATCTAACGACCTATTTTAATTTTAGTCGTGACTATTATGATCAATTTGTATTTAGTTTGTATTAGAAGGTATTTGTATTTGAAAATGCTGCTTTCCATTATGCTAACGTATGGTTATGCTGATTTCCGTTATGCAGCGCACCTTTCAAGCGTTGAGTGATGAGCGAAGACCACGCGGCGTGGATATAATCACTCTATTTTAAATCAACAGGTTTGCTTTTTTATTCGACTAAACAGTATTGAGCGTTGAGCATTGTCAGGGTGCGCGTATAGTTGACAGTTGAGGGTAGCGGCGAGGATAGCGTTTTTGATTTAAATACATTGGCTTCTTTAGATGCAGGTACAAGTGTATCCTTACCTCTATCCTCGACTCTCGAAAAAACTCGCCACTATAAACACCGCTTTAGTTGGACATGGCCGTACCCTTAGACCATTTTTAGTAGTGCATTTTAATTTAATACCTACCTAAATTAAAAGTACTTGAAATTCTCTTTAATTTTCTAAATATAAAACAATTTTATTTTGAAATCCCAATTTGTGCGGATGAAGTGGTACATCTGTTGGTTTAAAGAACGAAAGGTGGGTTAACACTTGACGCCTTATTAAAGAGAATTATTATTAAGTAAAAGCAAGCTAAAACTTCTTTGAAATTATTATTTCAATCGTTAACTTGATTTTAATTAAAAATAAAGTGAAAAGTTCTTAGTTTGCCCATCGAAGGTACTCGAAATATAAACCTTTATACACAAACCAGTATAAATCGTTAAATTTTCTTAATTAAAAAAAAGCGAGTTACTTTATAAAACATCGCGGTAAAGAATTTTAATAAAACTTTCGCGTGTAAACATAAAACTAAATTTCAAAGCGTCGGCGGTGAATTACGTCCGCTCTTCATGTTTATGCGTTTTAGAAAAGAAAAGCCCGTCTAGAACTCGCTAATTGCATATTTATATTAAATTGAAATTAATGAATTGGCGTTATTTCCCACAAAGTAACGCCGTAATTTAATAAAAATTGCCGAGTTCGCTTAACGCCTCATAGCGCTAGGCACACATTCCTTCCATATTTCGGGGATTGATCGCTTCCGGAAACGTAAACAATGCGAAAACGAGCTTTTCTCCCTTCTAATGCGCAAATCAAATTTTTAATACGTAATGGGGCCATTTCATCCCCTTTTACCATATCTTTCGTTGATATTCGGCGGAAATTCGCATGTCGTTTCGGTAATAAAGTTCACAAAGAGCCGCTCGCGGATGATGAAAAATAAGCGATTCGTTTGCGAAATGATGGGCTATGAGCTATGACATGGCTTCGAGATTTATGCGCACACTCTATCAATTTAAAATACGAAAAGCTCAGGAATTTTGAATATAATTAACATATATTGTGCTTCAACTCCATGTAATTAGTGTAATTGAAGTTCACAATCTTTAACTTTTGTGAGTTTAATTAAAATGTAGGTTAGAAGAGTAATTAATTTAGGAAAATAATAAAAATACATTACGAATTACTTAAAAAGCTCTCAGCTATATAACAAATTCGTTAAACACTAAGCAAGACGCGTGCAAGTACAAAAACTGGTGGATTGTTCATTAAATATAAGCACTTAATTGAGTTTCCATGCTCCTTTCGAATTACGCTCTATTCGGGAGGGAGATTCGCCGCAAATGGCATTGAAATGATGAGTGAAAATGTTTTTCTAAAACATTCCCCAGGCTAATTGATTTAATATTTGCACGAATTTAATTTAAATCCGCATCCTTAATCCAATAAACCTGATGAAAAATTAATTTAATATAAATAAGCTGTTGGAATAAATTATGAAATAAAAATCGCTTACTGTTTTCGGAAAAGCTCCTTCCCCTTGGGACTAACCTAAGACGTACTAGAATAATTTATAAACCTGAACATTTCTTGATGGCTCATGCAATGTATTTCTATTTGTGGATATTTTTTTATTCCTTTTCGATAAATATTTAAGCTCGTCGTTATCACAAGAAAAAGGTCGACCGATATAATCCACTCTCATTCGAATTCTTGACGAACGTGAATTCGTAAATAATAAAAAGAAGCAATGACGGAAAAACTTCCCTCACCTAAAGTTTCGAGTTTCTGATTAAGTTATAGATTGGTGAGTAATTATATGGGAAATTGCTGATTAATCATCCCAAAGTGCAACATTAGACGACAGTAAAACCTTGCGCGTTGAACATAAGCGTGCAATAAAATCTGCAGCAAAGTTTCGAATTCCCACAATGTTTCTTTAATGGCTGAAACGGGCTTCAGTCAAAGTGGAAGGAATTAAGGCGGCACCCATAAAAAAGTTAATAAAGTACGTGACGAGATCACTGCATATTTCTCAGTTGTACACATGTAAGGCCGTTCAAACTCGAAAACTTTATTACAATTTGTTACAATTTACTCTGCCAGCTAAATTTTATATACTAGATAAAAGTTACGAAACGGTCAACTATTTTCATGATCTATAAATTGTTTTATTGTCCACTACACGTTACTTTAACTTTAAAGGCTAAATAATTAATCCAGTTGTTGTTTCACTTTGAGAAGAGGCCTTCTCTACACATAAAACATCTGATAAATTTTAATTACCCTACAGTATTTTGGTAAATAAGTTTATATTTGGAAATAGTATATTACGCAACGAGCTAGAAAGTGACGAGTTTTGTGTGAAAATAGCCGAACGAGGCGCTAGCCGAGTGAGGATATCACACGAGCACAAAATTCACTTTCTTGCGAGTTGCGTACGCCATTTTTCCGACGACAACGAAGATTAATTACCGTTTCTTAAAATTTCAAAAAATAGGGCTGTCATGAATTTTATGCGTTACTTAAAACTATCCTTTAAGGTGAAATTTAATAATAATAACCTAGATGGCATTAGTATAAACATTTTAGTACCGGTGTAAAACACTCTTAATAAGGTATTGTTTTAAGATATGAATTTTTACCTTGTGGGGAATTTAAGTGGTTGTCAGGGGAAGAAATTAACGCCTTTAATGTTTCAAATATTTCAGATGAATCACCAATTGGATATTTCTTAGAAGTAGATATTGAATACCCAAAAGAATTACACAATGACCATTGTGAACTTCCATTTTTAGCAGAAAATATTCAACCTCCAAATTCAAAATTTACTATCAAAAAACTTATTCCAAATTTATATAATAAAGAAAATTATATAATTCATTATAAAAATTTAAAACAAGCTTTAGAACATGGTCTAAAAATTAAAAAAACACATCGGGTCTTGTCTTTTAAACAAAATAATTGGCTTAAAAAATATATTGATTTAAATACTAGTTTAAGACAAGAGTCTGAGAATGAATTCGATAAAGATTTTTATAAATTAATGAATAACAGTATATTTGGAAAAACACTTGAAAATGTTGACAAACGAAGAGATATTCAATTGGTAAATCATTGGAGAGATATAGGGAAACGTAGAGGTGCTGAAAGCTTGATAGCTAAATTAAATTTTAAAAGTGCAACCATATTTTCTGAAAATTTCGTTGCCATACATTTAGAAAAACTTAAAGTTATCTATAATAAACCAATTTATGTGGGATTTTCGGTGTTAGAAACGTCAAAATTTTTAATGTATGATTTTTATTATAATTTTATTAAAAAGAAATATGAAAGCAAAGTTAAACTTTGTTATATGGATACGGACAGCTTTATCTTATATATTGAGACAGAAGATTTCTATAAAGACATAAAAAATAATAATGAGCTTTTTGACACTTCAAATTTTAATTTACATAATCCATATGGAATACCATTAATTAATAAAGCAGTATTAGGTTTAATGAAGGAAGAAAATCGTGGCCTGATAATGTACGAATTTGTTGGATTACGACCCAAAATGTACGCATACAATGTGGTTGGTGAATGGACAAAAAAAGTTAAAGGTGTTAAAACTAGCGTTGTAAAAAATGATCTAACCGAAAAAGACTTTAAAGATACCCTGTTTGATCCCAAAAATATAAAAATTTATAAAAAACAAAATTTATTTAAATCTATATATCACACTATTTTTTCGCAAACACAGAATAAAATTGCATTATCAAGTAACGATGATAAGCGCTACATTTGTGAAGATAGAGTTACAACATTAGCTTGGGGGCATCACGATGTTAAAGAAATTACAAAAATAATAAATAATTAGGTACTTAATGTGCTTATTTTTTAATAATTAGGTTAGGTTAGTTTATTATTGTAAAGATGAATTCTGAAAGTGTTTTTGTTTTTGTTTTTAAATTCCTTTTTATTGATTAGGTATGTCTTCATTATCTGTTATTTTTTTAATAAATATTTTTATTTGAGAAAATGTGTTTTATTTTAAAAAATATGTTTTTAAACACGAAGTCTTTTCTTTAAATTAAGGTTAATGAACCTCTGAATGCGTACAGTTGGCGATTTTTATATTAATTTGCACATGTGTATTTTATCAACAATTAAATATATTGCATATTTATCTTTACTAATAATAACTGCTTGGTGGTCTCAACCGCTAAGTCGTTGGACTTAAAAAACGCGAAACAAAGACTGTGGCTTCGATTCACGGTGGCGAGTGTTTTTTTTAAGCTTTGACGCTTTGCCGCAAACTTCAGATGGCGCCACTAGAATTAGTAACTTAAGCTACCGAGTCGCAGATGGCAGCACTTACTTTAAGCAGGTAACCAATCAGCGTACTTGGGGTGGGGCCCTAATTAGGAAAATGGTCGCCGTCCAATAAAATTAGAGAGGGGCAACTGGAGGACCAATAGGAGCTCAAGAAGGAGGAGCTTAGGAGGGGGAAGGACCAATCAGAGCTCAGAAAGGAGGGGAGAACCGACCAATCAGAGCTCAGGTGGGAGGGATTTAGGTGGGGGGTGGGCGTGACACTCCTTATGGACACTTTACATGGGAGGCGGGCCCAGCAAAATGTGGAATGTGTGATCCAGAACCGGCTAATCCTCTCTACTAAAGCATATCAATCTATTTCAAAAAAATTGATGACGTTATAGTGATGACATGCCAACCGAAAAATTATTTTTGTTGAGTTCAAAATAAAGTTTTTTAAAAATTCTAAATAATAAAGTAAACATAATATATCTTCTAAAATTGACCCAGTTAATACATACAAAGCTGAGCACGGCCTAAAATGCTTCCAAAAAACTAAACATAAATATAATCTATAAAATACTTATAGTCAATAAAAAATTATCCACAAAACTCCAAAAATTGGAGAACGAATACCTATAGGTATTTTGATCTGAAAGTACCTCTCATTTTAGTTGTGTTTATTAGATAATTTTGCTCAGTTCATATAATTTTCAATTCAGCAGCTGCAAAAAGTGAGCACAGTCACGTAAAAAGAACTACTTAACATATCAAGTGACAAGTAAACAAGAAGATGTACTTTAAGGTTATGAAAATGTTCGACCTATACTTATGAATTTGTTTGTTTAGATTATGTTTAACAGAACTGAGCGGAACAGATGAGCAACTGAGCCTTCCCTACAGGCGATGGAGCAATAAAAAAATGCACAACAAAGTCGGTTGGGGCGTCGAAAATATGAGCTCACATCGATTTATTCTCTATAACCTGGAGTCCAAAAACAAATAAGGAAGAACCATCGGATTAAAGAAAAATAATAATCACAAAACCCAAACAAAAAGCTGTGCAGTGCAATATTGAAACCACCGAAACAAAAAAAAAACGATCACTATCCAGAAAACTTTATACAAAACATAAAAAATGAAGTGCGACATAAAATAACTTTAAAATACAACCTGCGCATAATTAAAGTCAAATAAGGAAAAAAATAAAAGGGAATACAAGACCAGCAAGAAAAATATCTTAGGTAAGGGCTACCAAATAGTCACTAAGAAATTCAATCTAAAATCAAATATAACCTTCCCAGAAGACAAAGTAAGTGAATAAATAAACAAAATGTTCCCGAAATGCTCTCTCCAAAAGTGGGAGAAAATGACGATGGAAGACCCTAAAATTCACATGACCTGAAATGATCAGAAGTCCAAAAGATAATTGCCTAAAAAAATATTGAATATACTACAAAATGCATGAACAACTTTCTGGCAGATGGTGAATTTCCAAAAATATGGAAATTTCTTTTAGAAAGCAACTACAGAC
This sequence comes from Stenus bimaculatus, assembly GCA_963971135.1. NCBI lineage: Eukaryota > Metazoa > Arthropoda > Insecta > Coleoptera > Staphylinidae > Stenus > Stenus bimaculatus. The sequence goes on from OZ020182.1 coordinate 42,618,547, forward strand.
CAATATGCTCCTAGACCAGGCGAGTTCTTGAAACGCTAATAAAAAAGAGAATAGAACACAGAACAGGAACTGGAACTGAAAAAAGAAAACTAGTTCAAGTTCAGGAAGAAAAGATCTACAGTAGATATGATAAACAAAGTACTGGAAATATCGAAAAAAGAACAGGAAGTAAATGAAAAACATTATTATCAGCGAAAACTAGTTCAGGTTCAGGAAAAGCAGATTTACCGTAGCCACAATAAATGAAGTACTGGAAATACTGGAAGGAATAAAAAAGTGCTACAAAAACCAGGATGTTGCAGCTATGGTAAAACAGAGAACGCGTTTAACTCCGCACAATGGGAAAAAGCAATTGACGTCCTAAACTCAGCTGACATCAGCAACTACTTAATAAATATGATACAATCGTTTTCCAGAATCCCTTGAAGACCGCAAGGATTCATCCTGGAGCCAACGCTCTGGAACTTCCTATATGATAAAATGCTAAAGTTAAAATTGGACGATGGAATAACCACAGCGGTATATGTGGATGACCATGCTAGTAACTGGTAAAACGAGAAATATGGTAGAAGCACAGGCAGAACTGGCTGCAACCCAAAAATCCCAGTACCCCAAAACTTGGGCATCAAACTAACACCAAAAAAGACAATACTTGTGATACAGAAGATTTCATTTATTTATATGCTAAGATTTAGTGATATGTTAAAGTTGAGCTTTTTAAGGACATCATTCAGATTGGTTTATTTCATTGAATTCAAGTTTGGATGTTTCTGCATTAAAATTGTCATATTTTGAACTGTAAATTAGATTTATTCTGTTTTATATATAGTTAGATCAACAAAATCTCGAAAGGACCATCACCGAAAATAGCTCGGTCATGGGAGTGGACATACATCGAAAAAGGACACAAAAATTGTAACACACATCAAAAACATGTTCGTAAAAGCAAGTACTGCATCACTAAAAAATTCCAGAGTAATGCCAAATTTAGGCGGACAATCAGCCTAAAGGCGAAGAATTCTGGTTACCACAGAGCACAACATAGAGATCTACGCATCACCAGCATGGTTAAAGGTCTTAAATTATAAGCATTATAACAACCTCATGGAAAAATAAACAGGAGACTGGCTTTATCTGCATACCTTACAGCTCCAACAACCACAGATCTGGAAATTCCCGAAATTCCTCCGATAAAGTTGCAAATGCAGGAAAGAGAAAAAATACATAAAGAACGAAAAAAACAAAAAAAATCTACAAACGCATGGTGCCTTCGACTCGTGTTTAGGAAAAATAAAAAAAGATGTTGCAGAGTGATGGTTCTGTGAAGAGTGGAACACTGTGGAATATACCATTTTAAAATGCCTGAGATGACAATTACCAAATTAAGCTAACAGAGAATACGGAACTATGATTAATGAAGCAAACGTAACAAACAAACTAATTGAGTCTGAACAGAAATGGAAAGTGATCCGCACAATATTGAACAAAATGAAAAATATGAAAAAACCTAAAAAAGATGTAAATACTAACGGAAGTCAATGCTTTTAAGTAATGCTACACGGAAATTCTAAAGCAAACCTACGCCATAGCATTCGGCTAGAACGGTCGGAGGTGAGAGTACCCGGCACATCAGAAAACAGTACCGGGTGTTTCCCCTAACCAAAAAATAGGGCAATGGGGGAGGCGTTTACTCCATTTTGTTCAAGATCAGCTTAATAAGAACACGCAGAAAACGTCTTCTAAACTGAGCAACTGATTTGCTGTAAAAAACACAATTTGTACAAAGTGGAAAAAGATCCCGCACAAAACCAATGGAAAAATACTTTCGGTGGATTCCAATCTGTCCCCGACGAATCGAGAGTTCATAACTTACAATTAATGACCAAATGTCTCAATGCGGACCAAGTCCGGAAAAACGCTGTTTGGTCACAAGTTCAAAAATGGATAAAGTACGTAAAATAGTTACTTTTAAGAATGATATTTATTGAGGCAAAAATACATGGAGTATCATGAAACATCATTTGCAAATCGTTTGTATAATGCCACACCTGAAAAACCGAAAGCAAAAGTGATACATAGATTAAATATTGAGAAGAGTTCTTGCTTCAAAGCTTTGTGACGTTCGTTTTGTGTTTGTAGCTCCATATGAACACGTAGTTGATGTACAAGAAATTTATTTCTCCAATGCCACTAACAATGGTGCCAAAATCCTCTTGAGAAAATTCCAAATGGATGATGGTGGAATGGTCTAGTGCCCGATATATCCAGAAATACTAGATCAGTAGAATACTAGATCCTACCCTAATGGTGATTGGTTTAGTTACATTGATGCCACCTTTCTGGAGGATTTTCTCCGTTTATCCAGATTGTGATAAACAAATATCAAAGATGACTGATGGAGATATAGGATTAGCAGAACCGATAGTAAATATGTCAATGTAGTGCAATCCTAGAATAGATATTGAAGATCTTAGATAAAGACGAGTTCGATGGGAAACATAACTACAATACATGTACCATTGTTTCCGAATTTGACTTTGGTATTCCAAATAAATATTTTTACGCGAACTAACTTATAAAACTTATTAAGTTAGATTAGCACGATCAATTATACAAGATTATTCTTTAGCAGCTGAGCTGAAAAATGAAGAAGGTGAAACATCTCTGAAATCGATCGGAATACCAATGAACCAGGTTTCATGAGAAACGGACTGTCTCTAGATTTATAAATGTTGATACAACAAGAATATATTGCATTTAATGCGTGGTATAATCAAGATGTTGCAAATGAAGGAGAATCTATTTTTAGATATTACTGTACACGTTAGACTATGCTCATTTTTAATATTTGGATACGGTCGACATGAAGATGGATATTCATTAGTTAAAACAATAGACCCTCTTAGTTAACGAAGGTGAAACATATTGTATAAGAAGATAAATGCAATGGAATTTATCCTACTTGTTGTTTCTATTGTAATTTTTGTGCTGTCTCCTATACACACACGCGCAATCACTTTGAACTGTTCACATAGGTTAATGCTTCTAATAGAATTGAAATAAAGCTCATCCTTAAAAGTATCTACTTTAGATATATTATGTATTTTTTATCGTTGACCCTTGATTTGTGATCAAATAAGAAGTTTCCTGAATGGATACCCATTCAGACATTTGATGACCATATTATAAACTATCGAACGTATTTTCCCAAAATATTTGCTGAAAACAGATTTTTGCTTATTTGAGCTAATTTTTCAGTCATGACTGGAAAATCAAAAGAGATACCGAAGTGATTCTTTTTTATCGTTAAGAAAACCTCTTTCGAAAGATGCAACTCGTGGGTGTGCAATCAAATTTAACTGACGCAAATTTCAAGCTTTTCGGAAATCTCATGTACTTCCGGTCCTCGGATGACGTTGAAAACTTGGATTCATCATTAGACTACTACAAGACAATCCCATTTTTACGACATACTTTATTTTTTTATACAAAGAATTAAAGTTAGGTGCTCTAATACACAAAAATATGTCATCAAAACACTTGGAACAATAACAATGTAATAAGGTACTGTAGCTATTCTAATGTGAGTGCATTTGAAAATTATAAGTACTCCCCAGATAATACTTAAGGTTTTTTAGTTAAACAAGTAAAATAATGGTGTTGATATGGAATGGAATAATAACGTTTATTTAAAATATAAAATTAAACAAAAGTAGTTTACTTTAAATAAAATAACATACTCAATTTAATTAAACTTAAACTCTGGGGCTTTGTTTGGAGAAGAACACCATTTGGTATTGGCCTTATAACGTAGGTGGTCAAAGTTGCTGACACTTCCCGACCTCACTTTGCATTGTTTCCTAACTTAATAGAAACAAGACGTAATCAGTCCGGAAAATTCGCAGGCTCCTTTGAGCGTCCCGCGTCGCGGCGCGTACATCCCGAAAACTTTATTTGGACTCAACTCTTCCCGAACGTATTTATTTTAATCTATCATAATCTCACAATGATAAACTTGTGCTTCTCTTTAAAGCACTGCCTCGACAATAAAGAGTAGGAGTGAGAAGTTTTGGATTATGAGCGGCGATAAATCATTAAAACTTATTTGCCCTCGTACTCTACACAATTTTGCTTGCATTGGCCCGACTGGTTGGAAAATCTTTGAGAACTTTACAGACCAGCGCTTTAAAAAAAGTTTATAATTATCGACGTAAGCCATTTTCTAAAGCTTATAATACTTGAAATAATGAATATTGCCTTTATTTAAATTATACAGGGTGTTTAATGATGAAGTTATTAAAATACGGTTTAAATTTAATTTAATACATAACAACAAAAAAGAAGCCCAACTTTACATGACAACTAGTGGTTTTTCAAATTTGCCTAATAATAATAAGTCGAATTCCCAAGTTTGTCTCTTAAGAAGATAGTCGGTGAAATTAGGTATAGGATTTTGCAAAACAGAAAAGACAAACGGTTAATTGAAATCGAATAATTTTTTTTGTGCTGCTTAAAGATTCTATGGTTGATCTAATGACTTTCTAAGTTTTTTAGTTTTTTTTTTAATTTTCACGTTTTCGTTGTTTTGAAAGTGTCCAAAAATAAGCACTTTTTAGACTCAATTTACAACCTTATTATGAAACTATTTTAAAAAATTCAAAAAGTCATGAGATAGTCTCTTTCATTTTCTTTCAAGATTAATTTATAAAATTCAATTTGATTAATTCTTAATTAAGTTCTGTTTCTTTTTCAAAACGCCCGTGTATTTGTAGGTGCAATTATTGGCATCTCTTTCGCACAGTTATATGTTTCATACGCACATCGCATTTCCAAGGAACAGAGGAATTGGAGTTACACATTTTGCCGACTATCCTCTTAATATCTCTTTCCTGAGGAGGCCTGATGGGTCCCCAAAAAACGTACTGGAGAGCTATTTCGCCATTTTCGGGACACCTTGTATAGGCATCATTTAAATCTAATAAATTTATTTGCTTCTAATTGTTATCCGAATTTTTCATTATGTTGAAATGTGATCCCTTAAAGGTTACCTTTGGATCTATGAACCCTCCCGTTTTAGATCTTTAATCGCACGAGGTCGCAACTAATGAGCAATCTTTCGTCGGGAGTCAGGGTGAACGTCGTCGCCTCGGCCGACGACGACGACGCCCCGGCGTCTACGCGTCGCTTTTTCTCTTCGCGAAACGGCCGAGTAATTGGCGTCGTAACGATCGCATCTTCCGAATCGCAAGGGTGTGTAAACGGTTTGTAAGATGCTAATCTCTTAATTAAATTGGGAATACGCGCCCCGTGATGCTGGTCGTTGCATTAAAACAGGTCCATTGATTTTATCAGCAAGTGATGGTTCGGAGCAACTGGTTAATGTGGACAGTTCCAAATGATCTCGCCAGCTTTGAGGAGGTCGTTATTATTAGAAATGAGCGTTTGCTGGAGTTCCCAAAATGAAAGAAAATGGATAAAAATAAATTCCAGTTTGAAGTAATCTTCAGCTATATTTATAAATTTGTTTGTAAATATACATACCTAAAAGGTTTTTTATATGACGAAACTCACTCTTAGCAAATTTGTACGACTACATAGAAATAAAACACCAAAATTTTATAAAAATACCAACGTAATGAAAACATATACAGGGTGTTCCTTTCATGGTTCACCAAATATCGGGGTTAGAAACTAGACCTAATTTAATCAACAAAAATTTTAGTTCACCTATTTTTATCACAAATCACAAAAGCGCTAATTACATATTAACCAATGTGAGTAGGATTAAAAAAATTATCAGTAAAAAGCTAAAACCATCCTCTTTCAATAAGTAATAACAGTCGAAATAAAGAATTGTTAAAATGTTGGAAAAAAATCAAAAATTAAAAAAAAAAAATTTTTTAGTTTTTTTAAATATTCTCCCAGATAAGACCCATTAGAGTTGTGTTTTTTTTAATTTTCTGAAACTTGTTCATATTTTCAATACACCAGGGAAATTTTTGAAACCGTAGCTCTTTTCCTTTACTTAGTAAAGCGTTCTGAAGTTACTACTATCAGAAGTAGTCCTGAGCATAGTTTGTCAAATAGGCTGTATACGGTATATCATGAGTGTATAGTTTGTCAAATATTCTGTATACGGTATATCATGAGTGTATAGTGTGTCAATTAGGCTATAAGGGATACCTGATGGCAGTGGCGTGCTGAGGGGGGGGGGGGGGGGGCAGAGGGGGCAAGTTGCCCCGGGCGCCCGTCGTAGGGGGCGCCGTAACGCCTCTGTGCCTTCACAAAATGAACAGCCGCGAAATACAGGGGATCGCGCATTATAATTCATACACTGGAGTTCGAATAAATCGCGACTTCTTTACTTTGACTGCAGGGGCGCTAGGCACTAAAGGATACACGTGACATAAGAACACATGTATTCATTGAGTCAATTATCAGTTGCAACTTGACGTTCGTGCGAAGCGTTCACTATTATTGAAATTCACTTTTTTCTAGTATCAAAACCCAAAACCGCATGTATTTGGAGTCACTTTTATATGCCTGACTGTGATTTGTGTTCTACATATCTGTGATCAAGTGTGGTGTATCTCTAACAATAACTTTTAAAGTAAGTAGAGGTACAATAAATGTTACAACCAGAAGCAAGTAAAATTGTTTTTTTTTCATTTTCCTGAATAAATTTTAAAAATAAAGTTGCCTTTATAAAAAAATATTTTATATTTGAGGATGCCAATGAAAAAGAAACTTAGTGGTGCTCAGGGCAGAAAGAGAAATCTAGTAACGGAAAATGAGGCAAGGAAATCTAAAAAATTAATGCAAGAATTTTTAAGTATTAGTCAATCTGCAGCAGTAGTGGATGACAATTTTAAAGGAGAGGCTAGTACTAGTCACACAGAAACTACAAAAATTATTGGTATCAATTCAACCGAAATTGACGACAGAGACAGTCAAGAATCTGAGGAAACTAGTGACTCAGATAATGATGAAGAAAACCAAGATGATAAAAACTGTTGTAAGAACGAAGAGGTTTCATCAAGTGCAATTCCTGAACCTGACATCCTCAAATTCCACGATGTCGGCTTCTTAGAATTTGATAAAACATCCTATTTGGCAAAACTATCAAATCAACTTCGGAAGGAAATGATTATTGTGGGATCAGAAAAATTTCAACACAAAACTGGTCCATTTCCAAAATCAGATGGTCGAGCAATGCAAAAGTCGTGGTTTGAACGACGACTCGCTCATGAAAAAGGAAATGCAATACCTCGATCATGGCTAGTATATTCGCCATCGAAAAATGTGGCATACTGTTTTTGCTGTTTATTATTTAAATCATCAAATAATAATACACGCTCATCATTTGAAACAGTTGATGGTTTTTGTAGCTGGAGGAAATTCGAAAGAATTGTTGCACACGAAAATAGTCCAAACCATCGTAAATCGTTTACTACCTGGAAAGAAGCAAAAAGGGTGATAAATAAAGGAAAAGGAATCGATTCCCAAATAGAAACTGCAATTCAACGTGAAAAACAACGTTGGAAAGATGTTTTAGAACGAGTGCTTGCATGCATCAAATATTTGGCAACTCAAAATTTGCCTTTGCGTGGACATGTAGAAAAAGTGAACGGTGACGATGCAATAAATTCTGGAAACTTTTTATCACTTATTAAACTGTTGGGTCGATTTGATCCAGTTTTAGAAAACCACCTCAAATATGCAAGAGAAAACCCACGGTCTGTACATTACCTGTCTTCAAAAATACAAAATCAATTTATATACCTTCTTTCAACTGCTGTAAGGAACAAATTGATAAGTAACATAATAAAAAACAAATACTACGACATTTTGCTAGATTTAACACCTGACCTCGCTCATCGCGAACAAATGTCTGAAGTCATTAGGTATGTTGACATAGATTTTATAAATAAAACAGTTACTGTAAATGAATCGTTTTTGGGTTATATTGAGTTGCATGGTAAAGATGCTGCTACTATTGAAACTCTGGTCTTAGAGAAACTCGAAACAGATAAAATTCCTCTCGAAAATTGTAGATCTCAATGCTATGATAACGCGGCTGTGATGGCAGGAAATTTATCAGGAGTACAACAGCGACTCATTGAAAAAAATCCTCGAGCATTATTTGTGAATTGTGATAACTATAGTTTAAATTTAGCATGTTTACATTCAGCAAAACAAGACCCGATTATTGTTACATTTTTTGGATCAATCGAAAGCATATATAATTTTTTCTCCCGGTCTACCCTTCGATGGGAATTACTGAAACATGCTGTCAAAGTAACTGTAAAACGCGAGTGTGAAACACGATGGAGCTCATGGTTTGAAGCCGTTAGTCCCATTTTTCTTGGGTTGAACGAGCTTGTTGATTTGTTGGAAAAAATGTCAGATGATGTAAATAATAACTCTGAAACTAGAAGTGAAGCAGATAGATTGTTAGAAAACATTTTGAATTATAATTTCCTTGTGCTGCTAAAATTTTGGAATACAGTTCTAAAAAAAATTGACCGTATTCAAAAACGATTACAAGATCATACTATAAACTTCTTGGATGCGTCCTGTAATGTGGAAGGTTTAAAAATTGACTTAAACCAATATCGAGTTTCTATATGTCAAGATGCAATTAAAAATGGCAAAGCAAATTGCGAAAAATGGGGAATTGAAACTCAAAGACGAATTAGGAGAAGATGTAAGATGTCTGGAGAATCAACTAGAGATGCCGCACTTTCAGCTGAAGAAGAAATGTCAAGAGTTATGAAAGCAGTTCTAGATCGATTATATCAAGAACTTAATACGCGCTTTGGTCGTCTAACGGACCTTAATTTAAAATTTGGTTTTCTTTTAAATGTCAAAAATCTAATCGGTACAAATCAGGACAAGGTCGAAGATAATGAGGATGAAAATCGCAAATTAAAAGAAAAGTGTATCGATTTCGGGAAATTTTATAGCACTGATGTTGATGGGAATGAATTATATACGGAGATTTTAGACTGTAGGATGTTGCTAAAAACTCGAGGAGATGCGTTACCAAAAAACCCTATAGACCTTTTAATTTTTATTATTTCATATGGCGAAAATGTCTTTCCGAATTTGCGTATTTCGCTACAAATCTTGTTGACGGTTTCAACATCGATCGCAAGTTGTGAGCGATCTTTTAGTAAACTGAAGTTAATTCTTTCGTATTTAAGAACGACGATGGGACAAGATCGTCTAAGTAGTCTGGCTCTTCTAAGTATCGAAAAGGAAACTTTGGAAAAAAATAATTTACAGGAAGTTATTGATCAATTCGCATCAGTTAAAGCTAGAAAACTGAATATTTAAATACCTATTTAGGATTTGTTTTTGTTAATGTTTTTTTACGAATTTTTCTTTTTATACCAATGTTATTTTACCTACATATACCTATATTTTACCAATGGATTATGAATCTATTCGATATATTTATGTTATTTGTAATATCTTTTTATTGAGAATTTGTTTTTATTTTTGTTAAAGATTTTAAAGGAATTTTAATTTCTTTATCTTGTTTTATTTATTTTATATTCTAAATACTAATAAAATACGTAAACAATGTTAATGATCTATTTTTATCCGATTTGATGTTATTTTAATGAAAATTATAAGAGGGGGCGCAAATTCGTAAATTAGACCCGGGCGCTACATTGGCTCGGCACGCCACTGCCTGAGGGAATTACAAATTTTGTGTAACAGTTTCACGTCAGTCCACCTGCCAGTGGTAACTTCAGAGGGCTGTAGTAAGAGAAGGAAAAGAGCTTCAAATTTTTCTTTGATTTATTGTAAATATGAAGAACTTTCAGTAAATTTAATTTTAATCGGTTTTATCTTGAAAAAAAAATTTCAAAAACTGAAAAGAAAATATTATTTTCTTTGAAATTTTTTATTCACCATTATATCAACTACCTGTGTATTACTGTTGTTACCAATTGAAACAGGATGGTTTCAGCTTTCTAATGATAATTTTCATTTAATTCTACGTATATTGGTTAAAAAGTAATTAGCGATTTTGTAATTTCGGGCAAAAATTGGTGACCTAAACTTCAAAATGCTGCAACTCCAGAACTAAAAAAGATATACCCGTTTTTTGTCGATTAAATTTATTCTAGTTTCTAGACCTGACGTTGTTGGTGAACTACGAACGGAACACCCTGTATTTTTTTAATTTTGCATGATGTAGCTTTAAATTGGTGACACTAAATCTGACCTGATTAGTACAGTTTTTAAAGCTGATATTTAAAAATGTCATTTAAAAATCCAACACAAACACTAAAATAATAATTTGGGGGAACCTCTTAGTTATCATTACAAGAACTTGCTACTCATATAATGGCGCCAATTTAAAAGCGACAACTAAGCAAAACTGAAAAACATATATAAAAATTCAGGTGAATCAAAAAGCCTTTATTACCAAACGAAAAAATGCTTACGCATTTATAATTTAATTTATTTCGCTTATATATTAAATGGAAAAAAAAATTATTGAAAAGGGATAACAATAGCGGCGATTATGTTGAACAACGTCACATCAACGGGTTTAATTAATCTTCATGTGTAGAACGTGATAGTTAAAATTGTAAAAAATTGATTTTTTTAAACCTAAAGGGATTTTAAAATTATTTGTTGTACTAACTAAAATCAGATTAACCTGTTGTTTTGACCATGTGCCTAAAATTAAGACGCCTCAATACCAAATGCGTTTTTCCGATGTAAACAAACCGTTCTTTTCTTTATAATTTTTTTGTTGGCAAATAAATTCCAAAAAACTGAACATACTTGCAAAGCTATTAACGTGTTATGATAAAAAATTGTTTCTATTTTTTTGTAAAAATCACAAAAAATTGATAACAAAAGAATAGTTTGATTTTGTTTTATTTTTCAACTTTTTATTATTTGTACAAAAAATATAATTTTTTTTTATCATATCATATTACTCACATTAATAGCTTTGCAAGTATTTTGAATTTTTTGTAATTTATTTGCAAACAAAAAAATTATAAAAAAAGAACGATTTGCTTACATCGAAGAAACGTATTTGGTATTGAGGCGTCTCTCAGAAAGCAACCATTTTCAAGTTTCTCAGTATAAGAAATTTCTGTTGGCGTTTTCAATAATGATTTATGAAATGCTTGTAGATTGTAGATGATTATGTACAATAAGAAACTAATGAAACTGATTTGATGATTACTTCGATTGTTGGATCCAACAATTTTTCTAATCATTAAATGTGATCTAATAAATAAATCATAGAAAAGAAAAAATATTATCTAACAATCAAAATTAAAACAGCCTTGACTCATGCTATAACTTAAGTTGGGTGAGTTAATTGAATTTTAATAAATTAATATTACTTAGAGTACAATCACGCGCAAGGATATCGCGGACACAAAGGAAATATTCTGATCCAATAGCAACGCTTCGCAAACACGAGATCACACGAAATTTTGGTAGACCCCGCCCGAATCTTAAGTCGTAGTCATTTTCTTCAAATTTCGTCTGATCTCGTGTCGGTAAACGCTTGCTATTGGGTTAAAATAATTTTTTTGTGTCTTTCCATATCTTTACGTGTGATTGTACCTAAATTTTTGTGTTCGTTGTTGCTTGATGTTCATTAATGTAGTTTCAAACTTTAAGAGGATAGTTAGTAAATATAATAAGTCGATTTTGAAATCAAATGGATACATCCACATTTGATCATACTAATTTTTTCATCCAAGTTTCTTTAGTATTTCTTTATTTGGTGTATTTAAATTGATAAACCAAATAATTTTAAGAGAGCAAAAAAGTTTAGTGATACCATATTTTTATTTGTGCTGATAATTTTAAGCATTTTCTACAAAGTATCACGTAACAAGTATGTTCACTTTTTGTTTTTTTTTAATTTCTAAAATAGTCAAAACCGGGAAGTTTTTATGTTACCCCCTTAAAATTGTTTAGTTAACTCCACAAAGACAAAATTGGCAAAAAATAATAGCCATAAGCCCTTACAGTACATCATGAAAAAACAAAATAAAAAAAAACAAAAGCTAAAGTATAGACGGAGAATTTTCAAATAAACTGCTTAGAATTTTTGACTACCCACTTAAGCTCTATGCACTTCAGATTGTTCGAAGAACCTTTTATAGTTGAGAGCAAGTAAATATACAGGGTGAGTTTTTAGTGTGAAATCGGAAAATATATCTTTTATTTTAAGAGATAGGAAAAATACTTAAATTACAAAATTATTTTCTCTATACTGGATGTTTCGTAATTGGAGTGCAGGCTATTTCACCTTTTTTTTAAATGGAACACCCTACATATTTTTTGATATTTGCGTTAACATTAAGTTAAAGAATACAATGATATTTTTTTTGAAAATTTGAGCGTGCTCTTAATTTTTTATCGGAAATTTTCTATAAAATTTATCACATTTAGACATATTTTTAGAAATTTATATTGGGCTTATTATGAACATTAAAAAAAAACAATTTTTATGTCATTTTGTAACATTAATTTTGATGTATTTTTAGTACATTTTTTTTCGAATTTTATTATAAATGGTATGACGGGAAATATGAAGACTCGATAGGGATGTATTTAAATTTTTTTAAATGGGACACCCTGTATTTTTTTAAAAAATATTGTTCCTCTTTAAGTGTTCTTTAACTTTTATACACATCATTTTTCGCTAAAATTTTATAAACATATGTCGAAATTTGATAAATTTTAAAGAAAATGCCCGAAAAAAATTAAGTGCGCGTCCAAATTTAAAAAAAAAACAAAAAATATCGTTGTATTCTTTACGTTAGTGTTAATCCAAATATCAAAAAAATATACAGGACGTTCCATTAAAAAAAGGTGTAAAAGCTTGGGTTCCAACTACAAAACAACCTATACAGGGTGATTTTTTTAACCTGGAAAATGGAATTATCTCGAAAAATACGCATAGCACAGAAAAATTTGCCAGATCGAAACTTTATCTCTCCGAGGGAGGCATATGTTAGTACTAAATTACTCCCATCCCGACACCCACTGGGGACAGGGCCGGCGGCAACTTTGAATCTTAAATACGAACACCCATTTTTTATCGCAGATTCGGATTCAACGTCAAAAGGTACGTACGATTTGTCCGAAAAATTTTTTCCATTCGCGACAGATGGCGCTGTAATCACAAAAAATGAACAGAAATCAAAAGAATAAAAAATCAGATAAACATGCATTTATTATTTTTCGACGGGCTATTCAATGATAATACGGTTGCTGGTATGTTAAAAAACTACATTTAGCATAACCCAGGAACAACGACGGGGACGTAGTAGTTTTCTGTTCCCTTCGGGGTGCTTGATTAACGTGAGTCCCCTTGTCTCTCATATTTTGGGGTGCTTCATTAGCGTGAGTCCCCTTGCCTCTCACTATTCAAGTAAATGCTCGAAATGGTGACCTTGAACTTCAATACATTTGTCGATCCGCCCTTCAAATGACTGTACACAACTGAGAAGTACGTCTCCAGGAATATGGTCACAAGCATTCCTGATTCGTTCAATCATATTAGCACGAGTTGTTGGTACTTGTTCATACACTTTATCTTTCAGGTACCCCCACAAAAAAAAATCCGGTCAAGTAAGATCTGGTGATCTGGCAGGCCAATTTATCGGACCAGCTCTACCAATCCAGCGACCGTGGAAAACACGATCAAGTACTTCGCGTGATAATACCGAATAATGCGCCGGACAACCATCATGTTGAAACCACATGTTCAGTCGCACTCTTAAACTTACGTCTTCTAGTAACTGTGGTAGTTCATTTTCCAAGAAGTCTCGAAACATTTCACCGTTTAAATTGCCTTCAAAGATGTGGGGACCTATGAGTTTGCTACCAATTATCCCGCACCAGACATTGACAGACCAAGGACGCTGATGCTCAACCTGACGTAGCCAGTGTGGGTTTTCAAGACTCCAGTAATGCATGTTATCTCGATTAACAGCTCCATGGTTTGTAAATGTTGATTCGTCAGAAAATAATACCCAATGAAAGAAATTACGATTCATTAATATTTTTTCCCGTGCCCACTGACAAAATGTCAAGCGATTTTCGAAATCAACGCCATGAAGATCTTGGTGAAGAGATACGTGGTAAGGATGATGTTTATTGTGCTTTAAAATTGTCCAAACACTGGTTTGGGACATTCCGCTATCGCGAGCTATTTCTCGTGTGCTGACGTGGGGATTATGAGCCACTGCGGCTAATACATCAATTGTATTTTCTGCTCCAGTTACTGTTTTTTGACGGATCATTTCAATTTTTTCTTGTATGGTTATTAACACCTCCATTTTCACAAAAATTGTTCCTAATTAATTTTTAGTAGGTACAAGTGTCTACAACTAAGGTAATGTAGGTAACGTTCGTACGCTGAGACGGGTTAATAACTACAAATGCAAGCGACTGAACACAAGAAAAGTTTAATTATGAAAGAGAATTATTTAGGTCTAGAGAAGGGACATGTGGCGAGAGTTACATTTGTGTACAATCATTTGCAAGGCGAATCGACAAATGTATTGCAGTTCAAGGTCACCATTTCGAGCATTTATTTGAATAGTGAGAAGCAAGGGGACTCACGTTAATGAAGCACCGCAAAAGATGAGAGACAAGGGGACTCACGTTAATCAAGAACCCCAAAGGTAACAGAAAACTACTACGTCCCCGTCGTTGTTCCTGGGTTATGCTAAATGTAGTTTATTAACAAACCAGTAACCGTATTATCATTGAATAGCCTGTCGAAAAATAATAAATGCATGTTTATCTGATTTTTGATTCTTTTGATTTCTGTTCATTTTTTGTGATTACGCGAATGGAAAAAAAATTTTCGGACAAATCGTACGTACCTTTTGACGTTGAATCCGAATCTGCGATAAAAAATGGGTGTTCGTATTTAAGATTCAAAGTTGCCGCCGGCCCTGCCCGCAGTGGGTGTCGGGATGGGAGTAATTTAGTACTAACATATGCCTCCCTGGGAAAGATAAAGTTTCGATCTGGCAAATTTTTCTGTGCGATGCGTATTTTTCGAGATAATTCCATTTTCCAGGTTAAAAAAATCACCCTGTATAGATAAAAATAATTTCTGGTTACGCGCATCAATAAATCATACAATTTTGCAATTTAAGTTATTTCCTATATCTTAAAATAAAAGATATATCTTCCGATTTCGCAGTAAAAACTCACCCTGTATGTTAGATTGTAGACTAAGGAATTTAGTTCATAAATCTGAAAAAAATTGAAAATCTAACTGATTTTTCCTCTCAAACTCGCGCACCTTCTAGCGGTCGGCATTAATTATTAGTGATTTGCTGATAATTTGCAACGAAGCCAAAGAAAAGTGGGATGAATTTTCATCACTCTATATTTGTTGTATATTTAAATAAATAACCTATTTTTATAATAAAGTAAAGCATAAAAAAAGTATAAAAGTATCTTAAATTATACAAAAGAAGATGCTTGGAATCTAAAGTTCTTGATTTGCATATAACCTTATTTTATATAAATATTTAAGTACCTACTTTATCCTTAAAAAACACATGTATAAATTAAAAAAAAACACCAATTTAATTAATGTAGAGAAAACTTAACATGGACATGGTCACTTAAAAATAAACTAACAATTTTTGTGAACAAATAGTATTCTTTTATCTTCGGTAGAAGATAACAAAGTCCATGAATACGTTTTTTTGAAAAATGCGCCCTTCAAGATCATCCTTAAAAAATAGAAACAACCAAAAAACTAAGTAAGTTTAAATTAATTCACAATAAATGAAATTAGCTATATGATTGATAACACTTTAATTTTTCGTGAAAATGTTTTTGCTGATATGATTTTATGAAATGTTCATTTTTCATTTTTGGCCCGAGGTCGTAAAACGTTTGATAGTTCACTTATGACTATACTGAATATAAAAAATTGTACTTGTGAAGTCTATTTGCGTTTACATATGTCCATAATTTTTCTATTCAAAGCAATTTTCAGATTTTAACTTTTCGTGAAAAGTTTTGCAGATTTTATAATTTTTGGCGTGAAATTTTAAAATACGGTCGAACTCGGTTATAACGAGCATCAACGGGCCTCCAATTTTGCTCATATATATATATATATATATATATAACCGTGAAAAGGTGCTATTATTCTAATTCGAAATATATTGTTTTCAACCAAGTGTCCGTAACTTTGCGAATTGAATAATTTCAAAATAAAAATAGGAATATTTCCTAAAAAGTTATATTTTCGAAACACGGGATGTTAAAATTTACCCATTTTTTCAATCTCTTAACAAAACATCTGTATTATAAATAATCATTTGCTAAAATTTTGACCATATAAAATCTTCGACAAAAGCTTACTTTCGCCAATAGTTTTTAGATAAAATTGTGAATTCACCATATTTACCCTCCCAATTTTTTCATACGACGCCATTATCCTTAATAAAATCATTTTTACTATTATTTGCTTTCATACTACAAAATAGAATAATGTACCTCCTCAGGGTCAATGGTAATTAACATTTTAAAATCCCACGAGTGGCAATATAAATTTTATAAATGGAAAAGGGGAATTAACGAAAAAATATTTATATATTTATTCGTAATATCTGTAAAAAGGCTCGAAATATAATTGGAACCAAAATATGTCTCCGAATTTGCTCGTTATATACGTAAACTCGTTATAGGCGTGCTCGCTATGATCAAATTCGACTGTATTTGTAATCCAAGAAGTTTATTGCGTAAACTGTAAAAAATGCATGTTTATTGGGCGAGTTATGGTAAAGAAAATGAGGCTTCTTAAATGTTGTACCCAAATTTGCAAATCAATCCTCATTTTTAAGGATAAATTATCTCATAAAAAAATTGAATATTCAAGCAAAAAACTCGCCACATATTGGTAGATTTGGCATATTTTTTGAAGTTTGTTGTGTTTCCTGTAGGATATTGTAGAAAAAAAATCTTGTTTTGTACACTAGTGGCCACGCCAAAGAAAAATTTGATAAGTAACATATACCGCTTAGAAGAGGGTCTATCAACAATTTTAAATATCTTTCGGTCCTTTTGGTGATCGATAAGAACCCCTCCCGGTAAATCATCTACAGGTAATATGCTGAACGTACACATTATATGACTAATAACTAATGAATATTTCGTGGAAAACGATAAGCTTTAGTTATGTGGGTTGTTAATATTTCTTGTTAAGGAAACTTAATATACAAATATAGAAGAGACAATATACAACGAACTTAGTATACAGGGTGTCTCATGGGACGTTCAACTGGATGGGTATTTTATTATTATTATTAGAGATAGAAAGTCGGTTAAATGGACAAAGTATCTTTAAAAGGAAGAAAATGCGATTGGCAGTGACTTGAGTCACAAAATCCTGAACCTGAATTTTCAACAACCAAAACGAAACATATTTACAATTTCAGAACCAAGCCGGAACGAAATATTATTATTAATTGCAGCTCAAGCGAAAACAATAAAAATGATTGGTTACACTGCGTTATTTAATGTTTTTTTTCTGTCACAAAGTGATTTGGTTAATTAAGGTTTACGGAATACCAACGTTTGATAAAATTGGATATTTTTATCATAATGAGTGATTTGCAAATTTTTAAACTTTAATTTTCCTGTCACTATTGCAAAAAATAAAATAGTATACTTCAATTAAGTAATAAGCGAGGTAATTGGTGACTAGGCAAGTACCATTTATTGATGTCAATATAATTTTTTTTAGTTGTCATTGAAATTAACACTAGGACAGCCCATAATAGAAAAAATAATGTTTCCCTCTAATAAAATGTTTAAACGTTTTGGAGACATTAGAATTTAAATTTGTCTTATCTAAAATAATTTAATAGATCTTTATAATATGTAACTTAGGGGAAAAAGACATTTTACTGAAGTATCACATACCTCATAATCGGATTTGAACTTTTAGGGTCGTGTTCAAACCACTGAGGAATAAAAAATGCAGCTTCATTAAAAAATGTTTCCTCTCCAAATAAATTTAAGAATTTCAATAAAAATTTTAATAATCACTGAATTCTTGGGGAGATTTAGTATAAATTTTACATAAATTAATGTCATAATTTTCTATAAATTCGAAGAATTCGTTTTCGTTGACCCAATTTAAAGTACTTATTTTGAGATTCGGTGAATTTATATTTCCTAATCCTAAAAACAAAGTCTTAAGTTATCCATTACTTCAATTCTTTATCATTTAACACCGCTAGAGACACATTTTGCTTTTCGACTGGGATTATACGGGGGATTATATCCATTGTACATCCTACTAAACATAAATTATTTAGGTCAAAACATCTCAGGAGTTTTTATAGTTTTTACCGATGATGCAACGTTATCGATAAAACGTGACCATTATATTAATATCTGAGGGATACAGCCTGTTGCTGTGAAATTGTTCGCGTTAAATAAAGCACTTATTTCGAGAAAATATAAAATCAATGTAATTCAAGGTTTTTATGGGATAAGTTTCAATTTCTATAATCCTTTGCCAAATTTTTAGATTCCAGAGATTATTTCACCAAAGAAAATAAAATCAAAAGCGAATTGTACTAAATTCAGAAATATAAGATAATAATTCTTACAATAAACAAATATAATTGAAATAATTAATAAATTTGAAGTAAGCATATATGTAGTATATGTTAAAATTTTTGACTAATTGTCCTAAATTTGTAGAAAAAAATACAGGGTGTTTTGAAAGAAACCTACGACTGGACCTAAAATTGTTTGGTCCTGATTTTTTTTTTCAAAATTAATTAATGGCTTGTCTTCCTTCCTTGTAAAATTAGTGGAACTCTTTTCAAGAGCACTATGTTCATTAACAGAGGACATCAACTCCTTCAAACCCAATGCCGATCGAGAAAAATTTTGACTTCTCCGAACGATGGAAACAAATTTTAAGAACGACAAAAACATGGAACTCAGAATACCTCACCAACCTACAGCAGAAGCCCAAGTAGAAATCAACACAAAATCTTCTTCTGGGTCACACTGTCCTCTTTAAGAAAGAATCATCAACTGGTAATTGGCCTCTCGCAAAAATTATACAAGTCCATCCTGGAAAAAATAATCAAGTCCGAGTGGTCATCATGAAAAAGGTCAGAGGAAACATCATAAAAAGAACCATTCACAATCTGTTTCCAACTCCATTAAATTATACAACAAACGGGAACAACATACCAGTGCGGAACATAAAAGCAAACTCCACACCGATATGTCAGAGAAAGAAAACAACACCAAAATCTGTCATATACTGGCTAACTACATTGCTTCTACAAATGCTAACAAGGATTGCAGAAGCAAACTACACTATCCTTCATCCACCATCAGGGATCTATAAAGAACAACAATGGCAGGCAAGAACATAAAAATTGTATGAAGTTAAAAACACAATCACACAATTGTAATATCTGTGTCGAAATGTTTCTGAAATCAGTGATAGTACAGCATGCAATAATCTACTTCACCTCTTCACCATCTAGAAGTGCAGGCTGAGCAAATGAAACTTCCATTTTCGGGATAAATGATGAAGTATATCATGATATTGAAGTCTTGGACAAAAACCAATAAGAGCTAATACTGGCATCGAAACATCAGACGAAACTCATGAGTATTCAGCGACAGTGATGAAAATTTTAGGGACGTCGTTAAAGTTAATCACGTCTTTAAGAAAATATTTCTTATGAAGAAATATTTTTTAATCACGTGATTAACGATAACGACGTCTCTAAATTGTTCATCAAGGTCGCTGAATACACACTATTGTGTCTATATGTTTTAACGACACAGAAAGCAGAATTAACAAACTGTTTCATTTCGAGGCAAAAATAAACGAGAGCATTTAGATGACAAATGAGATGCAAAACTGGTACTGTTTGGTTGATAAAAAACTAGATATTCAAGTTTTAGCATCTTAACAAGTTGTCAATAATTTCATAAATGAGGTTATCTACTACTACACAAAACTACTTGACGTCCTCAACCAAATGGGAAACTTTTTTGACCTGGCATACCAACATACATTGAAGAGTTCATTCACAAATCGGAAAACAAATTACCATCCAAGCTACAGATATTATAACGTCAACTTCTGAGCACTACTATTCAAACTACAGAAACAGAATTCATAGATACTTTCCAATAGCTGACAAATCTGCATTTGTACTAATCAAATCCAATCCAGATGACCGCGGCTATAAGATACATCTCATAAACGTGTAGTCTATACACAACACAACTCATTATTTCAGATTCATGAAAGAAAGGAAGCAATGTCAATGAAGCCTTCCTCAAACCCACCAACCACTCGATTAACTGGCAAGAGGCTTAAGGTGCCAAAACAATTCGACCTGAACTCGTTCTCAAAATTTTCGATGAACTGGACAAGCTGCAAGATCAAGAAATAGCAATAGCAGTGCGAATGGCAATTGAAGATGAGGATCATTTTGGAAGTCGACATCATCATCATTGGAGTACACTACTTCTGGAAGAAACACAATCGCTGAAAGTCCCCTCCACGTACATAGCAGCAAGAGATAGAACTAGAACCTGAGAGGCAAGATGTTGGGAATGCCGACAATCCCTGAAGCAACTGGCTAAAGGAAACAAGATCGTCCTTTTGTGGGTGCCAGGGCACTACTGAATAGAAGGCAACGAAATTGCTGATGAGTTGGCCAGATCGGCCTCAAATCGTACACCGAGTGGCCCAGGTCCCGTTCTGTTCGAACCAGACAAAGAAATTCATTTAGTATTTGCCTAAGAAAACCATGAAGCTTCTCGACCTAACCAGGAACGAACCATGGATCATGGATCATCACAAGCCATTAACTGGGCCCGTTGAGGTATGATCTCAACAAAATGCGCAAGTCAGAAATAAAAACTTCGGAACACATCATCTGCTAGTGCAACGCAATATCTCAAAACTATACCTCCTAAGGATCTACTTAGCTTTATTAAGCATTTAGACATCCCAGGACTTGAGTAAGGGTAGAACAAAAAAATCATATTGGTCGCAGTTGGGTAAGGCGTAAGGCCCAATAGTAATCATTCCCCCTTCTATCTAATCTATGATAACTTTTACATTGGCTTTACCCTGAGAATTTTCCTTATCTTGTCTCTTTAGAGAATATCTATTTTTGTCCTTTAAGTAGATCCTGTTGAATTTTAGAACGGTCCTCTAAGCTTGTAGTATACTTAAACTTAATTGTATACTCGTCGCAAATTTCACACGTATCGTTTGAGGGTTGACTGATGGATAAATTAAACTCACTGTTAAAAATATTTGAATACAACAATTATTTCGGTGTAGTTTCTTTAGGAATGTCTTTCTCTTCACAGGTCTCAAGAAAAAAATATACATTCGATAAATATTCAAATAAGTACCAAAAAAATTCGAAATAGTCTGGTTGAGTAACAGGTATAGGCTCCATATAAGTGGAACCGAAAATCATATCCTTCAAAGTCACCCAACTACTACATAATCAGTAGTATTTCTGTAATGTACATTGGGTAAGTCTAATCCTGGCGAAATTTTACCTATGTAGCTCTATAACCATAAAAAATGGGAATAGAATGGAAAATGGGGATCTTTTATAATTTTATTAAAGAGTATCGCTGATATTCACCTCGAAAGTAGTAGTAGTACTATTAACTAAAAGGTCTCTTAGATATTAGGACTATTAATTTGGAGGTGAATATGGCCAAATTAGTAGTTATTATAATATTGTAGAGATTTTGGACACGCAATATGATTTGGGTGGAAAAACATTCAATTGATAATAGAGGTAAACAAGCAGTAATGACCATAGGAGGTGGTTTCAATTAGGTTGCATAAGATAATAATTTGTTTGTGTAATCTAATTTTACGTAAATATATTTCTAATTTTATCTTGCCTTCATAATTTAGTACTGGGCGTAGAAGCAAGTATCTGTGAAAGTGTTGTAGTTCTAGTGGGGGGAATTGATGCGCTCATAAAAATTATTGCAAAGTGCGCACATGGAAATTATTCCGAGGTCTCCTTGATAACCTTATCACCCTACTAACTCGTTCGAGAGAGAGCTGTTGCGGCTCTCGCAACGAACGCAGGGGTGCTCATCGATTTTTCCACGTTACACATTTGTCGCACAATGGGGGGATTCTAGGATATACATTACACGTAAATTTATACCACCACCACGCACCCTCAGGGACATGCAAAATCCTCAAATAACCACCCAATGTTTGTTTTAGGCGAAGATTTCCTGTTTACCAGGAGAAAATACACAGCCGCAGAAAAGAAGGGCTGACGAGAAATCATAGAATACGTGAAGATAAAGCTTGAGTTACAGAAATTGGTTTCTCATACGTAAAAACGAAAAGCGCCCTAGAACAAACGTGTGTAGTGTGTGTGAAGGTTTTTAAAATAATCACCAAAGTTGATCTTTTAAATAAAAACTTTTAACTTAATTACATTTTTCAGAATACCCACATCCAGTGACAAAGTAGTGTAACTGAAAGCTTTGAACAGGGTCAACATTTTATATTTGAGGACATTTAATATTTTTAAGTTCAAAACAAATATTTACACTTATCAATTACCCACTTTTCGGAAATCCACACGCGACTGTTTAGATTATTCCAAAAAAAAAATCTTCTATTTTTTCCGATTTCGTTGCTCTTTAAATTAAATAAACTTAAATACCCTTTCTATTAAGTTTTACTTGTTTTCCTAAGTAAATGCCAATTATCAAACTCATAAAAAGTTTAGCCCTATAAAAAATAAATGGGTCAATTTTGTGCAAACCTGTGCGCTCTAACAGGCAATATCTTTAAGGTAAGTATAGAAACCGTCCGTTAAACCCTATACAAGAAACCTTAAGGATATTTTGTATTTTTATATCTATTTAAATACATATATGCCTACTTCTGTTCGCAATATTTTTAAAAAAATGTTCACCATCAATTTCATTTCTCCATTGATGTAGTGCGAGTTTAAATGAAACTCTTCAACTTGTGTGTTTCACCACGCACCACCGATTAACTCTTGTTTATTACATGCCAAAAAAACACGAGGCAAATCCTTCCTAACAATAAATTAGAATTTTTAATATCACACGTAAAAGACAAATTACTTTCCTAAATTTGCATTTTTGTTCTCTACCTCGCATCGATCGCGATCTGAATTTTCAGCAAAACTTTTTCGCTTGCACATTTTCATTTGACACCCCTGTTCTATGTGTTTTCGCGATTAACAAATGGATTTTACGGTAACACATTTCTAATCTATATTCTCTTAGTAAATGTTCCTAAATTATTTATTGTTATTAAAGATATCTTATTTAACAAATTTAAATTAAATTTCTAATAATTTATAGTTTAATCTATTTGATAGGCAAGTTCTTAGATTTACAGAAATATTGAGTGCCACTTCAGTGAAACTGGACCAAATCATTCGATAAAGTTGAATTTACACTTTACAGATTGGATGAAAATCGCAATTCGAAGTGAAAATTAACAGTGAAAAAAAGCAATTTACATCTATCACAGTTGTTTATTCATCTTAAGGCGAATTAAACTTTACACTCTGGATAATTACTGCATATGATTTATCTACTTCAGTGATAAGTTTAAAGTCTCTTTTCATCTTCATTTCATCCAAAGTGAACATCAATGGTGACATATGACCAGATTCTTACTGTTTATAAAACTAGTAGATGATTTACCCTTGATGAAAGTGTAAAGTGATTATCCAGATGTAAATTCGCCTTTACTATAAAAATAAATCCAATCCTCTATTCACTGTTCACTTTATGTGAAATAATTTTTTTTACTATTTCATCAAGGATCCATTCGATTCATCAAAAGTAGGAATCTAATCTACTTTCTTCTCTGTCACTATTGATGTTCACTTTGAATAAAAGGAAGAGAAAAGGACAATTTACACTTATCATTGCGGATGAATCGGCGTTATTCATCCAGAGAGTTAAGTATAAATTCTTCTTAAGTGACATTGATACTTTCATCAGAGTTCCAACTCCAGTTACTGGAATTTAAAAAAAAAAGGATCGTCTATGCTTAAATTCAAATAATTTCTTGTGGAAACAAGTGTCACAAGTGGAGCGGTATAAAATACACCCAAAAACCTAATTGCATAATAAAATTAATTAAAAGAAAAATCTTTAAAAATACGTAAAAGTTGAAAATTTCGATTCCTTTTGCGGAAAGGGAAAGACGTCCTCTAAACGAAAAAACATATATTCAAGGAAAGGAAGAGAAATATATAGGTTCTGGGGAGACATATCCGCTAGTAAAGTGGAAAGTATTATCAAAAAAAGGTTAAAATATAAGTAAAAATAGAAAAAGCTTTTAGCAAATAAGAATCTTATCCCAGCAAAAATTACAGCTGGATAAGATGTTACGAGAAGTAACGGTACCTGCAAAGGGGGAAACAAATACCTAATACTCAAAACGTCTTTACGAAGAATTAATCCAAGCAGCTATAATAACAATTTCAATGGAAAAAAATAGTTTGAGGTAGGATATAAAAAAGCTAGAACAAGCCACGAATGGTGAAAGTGGGATGAAAGGATGAATAAGATGATAAACTAAAAGGGCGGGAATTAAATTTCTATGGAAACAGAAAAGCTAGGAAATAGAAAGAAGTGATGAAAATATGGCTTTGGAATGTAGCTGTCTTAAAAATATCTTAAGGAATGTAAATATTAATGAAATCTTCGAATTTCCATTGTTAGAAAGGACAGGTAAGTTATAGGGGTGTGGTGAAATTTATCCTATTTCCTTCCTTTGAAGTTTTTATTTTCATAGACCGGTTTCGCTTATTTCAACCATCATCAGTATGTATACGTCAAGCCCGAACGTAGGAATGCATTTAGCCTTATCATTACTACTTAATGTTGATATCAGGTATTAGCAACTAGATACGTTGTTTTCATAGCTTCTTTTTTAATCACTATTGTAGGAATTTCTTAATAAATACTGTAAAATTTTTATGAATTTTTGATTTTATTTAAGAAAGTAACTTTTGTGGTTTAATTAAAACAAGCCACGAAAACAACTTATCTCGTTGCTAAGTCTTACTACATCCCTACGAATGTACTTATGTTGGATTAAACTAACCGTCACATGGGTGGAAGAAGTAGTAAACTAGATAAGAGACACATTTATGCAGATATATCTCAAAGGTGCTCTGTATATCGAAATTAATTAGAATGATAATGTGATAGAACGAAAAATGTTAGAACTGGAAAGTGTTTGAATCGAAAAGTGTTAGAACCGAATTGTGTTAGAATCGAAATTTCCTAGAACCGAAAGTGTTCGAATTGAAAAATGGCAGAAAAAAATTAATTTTTCGTTTTTTTATGATATAATGAAATAAACCACCTGTGTTATTGCAAAATAGGTAGAAAATTTAAAAGATTTTAGATCTTGTTAGAGTGATAC
Source organism: Stenus bimaculatus (assembly GCA_963971135.1). Lineage (NCBI taxonomy): Eukaryota > Metazoa > Arthropoda > Insecta > Coleoptera > Staphylinidae > Stenus > Stenus bimaculatus. The sequence goes on from OZ020182.1 coordinate 42,644,063, forward strand.
CAAACAAAGGGTGTCTATAATCAGTTAGATATTTCTGCCTGCCTCTCTGAACGCCTAATATTCGAAGGACCTATTTGTTTAGATTATTTTTCTTAATGATTTTTTTCAATCGAAAAAAATATGTTGCCATTTGAAAAAGAAAAGTTGTCTCCTCCACCTCTGATGTTTACAAAAATAAAATTAATCTATTTGTGCACCCCTCGGTATATTCAGTTTTAGAGAAAACTAAAGCTAGCGCATTTTAATGTATGAGCATTTGCACCCCACATTTGGTATTAGTATGCTTTTTGTAGGTTATTTCTAATCGAAATTTTATTAGTTAAATTTTAAATATGTTGTATTATACAGGGTTCGCCAAAAAAATGGAAACACCTCAATATTTTTTGAACCGTATTGAATTAAAAAAAAAAGTTTAAACAAAAGTTTATTCAATTAAACCATATTTCAATATACAGGGTGTTTCATTTTAATAGTGGCACGGAACATAACTTTCGTTCTTTAAATGCAACACCCTGTATATTGCTTGTAACTAAAGAACAACGGGTTTTATAAAAAAATATTTCTACAGAAATTTAATCAAATTAATAGTAGAATCCAAAAATATAAAAATATATGGGGTGTTGCATTTAAAAAACGAAAGTTAGGTACTGTATTACTAGTAAAACGAACACTCTGTATATTAAAAATATGTTTAAATGATAGCTTGTTTAAATTGAATAAACTTTTGTCTAAACTTTTTTTTTAATACAATACGATTCAAAAAATATTAATTTTTTTGGCGGGCCCTGTATACAGGGTGTATAAAAAGTTTGGCAGCGCTCTTTTATTTTTGAAATGAAGCATTTTTGAGAAAAATGTTTTATTTGTGATAATTACTTAAGTTTTTTTAAATAGGCACCACCCATGTTTATTGCGTATTATTATAGATTACTTTCAGAGGTTTCTGGACCACATTTTTTTTATTTTTCTAAAGTAAATAGTTTGAAGGTTACAAGGGTTTAAATTTTTAATACGTTAAGATCAGCAACGCGGATTAATTTTTGAAATAAAACATTTTTCAGAAAAATGTTTTAAATAAAAGTTGTACGATTTTTAGAGATTTTTTAGGAATATTGCCATGACCTTGGTTGAAGGTCACGGAATAATCACTTAACTTTTTTTAATCAGAAATATTGTAGCTTATGTTTACAGGTCATATTTCTTTTATTTTTTTAAGTAAACAGTTTGAAAATTTAAATTTTCAATATGAAAAGATCGGCAACGGTTATTTACCATGTAGAGTTACTGCAAAATTGATCATTTGTATAAATGCTGAATCAAGTAGGAGCGAGAACACTACCTTGTGGGAAACCATTCTTCTGAATTCTCCATCTACTTTCCTCACATATTTCTACTCGAAAGCGCCTACATTTTAATAGATTACGGATGATTTGAATTTTTGAAAACCTTCTGTCAATTTATAAATTTTAGACAAGAGAAACGATGATTAATCGTATCATACGCCGAGAAGAGGTCAACAAATACAGCACCTATTATTATTTTATTTTCAAAACCATCTTCCATTTGTTGGGTAAGGTTAAGGATTATTTGTACTGAACTTGATATAAGAAAGTTGATGATCAAACTACATTATAAGTTTCTTTCAGATAATTTGTATAAACACCATAAAAGTGAGATAGGTCTAAAATTTTTGACATTATCAACTGATTTGCCCGGTTTTGAGATAGCAATTATTTTGGTTTTTCTCCGAGTTTTTTGTAATCCAAATTAAAAAATGCTATGTTTTTCTCTAAAGCTAAAACTACCGATTTCTTGGTTATTTAAAAAATACTTGGTTTCTATGCCCTGCACTGTATATTGAATGTCCAGTACGATCGCCTTATCTAAAGAGGCCTCCAGACGATGCGTCGAACGTAGGCCAACGTTGGCCGAATATGCGTTTGCCGCATCGTATGGAGGCTCGACGCATCACGAATGCACGAATATTGGGACTCGTGTTGGCGTTTGTGGAAGTTCGCGTCGGTGGCGAATTAATGATTTGTACAGAATTTAGAATTGGTTTAGGCATTATTTAGTTGAGTTTTCAACTAAAAAGGCGTCATTTATCTGATTTTGATCTGAAACGGAAAAATTACCATTTTAGAATGGACCAATGAGTTAGTTTTTTGTACTGGAACTTACGCTCTAGGTTCGTGATTACGTTGTTGGAAAGGTCGCTTAAAACTACCAACGCCAACGTTGGTTGGACGCATCGTGTGATGCCGCGTACACACCAAGCAAACGAAGGCGAACGAACATTAACAAGCGAAAGTGTTCGCTCCAACGAAGGCGAACGGGCGCAAGCGAAGGCGTTCGCTGTGCTCCAACCGACTGTCAGTAAATCAAAGTAAAATCTGCGAGCGAAGATTTTCAACCGAACGCGGTGTTGACGCGCTAGCGAATGCTCATTCAACAACGACTGCCGTGTTGCTAGCAAACTTCGCTTTTGCTCGCTATCGTTCGCTTAGTGTGTACACAACGCCACAAGCGAACGAACGAGCGAGATTTTCACCGATTCCCTTCGCTGGCCTTCGTTCGCCCTCGGTCGCTTGGTGTGTACGCAGCATGAGGGGTAAACATTACGTTCGCCAAACTCGACGAATGTTGGCATAGACTTAGACAAGTTGACGAACGCCAACGTTCGTGGTCGTTTGCCGTATCGTCTGGAGGCCGCTTAACTCAAGTAATTTTAGTAACCATGTTTGGGAAATTTCAGCTTCTGGTAGAGGGCGCTTTAAAATGCATAAAATACAAGTAACGGTCAGTGTCAAAAATTGTATTTAAAATGCATGGTTGTACCAAATAAGTACATATTCAACAAATCCCATATAAGACTCATTATTTAAATCTCAATTAAAACCCGTAAAATATGTACCCATGCTTGTAATCAAATAAAAAGTACCTATTTTCTAGGTTCATACTTTTGCCACCAGAGGGCTAACAGAACTCTATAAATCCCTGAGGATGGAGCTACATACTACATATGTAGGCGATCCGATTTTTCATTGCTAAAGAATAAAACCGGTGTAATAATGCCACTGCAGATGGTCGAATATTTACTTTAATATCGTCCATGTGGAGTCCGAAAGTTGATCACGTTGATGATTGCACATTCAAATAGAGCATTGTGGAAGTTTTTTTATTAAAAAAACAACACTTTTTTTTTCTTATTATTATCCTACTTATTAAACAAATTGAAGAAGTACAGCATTTGACAAGATAATTGATTCTCTCCAACATCATTGTACAATATGAACGATGCAATCTCAAATAAAGTACTTGTACTTCTAAATTGAGAAAATTCATAGCTGAAAGTTTTGCGAAGTGGTTCCTAGTACGTATTGAAGCAGGTGGTATGAATACTTGAATATATTCAATCCCATTCCCTTACAATTCTACAAAATTTTATTAAACAGTCCACAATTGAGTTCGTATTTTTAAATGATAAAAATTAAGTGGAACGTTTAAAAATAGAATACTAAAACGAATTTATTTTTGTGTTATTAAAACAAACCTATAAAACTTATTTATGATTGTAAGAATAACAATCTTAAGTAATTATATCAGTAAACAAACATAAATATCATTCTTTGGAGTATTTATTGAATACTCGTTGATACATCTTCAATCTTGCAAGCTTAAAAGCCGTATTAAATTTAAATTGTAAATAAAAAGAAAAATACGAGGCGCTTTTATTCTTAGATCAAGCGTTATATATGCATGCATTTGGCTTATAATCTTTTGAAGTTTCTTCGTAAAATAAATAAATAACTCCTTGTGTTTTTCTTTTGAACATATAGAGATTTGTTATGGTAAATTTTTGAGCACCAATTTTCATTTTAAATAGTAATTTTTATGGATAAATAATTTAAAATAAATCCGTAAGGGATAAAACTTGATTAAACAAGTCATGTTTGTTCACGCAGAGCGTTGCAAATACAATAAATCCTTTGGGAATTATTTCAAGCATATTTGTGGCTTTCATGGAAAAGCTTACAGCTATATTATTAAATGAAGTATTGGAGAGCATGTTTAAGAGGACAATTTTAGTAAACAATCTTTAATTGCGAAAATTTCATCAAAATCATACCAAGATTGAAAATAATAAACCAGCAACAATTCCAGGATTATAAATATACACTCGTAAAATAAATCAAAAACTCGTTATGCTTAATATTAAATTTAATTTTAGCTATTTCAGTTGAGGAAGATACATTAATAATTTAAAAATAAAATTAATTAAAATAAAATTTGATGTGCTAAAAATAGCAATCTTTTTATCATCAAGTCATAATTTTTTCATACACTTAAAAAAGATAATGCGATTCCAGTTTATCACACCATATAACACGTATGTTTACCATATGCTGCAACATATGTGTAAAATTACATAAAACACGATCGCTTACATTTTTTTTTCAACGAAATAGGGAATTTCTTGGTCAACACATGCAAGGTTAATCCATTAATGAGAGAGTTAATTTCTTATTAATTAAAAGTATTAAGAGTGAAAATATATTAATTGAGTGACTATAATTTTTCCTTTGTTTAATTAATTAACACTGAAATAGGTGAATTTTCTTTAAAAAACTCAAGTATCTACTTAAGTTTTAATTTAGTTAATAGGAGTAAGGATTACTAACTTAGAAGTAAATGTGACCATATATTTTCTAAAAAATTAGATTGTACTTTTTTTACTTTAAAAATATTTTAAAATTTTTGTGTAGATTTATAAGGCAATAAAAGATACTAGTCTATTATTACGAAAATAATGGTTATTGGGATTCATTTTATTTATTATATTGGATTGGGTGAACGTTTGGACACTTAAGTGGAATGTTTGTTTTTTCGTCTTGGGAGCTGAAGAAATTCGAGCTAAGCCGCAGGTAACTTGAGCTTATCTCATAAAAGGAGCCGCCCTGTGGAAGAAATCCGCATTGCCATTGCACGATATTGCCCAAGGGAAGTTGCAGTGCTTGTTTATGCACCCATTGAACTTTATAAAAAAATAATAAAAGCTCGAATGTACGAAAGAATAAAATTTGAAAAATAAGAACTTAATATTATATATGATTCATGAAAAAGAACGTTTTTCAAAATTTTATGTATAATTAGGATAACAAATTTAAAATCAAATGGTGTTTTAATAGCCTGAAGACATCAAAATGCTTGCTTGCAGTTTATGAAAAACCTATCAAAAATTATTATAGTCCAGATTCTATTTACGTACAATTACGCTAAAAGATATCTAGAACACAATAGAAATATCTGGTGTCTGTAAACGCTTGCTATTGGATGAGAATGTTTCCTTTGTGTTTTCGATATCATTGAGCGTGATTGTACATGAATTTTAGATAATTTTATACCGGTAATTTCAAAACGGATAAATGAAAACTAATGTTAGATTACATAAACGGTAATTACTTGAAGAGTTTTAAATTGATTAAAAAGTATTTAAATTCATTTTGAAAATTCTCATAAAATAATTTAACAAAAAACGAGGCGACCAGCGAATTTTACTGCAGCGCCCCCTGAGGCAATAATTGGCAAAACAAACAGGGAACGTCAAATATTTAAACTTAAAGTTGTGTGTATTTATTCAAAGTTTTTTTTTATGAATACTACAAATAACAATAAGAGAGCATCTCATACTTCTTGTTCTGTTGTTGGATGCCAAAAAACTATTTCAACACAAAAAGAGATATAAAATTTTATAAATTCCTTGAGAGTAAGATAAGATTTATTATAATATTAGTGGTATATTTGAAATTTTTATTATATTATTTATTCTAGACCTGATGTGGTGGAGTTTAGGAATCAAAGAAACACGATGTAATTTGTAATGTTTATTTTATTGAAAGTTCATTTAAAACTTTGTTTTTGGATTGTTTGTTGGTAATAACTGCTTTAAATAAAACTTCTTTTCCACTGTTTCGACCCCAATTCCCATTTAAAAAAATTGAAAGGGTTGCAATTACCATTCATATTTTGTCGTAAAAAGATGTCCCCCTGAAGGTAAAAATCGACCTGTAACGGCATTTTTACAATTAATTATTTTCTTCAGAGTTATTTAGGGTGGCTCCTTTTAAAAGGAACACCCTGTATGTGTATCACCTCTATCGCCAAGTCAGACATGCATGCATGCACTTGAAAGTTTGTTGTGTTTGGTTTTTATAAAAATTCAAAATATTTGATTTTCTGCTTCGATAAATATAATAAATGTGCTAACCATAAAATAATTCAACAGAAACACTAATGCTGCAGCTGAGAATTGACAGTTGACAGCTATTGTAACTTTTGCAACGTTGACTTGCGAGCGATCCGAGTTGATTTAGTGCATATGCTGCATATGCAAAATACGCAACTCGGACCACTAAATGTTCCACTCGGATTACACCCAGAGTGTCGTAAGACTGCGCGAGTACTTGTTGTTATTGGAGATAAAATTTGGTTAAATAGACAAAGCAGTACATAGGGCGCGTTCCACTAATGATCACTAAAGCCCACGACCACGACCGCAAAATTTTCCCGTTCCACCAGCTCAAAACATCACCATTCAACACAACGACCACAGAAACCCACGTATAAATACGGTCGTTGTGAGCTTCTTGCGATCGCCATCGATGACGTTTTTATGCACGAAAGAAACAACCGCGGTCGTATGTGGAACGACTTTGCGGTCGTCGTGGGCATTGCGAGTCTTTAGTGGAACGCGACCATAGTTTTTGGTATATTGACAATTCGATAAAGAAACAGTTGAATTTCGCATACATTATGGGCCATCTTTAATATTTTCTTACCTAAAAAAATACTTTTTGAAACTTGTAAAACTAGCAAATTGAATTTGTATTTTTCTTCCAAATTATATTTTAAAATTAAGGACAAAATTTGATTTTGATTTGTTACCGTTATCGTACCGGAAAATTTACCATTACTTTCTCACATTCCAAATTTTAAGTAATTATTAAAAAAAACGAATGTGTAGGCACACGGCTTTTTATAAAAGTATAAATATATAAAATGCTATTAATTTTATGATATTTAATACAATGCCATGGCAAAGCAGTATGATTAATGATTAAAATAAATTACACAAAAATGTTTTCATCAATCGTCAGAAAAAGTAGGCATTGAATAACGTAATAAAAGTATTAAAAATAAAACATTTATGTGGGAAATGTTAACACTCTTAATGTACTTATTGCTATTAAAAACGCATATAGGATTATAATTTTAAAATCCTTAATTTGTTGTAATTTCTATTAGAATAAGAGTTAGACCTTAAGATGCGTAAAAAATAGTCCACAAAGATTAGTAACAAAATCTGAATACAAAAGTTAAGTACAAATACGTGAAATACCGAATTTGCTAATAAAAGTAGAAAAAAATAAGTTCATATATTGTACACATCAAATTAAATCAAAAATTTCCAATAATGCATGGCCTTAATATAAGCATTTAAGCCTCTTTAATTTTTTTTCAAAAAATTGGCATTTTTAAATATCTCAAAAAGGTGAGAGGTTTAAAAAAAAAATAAAAAAATGGTTTATATTTTGGCGTAGAATATGAATCGTTATAAATTAAATGTTCGGTATTATATAAAAATGAAAAGTATATTTTCGCTGTATGTTTTCTAAATGCTCAGTTCAATACTAAATACTCGATGAAAAATACTAAACGCTCGCTAAAAATACTAACCGCTTGATAAAAATACTAACTGCTGAGTAAAATACTAAACGCTCAGTAAAATAATAAAAGACGCTCGGTAAAAAATACTAAAACCTCATATAAATTACTTGCCCTTCAGTAAAATACTAAATTTATTGTTAAAATCCAAAAGGCACAGTAAATTAAATAACTGCTTGGTAAAAATACCAATTGTTCAAAAAAATAATAAATGCGCAGTAAGAATACACAACGTTTAGTAAAAATCCAAACTACTAAGTCAAAATACAAAAAAAAATTATAATATCTACTGTGCAAAATCATTAAAAATTTAATATTATTTCTATACAGGGTGTCCCACTTTTTTTCCAGAAAAAATTTTTTTAGACAGCAAATGTCATTCTGAACAAAAATTTTCCTATGAACTATTATGTTTTTTCGATTCCTTAAAAAGTTACAGCAATTTTAAAATTGATAAATTTTCATAATTTTTGTGGAAGACCCTGTATAATATTCTTTCTTATTATATTTTTTATTATTTAAATCAATTATTATTTAGAATTTTTCTTTGCCAAATTGGTTTTGTGAACATTATTGGGTTTATTTAAAATAAAATAGGTGAACGACGAGGTTAAATTTCCCTCGGTAAAATTTAGCATCTTATTGGCTTAAAGATATACAAAATCCAAAGTATACTTGATTTAAATACAAAAAAATTAAATTAAATGTATACAGGGTGTCCCACAAAAATAATTAAATTTTTGAAATTTGAAAATTGCTGTAACTTTTTAAGGAGTCGAATAAACATAATAGTTCATAGGAAAATTTTTGTTCAGAATGACATTTACTATCTAAAAAAAATTGCTGAAAAAAAAGTGGGAGACTCTGTATTTAGTAAAACTTACTGACCATTTAGTATATTTTACTGTGTGTAATGTATTAAAATATTGATCACTTTATATGCATTTGAAAAGAAAAATATAGGTTTTCGTTAAGAACGAAAGAAGTTGACTTTAATTAAATCAACCTTGAAATTGTGCACGTAATAACAAACCCATAACCATTTAGCGGCCCTTTCAAAAAAGATATTTGCTTAATTTTAATGGACCCTCCAATATTAAAAAAAAATAAGTTAAACAACTTGTGGTTTATTATTCACCCAGCGAGAAAAAATTATTATTCATGAAAACCGAAATTGTCGACAGGCGAGTACTGTAATAGGTCTGAGTGAATAATATCTATTTTCTGGTGAGTAGAATTCTATACTTACTCCAAAAAAAATTTAAAATATTTTTTATTATTTGTTTTCAAATTGATACTTGTCAATTTAAAGTTTCAAGGGTCCACTCAGCGCCACCTGCAATAGCAGGCTCAACTAAAACATCCGTGATTGATTCAAAAAAGTGAGCGATAATCATTATTATTTAACGGCAGCAGGCGAGTGTCGTAATAATAGCAAGCCTGAGTTTCGTATTTTCGCCATTTCTTCAATGTAAATTTTACTCTGTGGTTATAAGTACAACATTACCTCAACTGTTCGTTACCTTTTTCGGTGAATGCATTTAAATTATCCATAATCCATTCCCTATTACCAATCGGTTGGCCAACGAAAACGAAATTCAGTTTTGTGATTGGTCCAAAATGGAATGTGGGAAAGCAAAACCGTCGCGGAAAAATAGGGTATTTTGACATTTCATAATAACACAACTATATATCATTTTTTAACTCAATGTACTTGAGACTTGGGTTGACTTCTTCAACACTTTACACTTTTAGCGACCTAAAAACCCGGACACTTCCGCTCTGAACGGTTGTTCGAATTGAAGATTCGTTTTTTGGGTTTCTTTGACTACCGCACCTGAGAGTGTATTGTGAGCATTTCTAACCGTAACCTTGTTTCATAATTTTTGAATCTTTGTTTGTTATACATTTCGAAATTTAGAGAGTTGATAATTTTTAAAGTCAGCATGTTCTCCATCTATTATAGAGTTAAGAGTACCTAGACCATAATTGTAAACCAGAATATTTTAAAATAAGTCTTTATAATTTTTAATATACATTTTACATATTTTTATGTGGCTAGAAATAAAAATGTATACAGCTTCTATTTTCTACCAAGTCCGAGACCAAGTCACCTACCCCCGTGAAAATATTATACATCGTATGGAATGTTGTGAAAATATTGTACAGATATTTGTGTATTTTTACAACAATATGTTTGGGAAATTCTGCAGTAAAATTCTGACAATGTTGTGTAGTTTAAAGATTGTTCTAGTAAAATGGTTTAAAGATTCCGAAACTATTGCAGCCTAAATATTGTGTTAATATTTTAATGCAATATTGTATGAATAACGTACTTTTAATGTATACACTATATTCAGCAAAAATTCTAAACACAATATGTATATTCTGTATAAAACAATATTATTTTTTATTTTACGTATGATTTTATAGTACTATCGAATTTGTTTTAATATTGTCAAATACATCGAAAATTTAATGTGAATATTCATCCAATCACCTGGTCGATTTGAGTAGATTAAATTTCACCTATTTGATGAGTATTCATAAGTTGGTTTATTTAAAATGATAAGAGAATATTATTTTAGATGCAATTAGGCATAAAATAGTATACTATACTAGGTGAATACGGCGGAGTAGTGGTAGTGTACAGTTGGTTCCAGTCGGAAATAGGCCACAAAAGAATCACGGGTAAATATAGAGAAGAACGTGCTGGCGTTCGCGGAGTAGCTTGAGCTCAGTTTTATGTGCTCTATTTCCAATTGGGAACAACTGTACATACTTAAAGTCTGAAGGTCTAGGACTCATCTCTTTTTATTGATATTCGAGATTATTATCGTAGGCACGTACCACATAAGTTTAGTCCCACAATATTATCGCCGATCAACATTTCCTGATTCCACAATATTGAATACAGAGTTATCAAATTTTTTTTTAAATTGTATTATATTGTTAAAACAATATTTTTACAACTTAGGTTTCTGCTTGGGATACAATTAATATAAAAAAATATGTTATCTCATAATCTCAACCAACTTGAAATATCAAAGTTTTTCTAATTTCACCAAATAAAGTCAACATCAACATTAAAACTTAACACGAAAAGTACCAAAACAAATAAATGTTAAAATTTGCTATGGTATTTTTAATGTTAGTACGTACTTACATAAAGAACAATTTATAATACTACATAAAACGTAAGTATAAGTGTAAGTATAAATTTATAAGTGTAAGCGTTCTAAATTCTAACTAAAAAATTTATTGGCCTGTAAATAATTTTATTATACATTTAATGCACTTTAATTACATTATTTTAATTATCACCATTAATGAAATGGAAGAAAATTGAAATTCGTAAGACCTCGGGAAAGGCATTTTAAATTTTCGAAAAAAACTCAACGCTAATATCAACTGTAAGTAAATTTAATTTATATTGTAAAAACATGTTGATTTTAGTAAGACTCTTTTAAATTATACATTATATACTTTATATATTGTCTATAAATTTAATTTTCTATTTTATCGCTTTGAATGCCAAATGATCAGTTCTTTCATCTTTAGAAAATTTAAATAAAAATGTCTTATGTAAAGTGCTTTTGATTAAATTCGTATAATGAACGATTCTTTTATAAAATAATGTATTTTTTAGTTCTTCAAAAAATAAAAAAAGTGAATTTTCCAAAAAAAACAGGAGAAACAACTTTACAAAAGAATGACTTTATTACATTTTATTTATTTTGTAAGAAACAAAAAAATTTAAGGGCTTAATTTTTTTTTTATATTTTGTTAAACATATAGTCCTAAGTAAAACTGCATCAAGTGTTTTTTTTTCAAAATCAGACCAGGAGTCAAAAACTTTACAAAAGAATGAAAATAATCTGTCACTTTTTACATTATATTTTTTTTAATAAAAACCAAAAAAATGTAAGGGCTCAATTTTTTTTATATTTTGTTAAACATATAGTCCTAAGTAAAACTGCATCAAGTGTTTTTTTTTCAAAATCAGACCAGGAGTCAAAGACTTTACAAAAGAATGAAAATAATCTGTCACTTTTTACATTTTATTTTTTTTAATAAAAAACAAAAAAATGTAAGGGCTCAATTTTCTTATATTTTGTTACAGATAAGGGCCTTAGTAAAACTGCATAAACTGTTGTTTCAAAATCAGACAGGGGGTCAAAAAAATTAATAAAGTATGAAAAAAATCAGTAACTTTTATAATTTTATTTTTTTATCGAAAAAAAAAATGTAAGGGGTTAATTTTTTTATATATGGTTACATATACAGTCCTTAGTAAAACTGCATACATTTTTTTTAAATCAGATCAGGAGTCAAAAACTACAAAAGAATGAAAATAATCATTCACTTTATTAAATTTTATTTTTTTAATAATAAAACAAAAAATGTATTGGCTCAATTTTTTTATGATTTGTTACACATACGGTCCTTAGTAAAACTATATTAAAAGTTTTTTTCAAAATCAGACCAGGAGTCAAAAAATTAAATGTGATGACTGATTTTTTTCATTCTTTTTTAAATTTTGTGACTCCTGGTCTGATTTTGAAAAAAAACTTTTTATCGAGTTTTACTAAGGATTGTATGTGTAACAAAATAATAAAAAAATGAGCCCTTATATTTCTTTTTTTTTTTCGATTAAAAAAATATGAATGCAAAAATGAATGCATTTAAATGTAACGTCAGCACGGTTATTTTAGTTAACTTCATGTTAACCTTGTTTTTACATAAAAATCATGAATAATATTTTGTAATATTGCATTAATTTGGGGACACTGTGTATAATAGAAAAAAGGACTTACTCAAAAAACACAACAGAACAGAAACCCGAATCAAATGTATTTAGTTTTAACTTCCTTATAATTAAATATGTACCTACTTAGTGTTTTATTCTGAAAATCTTAAAATGTAAGATTAGCTTAGAAAAACCAAAAGAATATTGGAAATTTGGAAATCTTAAATAATATGTTATAAATTAATCTTCAAATTGTATTTCAGAAAATACCAATTCAATTTCAGAAACCATCATTTGAAAATAAGAATTCGTCAATTGAATTTCAGAAAGTAAAATTTGTATTTCAGTCTCGATTTCAGTAGTAGGTATTCAATTTTATTTTAGAAATTAATTTATATTTCATTGAACAGTTATATCTTCTATTCTGAAGGAGTTGCATGAGCACACGAGCTGCACGAGTACAATCACCGCCAACAATTGTATTTTTCTATCCAGGCTTAATTATATTCTGAAATACAATTGATGTTTTCTGAAACACAATATGAAAAGGTGTCGATATGTGTCTACTTAAATCTCGATTTCTGAACAAATATTTTGAAAATTTCATAAGTTTTAAAATTGCTTGTATTTAGGTGGGTTTTGATAAACCTGGATAAAAATTATATAAAGTTTAAATAATACGTACAATACAAAGTTTAAATAATTTTTGGTCATAAAAATATTAAACGTTTTTGGTAGTTTAATATTTGTCATTTTTGACTTGGTTAATTTAACTTGTAACTTATAACAATAAGCTATCTTATAAATTTTAAAACTATATAATTATACTACATCTTTTGCAATTGTATTTCAGAAATCTTGAATTGTAATTCAGAAAAAATCAATTGTATTTCTGTAAGTATCAATTGTATTTCAGAAAAATTAATTTAATTTTAGAAAAGACCTTTTGTAAAATATTGAGGAAGCCAAGAGTTTTTGGCTGATTATTTCAATTGGATTGAATTGGATTGAATAAGGACCTAAGTCTGGTATTACTGGTGACTTCCTCATTTTTTTATATTTGGTGCTTTCTGAAAATAAATTGATTTTTCTGAAATACAATTGATCTTTTCTAAAATACAATCGACTATTCTGAAATACAATTGATACTTTCGGAAATAGAAGTGATTATTCTGGAATACATTTGATGCTTTCTGAAATGCAATCGACTATTCTGAAATCGAATTGATCTTTTCTGAAATACAATTTGGTAAGCTGTAGAAAAAAAAATAACAAAAATAGTCGCCAGTACTCATTTTCTTTTCATATTTTATGAAAAAAAAACTATAATCCAGACCTTTTAAAAAATGTATTCGTTATGAAAAAAACTACAATAGCACATATTTTAGCTCGTATTTTAGTGAAACATATTTTTAATATACATATTTATATTTGTCAATTTATTGTAGTTATGAAAAAGTCAAATGCAAAAGCACAAATATATGTCAATTTTTATTCCATTTAACTTTATTTAAACCATTGTTTTGACAAGCGAATAGTAAAAAGTTAGAACAATTATGTAGAACTTTTTATAGCAGCCTGTGCAACTTTAGGTACACAAGGTAATTTCATTCAGTCTAAAAATAAAAATATAGGAATTTGTAGCAAAAACGGTTTGCTTCATCATTCATTTAATTTAAAATACACTTTCATCAATGAGTAATTAGCAAGAAGCTCTCAGATTATTTCCAGTTAGTTTTTTTGCTTGTTATTTAAATTATTAGGAAAATAAGTTAAAAATAATACATCTAGCAAAATTGTTTAAACAGTTATATCTTGATTTTTGTAAATTTAAATGGTTATATGATTTATTTAATATTTAATAAATTTGTTTCAATATTTTACTATTAACTAAATTAAGATAGTATACAATCTTTTTTAAAACTATTTTTCTTTCGATTCCACTTACTTCATTTTATTTATTTACTTTCCCAGAAACTATTAGCATTGCAGAGGGTTAAACATTTATTTTAAAACTAAAACAACATTTATGTTTAAGATCCGAGAAGTTGGTTAAAAAAACCTAAAAAATATGACTCACCGTAGAAGCCAAAAATAAGATAAAATAAAATATCGAAATTCAAGTTCTTTTAAGTAAATTAAATGTATCTAAATTAAAATCTGGATATTAATTACATTTGCGATATAACTTGAGAATTTTTTTTTAATTTTATAAAGGCAGTGGTTGACGATGCAATGATTTGAATCTTGTTCCTTTGAGGAATTTGAGTTTGAAGTTATATATTTGCTATCGCCTTGCTTTTTGCTCAAAAGCTTCTTATACTTTTAAAGCATGTAATTCAGGTAAAATTTTAATTAAGAATCTAGGAAACATTTACCGTATTTGTAATCGTATACTAATTAATTACTAAGTAAAAGTTTATTGGATGAAAAATAGGTAAATGACATTTTTTTAAAGGGAAATTAATACTAACTTTAATTTGAAAAATGATTAATTTTTAAATTAGAAATAGAAACTCTAGTATGTACTTTCTATTTACAAAAATTAGAGTAATCTAAGAGAATTTTGAGAATTGCCAACTATAATAAAATAAAATTTTCACTTTCACTATTACATACTTAATTAATTTATTTTTTCCACGACTATTGAATTCATTACGTTTGAACTTTTTGAGAAGTAATGAAATTCATTACTAAATTTTTGACATTAATCAACATGTACGATCTGTGCGGACCAATCACAAAGCTGCAGTATTGCCAACCCATTGAGTAATGAGCAATGGATTATGGGTAATTTCATATAAAAATATAAGAGATTTGATGTGTATTCTTAATAATTTTTAGAAATTTTCGCAGTTTGGGACATAGTGTATGTATGTAACGGATATGACAATATTTCGAGAAGCCTAATACTTCTTCTCAATATATTTCTATTATCTGTTTTTCCCGCTTGTTGCTTCCGGGTAGTTACAAAAAGCTTAACACTTATCCACCGCCTCCAATATGATGTTTTGGGGCGTTGTTGCCTGTAAGCACTACATTTTCCACAGTTTTTACTTCTTTCAAAATCGCTTAAGACTTCTAAGCGAGATATTTGAATTGGGATTTCAAAATTTCTGATTTTGATTATTAAAACAATCTTGCCCGAAAAACAGTAAAAAAGTTAGGAAGGTAACTTTTACTTTAAAATTTGTTGTAGCTGTAAAAGTTGTTGATGAAGTTTGGTAGATATACCGGGTGTAAACGAAACATGAGTCACCTACATAACTTCTTTATTTATCAAAATAAAAATTTGAAATTTGACGATGTTATATGCTTTAAGCGAGGATTTAGGGAAACACATTTTTTGCACTAAATTTTTTTTCAATATCACATCCGGTTTTACTGGAAATTACATGAACTTTGTTTTTTTTAAATGAAATGCCTTTTTTGTTAATAGTTAAAAATAATTTTAGAAAATAAGTCCGATTGTGATATTTTTTAAATTTTTTTTTTGAAAATAAAAATTATTTTTTTCGTTTATCCGAAATTGATTAAAACTACTAAAACTCATTCTAAATAGCACTAATGCCCTAAACGAAATTGTAAAATTATTCATATAGTTTTTAAGTATTAATTTTTGAACTTTTTTCAAATAACTCTGTTTTTTTTAAATACAAAAATTCCGGGTCACTTGTTATTTTTTTCAAAAAGTAGATTTTATGACGATTATTCTGGTACCCCATATTTTGGGTCAAATCAGTTTGCCCCTGCCTATTTTTATTATTAATTTCTAGAATGACAAAATAAGAATATGAAAATTAGACAAATGCAAATTGATTTGACCCCACATATGGAGTACCGAAATAACTGTTATAAAATGTACTTTTTGAAAAATCGAGTGACCGGGAATCTTTGTATTTAAAAAAACAGTTATTTGCAAAAATCCTAATCAAAAGAGGTAAAAAATTAATATCTCAAAAACTATTTGAATAATTTTACAAATTACAATTTTATTTACCTATTAGCATTATTATTATTTTTTATAATTTTCAAAAAAAAATAAAAAAAACATCACAGACATACGTGTTTTCTAAAATTGTTTTAAAATATGAACTAAAAAATGGGGTATTGTATTTAGAAAAACAAATTGATGTTATTTCCGGTAAAACCAGAGGCGATATTGAAAAAAAAATTTGTACATAAAATGTGTTTTCTGGAACCATAAAATATAGTCAAATATCAAATTTCTATTTTCAGAAAAGAAGAAATTAGAGAGGTGACAACCGCTATATTTTAATTATGTTTAAATATTAGTTAGAGCTTTACTGTGCTATTAATTACTAAATAGGGATTAAAGCATATGAATCATAATTAATGTGGATTTTTAGTATTTTTGTACTGTTGCAACATACTATGTAGAAACTTGTATCCTAACGAAAAATTAACCAACAAAATTTGGTTACATCGTCTAAATTACCATGGTACCAAAATCAAGCAAATTTCAAAATCAAGCGATTATCCAAACCCTCCAACGAAAAAAATAATAAACGTACAAATTCGTAATAGCGAGATATAAAATTTTCAACCGAATAAATACGGTAAGAACAACACATAAGTTCTCTAAAGAGAAAGAAAACTCACAGCCGCATAATTTCAGTAAAAACAATACCAAAGTCTTTAACAAGAAATATTACAACCAAACAACTTTAGAAAAACTAAGACTTCGAGAAATCTATAATGAGAAAACTCACAACTGAATAAATTCAGAAAAAATCACACATGAAACCTCCAAAGAAAAAATTTACAATCGTATGAATTCGTAAGAGCGAGAACATATAACCTTTTATGCCTAATTGGGTTAACTAAAATATCTTAAAAGATATTAAATGAATTAGTATCAGATGATTTTGTAGTTACTTCATTGAAATATTCTCGGAAATATTTATATTTTCTGTCAAAAAACCTTGGTTAAAAACTGTAATGTACACTTCGGGTCACTGTCACGTTGAAAGAAATGATGCAATGGGAGAGTACTACCTAGATCTAAGACTACAAACTGCTTTAAGATCATTTTGTACATAAAGTGATCCGTTTTGTCTTTTTTTCCCAAGAAACCAGAAGAAAAAACCCGCATTATTAAAGATAGAGCACCATCTTTACTGCAGAAGAAAAATATTTTGGAACTAACTCGGAAACTAATGATTTACTTTCAGAAAAACTTACATATTATTATAATTATTCAATATGTAAGATATAATAGTAGATTTTTTTCAAAATCAAGCGCTCAAATTTTATTTATTAATTAATATCGTCGTCTAAAAAAATAAACTAACTTATTATTTAGAATTTTGAAAAAACAGGAAAGAGGTGCATTGTTTTTGAAAATCTTTTTTTTTTAATTCAAAATAAAAATTCTCTCGTTATGACGTCATGAATAATTTTTCCAAGTGAGTTGATATGTTTTTTATAGCATACAATAATACCTTACTAGAGTTTTTTATAACAGTACCAAAAAGTTTATAGATTATAATAGCGCCATCTAGATTCTAGATGTAATTATAGGTGCACCGAATATTCAGTAAATATTCGGCAGACCAAATATTCTGCCATTTTTTTATATTTGGCGGAAGGCTGTTGATATTCGCCAAAAATTAAAAAAACTTTTTTTATTCAAAATTGTTTTTATTAATTTCACAGCAGTTCCATATTTTACTATAATTGGTGTCACTTATTTTAAGAAGATAATCGGCAAAGTTCTTTAAATTGACTTCTGGGCATTTGTAATTGCAATTCCAATAACAACAGATACCCATAGAGTCCAACGTCAAATGGGACACCCAGTATAATGACTCTTTAATTAGTCTTTTGTATACATTTGTTTCTCTGTTTAGCACCTTAACATTTTCAAAATGAAATTTGTGGTTTTGGTTACTGCATCTCTGGCGAAGGAAGTATTAGCTCCCTTTTTGATTTCTACTTTATTCTTCTTAGCTTTGTCTATACTTTTTTCATGTTCATTTGTTTGACCAATGTAGGTGCCCGGTCAATCATTGTACTTGTAAACCACCATTTTTGTTTAATTGGTATTTTGGTTTTAATGGGTCGTATTAATGATCCCACCTTAAAATTATATTTAAAACATACTTCTACCTTATCCTTGGGGTAAAAATTACTTTTAACAGAACCTTAATCGTCTCGTCTTGGTGTGATGAACTGATGAAGTTACCCTCTTAGCTCTATTGTACAGTTGGTTCCAGCTGGTAGTAGAACAAAAGTAATCACGATCGCGTATTCTTTGTCCTATTTCCAGCTGGGAGTAACTTTACAGTGATGTTAATACGTTAATTTTCATATTTAATTTGTGTTGTGAAAAATAATTGATAGTACTAGACCCTTTTCTATACCATTTGGTGTTAATACTTCATAATTCCTTTTACATCTTTACATACAGACACATCTAGAAAAGGGTTGTAATTAAGGATTTCACTAGTTACCTTACAGTTATTACATGTAAGAGCTTAAAGGTTTGCACAAAATCGAAACTATAAATTAATTTGTTTGATGCTCTACAACTTTTATTCCACTTATAACAGCTGTTTCTATCTACAGACGTTTGAAAGACACTAGATTTGATTTGTTAGCAAAAATTAAAAAATTGTCATCTTTTCGATTGTCGATATCGACCATACCACTAAACATAATTTAAAGTGGTCTAAGAGGTATAAGGTAAAGTCTTCACTTAGCCAAAAATCGAAAGGCTGTTGTTACAATCTTTATCAAAATAATCTTTGTCGTTGGTAATTTTAATAAAGATTTTTGGCTTTGTCCTCTTGCATCAGGCTAAGCCAAACTTATGGAAATTTTAACCTTACGATAATTTGACGCAAAATTTAATCAGTGGCATGACGTGATTTTCAACCCCTTACGACCAAATCCAGTTTAAGGCGCCTTTTTGCCATTACATATTTTTTAAATTAGAAGAAATATTTGCACTATATCTAACTTTTTTCCAGCAGTATTTTATAGTAAATGTGCTTCTGAACAAAAGTCATCATCATCAAATAAACTAATATTTTTTCGCCTCCTTAAAGTTAGAGCAATTTTAAAATTTTAGTAGGACACTCTGTAAAAATTCCATTTTATTATAATTTTTTATTTAAATCAAGTAAGTTTTACATTGTAAAATTATTTATTTCTTAAGTTGGAAAATACTAGCTATTAAGTATCTTTATTACAGGCACATGCAAAATAATACCCCTACATATGGGGTACCAAAATAATCGTTATAAAATCCTCTTTTTAAAAAGTCGAATGACCCGGCATCATTGCATTTAAAAAAAGTGAGATATTTGATAAAATCTTCATTATCTAAGTTTAAAAATTAATAATTCAAAAACCACTTAAATTTTTTTTCAAATTACAATTTTATTTAGGTATTTGAATTATTTAGAATTAGTTTTGGTACTTTTCACCGACTTCGAAAACCTTTTTTTTTTTTTAAATTTTTTTTACAAAAAAAATAAAAACTAATATCTCAAAAATACTTCTTTTTTAAAAGTATTTTAAGCCATGAATAAAAATATGGGATGTTACATTTAAAAAAACAAAGTTCATGGTGTTTCCGGTGAAACCGGAAGTGATTTCGAAAATAAAAAATGCACATAAAATTTGTTTTTTTGAACCATAGAACATAGTCAAATTTCAAATTTTTTTATTCATAAATAAAAAAGTTATCGAGGTGACCCGGTTTTCATTTCCACCCGGTAATTCATTCCAGGAAAATTAGTTAGTTAATAAGGCATCTCTGAAAAAAAATTAGCAAAATCGGTGCATAGGCACATTGCCCATGCTTACCCGGCTACAGCCATACTTAAAAGCATTCTTTCCTAAACCGCGTGTTCAAAATCGTCTTCCTCAAAATAAGTTATATCCTTTTAGAACTAGTACCCTATATTAATACAAACATTTTTAAAAACAATGCATATCTTGCCGCCCCTTTCCACCGTCCACAAACTGAATAAAATCCAATAAATAAAATTTTATGTGCAAAATGACAAATACTGGACTACATGCAGCACTTTTATTATTTGATCAATTATCTTAAAAAAATACTGAAGTGTAGATGATGTTATACAAAACGGCGCAACCCGATTTTCAATATCTCAAATAGTTCCGCTACAATATTCCAATAAAAATTGCATAAAAACGCCATTTTTAAACAAGAACTATAAAAAATGTATTATTTTTTTTTTAAAAAAAGCTTTGCGCCGTTTTGTAGATTAATTATCGCATTTTTAAATTCTGAAAGAATTTTTTTTAAATAATAATTTATAAGGGCTGTAGAATTAGGAATTACAATGTACCAGGCTGAAGTTACATTCGAATGCATTCGGATTCGATTTTAGGTTCATTTTTACATTCGTTTTTTGCATTCGTTATTTTTTTCAGAAAATGTATACCTGCAATTTTTCTATATTATGGTAATATAAGGGTAAGCAATATATGTTAGTGAAAATATTTGATCTAGGTAGGGTCTGACTTGTAAAAAAATTGAAAAAATCGGTAAATTAGGAAACCACGAATGATGATTAATTAATTTCTCGTAATCAAAAAAATGTATACCTGCCAATTTTTTACAGGTTGGTAATATAATAGTAAGCAATAAAAATATGTAAAAAAATTTGATGTAAGTAGGGTCCAACATAGAAAAAAAATGAAAAACCCGATAATTTATGTTGTCGCGACCTTTTATATTTTTATTTCTCTTAATCAAAAAAAGGTATACGCCGCCAATTTTTTACAGATTTTTAATATAATAGTAAGGAATAAAAATATATAAAAATTTTTGATGTAAGTTGGGTCCAACATAGAAAAAAATTGAAAAAATCAATAATTTTATGAAGTCGCGAATGGTAATTAATTAATTTCTCGTAATCAAAAAAATGTATACCCGCCAATTTTTTACACATTATTAATATAATAGTAAGCAATAAAAATATGTAAAAAATTTTGGTGTAAGTAGGGTCCAACATGGAAAAAAATTGAAAAAAATCGATAACTTATGAAGTTTCGAATGGTAATTAATTATTTTCTCGTAATCAGAAAAATGTATACTCGCCAATTTTTTGCAAAAAATTGGCGGGTATACATTTTTTTGATTATGAGAAATTAATTAATTACCATTCGTGACTTCATAAATTATCGATTTTTTCAATTTATTTCTATGTTGGACCCTACTTTACATCAAAATTTTTTACATATTTTTATTGCTTACTATTATATTACCAATCTGTAAAAAATTGGCGGGTATACATTTTTTGATTGAGAAATTAAAAAAATAAAGGTCTCGACTTCATAAATTATCGGTTTTTTCAATTTTTTTCTATGTTGGACCCTACTTACATCAAAGAATTTTATATATTTTTATTGCTTACTATTATATTAACAATCTGCAAAAAATTGGCGGGTATACATTTTTCTGATTACGAGAAATTAATTAATTACCATTCGCGACTTCATAAATTATCGATTTTTTTCTATGTTGGACCCTACTCACATCAAAAAATTTTTCATATTTTTATTACTTACTACTATCTTAACAATTTGTATAAAATTGGCGGGTATACAATTTTTTGATTATGAGAAATTAATTAATTACCATTCGTGACTTCATAAATTATCGATTTTTTCAATTTATTTCTATGTTGGACTCTACTTACATCAAAGAATTTTATATATTTTTATTGCTTACTATTATATTAACAATCTGCAAAAAATTGGCGAGTATAAATTTTTCTGATTACGAGAAATTAATTAATTACCATTCGCGACTTCATAAATTATCGATGTTTTTCTATGTTGTACCCTACTCACATCAAAAAATTTTACATATTTTTATTACTTACTACTATCTTAACAATTTGTATAAAATTGGCGGGTATACATTTTTTTGATTATGAGAAATTAATTAATTACCATTCGCGACTTCATAAATTATCGATTTTTTCAATTTTTTTCTATGTTGGACCCTACTTTACATCAAAAATTTTTACATATTTTTATTGCTTACTATTATATTAACAATCTGCAAAAAATTGGCGGGTATAAATTTTTTTGATTATGAGAAATTAATTAATTACCATTCGTGACTTCATAGATTATCGATTTTTTCAATTTATTTCTATGTTGGACCCTACTTTACATCAAAATTTTTTACATATTTTTATTGCTTACTATTATATTAATAATCTGTAAAAAATTAGCGGTTATACATTTTGTTGATTACGAGAAATTAATTAATTTTCAATCGTGGTTTAATAATTTACCGATTTTTTCAATTTTTTTACATGTCAGACCCTACCTAGATCAAATATTTTCACTAACATATATTGCTTACCCTTATATTACCATAATATAGAAAAATTGCGGATATACATTTTCTGAAAAAATAACGAATGCAAAAGACGATTGTAAAAATAAACCTAAAAGCGAATCCGAATGCATTCGAATGTAACTTCAGCCTGGTTTACAATGTTAAGGAAGGAATGCTCTTAACCTAAAATTTATTAGTAATAAATATGGCGTCATTGCTAAAATTTACCTAATAGGAAATTTTACTTATTTTCTAGCCTATTAGTTAACTTTTCTTTAAAATTTGGTAAAAAATTCTTATAAATTTGACTTTATAGTAATTTGCGCTAAATTGAAACTTTTTACCTCAAAGTCAATAATACTTTCAAGTATTTTTGTCCTGAATAAGTAAATTTGACTTTGTAGGCAAGAATAGGGCACGAACGTTTGAGATCAAACGCGAAGTTCCTATAACCTAAAAATATAACCCAAAAATTTATAGCAGTGGTCTCTTTTAAATTTAAATTCGGTGAAGAATACCAAGATTATAAATGTAGATGTGGAATCAATTTGACTTCCTTTTGTATAAGTAATATGATGTAGACATCCGATATGATTTTATGAAAGTTCTTCATGGTAAATCGGCTATGCATTTGAGACAGGATACATTAAACTCGTTTGATTTAATAATAATCTTACAATTTTAAGGTATACATAATGTTACTACAAATATATTATATTAAACATCAACAAGTAGTTGTGGACAACTTTGAATTAAAAAGTGTCCTAAATTACGTAATTTTTTCTTCATCCAAATTGCCTAAAAAGAAGTATGCCTTTAAAGTCCTCCAAATTAGTAAGTTTTACCACAAACTTATTAATTTGAATTTATTGACTATAATAACCCTAATTTCGACGAATAAGAAAATTTTACAATTCTAGGAAAAGCAACCAAATTTACTAAAATTTTACTATGAAGTATTTTTCCCTAATAGTCATTATAAAAGTCAAATTTCAGTAAATTTTACTATAAATTTGACTAACAGGACATCTTTACTTTAAAGGCGACGTTAGGTAAAATAATTAGGTAAATTTTACTTTAGCATTTTCCTATTTTCAACTTTGAAGAAATATGACCAATTAGTAATAAATTAAGTCAAATTATGGTAAATTTTCCCTACTATTAACTGCCTTAACTGATGCCCAACGAAATGCCTTTAAAGTCGTTATTTTGGGCAATTTTACGTAAATTTTCCTTAATTAGGTAAAATTTACTTAAGCACAGGGATATTTCCCATGATCTGTTACTTGGGTAGCTATTCACCCAAATACCTTACCCATGTATTTTTTAATACTTGTAGCATTAATCTCCTTCGATTTGCCTTATGTTATTTTATAGAAAAAATTTGAATTGTGAATCGTGATTTTTCGTTTTTTTTTTAATAAATTTACGAGGAGGTGGGAGTAACTCTTTTAATAGTCGTAATATTATTTCGGGCGGGAAAATGTTTGAGTAGAGTGAAAAATGGGCGTGTTCGTTGAGACAAGACATACAAATAGATGTCTCACCTGTGTGCGTTCGGAGGTGAGCTTTGAGATGTGAGCTTTTTCCGTAGACCTTGTGGCAGCCCTCGTAGGAGCACTTGTGAGTTTTACGCATTTGCGAGCCGAGCCGTGGCTGTGACCTGTTGGCCGCGGCCTTCCTAGGTTCGGACTTGAAGGTCGCCTTGGGGGCGGTATCCGCGAGGCTGGTATAACCTTCATCATTCTCGACTAGGTTGTTATCGACTTCGGAGGGTACTTCCGGCACGGGTTCCTGCTTGATCCTCGTTAGATCAGTAAGGATGCGCGCCACCATGTACGAAGAGGATTCGGTCGGCTCTTCCTTCACCACCGGCACCTGCTCGACGATCACTGCCGGCCCCACGCTATTAAATCGCGAGAACGTGGTGGACAAATCCAGCGGACGGTTCAGGTGATCCTTGCTGTGCGACATCTCCAGCAAGCACTGCGCCGCAAAATTTATATCATCCATGGTTAATAAAAACACACTCCAAATATTAACACAATTTTGGTTAGGTTAATGTAATTAAAACTCTTGGGGTTCCTCAAAATTTTTTATTTAAATATTGACATCTCCGTGGGAGGCGTGATTGTTCCGCACGTATTCAAACCGGTCGGCGGGTATTACGCGGAACACAGAACGCCCTCGGTGGTCGTTTTGGAACTGCGGCCGGCGAGTCGTCGGAACCTCACCGACGCCCCCGCCGCCGACCCGATTTCCCTTCCTTTCTCAATATGCGCACAGCGCCGAAGACTTTATGCTCGAATTTTAAACGAAGCAGGGCTTTATTATGTTTGTTTTACACCTGCGTGACGGACAATACCTTTTACACGCGCACCGCAAAAGCACACTTTCCGAAAGGATTAGCACTGCAAATAACAAATATTACGGGGGCTTCCTTGGAGCACAGCTTAATCACTTCACTCTGTCCGTTGACGTTGATGAGGAAACACCTAATACAAATACAAAATTTATACAATTTTTAAATAATATCAAAAGTCAGATTCGAAAAATTCATCCAGAATAATTTATTATGGAAAACGTTATCATAAAAAAATAATAGTAAAAAATCGCATTAAATCGCATTAAATCATTAAGACTGGGGAATTGTGAAAAGGAGAGGGAAACACAGCAACCGTTTGTTATTTTAAAATTTTTACATAGGGCGCGTTCCAGTAATGAACACTAAAGCCCACGACGACCGCAAAATCGTTCTAAATAAGACCGCGATTTTTTCTTTCGTGCATTGATGGCGACCGCAAGAAGCTCACAAGGACCGTATTTATTCGTGGGTTTCCGTGGTTGTTTGTTGAATGGTAAACCTTTTGAGCTAGTGGAACGGGAAAACTTTGCGCTCGTGGTCGTGGGCTTTAGTGTTCATTACTGGAACGCGCCCATAGTAATCATTAAAAATAATAAATAAAAACTATCTGAACCTTATAATGAGTCTGTAAACCATTTTTTTTATAATTTTATATAAAAGAGTACCTTTTAACTTGAATTTTGCAATTTGAATTTTTGGTCTAACACTTAAAATGGCTTCACATTTAATTAACAAAGTTTATGAAATCGCGCGGCGCTACTTTTTTTCCTTACGAGCGACTAGCTGCTGAGTGACGTCATTATTTCCTAGTCGCCTCGCGCGGGTTATACGGTCAACAAAAGTGCTAAAACTGTGCGGCTTCGATTAGAAGATGGGCAGGTAAAAAAAAATCGCGGTTTCTTGACTTGTCATCTACATACCGCGCTACATCAGGAATCGAGCGCTTTTTTTGATATCTTAATTTTTTCTGTACTTTTGGCTCCCTCGAATTTGTAGTTTGAAATTAGTGCTTTTTCGACGCCGACTTTGAAAATTCGTAACTTATGATCCCGACCGTGAATAATATTCCAATGTTTTTTATTTCCCTTCTTTCTTTATTATTTATGCGAGAAAAAATCAGCACGATTATATTTTACCCCTGGACTTGAAAAAAAAATCCCAAGTGAAATGTTAATAAAATAGCTCAAACGCGCGCTTTGGTCAGCCCCCTCTGCAGCCGTCAATTTTAAAAATTTTCTCAATTTTACATCAAATTATCAAAGAACAACAATATTTGTGGTGTAATGAGCATAGTGCTTTTTAAATTTTGCGCGGTTAAAAAGTGATGGATTAAAAATGTTGAATTTGGGTTCGGCGCCTCCCGTCAGCCTATTTTTTAACGGCTTTTCATTTTTAGAAATTCTGATAAATCTACTCTTGGTATTAAAACCGCCCACGCATAGTGTTTTTTAAATTTTGAAAAAACAACGAAATCTTAAATTTTTTAAGATCGCATTTAAAAAAGTCGCATTTTTGTTCGAGTTTCGGTTTAATCAGCCCCTCAAATTTTATTCTACCCTAACGCAATGTACATTTTCTAAAAGTTTTCATGGTCCACTTTACGACAAAAAAAGAATCACTTCGCTATCTCCTTTCGTTATCGAGTTATGGCCGAAATTGTAGCAAAAATATGCAAAATCTCCGTTTGGACCAAAATTGCGGTCTGAAATTTTTCACTTTTCACAAAATAATTAATATCTTCTAATCTATTAGAACCGCCGGGACGAGTAACAGCTTAAAATTCGCACCGTTACCTCCCCCACAAAATTCCGTGAAAATTTTAATTTTCGGTATAAAATTACGTCGTCCAGGCCTGTATTTGTACCAAAATTTTGCCAAAATTTTGCCAATTTTTTCCAAAAAAACTGTTTAACCGATTTTAACGAAATATTTTTTAAAACGCGTCTATCCATGGTGTTTACCTTTGGTAAAAATTTGAAATCGCTAACTTTTATAGTTTTCGAGAAAAACAATAAAAATCGATTTCCATGAAAAATATCTCAAAAAATATTTTTTCGAATCTTTTCAAAATCGACCCCGCAAATGAAAGATAATAGAAAATAGATGAAATGAAGGGGGCCACTTGCCCTCTACACCCCCCCAAAAAAATTTTACACCCCAAAAACTCAAACAAAACAAAATTTTTCTAGGTAATGTAGCTTAAAAAATAATTCAATTTTAAAAAATTTAATAAGATAATATCGATAATTTTTACAAACTTATCTGTACGAATTTTCGTTTCTTAATTTTAGTTATTAAACGAAATATGAATTTTTAATAATACACCTTTACTCATTTGTTAGAAAGCCATATTTTATATATAAATTCATATCATTTGAACAAAAAGTCGTACTGCCTTGAATTTTATTTATTTTTTTCTTATTTCTTTATACTACAACCCAAAATTATTAACTTTCAAATTTTTAATTTGAAACGCTACACACTTGTAAAAACCACACTAAAGTTGTATAACATTTAAAGTGAAATTTCATAAGTAAAAAATTATAAATAAGTAAATTATAAATTAATAAATAATTCTCCTAATTTAATTAATAACTAATAGTAATATTTTATCAGAGTATTAAAAGATAATAACTATAAAAACGTCTACAAACAATCAAGTGCACTATACGCGTGTACGGAACGGACAGCGTTCGGAAGAAATGACGTCAGAATACATCGCGTAGTTGAAGCGGAGGGGCTAATTTTCTTAAAATTCAAACGCTTATATTTACGTTAATATTTGTCGTATCGAATTGAAACAAAAACAACTTATTTATAATTATGATTTCTAAAATATAAGATATAAAAATAACAATGATTTTTTTCGTTTTTCTTCCTCATTATAAGTAGTTCCTTAAGTTTTACCTAATTTTATTTCTAAATAAAATTCTAGAAAAGCGTAGAAGTGGGAATACGATAAAATGTGAAAAAAATGTGCTAGTGCAACTTCTACTCTCTTCCGGGGGCACATATTTAAAAAAAACTATGCTGAAACCTAAAGAGTTATTTATAAGGAAGACGATCATGTAAATTTTATTTAGTTTTGTTAATGGTTACTATACAAAAAAAAATAAAATAACACATGGTTGCTATACTTCTCTCTCTCTTTCTCACAATTTCCCCATCTTAACCCATTGGGACAGAATAACGAGCCAGACTCGTGGTATGTAATTTTGCCAAACGTAGAAATAACGACTCTCAGACGTGATAACTTATTTAATTTTTGGTTGATTTTCATTTGGTAAAATTTGGGTTTAAAATGGTCTAACTTTAAATTTAATATTTTCTTACATTTTAACATTTTTATTTCAAAAGTACTTTTTGTATATTTTCGTATTTTGTGTATTTTCGTTAATAAATTTTGAAATATATTTTCTTTTCATTCATATCCAATGAAAAATAAATACTGCGTTTTGGTCCAAGCACATTATAAAGAAATACTGTCTCAATGGGTTAAGAGAAAACTGGAAAATTGCAAGTCGCATGGAAAATTCATTGCAAAAAGTAAAATGACCTGTAGATGTAGTATACAAAAACTACTTTAATACAGGGCCGTAGCCAGCTATGGGTCAGGGCAGGCAATGCCTGTTCTGGAAAACAAAATGCCCGCCCTGAAAAATTTTCGACTGTCGAAAGCTTTTCAGGTACAGGTAACTGTGATATTTTAAAAACCTAAAAATTTTAAAAATTTAAAAACCTATTTTCAACTAATCTAAACTATTTATGTATACAGGGTGTCCCAATTTGAGTTGCTTAACATGGGTAACTTTGTTATTAATGAAGTTACAAATTCGGCTATATGGGCAATGTTTTTCAGTTTTTTATAATTATACAGTAGTCTTTTAAAAATATTATAAATTCCGAGCCATCCCGAAGATAAACGGAAAAAAACCGAAAAATTCAATTTTTGAAAAAGTTGATTATTTCATTAACTAGAAAAGTTACAACAAATATTTCGCTTAAAAGTTATTTGTTTCGTAATGACGAATGTAAATATGTTTATTACAAACATATCACCAAATCGGTTTTCAAGATATCAATAACAACTTTATTATTTTAAATGGACGCCATATTGATTTTTTCAACAGTTAAATTGCATTTTTTTTCTTATTGGAACGATGTATTATAGCCAAGTCAAATTAGCGTTTCACCTCGGAATGAGAGATAATAAGCTGGAAACTCGTATACACCTTCATTTTGGTGTTCTAAAAGCTGTCTCAAAAGTCTCATAAAATCTCGTGTCTGCGTCGTCAGTTATTGAAGGTCAAAGGTCACAAAAATCGGTTTTTCGCGATTATCTAGGTTTCTACAGCTCCAATGATGTTAACATCTATTATAAAAATTGTAGAACATAAAATTTGTGACAAATTTTTTTGAAACATTTTTGATACGCTCAAAAAGTTTTGAAGTAGATCGAAGTATATTCTCCCTGTTAAATTGCCATCTAAAAAATAACGACCGATAAGACGGTCTCAAAAAATTCCAACCCACACATTCAATTTTTGAGGAGTTTGTGTATGAACTTGATGAAATACTCTAGGATTCTCATGCGACCGATATTGATAATTAGGACGATTAACAGTTGAGTTTAAGAAAAAGTGCACAAAATTTTCATCAGCATTTATGCGTTCCGTCATAACCACATAAAATTCCAGTCGCCTATCGGCCTATCAAAGTCATCTTCATTTATGAATTAAATTAATTTTATCGGGATGAAATTTGTGACCAAAGGTAGAAAACTGAATATTTAAATAGTCTAGTTATGTAGAATTTGATTTTTATTAACTTTTTAATTTTTTTAATCATGTTATATTTTTTATATTCTAAATACAAATAAAATATAATACTTATATGTAAAATGTTTATGATTTATTTTTATCTGAGTTGGTATTGTTTTATGAGGGACGCAAATTCGCAAATTTGCCCCGAGCGCTACATAGGCTCGGTACGCCACTGGTTATGCCTGCTTATTTTCAGGCATTTTATAATTTGCCTAGAATAGACTATTCAAAACATGCGTATTTTGAATTGAACATCAAAGAAAATATGTAACTCTTATTAATAAAATCCATTCATTTGGAAAAACACAGATTTTTATTTTAGAAACAAGCACATCTCTTTTACTGCATCGTTTAGTACCAGAATTGCAGGTAGATTTCTGGTTAGATTATGAATTGCAGGTACTTTCTGTTTAGACCGGGAGCTCGGGACATTTTTCATCTCCGATTTCATACAGCATGCCTTTCGGAGGAGAGAATATTTACCCTATAAGAACAATGAAAAGCCGGTACTAAACCCCTGCACGCTGTTTGATCATATGAAAAATTGCATTTCCATTTTCACAAAAAATTGGTGTTTTTCTCTGATTTAATATTGCTTGCCCTTTTAGCAATAGATAGTTAAAATAAATTTAAGTCTTGAAAATCGTAGGCATGCGATTCGCACGGTCGCAAAGGGCTCAAATGGTCATGTGATCTTGTAGTAAAAAAATATGATTTTTCGTGTTTTCATACTGCATACTGCATGCCAATGAAAAGAATTAAAGTTGGTGTCATAAAACCCCCATAAAAAAATTGGCATGCGGCCCCCGTTGGATCAACGGTCGAAAAATTATCAAAAGTTTTGTGAAAATTTTAAGCGATTTGACATGATTTCTTATTGCATGCCATTTTAACTATGGGTTATTAATGTAATGCTTTGATGTATAAAATAACTGGCATGCAGATTAGGAGGTCCTAAAGCATGCATCGGAAAAGTTGCAAAAAAAATTGTAAATTTTGGTTATATTATTTTGCATGCCTTTTTGTGTTTTGCAAAATAATGTTGCTTTAAGCTCAAATACAAAATGGCATGCATATTGCTGGAACGTAACATTGAAAAAAAGTTGAAAAAAATGTATGCAAGCACTTTTACGAGAAGTCAGTAAAAGTGGTTGCCAGTTTGTGAAAATGATTCCCACTTTGAGGGTAGCTGCCTCGGTTCCGGTTAGGTTTGGGGGTGACAGCACATAATTTTATCAATTTGCTTAACACTCTTCATCGACTCTCACAAATGTTGAGCTATGTTTTATGAGGGACAAACAGTTCAAAAAGAGGTACCGGAAGTGGTAATTTTTTAATACTTCGGTTAAGTTTAATTAATATAACCGAAATTTCTAATTTTTTTTTGCAACTTTTCTTATTATTTATAATGTGATGGGATTCCTCGGCATGCATGCCATTTAAATTTAGGACATTTTACACTATAAAATTCACACTTACTTAATTTGGTGTTGTTTAAGATCATGTCAAATCGCTTAAAATTTTCACAAAACTTTTGATAATTTTTCGACCGTTGAGCCAACGGGGGCCGCATGCCAATTTTTTTATGGGGGTTTTATGACACAAACTTTAATTCTTTTCATTGGCATGCAGTACGAAAGGACGAAAAATTTTCAAGACTTAAATTTATTTTAACTATCTTTTGCTAAAAGGGCATGCAATATTAAATCAGAGAAAAACACCAATTTTTTGTGAAAATGGAAATGCAATTTTCCATATGATCAAACAGCGTGCGGGGGTTTAGTACCCGCTTTTTTTTGTTCTTATAGGGTAAATATTCTCTCTTCCAAAAGGCATGCTGTATGAAATCGGAGACGAAAAATGTCGCGAGCTCCCGGTCTAGTTTTAACTATGTAATGCTAGGCAAATTATAAAATGCCTAAGAATAAGCAGGCACTTTAATTCTACCGAGTCAAAACACGAAAAAGTCACTCGCTTACCCATTTTGCCGGGTTTTTATAAATTACCTGGGCATTTTGACAAAATACCGAATATTCCATTATAAAATAATATCGCTCTAAGGAAAGCGTACGCGCTTTCGTTCACGCCTTACAATTTTTTTTTGCACAGGAAACCGTTTGTAAAAAAGCTACAAGCTGACAAGGAAAGCGCGTCTATTTTCGAACAAGCTTTAGCACATTTTTTTGCTCGGGAAAACGTTTGTGTTCAAAACAACAACGCGCCAAGTAAAGCCATTGATCCTTCATTTATTAATTATGAATTAATTGGACGACGCAATAATTTAACTAACAAATTTTCTATTATCTGTCAACTCTTGAGTTTTGTGAGTTGTTCAAAGTGTTGGAAAGTGTTTAACCGTATATTGTTTCTCAGTTGGATGGTAGATCGTGGTCCAAGGAACTCTACACACCATTTTTTTACGAGGTATAATGCACGAGATAAAATTCAAAACGGACATGCTTTCGCGCGTTCCAAGATTGCACGCCCAAAGCGTGTGCTGTATTTTTGAAATAGTATATTACGCAACGAGCTAGAAAGTGACGAATTTTGTGCGTGTGTGGAAATAGCCGAACGAGGCGCCAGCCGAGTGAAGATATTACACGAGCACGAAATTCACTTTCTTGCGAGTTGCGTACGATATTTTTCCGACGACCACGGAGATTTTGCGACCATTATTAAGATTTTGTAGTAACAACTAAAAAGCCATAAAATAACCTGTGTTGAGATCAGCTGACTCAATAACTTATTTTTTAGTTAAATGTACCTAATTGTAGGTGGCGCTGTTCTGACGGAAGCAACTGATCGAAACGAATAAAAAATGTTCCTATTTTATTTAAAATTTACACAGAAGTTAATTATATAATGATTTTAATAATAAAATAAGTAATATTTGCGGGGTTAAATATAAATTTCTATTTGAACTGTCCTTTTTCAAAATTGAAGTTTACTCATTTTTTTCAATTTTTTAACATAAAATCTATATTTTTAATAATAATTGGCTCAAATTTTGCACATACCTTACAATTGGCAGCCGCCTTGAGATGAATTAGCAAATTTTCAAAGAAAAAGTTAGGGTGAAGTTTTTCGGGTGAATTAACCCTTTGACCCCTCTTTGCAAAATTAGATAAAATTAGGAATGTTTTGAAAAATACAAACTTATTTAGGAGTCTGAAAAAAAAATTCAAAAAAAAATTTTAAAAAATGAGTAAACTTCAATGCCCTGCATTTCCGAAATGGAGCGTTTTAGCGTAAAAAGTTATTCTCACTTTTTGTCTTAAAATTGGTCCAAAAACCCATTCCTAGATTATTCGACACTTGTTCAGAAACATCCTGCTAAGTCCCGCCTTTCTCGAAGTATATCGCAGTATATCACGCACTACCTCTGACCAAATGCTCGATGTGCAAGCAAGCGCAGTTGATATACACAAATGACACAAAAACCGTTCCGAATTATACGCGCATATACGCGTATATATAATTCGGAACACTTTTTACGCCATGCTCCTCCTCACGTGCATATACCTAATACGGAGTGCAGCCTGTGGGTGCATTCCGAGTTGAACATATGTAGCATATGCAGCGTTCCGAGTTGAATTATGTGCATATGGTACATATAAGTCGGAACGGTTTTCACGCGGCACTTGTCAAATGTCAGTAAACTATTTTGAATTTTAGTTTTAAACTTCGTTCTACAGGGTGTCCCAAAACGTACCAGCAATATTTCAAGGATGAATTCTAGAACTTATTTAGAGTTGAAAAATCCATATAAACATATGTCCTAAATGAAACCGTTGGTATTGATTGTTATAGAATCTATCTGAGTAACATTTTAATTCAACGAATTTTTTTAAAATTTTTTTTATTGATTACATCTTTATTGTTTATCACAAGAAATGTTCAAAATTATCACAATTGTGTTCGATACACAAAGCCGCACGACGCAAAAGAGATCGTTGGGTTTCCAATATGGTTGCCGGGTTATTCCTAATAATATTGCCAGCCTGCTGTATTCTTTGGCGTAATTCTTCAACTGTCTGCAATTCAGTTGAATAAACAATCTGTTTCATGTGACCCCAAAGATAAAAATCCAATGGAGTCAGGTCCGGCGACCGTGGTGGCCATGCAACGGGCAACGGGTCCTCCTACTCCAATCGGATAAATTCTACAACAATCAATAACTCGTTAACGGTTACATTTAGGACATATGTTTATAAGAACTTTTCAACTCTAAATAAGTTCTAGAATTCATCCTCGATATGATGCTGGTACGTTTTGGGACACCCTGTATAATGGGAGTGGGTCCTTGTACAGTAATAATAGTAAATAATGATATTCAGTTTTTAACTTAATATAACTGTTATAAAAATATAAATGTATAATAATTGAAAACTTCCTACCGTTTATTTCCCTTTCTACAGAGTTTCAAGGCACATATAAGAAGATTAATTTACTATTTACAAACATTCGAGTTATTTTTTTGAATTCATTTATACAAGAAGCAACTTGAGAAAAATGTTAGGCACGATTAAATACCCCAACCGTAATAACTGCGTAATAACTGCGCATGCTTGTACCGTGCGGACATAAAGTAAATCCCCCTCCCCCTGCTAACTTTTGAACCCTTATGTTTTTGATTCTGAAAATTTGTCTACCTGGGAATCTAATTGCGAACTTTCTAATAAGGGTATTTTTGATTTTGTGGAACTTCCGGTTATATCGGAAGTGGATGGCAACTTTCTTATTTTAAATGGAACACCCAGTATATTTTTGCATTTTCGTGTTCTCCGTAAAGATACCATTAAATTGACCTAGCATAGTGTGGTCTACGATTAATACTTTCGGAATTACGCCCATTTGAAAATCGTATTTTTATGCAACTTCATTTACACCGGAAGTTGGACCCAACTGCCCCAACTTCGTTATTTTGAATGAAATATTTTGCAATTAAGTTAATAATATTAAATTTAAACAAAATTATGTTTAATAGTAAGTTCGTTAATTTTGCTGATTAACATAACCACCTTCCAAGTCTTGACAGTAATAAAATCTACAGGAAATCTTTTGGATGAAAATTTTGTTTAAATTTAATGTTATTAACTTAATAGCAAAAAAAATCATTTAAAATAAGGAAGTTGGGGCACTTGGGTCCAACTTCTGGTGTAAATGGGCGTAATTCCGAAAGTATTAATCGTAGACCACACTATGTTAGGTCAATTTAATGGTATATTTACGGAGAACACGAAAATGCAAAAATATACTGGGTGTTCCATTTAAAATAAGAAAGTTGCCATCCAATTTCGGTATAACCGGAAGTTCCACAAAATCAAAAATACCTTTGTTGGAAAGTTCGCAATTAGATTCCTCAGTAGACAAACTTTCAGAATCAAAATCATAACCGTTCAAAAGTTAGCAGGTGGGGGATTTACTTTATGTCCGCACTGTATATCGTTGCATCAGCTCTAAAGGTAGTGCACGATATGCACGATATGTAGAACCCTAATGGCCGTTGAAGCCAAATTTTATGCACCACATGTCCAACTCGGAACGCGTTTTGTGCTGCATATGCGCAACACGGAACGCACCCTGTATCTTGTACAGGAAACCCACGTAATCGCGCGCGAATGTGTGCGAAAATCGTTCACGTGTAAAGGCCCTTATCGGAACCAAATTAGGCTTAAATACATGGTGTCTCAGCGCTGCCTGATACGCTTTTATCAGGTTGCCTCGTGAGACAAAAATTGTACTGCTTAACAATTCCATAGTTCACGACCTTTGGATTTTACTTTTTAGTTATTTTTTTTAATTTTTAGTTTATGGTTGTGTTGAAAACGTCCCAAAATATGCAACTTTTAGGCTCAATTTACATTCATAAGTCTGGTTTACATTGGTCGAGTAAATGGGCGAGTAGCAGGGCTAGTTCAAAAACAGTAGATATACAGTAGGATGAGTAAAATAGATGTTTTTTACTCACCCTACTGTTTATACATGGTGTCACAAAATTCGACCGACAACTATTAACTGGAGATAGTAGACTTAAAAATAAGTAGATATGACCCTATTTATCTATTTCCAAAAATGCAAAGGGTCTCCAAAATTGATTTTTTAAAATAGAATTTTTTTATTGCAGCCACAGCAGTAAAAAGTTGGCTAATCCTCGGTTTTTGTAAATAGTGTTGGATGGAAGAAGGAGGCATCAAACTTATTTGCTTTTGTGGAGAAATTCAAGTGTAAGTTTTTTTACGCCTTGTTAATTTTGTTTTGCCGCTTTTGAATAAATTAAAAAAAAAAATTGAAAAACGGTAAGAATTTAGTCGTTTTCATGGTAACAAGCTTCAGTTTAAACATAAACTGATAACTTTGAAAAAAGTCTTAATTTTAATAATTAAATTCACGTTTAAGAAATATGCCAATAACGCATTAATATCAAGTAAATGCAATGGGTTTTTTGAACTTTAAAAAAGGATTTTATTAAAAATGTATGGTGAGTGACCTAACTTACCTACCGTTTTTTTTTTATTTTATTAAAAAACGACTCGGCTTACGAAAAATCCTTAAGGGACTGATAATCTTCGTTTTGCAGTCTTCTACATGAACAAATAATTTTTAAGAGAATAGTCGGCAACTGTGAGCGCTTGATTTTAAAATTCGCTTAATATTTGCGGTTCTGCTCATAATTTTTTTTCTATTGAAGCTATATAAAAATTTATTTTTTTGGGACATAGGAGAGTCTTGTGGCTACCAATTTCTTCTTGTTTTATTTTAGTAGGTCAATCCAAATACTCATACGGCAACAGTAAAACGTGGGCTCTTTACAAAAAACGTTCGCTTACCGGCGTTTTTCTCAGAAATAAAAAACTAATTGAAATAATATTTTTTTCCAACGCAAGCAATAAGTCAAGGTATAAACAAAGAGTTTCCCGTTTCGTTTTTTATTTTATGCATATTTTTAAACTTTTTACGGCTATTCAAAATTTCTTAAAATTTTACTTAATTTTTGGAATGCTATAAAAAGTTTAAATATATACTTAAAACAAAAAACGAAACAGGAAACTCTTTGTATATGTATACCTTAACTTATTACTAGTGGCGGTGGCGTTATTTCAATTAGTTTTTTATTTCTATGAAAATCGCCGCTAAGCGAACAATTTTTGGAAAGAGCCCGTTTTACTGCTGCAGTTTGCCGTATGATTATTTGGTTTGACTTACTAAAACAAAAAAGCAGAAATTGGTAGCCACAAAACTCATATGTGTACCAAAAAAATAAATTTTAAAAAAGCTCCTCAGGAAAAAACTTATGACAAAATATCAAGAGAATTTCAAAATCAAGCGCTTAAATTTGCCGACTATCGCCTTAATTAAATTTTTTTTTAAATGCCTAAAAATTTTTGACTGTTTTGTGTGTTCTTCTCCCATCCAACACCATTTACAGAAGTCGAGTCAAATTTTTACCAATTGTTCATCCAGTATTCATTAAAAATCTTTACTACTTTGCCTGTATTAAAAAAATCTATTTTAAAAAATTAACTTTGGTGGCTTATAACTGCTCAGGGATGTATTTTTGGATATAGATAAATAGGGTCACATCAACTTATTTTCAGTTCTACTATCTCCAGTTAATCGGTTTCGGTCGAATTTTGGGAGACCCTGTATTAGTACAGTATATCTCGCTTTTTGAACTCGCCCTTCTACTCGCCCTCTTACTCGCCCGTTTACTCGACTAATGTAAACTAGGCTTTACTATGAAACTATTTAAAAAAATTAAATTCCAAAAGACCTAGTTAATCTCTTTTATTTACTTAGGTTTACTTTACAAAATTCCATTTTTTTGATGAGTTTTGTTAAAGTTTTTTTTTTATTTGTCTAACATTTGTTTGTGTCTTTCTCAATTTTTATTCTCTAATGATGCTGTTTTATCACAATAATAGTTTTTGTTTTTTAAAGTAACGAATTTTGAAGTTTTTACGATTTGTTACCAAATTTATATTTATTTCATTTTAATTAGTTCGTCTTAAAATGATATTTTTATGTTCCTCCTAAAGTTTGTGTGTAATAATTCGACTTTATACCGTAGATATGGTTATTTTAAACGAAATTTATTTAATTATGTCAGATTTGTATCAAATAATGTCAAAGGAAAAGGTTTATCTGACCTTACCTTTGATTATAAATGCCTTATTTAAAGCAGAGCAATGTTGCCAAATTTACCTTTTACTGATATCTCAATAAAGGAGGCCTATCGATTTTTTTACAATTTTTCTGAGGTTCCCTAAAGGTCCCCAATAACGTACTGGAGAGCTTATCCGCCATTTTCCGTACTCCCTGTCCAGTCTGATTTCGTGCGCCATCGAAACTAGATACGGTCCTGGGTGCTGGAACTTAAAGTAATAGAAATTTAAGGCGATAGTCGGCAAGTTTGAGCGCTTGATTTTGTTATTTGTGGTTTTGGTCATAACCTTTTTCCAGGGGAGCTTTTTTAAAATTTCTTTTTATTGTACACACATGAGTTTTATGGCTACCAATTTCTTCTTTTTTAGTAAGTCAATCCAAATATGCAGCAAAAACGGGCTCTTTACAAAAAACTTCGCTTAGCGCCGTTTCCCACAAAAATAAAAATCTAAGTGAAATAATATTTTCTTCCAACGGTAACAATAAGTTAAGGTATAAACGAAGAGTTTAACGTTTTTGCTAGGTCATGGGGTTGGCAATATAATTTTTTATTGAAGTGAAAAACAAATATGTTACTGTACAGTTGCTTCCAGCTGGAAGTAGGACAAAAGTAATCTCGATCGCATATTCTTTGTCCTACTTCCAGCTGGCAGCAACTTTACATAATATTATATTCTGTCAAAACCGCGTGTCGATGTGTTTTTTTTTCATTTTAGAGTAATGTCACTTCACCGCAGCACTTGGACACCCAGTATTTGTTAAATCTGCGGATTTATGGTAAAGACTGGAATTGTTCAAATGGATCTGATGTGAGCTCCCTCTACCCTCTTGTAAATTTGTAAAAAGTTTTCAATGTAATTAGTGTATATTTTAACTTCAAGAGAATTTTACAAATTTTGAAACGTCTGAAAATTATTAACTTCTGATGATGGGGTTTATAAATATGACCTCGAAGCATTTTGCTTTTACGTTAAGAATAAATGATGTAATATAGTTGATAGAAGTAGTTTAAAAATTTTAGTAAACTCTTCACCATTTATCCTTATCTACAAGTAGAGACTCGGGATTAAAAATCAAAACAAAAAATTTTGACCTAAACTTATAAGTTACGAATGGCATATAACGTACACCTTTAGCACAATTCAATAGTATCCATTTTCGCGTTCTTGGATTATGGAATATTTCTTACCTTTATGCAAATGTAACCTGTCTGATACGAATTATGCCATTTTTTTCACCGAAAATATAATATTTTTCAGATGATTTTCTAATTTTAAAGTCCGATATTTCCGCAATAACGTGTGGGATTTTAATGTTTTTTGAGACGCAAGATCAAAAAAGTCCGAAAAACAGTAATTTTAGGGGTTTTTTTTACTGTCAGCCATAATCTTACATCGGCTTTTTTAAAATTGGATGGGTTTCTTACTAAAGCTACTAAATTGGGCTTCTATTTTTTACATTCTTATTTCTACCATCCAGGAGTCATGAGATTTGTATCTCTATGCAGACAGACAGACAGACGACCTCCAAGGGCGTTTCTTTAAAAATAAGAAAAAGAACCATTACTAGTGCACCTCGTGCGTTAGCCTAGGGGTGCGTCAAATTTTTAAATTTAATACGTAAATATAAGCTTCTGCTTCCTATTAGACAACATTTGAAGTATCGCGTATTGTCACACACACAATCACACTATTAATTACTGTGATGTTTGGCGAATAATAAGAATGAACACCAAAAGTCTTTTTCCAAACAATTTCGCCGGCGCCGGCGGGTCATTTTTTAGCAAATAAACATTTTCAATGGTACTTCGACCTTCGACCAAGTATTTGGTTTTTGTATTAGCAAATAATCTTCACCAATTAACCGAGATATAAAAAGACAAAGTTGGGAATTCGAGTTCTTTCTTTTCATGAATTCGCAAAAATTGCTTGTTGTCATATAAAAGTTCTTATATGAAAACCTTTCAATTTATTTTCTAAACTTATGACATGAAAAATTAATCCAATAGTATGAAATCATAATCGCGATCGAATTAAAATTTGTAATGACATAAACGCGATTGATTTAAGTGAAGTTTTAGTTTTCTTTATTAAAATACGAAACAATAGAATTAAAACATTTTGATTTTCATGACAAGGAACAAACAGTCTTTTCAAAGATTTAGATTAACTAAATTTCTTCTCTTTTTGGGAATAATGTTTTCTCTTTGATTTCGCAATAATATTAAATTAAATGCTACTTTCAAAAAAAATATTTACAAAACGAATGTGTGATTATGTTAGATATAAAAACTAAACACCCAATTTAAATAAATAATAACAACGATATGCACATTTCTTCATGATAATTCAAAAACTATTGTATATATTTTTCATGTTTATTGGATTTTTGTTTCTGCGCTAAAATTGGGTTATTTTTACGCAAAAACAACGTTTCGTACCGCGCTAATAACTAATTAAAAAACTTTGTGTTTGTTATGTTTATGGTACCAATCGATTCATATTTTATGTCTTTACAATTTAAGTTGGACTGAACATCATACTTTAATTGGTTATTGAATAATTTTACTATAAAGTAGGAGTACTTAATTAACATTAAAAAATGCACTTACTGTTAATATTTTTTTAATTATTCCAACTTAATTTGATTATTATAAATATTTTTAAATATTCGTTTAAACGAGTAAAAAAGCGAGGGTTTTATTTAAAAAAAAAACGATGGTGACGTCATTGCTAAATCACCAGTGACCTCATTAATGTTTTTATTATACCAGGAGGCATTTTAAAAACTAAAATTGGGCTGTTACGAATTTTGTTCCGAACTATCATCACCCTGTATATTATGTCGAAAACCGCATGTCGATATCTTTTTTGTTTTAAAGCGCTAGGACATCCTGTAGATAATAGAAGTAAAACACGTTTGATCAACCATACAATAACTTCCTAGTACCCTCATAAAGATTAATGTAATTGTATTAAATTAAATCGGTAATATGAATTAATGTTTTAAGTTTTAAGAAATTATGATAAATTGAGGAGTTAATTTATGAATAATATAATTTAATTTACCTGTAGAATATGAGCCAAGTTAAAAGGAGAATCATATTAGCAATATTTTAATAAAATGGTAGATGAGCTTATAAATCTCCAATTTACAATCCTCATAAGGTACCTCTGTTATGTCTTGGGATTCTAAGAAGATCATCACTTAACTTTCAATCCAACAAAGAATTTGCAACTACCTTTTCAAAGTTAATTACTTTAGGGAAATTTTTACAAAAATTTAAATTTAAGCAGTGGATAAACTAATATCTTGACGAGTCATTGCTCCGTTGGGCATTATGCAGGTAAATCGGTTCGATATTAAACATTTTGTTGCTTCTTATAATTGAGTTGGTGTCTTGTCTACAATATTTTCGCGGATTTCAACTAATTATTTCTAGGAGTGAATCACTGGATTTTAGATATTTAAAAAATATATTAGTAGCTGTTTTCAAGTAAGTACTATATATTATGGTGTATCAAAGTAACAGTAGCGATAACAGCTCTCTTACTTGCTATAACCTTTTAATTATCATCTAAAAAAATTTCTATAAAAATGAGTACTTTTTGGGAGCCCTTGGTGGCTACTTCAAATTAAAATATAGACATAAAATAGTATATTAAGCAACAAGTTTCATAAGTCAAGTTTTATTGCACGCGTCCAAGTTTAAAAAACGAACCGCATAGCGGCGAGTTTTTTAATGGACGAGTGAAATAATTGACTTATGAAGGAGTTGCTTATACTATTTCTTATAATTTGCGCCAAATTTTACTAAATTTGGAAATCTTTCGACGTATAAATATTTCTTTATTTTTTTGGTTGGTTACGATGCTTTCTTATTGAATGGTTGTTATAACAACAAAAAACATAGAACTCTTGGATAGTGACAGTTTAATTTAAAGTTTAGGTTTTTAGATTTTAAGTTGCAGATTTTTAGTGTAAAACTAGTGAAAAGTTATTATGTACCTATCCCACCAGATATTCCGAAAATTGCAAAAAAATAGTAAGCCCTTAATTTTTGATAAATCTTGACATATCTTCATAAAAAATATTACTACATATTTGTTATTTAAGAGTTAAATTTGAAGTTGATTTAATTTAATTTTTTGTTGGAAATTAATAATTTAAAAGGAGAGAGGAATTATTCTGTAAACTACCAAAAATTTAGAAAACATAAAAAATATAGCAAATACTTTTAAATCTTTTTAAATCATAATATTTATTTACGATAATCAGTATCACAAATTTGACACATCAATGATCAATGCTACCAACTAAGCGGGTGCTCAAATGAGCGCGCTATGCACCATTTCGACACTGCTAGCGGTTTCTAAATAGCAATATTATAGACACAAATTATAAAAAAGCTGTTATGACATACCACTATGAAAACGGACAAAGAAAAGTATATTACAATATTCTAGCTATAGTTATATAACCATCAATCGATGTAATAAGGACGATTAAAACGCGAGACGTTTTATTGCGCGAGCCTAAGTGAGCGCGTTAATGATGTCGAGCTTTTTAATAGCCCATTACCTCACGAGTTGGTTACAGTACTTTTCTGTTGACCGCTTCTCGCTAAAACTAAAAAACTCATTTTATTTTTAAATTTTTACCTATTAATTTTTAAATTTGACACTTATCATTTTTATTTTTCTGTTAATAAAATTTGACGAGGGGAATGTACATAAAACCGTTTTGTAATATATGGTCACCTTGAATACATAAAAAATTGTTGTGTAATGAAATCTCATTTAGGAATAGAGGTAATTACTCTATAATTTTCATTCATTTTGATTGCAGTAATGACAACTTAACCAAACGGTCAACGAAAATAGTACAGTGAACATTCGATTTATACCCAGATACTGATCAAATCATTTAAGTTTAAAAGCCTTTAAATTTAAATTTGTTATATGGGTTGTAATGGACGATTTCCATGGTTACCTTAAATGTTTCTAATTAAAGCCCTTTAACTTTGACCAGAATCTGCCTATTAGGCACCTTGATTGACAACAAAATTTAAAAAAAGTTGCCTTTATAAAACGTTGATTATATCAAGCTGAGTAGTCAAAATTAAAAAAAAAATTTTAAGATTTTTTTAATTTTCCCAATTTTTGAAATTGTTGATTTATCCAGATCAAATTCAGTGCTTTTATTTTCGTCCCCTTTTCGATTTCACGTATAATATTAAATTTTATTGTTTTTTTTCTCATCTTTATTAGGGGAAATTAGGGTCAATAAGGGTTGAAAAGATTATTTTATTGAATGTCAGATAAAAATAACCGCATTTGCTTATGAAAAAAATTATTTTTTCAAAAGTGACTACCGGGTGGAAACGAAAAACGCCGGGGTCACGTGTTTAACTTCTTTATTTGAGAAAATAAAAATTTGAAATTTGACATGTTGTATGGTTCAAGACAACACATTTTAGGCACTAAAAAGTTTTTCAATATCATCATCTTTATTTTTTTAAATGTAACACCTAATATTTGTGTTCATAATTTAAGACTTTTAGAAAAGATTTTAGAAAAGCAGTATGTTTGTAATACATTTTTAATTTTTTTAAATTTCGAAAAATCCGTAGTACAAAAAATATGAAAAACTGGCACACGTAAATTGATTAGACCCTACATATGGGATACCAAAACAATCGTATTAAAATCTTCTTTTTGAAAAACTAAGTGATCCGGCATCTCTCCATTAAAAAAAAGAGTTATTTGCAAAAACGATACTCAAAAAAGTTCATAAATTAATATCTCAAAAACTGCTTAAATAATTTTACAAAATACAATTTTCCTTAGGTACTTGTATTATTTGAAATGTGTTTTGGTAGTTTTCATTAACTTCGAATGAAGAAAAAAAATTTTTTTTCTTTTTCAAAATTTCAAAAAAAATTAAAAAAATTATCAAGGGTAATATAACAAGTGGTAAGAATATTATCGAAAATTTTTTAGAAATGCACGAATTTTAATCTCAACGACGAAAATGCAACTCGTGCTAGCACTCGTTGCATTTTCCAAAGATTGAGATTAAAATGAGTAAGCATTTCTAAAAAATTATCGATTCATATTCTTACCACGAGTTATATTTGGAAAGAGAATATAATGACTGAAAATATTTGTATTTTCACTTATTACTACGTCAGAAATACATTGAAAATTTTGACGTAAAGTGACAGGAATTGTA
Source organism: Stenus bimaculatus (assembly GCA_963971135.1). NCBI lineage: Eukaryota > Metazoa > Arthropoda > Insecta > Coleoptera > Staphylinidae > Stenus > Stenus bimaculatus. The sequence continues at coordinate 42,688,480 of OZ020182.1, forward strand.
TTCTCACAATAATTTTATATTTTGAACAAAAAAATGGGTGTTACATTTAAAAAAATAAAGTTGATGCCACTTCTGGTAAAACCAGAAGTCATATTGAAAAAATTGTTAGTGCCTAAAATGTGTTTTCTTGAATCATACAACATAGTCAAATTTCTAATTTTTATTTTCATAAATAAAGAAGTAATAAAGGTGACCCTTGTTTCGTTTCCACCCGGTATATTGAATAACACAAAACTAAAATTGTTTACTGTATCAGGAGTTGTTTATACCAAAAGTTTCTCTTATCAAAGGCGACTCTATCGAATGTTCACTGTATATTGTTTTATTAGGAGTAATAGAAGTATTTTTTGTGGCGAGAATGTAGGATGTAGGTTTGCGAGCCACAAAAAGTTCTTTTACTCCGAATAAAACATGCTATTTTTTCCGATTTACTTTGGAAATTCACGAAGATGACCATGAAATCAAGAAACATAAAAATGAGTTAATAAAGCCTGTATAGCGTCACATAAGGCTGTACTTTAATGAAATTTGAAGAAAAAAATATTTACTTCACAATGTTATTTAAACCTAATATTTTATCCTTATATTTGTTAATGAAGTCCAAGTAAAGTTAACAAAATGGCGTTTATCAATTTTTAGAGGAAATACCTTCTTATCCTACTTGTATAGAAAATTGATCTTAGTTAATCCTGTATTAACGCATGACATTTACATTTCCCAAAGTTTACAAAAAAATATTATAACTTCTATAAATAAAACAATCCTCAATGAATAATCTTAAATTTCTTATACTAATCTTTTATTGCATAACATTATACAATGAATGTTTTAAAACCTTGAGAAAAAATAGATTACCAACACTACAGGTTTTAATATTTTTACACTTTTTTTTTTCAGAACATAAAACTTTTTGAAATTTTCATAAAACTTTTAATATGACACAATAAGTTTTAATGAAATACCTACCTATACTTTTTATAGGCAATTGAAGGTGCTTGAAACTTGAAACTATGGGTGATAAGGAAGTAAAACTTTCACCATCAAATGACGCTATAGAAGTATTCATATACAGGGTGATTCAGACCACCCGTTCCAGTATTTGTAAAATGCATATAATTGCTCATATACTCAACTCTATATTTATGAAAAAAAAAATTGAAATTTAACTATTTTGTATGGTTCAAGAAACAAATTTTAGGCACCAAATTTTTTCAATATCACATCCGGTTTTACTGAAATTTATATTTCCCAAAGTTTACAAAAAAATATTTTAACTTCTATAAATAAAACAATCCTCAATGAATAATCTTAAATTTTTTATACTAATCCTTTATTGCATAATATTATACAATGAATGTTTTACAACCTTCAGAAAAAATAGTTTACCAACACTACAGGTTTTAATATTTTTACACTTTTTTTTTCAGAACATAAAACCTTTTGAAATTTTCATAAAACTTTTAATATGACACAATAAGTTTTAATGAAATACCTACCTATACTTTTTATAGGCAATTGAAGGTGCTTGAAACTTGAAACTATGGGTGATAAGAAAGTAAAACTTTCACCATCAAATTACGCTATAGAAGTATTCATATACAGGGTGATTCAGACCACCCGTTCCAGTATTTGTAAAATGCATATAATTGCTCATATACTCAACTCTATATTTATGAAAAAAAAATTGAAATTTAACTATTTTGTATGGTTCAAGAAACAAATTTTAGGCACCAAATTTTTTTCAATATCACATCCGGTTTTACTAAAATTTATATTTTTTAAATTAAACACTTCGTTTTCTATTCATAGTTTAAAATAATTAAAAAAACTTATGGTATGTTCGTGACATATTTTTTTAGATTTTTTTAAATTGATAAAAACTACCAAATCTCAAACTAAATAATATACAAATGCCTAAATAAAATTGTAATTTGTAAAATTATTAAGAAGTTGTTAGATATTAAATACTCAACTCTTTTGAGGAGCATTTTTGCATATAACTTTGTTTTAACTGTGCCCAAAGTTTGTTAACTTGAACCATACAACATAGTTAAACTTCAAATTTTTACATTCAATTACCCAAGTGACCCTAAGAAATCCATAACTTTATTTATGACTTATTTTCTATATCAAATTTGAAATATGAAATCATTATTTTCTGAATCTAAAAATGCACCATAAGTGACATTTTCTTTCAATTAACTTTTTTATTTTTTTCAAAAATATTTCGGTTTTTACTATTGATTGCATTTATCTCACGTAACTCGATCCGCATTGGATTGAATAGCGTTTGACTCAGTCCGCATTTTTTCGAAATAACCATGTCGGATTGGATTCTCTTTTTGGATTGATTTCAATTATCCAATCCTATAAAATCGTAGGATTGGACTTAATAATGCCGATCGAATGAAAATTTGTAACGCAAAATTATTTTGTCATATTGGCACAACAGACTGTCACTTGCAAAATTTGTTAGTTTTGTGTTTTGCTTGTTAGTTCATTAAAACTAGCCTAACCACTTTACCTAACTTCAAGAAAAGGAGACTTCGAAACATAAACGTAAGCACTATTTTTAGTAACTTCTTTTCTCTGCAATTTTCAACTAGGATTAACTACGGATTGAAAACATCCAATCCAGTCCAAATGAGATAAACGTGATGTTCCATATTCAGTCCAATCACAATCACAATCGAATCCCGCGAAATAAACGTTTATTTGGCGTAATTGGATTGAATAGCGATTGACTCGGTCTGCATTTTTCTTTCCGAAATAAACATTTTGGATTGAATGAACTTAATCTATTTATTAAAATATGAAACAATAGAATTTAAACAAGAAAGGATAGACCATAAGATTATTAAAACTGGACTCAATAATTATTTTAAGTAATTTTATTTCTCTTGACTTTATAACTGGGATTAATCTTGATTGAAAAAATCTAATCCAATCTCATGAGATAAACGCGTTGCTTACGTGATTGAAGAATCCCGTAGTTAGTCCAGTCACAATCCAAACCCGCATACCGCCAGATAAACGTAGTCATTGACTACGATTGGATTAAATAGCGAATAGCGATTGACTGAATTGGTGAATCCAATCCAAGCAATAAGAAACATTTTTTGATCAAACCAATTATAAAACTGCTACATCGATTATACAGGATTTTTTCGGAATCCTGTATAAGGCAGTCACTAGTGGTCTGAATCACCCTGTATCTCGACATAAATTAGAAAAAATGAAAAAAATGATTTAGGTGTTTTCTTTAATCTTTAAATCATTAAAAATCCATTTATGTACCTTCTTAAATGTCATTAAACAGTCTCATCTCAGGTCAGAATTGACTCATAGTATTCACATTTAATTCAAGTGACTACATGGGTTTCAACACCATTTTCGCTTCACAAAAAATATTTTATACTCATTGTAATAAAATGTAATAAACAGAAATATAAAGTTAATGCTAAAACTTAGATACATTAAATACATTTAATGATAATTTAATGTTTTACAACTTTGTTTATTGTTCACTTTTAATAAAGTTTCATTTGAAACACTTAATGTAAATGGATACTATAGAAATATTTTTTGTCCTTAGTATAAAACACGATATCAAAAGTATTTTAACCTAAATTATCTTTATGTACTAGCAAATATTTAAATAGAAGTAAATTAGGCACATACTTAATGCATTAATTATCAGTTTTTTATAATTTATTCTTGTTTTAATTAAATTATTAATTACCATAAATTATTTGAATAACCCTGTATTAAAATAGCAGCCAGACCTTGATAATTAAATATTTAGGATAAGAAACCTCTTTAAGTTGGAAGTAAAATACCTAAAAAACAAATTACATTGCATTATCAACGGAAGGGCGTTTTTTGGTGGAATATTTCGTTTCAAATTTGACATAACCATAAATAATTAACAAGCACTCAATTTGTGTTCACGGTCGGCGAACCTTCATTTTTAGACGTGATGTGTTTGGTGTTTGTAACTGCTAAATTTATTGAAAATACAAAGAACCGAGCATTAATTACATGTTAATTTACTAAATGCTTGTGGCATTAATTATTTGTTTTGCAGTAATTTTAATAAAAGCCTTCGTAAGTCAACTGCGAGTCTGCGAATTCTCCCATGTTTATTGTTTAATAAAACAAGCTCCCTGGATATATTTAAATAATTGCAGTTTTACGAAAAGCAGATATTATTTTTGATACTGTAACATTAGAATATTATAAAATATAATTCATCTTTAGACCAATTCATTGCTGAAATAACCTCAAAAATAGTTTGTAGGGGTGGTTAGAATTAAAAGCTTAAGGGTGCAGGGGCAGATTTAGGCATGGTCTTTAAGGGCTGCAGCCCAGGGCCTCGTTCAATCGGGGGGGCCCTTCGCGATAAAAACGGCGCACAATTTCCAGTTTTATCAGTCGATTTTGTATTTTTTTTCATTTTTTATGTTTGTTTTTGTAACTTGTTGCTGCATTTTTAAGAGTTTAAAATATATTTCTTTGCTCATTTCCTTTCTTAGGTAAAAATTATAAAAGTATGAATTGTCGATAAAGAAATGTATTTCATAGTTTTTTTTTCAATTTTTCTGATATTTTGGCATCTTTTTACTACACTTTCAAGAATTTTTAAGTTTGAAGCGTTGTAACAGCCCAACAAAACTAATACCAGAAATTTCTTTGCTAGTTTTGGTTATTAGTTATTATTTGTAAAGATGTGTGATAAAAAAAATTTGTCATTTTTTATGATTTTTTTTTGGCTTTTTTGCTGCATTTTCTATAAATTTAAGTTCAAAGCGTGTAACCAGGGGATTTATACAAGGTGTTTCACTTTTTTCTAGCAACATTTTTTTATAGTAAATGTCATTCTGAACAAAAAAACTCTATTAATTATTATACGTTGTTTGAGTCCTTAATAAAAAGTTACTGCAATTTTAAAATTGTAAAATATTAGTGATTTTGTGGAATACCCTGTATAAATTTAATTTTATTTTAAATTTTTTTATTTAAATCAAGTGTGCTTTAGATTTTGTCGTCATCTTTAAGCCAATCAGATTGATTGACTTTATCGAGGGAAATCTAAAATGGTCCACCTCGTGGTTAAACTTACTTTAAAAACAGCCAATAATGTTCAAAATAGCAATTTGGCAAAGACAAAATCCAAGTCATAATTGACTTAACCCTAAAAAAGTTATAACAAAAAAGAAATTATAGAGGGTGTCTCACAAAAATCATTAAAATTTTTGGCGATGTAGAAGTCAATTTATCATTACTATTATTCTTTATTTTAATTTTTTTTTCAATAAAACATCAGATTAGATCACAAGTTTTTTAGGGTTTTCAAATTTAATTCGAAAATTGTTATCACTTTTTTATTAAGCCTAAGTGTAAACAAACTACTTTTAATGGAAATTGTATGTGTAACGGAACTACTTTTTGTATGGGAATTGTATGCGAAACCACTTTATCTTTTCTTTAGTTTCATTGGAAAAAATCACACATTTTTTTTTCCTAAAAAAAACTACTTTTAATCGTTTTTCGTTTTTATTAAATTTTTTGAAATGTTTGAAAGTTTCACCAATAAAGGCTCAAATATAGAACTATTTTAAATCGTGTTTCAAGAAAATCGGTTGAATAATAATTTTGTCGAAAAAAATTCCCAAGGTTGATTGAATATTTTTTCCAATTTTTAAATGAAAAAGCTTCCCATGCAAAGTTTAAGCCCTCAAGCGTCACGAAAAGTTATTGAGATATTGTTTGTTTTTTTGGTCCAAAAGTATTTCCACAAAATATGGGGATTTGATCGCCACAACCCATATTTGGGATTCAGGTCATGTGATAACTGAAAACCTTTATTTAAAAATTAAAAAGTAGGTTATTGGAAGAGTGATCTAAGAACATATATTTTTTTAAATAAATGTTCGGAAGATTACAAGTAGTTTAACTAATCTGACCTTGATTGATAGTGTATAGTGTCAATTTTTTTTCTAAACTAAGTAAATGCTGGTCAATTTTATAACTAGACTAAGTAAGTACCTACAACACATTGGAATGTTGGTAATTTTTAACAATAAAAAAGAGATAACCAATAATAAATTTAGGAGGCTGGGACAATTAACCTGAAATCACCACTGTTGGAGGTCACATGATGTTAAAACTGCCATTTATTATTCAAATTTCAGAAAATATTATTTCTATATCACTTTGCGTCACTAAAAACTGTACAATTAATTTTTACCTAACAATGTTTTTTAAGCATACTCAATTTCCGAAAAAATCAATTTGTCTGGATTTTTTGGTCACTCTTTCCAATTAAAGCTATTCTGAAATTTTAAATTTAAAATGTAAGAAATTAGTAATGACGATAAATATTAAATAAGTTAAATTGGAAAATTTTCTGAAAATCTCAAATTTTTAGGAGTAAAGTTTTTAAGTTTGGCATTTTTTTGGGAAAAAGTACTGTCTTAAGATAAATGTTTTAAACTTTTAATATCTGTAGTAATTTAGAAAAAAATTAAAATTTGAACCACTGATCATTCAATTTTAATATTATTTAGTTTTAAATTATACTGAAATAATGATTTAAAAATACATTGACTACGTTTATCTCGCGTAACTCGATCCAGATTGGATTGAATATATTTTAATTAATATTTTTTTCAAAATAAACATGTCGGATGGGATTCATCAATCCAATCCAGTTCGGAACAATGCGGATTGTGTCAATCGCTATTCAATCCAATCTGGATTGAGTTACGCGAGATAAACGAAATCATTGATTATAATTTGGTGTATTGTTAATTTATAATCATATACCGGGTGCCCCAAAAAGAAGTGATCAGAAGAGAATCGTAGAAAGTAGACGAGATTTCATAGTCAAAATACCCAATAGTCAGGGTAGGATAGACCAGTTTTTTTATCCGGGCCTTTGAATTTTGTTCCCACTGAAAATGTTGTTAATTCAAAACTGTGTTAAACTGCTCGATCAATTTAAATGAAAGTAATTGTAAAAGGATGCTAGTTAATACCACTTTTGGTTAAAGTTATACAATCATTAAAAAAAAATTCTGAAAATTTCAAATTTTTAGGATTAAAGTTTTCAGGTTCGGCTTTTTATTGGAAAAACTACTGTCTTAAGATCAGCCTTTTAAACTTTCAATAACTTAATATTATTTAGTCTTAAGTTATCTTTAAATAATGATTTAAATTTTATATTTTTTTTGCAAAATAAACATCTCGGATTCCATTCATCAATCTAATCCAGTTCGAAAAAAAGCGGATTGAGTCAATCGCTATTCAATGCAATCCGGATTGAGTTACGCGAGATAAACGAAATCATTGATTATAATTTGGTGTATTGTTAATTTGTAATAATATACCGGGTGTCCCAAAAATATGACGATCAAATCTTATCTACTTTCTACGTGTTTCTTCTAATCACTTCTTTTTGGGTCACCCGGTATATTATGATTATAAATTAAAAATACACCAGATTATAATCAATGATTTCGTTATCTCGCGTAACTCACTCCAGATTGGACTGAATAGCGATTGACTCAATCCGCATTTATTTCCGAAATAAACATGTCGGATTGGATTCGTCAATCCAATCAAATCCAGGTCAGAAAAAATGCGGATTGAATCAATCGCTATTCAATCCAATCTGAATTGAGTTACGCGAGATAAACGAAATCATTGATTATAATTTGGTGTATTGATAATTTATAATCATATACCGGGTGTCCCAAAAAGAAGTGATCAGAAGAAAATCGTAGAAAATAGACGAGATTTCATCGTCAAAATACCCAATAGTCAGAGTAGTTTTTTTGCCGGGCCTTTGAATTTGGTTCCCACTGAAAATGTTGTTAATTCAAAATTATGTTAAACTGCTTGATCAATTTAAATGAAAATAATTGTAAAAAGATCATCATCATTAAAAACAATTCTGAAAATTTTAACAGATTGGATTGAATATATTTTGATTAATATGTTTTTTAAAGAAACATGTCGGAGTGGATTCATCAATCTAATCCAGTTCGGAAAAAATGCGGATTGAGTTACGCGAGATAAACGAAATGATTGATTATAAATTGGTGTATGGTTAATTTACAATCATATACCTGCTGTCCCAAAAAGATGACGATGAATTCTCATCTACTTTCTACGATTTTCTTCCGATCACTTCTTCTGGGACACTCGGCATATTATGATTACAAATTAACAATACACCAAATTATAAACAATGATTTCGTTATCTCGCGCAACTCAATCCGGATTGGACTGAATAGCGATTGACTCAATCCGCATTTATTTCCGAAATAAACATGTCGGATTGGATTGATGAATTTTCTGAAAATTTCAAATTTTTGGGATTAAAGTTTTCAAGTTTGGCATTTTTTTGGAAAAACTACCGTCTTAGATCAATCTTTTAAAATTTTAATTACTTAATATTATTTAGTCTTAAATTATACTGAAATATTGATTTAAAAATACATTGACTAAGTTTATCTCACGTAACTCGATCCAGATTGGATTGAATATATTTTGATTAATATTTTTTTTTTCAAAATAAACCTGTTGGATTGGATTCATCAATCTAATCCAGTTCAAATAAAATGCGCATTTAGTCAATCGCTATTCAATCCAATCCGGATTGAGTTAATTGTGGTAAACTGCTTGATCAATTTAAATGAAAATAATTGGGTTAAAGTTATACAATCATCAATAAAAAATTATTTTGATGGAAAAAATATTATTCTTTCAAATAATAAATGAGAATTCACATATTTATTGATATTTTATCGCTCATATCACTACTACGTACCATTTTTTAACGTCCGTAAAACTTCACAGTAAACTCTATCAATTAAAAAAAGATTCCGTGTTCTATATTTTTTACTTCAGGAGCAGTGACTTCAAATTTTTTTGGAAATAGTGTTTTATTAATTTGAAAATGTTGAATCAAGAATCAATTACTTGTGATTTTTTTGTAACTTCATCATTTTTAAAATTATACCAAGATAGTTTAAGAATTTCCAATTCTATGCAATTAAAATTTTTTTTAGTCGTAAAGTTTTTTATGTAGTAATTGGTATAGAGAATTATGTTACATATATTTTGACATATTTTTTTATATTTCACAATAATTGGTGATTTTCCAAAAATGTTGAAATTTGTCAGCTGTTTTTAAATTTTAAAAAATCTACTTTTAATAAAAATATTAATATAAAAATTCTAATTTAACTTTGTTATCTAAACATTAGAATATATATCTCAAGAAATGTAATGCTTTTACAATGTTTCCAGGGCTGGTATATGGGGGAAACTTGATAATATTTATATGTATACGATTTTAATAAACTGCATTATATTAAAATAAATCTTCATAATTTTTCTTTAATAAAAGTATATGGAGGAAAACTCGAGTATCTGACTACCGAATACCGGATTATCAGAAGTGGCCAAAATTTGCATTAAGCTCAATAGCATTAAGGGAGTTGTTTTGATGCTTGCCTTTTCAGGAAAAGTGATTCCAGAAAATTCGGTTAGATATAAATTCGAAGAGTGATTCGGGTATGATTGTTCCACGTTTTGAAAAAGTGTACACCTTTAGGGATTAAATTTTGCATTTTGTTAATTTATTTATACAAAAAACGTCATTATGGTACACTAAAATTTAAAAAAAAAAATGCAATTAGCGCCATTCCATTTATCTCGAAACTTCGAGCATTTGGAACAAAAGTAGATTAAAATGATTATTAATTTTGTTATTATTGTCATTTATTTTTTGTTATTTTTTGTTATTATTTTTTTAATTGATTAAATAGCTTGTTAGAAAATATATTCCCCTAATTTAAAGAGTGTACCAAAATTAAGCAGCCAACTTTTCGGAGGTGATTTAACGACTAATTTTAAGAACAAACTTTCTATCAACGTATGTTCGATTTCACGTCCCAAGACTTAATATAAAATGTCATTATTTTGTGATCAATAATAAATCGATTAACTGCATGTGCATAGTAAAGTCCAATGTTCTCGAAAACGTTGCCTTTTACAGAATTTGCATAAGGCATTTTGTCTGAAATTAAATACTAAATACTGGATAAGATTACGAAAAAAAATATTTTACTTCGACCCTAAAAAAAGTTTACGCAATTTTTTACCCCAGCCCTTCTTAGAATTACCCATTCGAAACCTGGAAAATAATCTAAAAAAAAATCATGAAACTACAGTGTGAACCATTTGACGTTGGACTGTATGGGTATCTTTGTTATTATTGGAGATAGAAAGTCAGTTAAATGGACAAAGAGTAGAAATTTGTTCGAATATTAATAATTCGTTGACAAAATATTTCAATATCGCATCGTTCCTGCGCTATCTTGAAAACACCCGAAAATGCGATTTTCAAAATATGGCTATAACTTCTTTATTTTTGTTAGTATCAAAAATATTTTTGACATTATTCAGGCACTTTTTTGTCTACACTGCAGTAAGATAAATAAATATTTTTTTCGTGAATGGATTGACCGAAAATAACCCAAACTTAGATTTTTCTTAAGGCGGCCATATTGGATTTACACATATTTGGAATCAGTATTTTTTTCTGAGTAATTTGGTGTACCATATATCATATTTTAAAAAAATATTTCTTTTTACGAACTAACATTGGATTTTTTGCCAAATTTCTACAATTTTCTTTCTGACGGTAAGTACATAAAAAATTCGATGACTGTACACATACATTTTAAATGACTAACAGTCTAAGTTCTACAAACCATTTTTTATTATACAGGGTGAGCTAAAATGATAGTGGTTTAATATGTAGGCAACCAAATATGCAGGTTGGTACAACTAAAAATTTAAAAAGAAAACCCCTTAGTTATCCAAGGGCGTAGCAAATATTTTTCAAAATGAATATAATAATCATAACAAATCAAGAATTCTTAAAAAATATACAAATTAAACTTATTTATTAGGATTTTGGGTTTTTGAAAATAAAAAACGTAGAATTAGCTCTCCAATTTTACAACAAATGTCAAATGTTGAAAACGATGAGCTTAATTTTCGAGGTAGATGCTAACACAAAGCAAAGATTTGCGCAAAGCAATCTTGATAAAAACTGATGTTTATGAAACAGAAGGCACAATAACTAAATACAAAACTCTGAAGTATTGACACAATGGTAAAAATTCAACCTACGCAGCTACTTTTGTGTAGTCTAGTCTAGTTACTTTGTTATAATTTTGACATAATTTTGTGTTACTAGAAACTTGAAGCAACGAAATTCCCTAGATTTTTAGGCGGGAAATTTGAACTGACCACTATCATTTTAGCTCACCCTGTATGAACCCTTTAAAAAAATTTTAATTAATTTTTAAACTCTTGGCTACCAAAGATAACTTTGAACTTTTTCAATTTTAATTTTAGCACACAAAATTATTGTTTTAAACCATTGACTATATTAATATTTTAACTTTAACTTAGCACTTACTTCATATTTATATTCAAAAAATAAATAAATTGTAATCTTGCAGTTCATTTTGGATGATGGTAACCACGCCGAAACCGGTCAAGTGATATTTTAAATATTCGAAAAAATAGTAAATTAAATATTGCAAACATAATTCTGTACTCCAGAAATAACCAGCCGCAAATCCAAAAAAAAATTGGTAATTGTAACGGATTATCTACTTTAATAAATATTGAAGATCAAGTTAGTTCTAAAATATTTCTTATCTTGTAAAAATTAATAGTATATTGTTTTATTAGGAGTAAAAGAAGTACTTTTTGTGGCGAGCATGTAGGTTTGCGGTTTGCGAGTCCCGCGGATACATGCGAGCCACAAAAAGTTATTTTACTCCGAATAAAACATGCTATTTTTTCTTCAAACGTCTAAATTTTTAAAATAGTAATATAATAAATAATTTTAAAATTTGACATTTAATTTACATACAACACACAATACAATGTTAGTGTATATTGGGTTGCCTAATCGTCATTTCTACTTCGCCCTTTAGTTCCTTATCAGTGCAAAGTAGTAATTTCTACTCCTAGGCAGTACAAAGGGACCATAGAATCAACGAACATTGTGACATTTTAAAGCCTGTCAAACGTCACAGAAGTCTGTACTTTAATGACGTTGGAAGAAAATAGTATATTGTTTTATAAGGAATAAAAAAGTACTTTTACTCCGAATAAAACTTGCATGTTTTTCTTGAAAACAGTAGAAACAAGAGTTTGTGTAATAAGTACTTCGGAGTATGTTATCGTTTTATGCTAGGATCGGACCATATGTTCGCATTGTACTTATGTGCCTAGTCGATACCATACATGAATATTGAGTCCAATTCTCTGAAGTGTTGTAAAATGGGCTTAAGTCAGTTTTGATGAATTTATGTAATCTATGTCCTTTACTTTTTCGATTGATATTAATGGGTTTGCTAAAAATACTTTATAAAAATTGTTTTAGTTTTCTTTGCTGATTTCATAAACGATAACTATTTTTTTCAATCATGTAGGATTATTTTACAAAAAAGTGAAGTTATGAGCAAAATTAACAAAATTGACATGTATATGAGACCTTGATTTTGTTTTCCTTCATCACCTGACTGAGATAAGATAATCAATTTTGAAATCTTGAATTCAATAGATCAACATTTTTTTTTATTAATCGAAATATATATAATTTTCTAACCGAATGAACCTCATATATGGAATCTATCTATTATTTTCTATAATGTAGCACAAAAATATGTTATCGCTTTCTGTTTTTCAATTTTTCTAAAACAATGAAAAACGCGTAATTTGAATCATGTATTTTTTGGTTGCTACCTTGAAATTGTTTGGTTTTCCCCACAACAACAGGGGGTGCATTCCGAATTAGAGTATATTCTCCTCCTGGGTCACGCCTTCTTCCAAGCATAGTTGAGTATATCGTGCACCACCTCAGGAGCCAGCTCCAGTGGACGGTATGCAAACATGGGTAATTGATAATAAATTTAGAAGTTTTAAAATAAAATTTTGATTTTAATAATAATAATATTTATTTGTTAATAATACAGAGTATTTTACAAATGTCATGGCAGGATATCCAATAGAATATTACTCTACAGACTAACGATTATTAATGTATAAAATTATTTTAACCTAACTTCTTAGTTGCCTATACATTTAAAAAAATCATCGAATGAATACCAAGCCTCCTTAACAAGCAATGATTTTAAGTCTGTTTTAAAACATTTAAAGTTTAAATTTTTAATCCATAGAGGAAGAGCATTGTAAAATTTGATGCCATGGTATCTAACACCAGTTTTGTTTTTATCTAAACGTGAGAATTGAGGTATAAGAAAGTCTTTTCCTCTAGTGTTAAATGAGTGACAAGTTTTTTTATCAAGATATTCATCTAGATGTGTAGTAATATAATACAAACTTTCAAGGATGTATAGACTAGGTAAGGTTAGTATATCCAGGATTTTAAACATCTCCTGACAGTTCTCTCTGTAACCAATTCCCGCAATAACGCGAACCGCACGACGTTGAATAGCAAAGATTTTGTTGCTGCTGCTTGCAGAGTGGCCCCATGCAATCAGGCCGTACATAATATGAGATTGAAAAAGGCTATAATAAGCATTTTTTAGAACAGTGGTAGATACGCAGTTTTTTAAATTACGCAGTAAAAAAATTGTTCTGTTTAACTTTATCTCTAAGTTTTCAACGTGTCTATTCCTCACCATTTTGGGATCCAGATGAATCCCAAGAAATTTGGTGAAGGATACAGGTTCATCTACAGTATTTCGCAAAGTAAAAATTATATTAGACGTTTTATTTTCATTAAGAAGAAGGCTATTGCTATTAAACCAGTCGTTGGCCCTCGACCACGTCTCACGGCTATGTTCGGCTGTTTCATCAATTGTGTTCCCAATATTTGTAAACGTAGTATCATCTGCATAAAGAATTGCCTTTGATGGCAAAAGCGCATACGGTAGATGATTTAATAGATCCCTGGGGAACTCCTGCTTCTATAGGTTTGTTCACGGAATATGTATCGTTGAAAGATACAAATTGTTCTCTATTTGATAAATACGATGTTAGTAATTTACAAGATGTGGTACTTAGATTATAAGAATACAGTTTCCGAAGCAAAATTGGGTGAGAGACGCAGTCAAAAGCCTTTGACAAGTCAAGAAAGTATGCATTTAAGTACATTCCATCTTCAAACGCTTGCATGCATTCTTCAACTAACTCCAAAATGGCGTATTTGGTCGATTTATTGGAACGGAAGCCATATTGATTTTCGTATAAAAGTTCAAAATCCTCAAAGTAACCGGATAATTGTTCATATAAGACTTTTTCCAAAATTGTAGAGAAAACAGGCAGTAGTGATATTGGCCTATCATTTTTGTCCCCATTTTTATGTATTGGGACTAACTTAGCGATTTTTAGCAACCTTGGAAATGTTGAAGATTGAATACATTGGTTTATTATTTTAGTTAATGGCGAAACTATAATATCTTTGATACTTTTAATAATGTCTATTGACATATTGTAACAGTCAAAGCTCTTACTAGATTTAAGACTACAGATAACATCCCTGACTTTTGCGCAGGATACGCAATTAAAATTAAAAGTTTTATTTTCATTAACCCCTTTTGGTAACCCCTTTTGGTAATATTTTTAAAGACAAAAGTAATATTGTATTTTTATAGGTACATTAAAATTTAAGAAAACTATATTTTTTCATAAAACTCTTTTAATATATTATTCTTTAATAATTTAATTAACGACAGGTACCAAATATATTGAAATCCATATTTATTTTATATATTACAATAAATTATCAATCAACGTTTGTTGTAAAACTTCAAACACCTGACTTATCGTTTGACAACAGATAGACAAAAAAAGCACAAACACCGTTCCGAATTATATGCGCATATACGCAGGAATATATTTCGGATTCGGAACGCTTTGTATGCCATGCACCTGTTCACGTGCATATACCTTACCATATTCGGAACGCACTCAGAATTTACGACAAATGATAGCTGCAAGACTTTTGAATACACCAAAAGAAGAAATACTCTCTATTGGGAATTTCGACTACGGATAGATGGCGCTATTTTGACGTAAATTTGAAAAAAACATGGAGGAAAAAAAAAAGTAATAAAAGATTTTCGCGCCGATTTAATTTTTATTGGTTTTAGTAACTGCGGCTCTGTTTGGATCAAGTTATTTGTGTTTAAAAATTGTGTTTATCTTTTATTGACCAGTGTGTGTTATTTCTTACTTGCATAATTGCTTAAGGGGTTAGGCCACTCCAGGATTTTAAAAATACTGAAATTTTAAAACAGGCACGGATCAACTTAAAATCGGTTAGAAAAGAAGTACAGGAGCAGGATATTAATGTGGAAGGCTAATTGTATGGTAGACGCATCGGAAATTGAAGGTAGGTACATAAAAAAACTTTGAAAGCATTTTCTTCGAAACCATATTTCTCAAATTGGCCGGACTCCTAACTCATACAATTCTTCACCTATTGACTTTAAAATTTAACTGTTTAATATATTGATTTTTGCAAAAACGGCGTCCTTCTGAAGTAAAAAAGAAAAAAATGCCATGAAAAATCGCTATAAAATTACCTATAACAAAAGATCTATTCAATATAATAAAAAATCCTACGTACTTCTATAGAGAATGTAATTTTGAATATACAGTTAAATTTTGAAGTCAATAGGTAAAGAATTGTATGAGTTAGGAGTCCGGCCGATTTGAGAAATGTTGTTTCGAAAAAAACGCTTTCAAAGTTTTTTTTTATGTACCTACCTTCAATCTGCGATGCCTGTACCATACAATTGGCCTTCCACATTAATATCCCGCTCCTGTATTTCTTTTCTAACCGATTTTAAGTTGATCCGTGAATGTTTTAAAATTTCAATATTTTTAAAATCCTAGAGTGGTCTAACCCCTTAAGTACATTGTTTTGGGGTAAGTAATAAATTACAGCCTGTAAAAAATATTATTATTTTAATATAGTAATAATAAACCCAAGGAAATTGATTTATAACTGCACGGAAATAAATTTTACAAAAACAGGATATCTCAATATAGACCTTTTCTAGCTTCAGCAAATAACTCCCAGAGGGCGTATCCCAAGTCGAAATTCCCAATACTCCACATACATATACAGAGTGTACAAAAAATTCGGCAACGCCCATTTATTTTATAAATAAAGCATTTTCGAGGAAAACATTTGAAATAATAGCTTTATGATTCTTAAAGCGTTTTCGGATTACTGGCATGCACTGGTGCAATTTTAAGTGTCAAATTTGGATTTTACTTGCATTTTCTAGGTGTAGAAATAAAATTTACCTGACCTGTAAGATTTTTCGCCTTTATCAGCAATGCTTAATTTCAAGAATTTCCCAGAAATTGTCCAAATAATGTACTGTAAATGATCTGTCAGTGCAAATATGCACTGAGATCAGTTAATCCGAAAACGTTATTAGTAACGCACTATTTAGGAATATTGACATGACCTTGATGCGATAATCACGTAACTCTTTTTAAATGGCAACCACCCATTTTTATTGCGTATTATTATAGCTTGCTTTTAGAGGTTTATTGGTTTTTATTATACTATAGGCGATTTATAATGATACTAAATTCACTTTCAATAATTGAAGTAAGTTTATTTAGTCTCCAAGTTGTATATAATTTATCAAGTTGTTTAATTAACATTACTGTTTCACTTGTAATTCATTGCATTCGTTTTTGATTTTACTTTAATTACTTCTTTACATTTATTAATAAACGATAAACGAAGTTTTTCCAAAATCAGATCCTAGTAATTATTTAATTTATCCAATTTTCATACTTGCTTGTGGTAAGTGTACAGTTGGTCCCAGCTGGAAGTAGGACAAAAGTAATCACGATTGCGTATTCTTTGTCCTACTTCCAGCTCGGAGCAACTTTACAAAATAAGAATGAAAAAAAAATGGCAAAAAATGTCTCCAAAACTATTTATAGTTGTATTTTGACCGAGATTGATAAATATATTCAGTAAAATAGTTTTTATATGTATTATCAGGGAAATATGAAACGATACAAAAAAAATATGGAATATGGTAAAATACAAAATATTATTGATTGTATAATTTTTTTTAGTAACTTAGAGTGTGAAAACATGTCCAAGTAACATACCTAACCTAAAGTTGGCTGGTTGTTTTGCTAAATTTCAATTTTTCTGTAATATCTCTAAGTCCCCACATCAATTTTAAATTCAAAATTACTGAAATACATCAATTCAACAAATTTCTTATTTTATTAAAAATTATTGAAAATAGAGAACTTATTTGGGTTTTCGTGCCACTGGAATGTCGTCTTAAAGTAATAATTATGATAATGTGGCTAATAATAAGTTGTGCCCACCCCAAAATTGTCATTACCCTACCCTCAATCAGTTCATGAAAATAATCTTAATGTAAGCTTGGTTCATTGGTTAATTTAAACTTTTTGTATATTTTTATAAATGTTCGGCATCTTTATCAATTTAAATCATATACATTTATAATTTCTGAATTTAATTTTTAAATTTGTTGAACTTTTATGAGGTCTAGCACAACTTTTTACAGGCTTTAACAAGTAATTTTTATGTTCCTTGACTCTATAGTCATGTTCGTGCATTTGCGGAGTAAATCGGTTACAATCAGATATTTACAAGGATTAGTAAGGCGGAGTAGAAATGCATTTTAGGCAACTAACATGACGTATGTAAATTAGATGTCAAATTTTAAAATTATTATACTATTATTTTATAAATATCGAAGTTTGAAGAAAAATTAGCGTGTTTTATCCGGGGTAAAAGAACTTTTTGTGGCTCGCATGTACCTATCCGCGGGACTTCCAGAGCTCAATCCTTTAATTTACATGCTCGCCAAAAAAGTACTTCTTTTATTGCTAATAAAACAATATACTATTTAAATATTTTTTTATGTTAGATCATATCGATTTGCCTTTACAAAGTCACGCGTCCTCTAGCGCCCCACCATAATTATCCATAAAATAAAATAATATAAATTTTAACCCAAAATGTTCATCTGTTTTAGAGCAGTGATTTTTCATAAATTGATCTTTTTTTGGCTTAAATGGCAAATATCAGCAAAATGAATGATGACCCATAAAAGTCTATACAAAGTATAATTATTTTTGGTTAAGGAATCCAAAAATGTCGTAATATACTGGGTGGTCCATTTAAAAAAAAAAAGTTTGGTCCGCCATCTTGGAATGGACACCCGGTATATTACTAAAATATTTTTAAAATATGCGGTGTTGTATATTCTATTGAAAACCACTTGTCGATATCTCTATTCATTTTAGAGTAATGTTACTTCCTCGCAGCGCTGGGACACCCTGTATATAATATCTTATTTCTTAAAGCTTGTGTCAAGAGCGCATCATGCATTAAAATGTGTGACGAAATATCAAATAACGTGCACCCTCTGATGTGCAATCGTTTGTTAAATCCTGAAATCCGAGTGCTACGTTTTCTTAAAACTTATTTCTTGTATCATTCCTCCTTGTTTTAATATGGGTTAAATATGCTTACATAGGCCATGAAAAGTTTAGCTTTAATTATTGATTTGTGAGGTTTTTAAAATGATTTATTCAAAAGATTTAATCAAAGAATGTTTTTATATTAGAACACTTTTGATTATATCAATGCATTCTAAAAATCGCTTTACCTGAATATTTAGAAAGAATATGTGATTTGAGGCCAATCCTGAGAAAAGGTAACAAAAACCAGCCTCTAAGGTCCATAAAAAACGAATAGGAAAAACAATCTCGGCGAATGTTGACTATTTTTACTAAACTCGTTTAAATACTTATGGTTTTCGCTATTTATTTTTCAAAATATGGAATTTTCCCGGTGGCCCTTGTGGTGGGACTTAACCGTTGGCTTTCAGTGACTCCAAAAAAAAGAACAACCTCTAACCATTTTGAATTTAACAATTATCAGTCTCGGAGTTCCAGATTTCTTGTGGTGGCCCCCAACAGGGACTTCAAAAAAAAAACAACAACTAGCGAACTAACCTTTTTGAATTTAACAATTTACTATAAGTAATAAACATTTTACATTCAAAATTTCGCAATGCATAACAGAGAGATTTGAATTTAAGTTTCATTTTGAATTTCAATTCTTTTAAATTAAATATTTGACTGTACAAAGGATGGCCGTACTCCTAAATAGAATAATTTATCCTTTAGTTTAAGAGTTACAAAAAAAAGTTTAAAAAACAGTTACCTAAAAAAGTTAACCGGAAAAGTTAAATTCAGTGCAAATTTTGAAATTTTTAGCTTGTGCATATCTTTCTCCATTTCATTGCTAAAGCAATTAACTATTATTTTTAGTATTTTTTCTTTCCACTTTTTAAAGGAAGCCAATGCTATTTATAATAAATGAAAAAAATAAAAATTTTGGAGAAAAATGAAGAGTGTCCGATTTATTAACATGCAAAAATTTATTCGGATTATAAAATTATCATCCTTAACAAATAATTGCTTATGGACTAGTACTTTTTACTCTTTAAGAAGTATGGCAATATAAAGTAGAATAAATAAAATTTTCAAATTGTTGTAACTTACGGGTTCCAGAAAATAGTATTCTATTAAAATCAGCTCTTTTAAAGTGCAAATAATATCTACTAAGTGCTCTAACTTCAAAATAAAGGAAGTTATGTAAATTAAAATGTTATGGCTGTGCGTAAATTTTGTTACACCCTGTAGATTAACAACGGGCCTTTCCCAGGTGAAACGGATTTTATTAATTTTTTTGTCACGGATAGCCCTTTAGGAATTAATTAGATAGGTTAATTTTATTTTTTTAATTGGATCAATACATTTTGTTTTTAGTTTAAATTTTGGATTCGTGACGTCACAACTTCTATTTTGCCCGGCAATGTTGTATTATTTTACGAACATTCACGATCGGTACCGAAGCTTATTCCGGATGTTATTAGGTGTGTTCTTTTTATCAAAATTTGACTAATTTGCTCGAGCAAATCACTTCCTACTCTTTTTAGTTACCATATATAGGAGAACACAACCATTTATAACACTGTAAAAACTCGATTCGTAATCGTTAATAAAACCGATGGAGCCGACTGCAGCCGACGAAACCGACCACAGAATTACATTGCAATAGGCAACCTGCAGCGTTGTCAGATGTAAAAAGAAAAGTCAGAGAAATTTAAATTAAAATTTTTTACTCTTCAAAATATCAAAAAACTGATTGAATATAAGTGTTCGGTTAGGTGTGATCTTTATAATAAAACTAAAATTGAAAAATCGGGGAAAGACCCATTGTTTTTTACTAAAATTATATTGAAAATATAAGATAAATTATAATTCCTAGCAATTTATACAAAAACAAATGGTAAAATAGAAAATACCTATACATTTTAGAAAAATATTTGGAACTTCTTTTAAAAATAAAGTATTTAATACGTAGTATATTTTAATTTTTTTTTCTATTTTGGTGCGTTACTAGTCGCCAGTAACACACTGACAGCAGTGCGTTACTAGCCAGTACCGCACTGCTATCGGTGCGTTACTGAGTAGTAAATTTTATTTTTCGAAGTTGGTAGCACTGAAGTTTATTGATTTTAAAGTGGCAGTTGCCAAGCGATTTACAGGTTATTTGATGATTTGACAAACCTGACATTAGAGTTGCCAACTACCAGAAAATTTACTAAAATTGAAAACTAATAATATTTTATTTTAAATAAAGGCGCAAAATAGAAAAAATACTATAAAAAACTCGTTTCATAAGTCGATAGTAGCACTTGTTCATTAAAATACTCGTCACTACGCGACTCGTATTTTAAAATTGAACGCGTGCTACAATATGCGACTTTTGAAACTCGTTTTTTAATATACTATTTTCTCAGAATTAATTTGTTAGTCTAGGACTAGGATATATGATATGGAGAGATTAAACATTAAGAGGATAGTCGGCAAATTTGAGTACATGATTTTGAAATTCGCTTTATATTTGCGGTTTTGGTCATAAGATTTTTTCCAGTGCAGCTTTTTTAAAATATCTCGTTTTTGTTACACAGAAGATTCTTGTTTCTACTAATTTTTTCTATTATTGTTTTCGTTAGTCAAATCAAATAGTCATATGGTTGCAGTAAAACGTTCGCGTAGCGGGAACACTTAAAATTTTACATAATTTTTGGAGCGCTACAAAAAGTTTAAAAATAGAAACACAGTTCAGGGATTAGGACTTGGATTTTAAATAAAATTTACTTTATTCAATTTTGCTGACCGGTTTCGGAAACCATTTCATTTCCATCATCAGAGCTACAATACATTATTTAACGTTAATTTTTATTATTATTATTATTATTATTATAAACAATTATGAAACATTGTAATTTAAAATAATAAAAAAAAAATTTAATCGACATATTAAAACCATGTGCTTTTAGATAACCTCAAAAGTGGTTCTTACCTTAATTAAGTTGTAAATTTATGTGTCATATCAATAATCAAAATTTTCATTAAGAACTTGGTAATACTTTACAAAAATGATCGATTTAATAATGTCAAACGTAGAAAATCACAGTAAATTTAAAATTTTTTAAAAATTGTCAACCTAGCGGTGGACATCTTGAGACTGGAATGACCAAACGTCTTAAGATTTTGACATTTAACATTTATAAAACCATAGAGTATCTATAGAGTTGTGCTTAAACAAGATGGTAATAATAGTTTAGCATCATTAAATCAACCAACAGAATTTTTAATAGAATCTCTACAGTGCAATTTCCAAAAACCGATCGAAATTTTAACTAAAATAATCTAACATCAATTTTAACAAAAACTCTAACATTGCAACCAACAACCATACATCGTTGTTATTACAGTTATGTACTTTTACGTTTATTAATATTATTTATTAACTTAAGACATTTGAATAAATAGTATTTAAATTGTTGGTATCAGTTCTTAGATTAACGCATTTATTATTATTATTAATTTTTATTGACTCCAACAATAATCTTTTTTCCAAGTTACTTTCAAAACCTAGGATCTTTACCTTGTCTAAATTGAAATCAAAATTGTGTTCTAATTCAATTGCATGATTCGCTAAAGCTGTTCTATCTTTCTTATTACTATTTTTGCAATAGTTTATATGATTATTGATTCTATTTTTTAGCAATTTTTTTGTATGGCCAATGTAACATTTTTCACAATCTTTACATTGTATTTGATAAACTAAATTTGTTTCGTATTCCTTCTTCGTTTTGTCTTTTAACTTGGAAAATAGTTTATTTACACTCTTACTATTATAGGTTACAAACAATTCTAACATTTTCGAACTTACTTTCGAAAAGTCTATTCAATTTAAAACTTACATCGTTAATCATTGGTAATTTGAACTAGGTAACATCCCCCTGACCTGTATCATTAACAATTGATTCATCAAACAAATATTTATGAATTATATAATTAGGGTAACAATTTTCTTTAAGTATATTTTCTGCAATTTTTAAATTTTCCTTTATGAAATCTACATGACAAATTCTATTTATTTTGGTTTTTATACTTTTAATGATTCCAATTTTATGACATAACTTATGGTTTTAATGGAAATTTAGTAATCTATTACAGCTTAACGGTTTTCGATACAAGTTTGTCTTGATAATACCCACTTCATCCCTTATCAATTTAATATCAAGAAACGGTATACTACAATTAATTTCTTCTTCGAAAGTGAAATTTATATTCGTGTCATACGCATTAAATGTGTTAATAATTTTATCTAAATAAGTTTTATCGTTAGGAATACTAGCAATTATGTCGTCAACATATAGTCTTAAAAAATTAACTTCAAAGTCTAGCTTATTTAAACAATCTGTTATCAATTCGTCCATTACTATAGCTGAGAAAATTGGTGATGTTGGATGTCCCATTGCTGTTCCGTATCTCTGTTTGTAAATCACTGTATCGTATACGAAGAAATTACTATCAAAAATCCAATCAATTATCTCAATAAATAGATTTTTGGAAATATCTGTAAAATTTTTAATTTTTTCCCATTTATTTTCTATTGCTTTTTTGACCAAATCTATAGTTACATTAGTAAATAGGGATGTTACATCAAGAGACACGAAACAGCAATTGTTAGGTAACTTAACATCTTTAACGAATTCTACAAACTCATATGAATTTTTTATGTTGTATTTTAAATCTGGAATTAGGTTATTTAAAATTTTTACAATGTACTTCTCTAATTTGTATGTTGGGGCGTTAATAGAACTTATTACTGGACGGAGTTTAATATCATTTAGGTTTTTATGGGTTTTTACAAGCCCATAAGCTTTTTGTGTTGCAGCATTATAACATCTAAAATATTTACCTGTTTGTTCATTATTATATTTATTTTCCACTAAAGTTTTAATAAGTTTGTTGTTTCTGTTCTGGAAGATAGTTAATGGGTCCTTCTTCAATTTTTCGTACACCCTTTCATCTTCAAGCATCACTTTCATCTTTTTCTTATACTCTCCTTTATTCATAATCACCGTCTTGTTGCCTTTATCTGATCTTGTAATAAAAATATCTTTCTCATCCTGCAGGAAGTCAACTGCCTCTTCGTATATGTTGTTCAACACTTTATTCTTCAGTTTTTTTTATTTTTTGTTAGAGTTTTTATTCTTCTTTATGAAGTTGGTTATGATGTTAGACGATTCCAGTCTCAAGATGTCATTCTCTTCTTTGGTTATCTCCTGTCTGTTTATAATAAACTCAGTATCTATAATCAGCTTTTCCATTGGATATTCGTGTTGTTCGTATTCCAAACTAAATTTTGGACCCATTGCTAGGATAGTTTCCACATCTTTCGCTATTATTTTATTTGTTAAGTTTACTATCCATTTATCTTGATGTTTTGAGTTGAAGTTGTTATGTTTTATTAAATTGTAAAGTTTTTTATCCTGTGTGAGTGTTAGTTGTGACAAATTATGTGCATTCTTACTTGTTTCCAGTTCCGAGAATTTAGCAAATATGTTCACTGGAAATATGTTCTGCATTTTGCTTTTAACTGTGTTGATATCTTCTATTATTTTAGTTATTTCCCAGTAAGTAACCTTGATCTCTAAATTTAACGTACTTCTTTTGCTAGAATTCCTAATGATAAAACTTATTTAGATAAAATTATTACCATATTTAATGCGTATGACACGAATATAAATTTCACTTTCGAAGAAAAAATTAATTGTAGTATACCGTTTCTTGATATTAAATTGATAAGGGATGAAGTGGGTAATATCAAGACAAACTTGTATCGAAAACCGTTGAGCTCTAATAGATTACTAAATTTCCATTCAAACCATAAGTTATGTCATAAAATTGAAATCATTAAAAGTATAAAAACCAAAATAATTTGTCATGTAGATTTCATAAAGGAAAATTTAGAAATTGCAGAAAATATACTTAAAGAAAATAGTTAGTCTAATTATATAATTCAAAAATATTTGTTTGATGAGTCAATTGTTAATGATACAGGACAGGGGGATGTTACCTACTTCAAATTACCAATGATTAACGATGTAAGTTTTAAATTGAATAGACTTTTCGAAAGTAAGTTTGAATTGTAACCTATAATAATTAGACTGTAAATAAAATTTTTTCCAAGTTAAAAGACAAAATGAAGAAGGAATACGAAACAAATTTAGTTTATCAAATACAATGTAAAGATTGTGAAAAATGTTACATTGGCCAAACAAAAAATTGGCTAAAAAATAGAATCAATAATCATATAAACGATTGCAAAAATAGTAATAAGAAAAGATAGAACAGCTTTAGCGAATCATGCAATTGAATTAGAACACAATTTTGATTTCAATTTAGACAAGGTAAAGATCCTAGGTTTTGAAAGTAATGATTATTGTTGGAGTCAATAAAAATTAATAATAATAATAAGTGCGTTAATCTAAGAACTGATACCAACAATTTAAATACTATTTATTCAAATGTCTTAAAGTTAATAAATAATAATAAACGTAAAAGTAGATAACTGTAATAACAACGAAGTATGGTTGTTGGTTGCAATGTTAGAGTTTTTGTTAAAATTTATGTTAGATTATTTTAGTTAAAATTTCGATCGGTCTTTGGAAATTGCACTGTATAGATTCTATTAAAAATTCTGTTGGTTGATTTAATGATGCTAAACTATTATTACCATCATGTTTAAGCACAACTCTATAGATACTCTATGGTTTTATAAATGTTAAATGTCAAAATCTTAAGACGTTTGGTCATTCCAGTCTCAAGATGTCCACCGCTAGGTTGACAATTTTTTAAAAATTTTAAATTTACTGTGATTTTCTACGTTTGACATTATTAAATCGATCATTTTTGTAAAGTATTACCAAGTTCCTAATGAAAATTTTGATTATTGATTTGACACATAAATTTACAACTTAATTAAGGTAAGAACCACTTTTGAGGTTAGGTAAAAGCACATGGTTTTAATATGTCGATTAAAATTTTTTTTTAGTTTTTTAAATTACAATGTTTCATAATTGTTTATAATAATAATAATAATTAATATTAACGTTAAATAATGTATTGTAGCTCTGATGATGGAAATAAAATGGTTTCCGAAACCGGTCAGCAAAATTGAATAAAGTAAATTATTTTATTTAAAATCCAAGTCCTAATCCCCAAACTGTGTTTTTAAAAATTATAAGCAAGGACGAAAAGCTCAGTATCTAAAATTTAAAAATAAACTTAAAACAACAAACGAAAAAGTGAACTCTTCGTTTATATCTTAACTTTTTGATAGCGTTGGCAAATGAATACTATATCAATTAGTTTTTTATCTGTATTTTAAACGCCGCTAAGCCTCTTTTTATAAAGAGGCTGTTTTACTCCTTCCGTATGACTAAAGAAATTGGTAGCAAGAAGACTCTTCTGGGTATCAAAAAAAAAAATTTAAAAAAGCTCTACTAGAAAAAAAGTATGTCAAAAACCGAAAATATCATGCGAATTTCAAAACCAAGGGGTCCAATTTGCAGACTATCGTCTTAAACATTGTTGTAAATTATCACCGGTTCTTAATGTTTACGTGAATTTTACTACTACTATTACTCACTACTTATAAATATTTTTCCATATTTTCAAAAACGGAACGATCTGAACAAATTAAAGAACAATCGGCTGCGGCGCATATTCGAATTTTAAAACTTGGTATTAGATTTTAAAAAGCGTGGAAACAAAAATTTTTCAGGTCTGTTTTTGACCCATGAAGATCAGACTTTTTATAAACCATTTTATTATGTAAAGTTATCTATAATATTGTGTGCAAGGTGGTAAAGCATTTTAATTGATTCAGCAGAAATAGCTTGAAACATAAGGGGTTTCCTTAAAAATATTTCAGACAAAAGCTGCTTATTATTTTCCATAAATATATAGATTAAGAATCTACAATTAACAATATGGGTTATTATTTGAATAAAGAAAGGTTTCCCATGAAAGCCCCATAAATACATCCTTGGATGGTACTTTTGTCTGAAATTTTTTTAAGGAAATAATTTAGTTTTCACAATATTTAGCTAGTTCAAATAAAATGGGACACCCTGTATACAGGGTGATTCAGACCACCCGTGCCACCCATTTATCTCGAGAACGCGTTATCGCACATCACTAAAATATAAAACTTAATTACCAATGTGAACCTAAAGAATCCATTGGTGAACTTATTTTTTCCGGAACAACCCGGAACTATCCGGAACCGGAGGTAACTTTGATTTTTTAATTGGCAACATAGGTCGAGTTTGGTATGGTTTGATAGGTCTTTCAGAAACAAATACCTTTTATTAAAATATTTTTTTTATAGTTTGGAATTTATTCGAAAAACAAAAAAAATTGTTAAAAAAAGTAAATAAAAATTATTGGATATTTTGAAGAATTTTATAAATTTATAAACTCTTTCTACAAATTCTAATGTTTTACCAACTTTAAATATCATACTTGTCCATATTTCAACAAAATTCTTCAAAATATGCAATAAATATTATTTACTTTTTTTAACAGTTTTTTTTTTGTTTTTCTAATAAATTCTAAAGTATGGAAAATATTTTTATAAAAGTTGTTTATTTTGAAAAGACCTATCAAACCACATCAAACTCGACCTATGACTACGTTTATCTCGTTTAACTCGATCCGGATTGGATTGAAAATAGGATTATGACAGGATTCAGTCAATCACGTAAACAACGCGTTTATATCATTTGGCCTGGATTGAATTTTTCAATACATAATTAATCCTATTGTTACCAACTGAAGAGAAAGGAAATTCCTAAAATAGTTTTTGCGTGGTCTTTAAGTGGTCTGTTCACTTTGATTTTATTTCTGATGTTTCGTATTTTATTGAAGAGGTTATGTTAATTAAAAACGTCGAAAAAAAGGAAAATGGAAGAAAATTACGTGTATTTTGCAATTGTTAGTCAGCAGTCAGATGTGCCAACTTCGATAACATAATTTACTAGTAACTTTTCTAAAGTCAATCGCGTTTATGTCGTTACAAGTTTTTATTCAATCGCGATTACAAAATCCAATCCCATGATTTTGTAGGATTGGATTATTAAACTGAATCCTGAAAGTCAATCCAATCCTACGTGTTTATATCGTAAAAAATGCGGACTGAGTCAATCGCTTTTCAATTCAATCCGGATCGAGTAACACGAGATAAACGTAGTCTATGTTGCAATTTAAAAAATTAAAGTGATATCCGGTTCCGGATAGTTCCGGGTTGTTCCGGAAAAATATAAGTATTGTTTGATAGGTCTTTTAAGAACAAACAACTTTTATAAAAATATTTTAATAATATTTTCCATACTTTAGAATTTTTTCGAAAAACAAAAAAAAATTGTTAATAAAGGTAAATTATTCCATATTTTGAAGAATTTTATAAATTTATAAACTCTTTCTACAAATTCTAATATTTTACCAACTTTAAATATCATACTTGTCCATATTTAAACAAAATTCTTAAAATATACAATAATTCTTATTTACTTTTTTTATTAATTTTTTTTGTTTATCGAATAAATTCCAAACTATAGAAAATATTAAAAAATTATTTTAATAAAAGTTATTTGTTTTTGAAAGACCTATCAAACCATACCAAAATTGACCTATGTTGCCTTTAAAAAATCAAAGTTACCTCCGGTTCCGGATAGTTTCGGGTTGTTCCGGAAAAAAATAAGTTCACCAATGGATTCTATAGGTTCACTTTGGTAATAAAATTTTTTATTTCGACCATGTACGATAACGCGTTCTCGAGATAAATGGGTGGCACGGGTGGTCTGAATCACCCTGTATACAGGATGTCCCATTTTATTTGAACTAGCTAAATATCGTGAAACCTAAATGATTTCCTTAAAAAATTTTCAGACAAGAGTACCATCCCAGGATGTTTTTATGGGGTTTCATGGGGCTTTAATGGGAAACCTTTTTTTTATTCAAATAATAACCCATATTGTAGATTCTTAATCTATGGAAAATAATAAGCAGCTTTTGTCTGAAATATTTGAAATGAATTATAAAAATATTGTAGCAGATGCAGATGCAGATAGGGAGAATTTTCCTAAAGGTTGGTGGCTCCCGGCACATGCTTGCCCTGTTGGTCCCCAATGAGCCAGTCCGACACTGGATAAAATCAAAAATTAATGGACTAATAATATATTTTCGAATTTGGAATTCCTTCGAAAAAACATGTAGCAACGACAATTACTATTTAATACTATTAATTTGTTTACATGTTGTTTTGGGGACAAAAGGTTTTCTTAGAAAGGTGTCGAAGGTATGGGAATTCCAACAATCTGTACTTCTAAAATTAGAGACGGCACAGCAAAGCGAAGCAACAGTAACGCTATTAATCTAATCCGATTTTCTGCTTTATAATCATGCTCGCGCTTAACTTTTATCGCTTTTGTGTAATTACTGCTACCTGTTCATCAACGGGTATCCAAAAGTCAAACCCGTCCCAAAACGGAGAGGGGCTGACGGGTGGCCGGTTATCGGTCATTTGAAACTGTGACGATACCGAGTAAAGTTACCAAAATGTTCTCGCTAATTTTAATTCTTTATTTACCCTTGCAAATAACATGCGGTTTAATCAAACAAGATAAAACGATGCATTGTAGTGAGTTACCTGAAGTAGTTTTAAGTGATATTCTTGGACCGGCGTTTAATTCGCGCTACATGAGTATAGAAACACCAAATAATGAAATTAAGGATATTAATGGCAAAAGAAAGGCAGGAGTTATTCCATCTTTTTATGTGGACGATGGGTATGCGAGAGAGTTGACAGATGAACCTGCTTGGGATGTTGATCACGTTAAAGTGTCTGCAGTTTCTGAAGATTCAAAATCAAGAAAACGAAGGAGTTCGAAAAATTCAAAACAGTGGGAGTGCGAGTCGAAGATAAGTTGGATTGATCTTGGTGCGGATTACTTCCCCAGGTATCTTCGAAGTGTGGAATGTGTAGCAAAAACTTGCTGGTATGGTCATTACAAGTGCAAACCGCGGTCGTTTACTGTGAAAATTTTGCGAAAAAAACGAGGGAGGTGCACTTTGGCGAAGGCCGATGCCAAAATAGGTGTTGAGGGAATACCAGCGGATTTGAAACAGTTGTGGGTGTGGGAAGAAAGGGCCATCAACTTTTGTTGTGACTGTGCTTTATAGCCTTAAAGGTAAATACACCGCGTTTATGACTGTACGTAATTTTGAGTTATTAAATTACACTCAAAGTAGACTTTCTAACCTGTTTATTGTACATAGAAACTATATATTTATTATTACAAATTGTAAGTTTTTATTTTCTAACGAATTCTTTATATTGTTTTGTCTAAATAAGATGATTTTAATTTTTATTTGTAAATAGACGATTATTTTTTATAAGCCCATTGTTTTTTATTATTATACTTCAAAAATATTAAATTTCTGCATACCTAGAAGTTTTTTATAAACATAAATAATATATCTAGTATTAGTAGTTAAGGTAAGTACAGTTTTAATTTCTATTCTTAAAAAATCTAAAAAATTTTCATGCTTAGACTCAAACGTATTTTTATTTTAAATATTACCTTCAAAAGAAATCGGTTAAGAATTTTAATTTAAACTTCAAAGAAACAATTAGTCATCAGCATTTAAGTATAATATATTATGGACCCTTTTCTATTTATTAAAACTAATTACGTGGAAATTTAACAAAAGAACCTGGTACATAGGCACGTAATTCATAATAAATTATTATTATTGTAGGTATTTTTTGTGGTGTATAACAAATTTTAATTTCTTCTGTCTAAAATTGTTTAAAATATTAGTGGTAATTGCTAGATTTATTTATAAATTTTTATATTTTTAATACTTGCTTAACTTTTGAATGTAACTCAATTTATACACCAGTTTTTTTAGATTTTTTATCAATTTTAAGCGAGTTATTGTATAAAAATATTTATTGAGTAATTGGGCAAAAAACTAAATTAATATAATAAAAATAATAATTTGATTTAAAAATATTAGACAAATAATTTTGGTTGAAATATTTATCCTATCTTAATACATACTTTAAAATCTGCTGTTCAATATTACAATAACAATGTTATTTTATTATTATTTTATTTTTATTAAAAAAACGATACAATTGATATTTTTGCAGTTCAATAATCAAAACAACTTAAAATAGTCTCATTTATTTTTGATTTAAAAAATACAGTGAGTACATAAATACATTATTTTAGTACAAAACTAGATTTAAGGGCCATTTCCTAAACGGCAAACGGTTTAGTTCTGCAGTTATAAAAGCTAGTACGAACAAAATTTTTGTATAATTTTTTTTGTAGATGATTTAGAAGTCATTTATTTAATTCTTGCCAGAAGGAAAAAAAATTGGAAAATGTACAAAAAAAATATAATGATCTAAAAGAACCTTAAGTTTGGACCCCTCAAATTAATTGTGTCTAATTAATTGTTTGCAGAAAGTAACTCTCTGGCAGGATATAGCCTTATGAATTTAGATTACAAATCAGAAAAAAAATGAAAATCTAAGAAGGGAAACTTGAGTTATGACTGCAGAACGAATGGTCAATTTCATGATTTTTCACAATTTTTCCTCCCAAACTCGCGCGCCCTCTAGGGATTCGCATTAATTATCAGTTATTTGGTCATAACTTGCAAAGAAGCTCCAGAAAAGTAGGATGGATTTTCTATTCCTTGTTATTATCTCCAACGGAAAATTTATCGCGGGTGTCTAGGAAGATGCTCTTAAGCGATTTCAAGTTTAATTTGGAAATTATTTACACTTTTTTAATATGTAAGTCTAAGGAATTTTGATTAGTATATGAGGTGTTTTGACGCACAAAAATTTTAAAAATAGCTCTGTTGCATCGAATGTGGGTATCGAATTATACAGGGTGCCTAAAAAGTCGCGGATACGCTCCACGGTACGTTTGGAGGCAATCGTTAAACAAGGGTAAAATAATTAAAAAATATTTGGATAGAAATTCCGAAGTTACTGCCATATTTTAAAAAAGTAAACATGACAACATTGTTTTCAAAATAGACTTTGGAGATACCATTTACCTCTCAATATTTAATTCAAATTTTTGGTTAGTTATAAACAAATAAAAAAATTAAATTTAAAGTAGATGTTCGAAGTTATTTTTATCAGATTAAAGTTCCAGGAGACCAAGAAATAATTGTAATATTTTTACATTGTTTCCATATGTAATTTTTGTCAATTTTATGATAAATTATAAATTTGCAAATGCAAATATATTTAATAACACATCTTTATGTTCTGTACTATATAAAGCAAAAATAACTAAAAATGTACAAATAAAATTTTTAACTTTGAGCACTCATATCTTGAATAATCTGTTAGAAGGATTTTTTTGAATATTTTTCCCTTGTCAAACGAGTTCTTAAAAACGTAGCATGGAACGTGTTCGCGACTTTTTAAGCACCTTGTATAATTAAAAAAAAAATAATATAAAAAATAAAGTAAAAAAAAATTATTAAAAAATAAAAGAAACTTTTTTTGGGGATATTTTGTAAATTAATATCTAAATAGAATAGTATTACATGCATTTCACTTTTTTATTTTGATCATTATGTAAGCAAAACATGAAATATATAAAAACTTCAGTTAATTTTTATTTTTTTAAATTATATGATTCGATACCCACCTAATATACAGGGTGGTGATAAAGTTTGGAACCAAAGTCATAACTTCCGTAAAAATTTTTTTTGTAAAAATCGTTCGGGCAGGTCAATTTTTGATTTAAAAATGCCATCTTTTGGAATGAAAAAAATATTCATGACGTCACTGATAACTTCACTATGAGGTCATCATCAATTTTTTTAAATGGAAACCCCTACTTTTTTTACACATT
Source organism: Stenus bimaculatus (assembly GCA_963971135.1). NCBI lineage: Eukaryota > Metazoa > Arthropoda > Insecta > Coleoptera > Staphylinidae > Stenus > Stenus bimaculatus. The sequence continues at coordinate 42,720,957 of OZ020182.1, forward strand.
TTTCATAGACCTTTTTATCATATTAATGATCACATAAAAATATTTAACAAAATTTCAACCATTTTTGAAAAAAAAAATAAATTTACTCAAACAAATAAAAATACATTCTTCTGTGATGTAGTCAGTTTTTTTGGAACAATTTATCGTTTAAATAGATGATCGCATTTTTTTACTTTTAAGCGATTTTTTATGTATTTATATCTTAAAATTTTTTATAACTTTTTTCTTAAACCAAGTAGCAGTTTTTGTTTAATTTTTATCGTGCTTCTAAGTGGTCAAATTTTTAAACCTCGTGAAAAATTGACAATTTGAAGGTTTTGTAACTATTTATATTTTTTTAAATTGAACACCGTTAAGGATACATTACAATATTTTTTTCTAAATTTATTTATGTAAATTTTCATGGGTTAAATTCGATTAATTTCTTTAATTTTTCAATATTTATAAAGAAAATACCGGGTGAAAACGAAACATGGGTAACCTCTATAATTTCTTTATTTATGAAAATAAAAATTTAAAATTGGACCATGTTGTATTGTTCAAGGAAACACATCTTTGGCAATATTTTTTTTTCAATATCAACGTTTTACCGGAAATAACATGTTTTAAATGTAATAGAGGTACCCCATATATTTGTTCATAGTTTAGAACAATATTAGAAAATAAGTATGATTGTGATATTTTTTTTTTTGAAAATTAAAAAAATAAATGTTTTTTTTTCTCTATATCCGAAGTTGATAAAAACTACCAAAACTAATTCTAAATAATTCTTATACCTAAATAAAATTATAATTTGTAAAATTATTTATATAGTTTTTGAGATAATAATTTTTGAACTTTTTTGAGGAGCATTTTTCCAAATAACTATGTTTTTTATATGCAAAGATATCGACGATATTTTATTCGTTTGTTCCAATTATATTTTATAATACAAGGTACATTATAATTATATATGTATATATACATAGGGTGTCTCATTGAAAACTTCAAATGGCGATTATTTTATAATTAATATGTAATAGATTCATCTAAAGATTAATTAATTAATATTAAAATAAAAAGTCTGTTTTAAAGATTTTTAATAAGCCAGAACGTTTTCGAAATCGAAAAAGTTCTGGGTTATTGGAGAAGATGAATAACCGAATGTGCAAATTCCTAATTTGAAAAAAAGAGGTTTGCAGAGCCGTCTTAAGGTGTAATCTGGCCCTGGGCGCTAATATATTATGTCTTGGACCCCCCTCATTCAGATGAATAAATTTATCTAGTACGTGAGATTTTGTTTAAATTTACTCATATTGAATTTTTATTTTAAATATGAAATAAAAATATTTAGGTCAAAAGAGTATCATGTTTTTTTTACTTTAAGAACGTTTTTTTTTAATTTTAGGTCATCGATTCTTCCAAATATTGGTACTCTAGAGGGGAAAACACCAGTTAGTAATTCAGAAATCATTACCAGAATTTGGAAAAAAAATCGCAAGGAAAACAATAATATTTTTATTTTGGTTTTTCAAATATTTCTTTAAAAGATCTCAATCTTCTGAAATCATTATAAATCATGAAAATTCTGCTTACTATTCTTTTCCATCACCTACTAATACGCAAAAAATGAAATGAAACAAATTTGTTGTATGTTTACTTATTATTTTATATATTAAAACTGTTATTTTGAGTATGTCATGTTCAATGAAAGAAGAGAACTAGGAACTTAAATTCTTCTTGATTTTTAGGGGTAATAATAGAAGACGAAAAATACTCTTAATTGACTTTTTTAAAAATTAAAAGAAAAACAACATTTTTTTCTTTTATTTCTGTATTACTATTTGAAGAGATTTTAGTTTTATGGTAATAGTTTTTTTTAATCTCTAGCAAAAATGGTTGACCGAAAAGTCAAAACGCTGAATCTCCAAAAATAAAAATATAGATACCTACTTTTCGTTGGTTGATCATTCACGGACATATCATAATGGGTTTGTAAAAAATAATGTTTTTAGTAACAAATTTGCGCCACTGTTTCAATTCAATAGGTATGATAATACAGGGTGATTCAGAACACCCGTGCCACGCATTTATAATGATTACCAAAGTGAGCCTAAGGAATCCATGGTGAAGTTACTTTTTTCCGGAACTATCCGGAACCGGAGGTAACTTTGATTTTTAAAATGGCAACATTGGTTGAGTTTAGTATTGTTTGAGAGATCTTTTAAAAGTAAATAACTTTTACGTATATTTTTTTAAATAATTTGCACCACAGGGGTTCTACGTTGAGCGATACCCTCAGCGAACATAAAATTTTGTTAAATAATCTAAATACGAAATAAAATATGATACATGAAGTAATTAAATAATATTTAATTGTTTAATATGTTGCCATTGAAAAAATCGAAGTTACTTGGTTCCGGATAGTTCCGGGTTGTTCCGGAAAATAATAAAGCGAATATAAAACTGCAAATATCTAAATTATTAGAAGAAAAAATAACGAATTAAACATTATTTAATTAGTTCAAGTATCATACTTTATTTCGTATTTCGATTATTTAACATTTCAATTTTAACATTTTTTTGTTTTTTCATATAAAATTGTAAATATGCAAATTATTAAAAATATATTTATGTAAAAGTTATTTATTTTTAAAAGATCTATCAAACAAAGCCAAACTCGAACTATGTTGCCATTTAAAAAATCCGGGTTATTCCGCATAATAATAAGTTCACCACTGGATTCTTTAGGTTCACTTTGGTAACATTTTTTTTATTTCAGCCATGTACGATAACGTGTTCTCTAGATAAATGGGAGGCACGGGTGGTCTGAATCACCCTGTATATGTTATAAAAACAAATATTTATTCGGATTCTAGATAAGCGATCCCCTCTTGCAGCCTAACGCGGAACTATGAAATGACGTCACGAGCTTGATAGTTGTGCAGATGAATTTAGCGAATTATATTACCGCATACATAGATATCCTATTGTAGATGCTGACCATACAATAGATAAGAAGATGCAACGCCAATGTGACCATTTTTCATGGTCAGAATGCAACAGTCACTAACAAGCTTTCAAAACGTGAATATCATTTTTAATTTGTTTAATAATTGTAAAACATTAATTTTCTAGCTTTGTAATAAAACTTGAAGAAATAAATCATTTTTAAAAACTGATTTTGACTTCGTTCAATTAGCATTTAAAGTTTGTTAACATCTGTTATAGTCAAGTAAATAACGTCAATTTATAATTTACCTAATTTACTTTATATTACTAAACGCGTTTGATTATTTCTTTGCAAGTTAAAATTTTCCTTCATTTTGTCACGTACGTGACGTGAAAATTTAACCAGACATTTGCGCGGAAAAATTATTTTGAATTGCGAATAGTTTTTAATATGTACCTTGTACAGTTGCTCTCAGCTGGAAGTAGGACAAAAGTAATCACGATCGCGTATTCTTTGTCCTACTTCCAGCTGGGAGCAACTTTACCTACCTATGTATAAATAAAAAGAATATGTGATTGGAAAATCTTAAAACCATAATTTTGGGATTTTCGAAGATGGTCCCCTTTAACATAGGGCCCGGTGCACTGGCCTAGAGTGTCGCCTCTCCCCCTAAAGACGACCCTTGAGGTTTAAAGCTGCCGTTGGTTTATATTGACGGTATTTCAGTTACGCAAATATAGAGGTTCAATTTTCAAACTTATCACAAAAATACATTTACGATGTAATAAAATCCATGTAATTCATCATCAACGCAGATAATTTTTGTCAAATTAAATTAAAATGCATACTATTTATATACCAATAGGTAATAAAAATAAGTAATTAATTTCGGAATAAAATAAAACACAGCATTAAATCATATCACTTGTTATTTATTTACCTTGAAATTAATCAATCAATGATTTAATTAAAAGCTACTCATTTACAAACATAATAAAATTTAAAAGGGATTTTAATTGAGTTGGGATCAAAAAGGGAGGGAAAGGTAACTTAAAAACCTAACTATACATACATAAATATCAATAAAATTTCTCGTTAAATAAAAAATAAAACCTATAATACTCAAACATATCTATGATCTAAAGATTGGATATAAACGTTTAAGCATAAATTTAAAAATAAAAAAAATGAACAATTTTTTCTCAAAAATGAACACAATTTTTGAACATGGCAGTGCGAAAATTCCACAATCTCCGTCTTTATTTCTATCACTTTTTTAATTAATTAATTTATGGCGGTGTGGTACAAATAAAGGCAGTAAGCAATTTTCGTATAATTTTTAATTTATAAAGAGCTGTTATAATTTTAATTTAATTCACAGCCCCAATAATTTAATTAATTTAATTTAATAATATTTATATTAAGGCACTATTAATTATTTTTTGAATATAATTGTAAAGCTTTTGTTAGGATTTATTTAAATATGCTTTATATATTTTTTATTTAATAATTTAGTTAAAATTGGCTACTATTCTGTGACGATAAGGTGCACCCTTAATGTCAGGGGTTTTTCGTAGGTTTCGTTTTCGGCGTCGTCTTTGTTGGAGGAACGTTGTTCCGGCCGGCCATGGATGACAATGTCGAATTTTCCGGGACGCTTCAAGCGACGTCTGAAGTGCAAGGCCCACACTCCATTTTTCTTTATCAGCTCGAATTTGCTCAGATCGGTGCCTTTCACTATCCGGTACTCCATATTGCGCTGTAATCAAGGAAATTGAGTTTTATGCATTCACAAGAAAAGTTCTTTGAACTTTTCTCTTTTTTTGATTAAGGTATTTTTTTATAATTACAATTATAAAATTTGATTGCGATTTTTTTCTCTAAGGGGAATTCAAGTTGTAAAGTTTGTTACGGTAAAATTTTCCTACCTTCACAGAGGGTTGGATTTTAACAATTCTCATCCTATGCTTCGTTTGCGCCAAACTAATTTTCATTTCAATATCCTGTCCGTGTCCGTGGCGCCTGAACCTTCGCGATTTTCCACTTCTCGTCGGGCCCCTCTTCAATAATTGATGTATAACGTCCGTATAATTACTGGAATTATTCGTCAGCAACTTGTGCCGCCTCGATTCTCTTCGATTACGCCCATTTACCTTTAAAAAAATTGAAACTCCAATTCAATCGTTCTAATCCCAAAATAACGAAAACTAATGCTAATGTATTTTTTTTAGAAACATCCAATTTAAATAAATCACGCTTCCTATGAAATTGTTTTATTTTAAAAAACCGGCCATGTTCTGAACCTTTTTTGCTAGCGGAAAATTAGATTCAAGACCGGCGCTCCTTGAAAATTCGTGCGTTTATTTCGTACTTACTTTGCAAGAGAAGCAACCCTCTGTCGAAATCAATTTATCCTCTGATACGAGCGTTTCTCCTATTGGATACGTGGGAACGTTACCTATGTCTTGGCCATAACCAGCTGCTGGGGAAATCGTCGAAAGGCAATGACCTTGACCTATCCGTTGGTATCCCTGAGGACAACCGCACGAGAAGCTCTGCGAACCTAGTGATGTGCACCCGAAGGCGCAAGGAGCTCCCATACAACCAGAACTTACCTATTAAAACAGTAATTTAGATAGTTAGATTGGGTCAATAACAACTTAGAATTTTTCGTACAAAATACTTGATTAAAAGTGAATGCTAGTTGCGTAGTAACAACATTAATCTAAACTTCTTCCTATCAACTATTTTTTTAAATTTTTACCAAAGCAATATGTCTAAGATTTAATTTAAACTTTTTTTTTTTAATTATACTGGGTCACCTTTATAGCTTCTTTATATATGAAAATTAAAATTTGACTATGTTGTAGGTATAATTCAAGAAAACACATTTTAGGCACTAAAACTTTTTCTGGTTTTACCGAAAGTGACATTAACTTTATATTTTTAAATGTAACACCCATTTGTTTTTGTTCAAAATATGAAATTATTTTATAAAAAGAAATGTCTATGATAAATTTTTTAATTTTTTTTGAAATTTTGAAAAAAAAATTTTTTTCTTCATCCGAAGTTAATAAAAACTACCAAAACTCATTCCAAATAATACAAATATTCAAGGAAAGTTGTATTTTGTAAAATTATTTAAGCAATTTTTGAGATATTAATGTATCAACTTTTTTAAGTAACGTTTTTGCAAATAACTCTTTTTTTAAATGGAAAGATGTCGGGTCACTTGGTTTTTCAAAAAGAGGATTTTAATACGATTATTTTGCTATCCCATGTGTAGGGTGTAATCAAATTACTTGTGCCAATTTTTCATATTTTTTGTACTCGGGATTTTTCAAAATTTCAACAAAAAAATAAAAAAGTATCACAAACACACTGCTCTTCTAAAACGGGAAGCGATATTGATAAACTTTTTAGTGCCTAAAATGTGTTTTCTTGAACCATAAAACATAGTCAAATTTCAAATTTTTATTTTCATAAATAAAGAAGTTGCAGAGGTGATCCTTGTTTCGTTTCCACCCGGTACATACTTAGCTTTCTTTTTAAAAAAATACCATTCTGAGCACAAGATTTTTTATGAAATTTTTTTTGCGCCTTCTTTAGAAGTTAAAGCAATTTGATATAAAAATCAATATTTTTTTAAATTATTGTGGTTTTTTTTAAATAGGTAAATATCAAAATAAAATAAAAATATTTGCATAACGTACTTGTCGGTAGTAATAATTGATTTTTGGGAGATTTTTTAAAAGAAGATTTAACAAAAAAAATTGCAATTGAAAGGCATCACTTTTCACACTATTCATTAACAAAAAAATCCTTATTGATCAATAAAATTGAATACACTTTTTGTATTATTTGGGGATAGGTTTTTATACTTTTAATATGTTAACTTTTTCTGGTAGTGAATTAATGAGTTTCCATTTGAAAAAAGTAAGTTAGGGTTAGAATAATCGAAGTAGATAATAAGCAATTAAGAAAAAGAAATGATTGGACTTCAACACTCCGCATTTGGAAAATGTAGTATTTTTGAATAAAAACGTATTCTTACTTTTTGTTTTGTAATTGGTCAAAAAATGAAGTCCCATCCATGGTTATGAATACATGTTTAGACGCCCTCTGGTGCGAATTTATGAACTAAAATATACAGTAATCATAACCTAATAAATTTGATAACATGTCCTTTTTATAGGTAAATAAATTTAATATGTATTTATAATTTAATTACATAAAATCAACTATAAATTAGAAAATTGAAGTAACTTTATATTTAAAATTAATTACTGTATCTTTTAGTTCAAAAATTGCCACAGACGGCGAACAGCGCCATCTCTTGGTAATCGAAATTCCCAATAAAGTAGATATTTTACTAAAATATTAACAATATTTTCTAGAGACAGTTACGTGCTGACATCATATGACATGTAACATTTGTAGATATACAGGGTGAGTTTTTGGTGCGAATTCGGAAGATATATCTTTTATTTTAAGAAATAGGAAAAAACTGCAAACAAAATTACATGGTTTGTTGATGCGTATAACCAGAAATTATTTTTGTCTATACCGTGTGTTTCGTAATTCGACCGCAGGCTATTCGGCTATTCCATCTTTTTTAAATGGAACACCCTGTATATTTTTTGATATTTGCATTAATACTAAGTTAAAGTATATAACGATATTTTTGTGAACTTAATTTTTTAGCGGGAATTTTCTATAAAATTTATCACATTTAGATATATTTTTAGAAATTTATATTGGACTTATTATGAACATTTAAAAACCACTTTTATATCATTTTGTAATATTAATTTTGATGTATTTTTCGTACATTTCTTTTTCGAATTTTATTATAATTGGTATCAGCTACGGAGACGTGAAATATGAAAATTCGATAGGGAAGTTTATTTTTTTTATCACCCTGTATTTTTTTTACAAAATACTGTTCTTCTTTAAGTATTATTTAACTTTTATACAAATCATTTATCGCTAAAATTTTGTAAAAATATGTCGAAATTTGATAAATTTTATAGAAAATGTTCGAAAAAAATTAAGTGCGCGTTCAAATTTTCAAAAAACAAAAAATATCGCTTTATTCTTTAAGTTTGTGTTAATCCAAATATCAAAAAATATACAGGGTGTTCCATTTAAAAAAGGTGGAATAGCTTGCGCTTCAACTACGAAACACCCTGTATAGACAAAAATAATTTCTGGTTATGCGCATCAATAAACCATTCAATTTTGTAATTTCTGTATTTTTCCTACTTTTTAAAATAAAAACTCACCCTGTATAAAGGATACATTGATTTTTTTTATTTGATTTTTTAAATATTATTATGTTCAATGGGTAGACGATAAATCAGTTGAAGTTAAACATGAAATTGTTAATATTTTAAATGTTTAGTAAACTGCGGTTTTAAAAAAGGTTACGTTAGTTATTAAATAATCTTGTTAGATAATAAATAAAAACATCTTTTCAATATTTTAAATTCCGACTTGTAAACTGTCTTTATTTATAAATTTAACAAAAACGAAACTATTTCTCCTTCATATGAATTCATTTTTCATGTAGAATTTTTGTTATTATGTGTTTTTATTATAAGGGCGTAGTTTTTAAAAATGCATGATTTTATAATTTTTTTAAAACTACGCCCGTATAATAAATTATAAACGTAAAACAAAAATTTTACATATAAAAAAAGCAATTGAATATGAAGCAAAAATAGTTGCGTTTTTGTTAAATTTTTTATTACAAATGCCCAATAATCAATTTTTACTGACGAAAAGTACGTTTTTCAAACATTTTGTCGACTATATTCTTAATACTTTTGCTTTTGGTCATAATTTTTCTTTCTAACGAGGGTATTCTGGCTATAATTTTTTCCAATTTTTGTTTTTCAGGGATAAAATCAACAATTTTAAGAAAGCAGAAAAAAAAGCGGACTGCCTAAAGGAAAAGCCATTTTCCAAAACCCCATAAAAAAATAATAAAAGTACCTAAAGCAAAACAGGAAATTATATGTTTCTGTTTTAGCCGTTTTCTACTAAAGTTGAGTTTGCCCCAGGAAACCAAATATTGCAGAAAATTCTAATTTTATTGAAGCCTGGCTAGAAAAAAACTTTTGACCGAAAACGTAAATATCAACCGAATTTCAAATTTAACCGCTTCAATTTACCGAGTATCCTCTTCTGTAATTTCATTAAGGGTACAACTTTTGAAATTTTTGAAACTTTTTGGAATAATTTTGGACGATATTCAAAAAAGTAAAAAAGCACATTTTTAAATTTAAGAAGATAATTGGCAAACGTTTGAAAAGCGTACTTTTCGCTAGCAAAAATTGTTTTTGGGCATTTATACTTTTTGAAAAATAATAATATCGAATTTTTCCAAAAGTAAGCTCCTTCTAAAAGACTATACATGAGAAACAACAATTCTATATGAAAAATAAACTCAACTTGAAGGGAAACCAGTTGCGTTTTTGTAAAATTTTTGATTATAAATGACCAAAAAATGAATTTTTAGTAGCGAATAGTAGGTTTTTCAAAAATTTTACCGACTTTCTTCTTAAAATGGCAAGCTATGACAATCTGACCAAAGATATCGTAAAGAAAATTAATTCCGGATTATACAGGGTGGACCATTTAACTTGAGAAAAAAATATTTAGCAAACTAAAAAGCTTAGAAAAAAATTGTTTTGAAATAAATGTGTCAATTAAATGGGGAAAATAAAGAACATACTAATTTTTGGTGAAGATGCAAAAAAAAATTTATAAAATTTTTTTAAATGTGTCAAATAAAAAAATGATTTATGTAAAAGTTATTTGTTTTTCTCAAGTTAAATGGTCTACCCTGTATATAATTGATAATTCTTGAATTCCTGGAAAATACTTTTCGGATCAAAGACTTACTCCAACCTAAAAAGTTGTTACCTCAGTGTTCTGCCTAGTAGTTCAAAAGGTGTTGGGATTGAATTTCTTTTAAGACGTTTATAATAATGAAACTATTATTAGTTGGAGTTTTGGGGGTGATGGCTTAATAATTCATCCATTTACATCCATCTACATACACTGCTACTTACAAAAGGACAGGGGAAAGGGAATGTAATAGAAATAACAAACCCTTGCTCCTAAACTGGGACCACTTAGATTTTTTAGGAGCATAGTTTCTCTGTTTAAGTTCTGACTAAATGTGCTATTGTTATGCGGTAAGTACCTGCGTTTTATATAGCTATTGTGTTGATGGGCGCCATATTGTACATATAACAAAAAGGTATAAAACTTAAAATTAAACTAAGCCACTTTCTATCAGAATCACAAGCTCTAAAATGTTATTGAGTCATCCGATTATTTATGGAAACGATAATAATCCACTTTTCCTAATTCTTTAGAATTTTAACTTAAAAGTTGACTTTGACATGATATTAGATAGCACCCAACATATTTTGGCCTAATTTCCTGTAGATACAAATTGGCTGGTTTAATGGTCTTTATGGAAAACATTGCAAAATATGAAATTGGAATATATGTATATATATATATGTTTATAAAAGAGGAGCTAGAAGTAATTTGTTTAAAAAGTAAAATTTGTAGCATAAGATCTGAAAACAATAATTGAGCAAACTTTTATTGAGATGTTTATCTAAGAGGAAAACTTTATGGGGAAATCGGGGAAGTGAAAACAAACTTACTTGTATGCAGATATTCAATTTCTGATCGAACTGATATCCATCCGGACATCCGCATCGGTAGCTGCCAGGTGTGTTGAAGCACGTCCCGCTGGTGCCACAGGGGTTGTTATTGCATTCGTTCTCATCCACGCAATGATTATAGTAGTGATGCAAGTAGTATCCTTCGGGACATCCACATTTGAATCCTCCAATTAAATTTTGACATCCTTAGAAACAAATAATAAAATAAATCCTGAAATCTTTTAATTATTTTGTCATCACTTACCCTCGGGGCATTTAGTATCATCCAGACATTCGTCGGCGTCGATGCAATATGTTCCAGTGGAATCGAGCTTGAAACCACGGGGACAGATGCACTTGAAGCTTCCCAGGGTGTTGACGCAGCGTCCGGGACGAGGACAAACTCCCTCTTGCAGGCACTCGTTTATATCTGGAGGAACAACGAGGTTTTAATAAAGGCCTCGCCAAAATGCACAAAAGCGGATTTATTTAATGTTTTAATAGAGAATACTGCTTTTGTGCTTTTATTGCGGTTTTTAAAGGAGTTATTAAACTGGGAAGGAATAAAGGAAGTGCATTGGAACTGTAAGCTGATTAAGTTTCATGACAGTCACATGGACGTTGCATTAAATTAAAGTTTTGCGAAAAATTTATAATATTTATAATTGGCACTCGTCAAATGCTACTCTCAAATTTTACTTGAATTTTACATAAAATTACTACCCACGCCCAATAAATAACTGGGCAAAAATGATGAGCTTCAATTATCCTTTTTATTCAATTACGCAAATCCATGTACATATTACTCAACAAATTTGATTAGAGTGATGTGATTATTTTAAAATTCCTATAGCAAAGAAAAATTGGAACCATTTTAAGATATAAACGTGAATTAGTATTCGTATAGTTGCGAAGGGGAAATCAAGAGTAATTATAATTTGAATCAGGTAATAAATTAGGACCAATCTGTTCCGAATTTAAATTTTCGTTAAAATTTACTAGAAAACGTGTGATAATAATATCATCCCAAGAAATTAATTAGTAATCGTTTCAATACCTCAAATAATGGGTGTCAAAGCGCTGCGAGGAAATAACATTAAGTACTCTAATATTTAGGAGCACACTCTAAAAATATTTTAATAATATTCCGGATTTCGTTTCCAACATGGCGGACTAATGTTACGTTTCTTTAAATGGAACATCCAGTATATTATGACATTTTTAAATTCCTTTTTAAAAAAATGATCATACTTGGTATAACCTTTTATAGGCCAGTTGCTGGATAGTTAAAATCGAAAAAACATGATGGTAAAGGTTTTATTGTTTCAACCACTTCAGTTTTGCCCCAATATTACCATCTTAGGTTTTCCCCTTCCATCTAGGTGGCTAGATGGATAAAAATTACCCAAAATGGGGTGTTTTGGCAGTTTTTCGAGAATAACTCCAAAACAAGGCTTCAAATGAAATAAGTAGTTTTTTATAAAAGTTAAAGAGCTTGAAATTTTTCATTATGTATTTTGGTAAAGTAGAACCAGTAGTAGCTATTTCAAAGTTGCAATGATTATATAACTTTCAAAAAAATCGTAATTTTTCAAAAAATCGACAGTCATTCAAAAATAGTGGAGTTAATAAACGTAGTAGGTTTTAAATAGCTCCATAATTGAATACTAGGGTCGTTTACGTAAAGATGCGTCAAACCAAGAAAATGAAGAATAAATTAGATTTTGGTATATGAAAGGGTTTATTAAACAAGTGTTGAAATTTTATTATGATTTACAAACCTCAACCTCTAACTGTACTTAATTATTTGAATCGCTCAAGGTTTATTAATGGAAATATTGGGTCACTTTCAATTTCTTCAGCTCTTTACTTAACCGAAACATATGTTCATTAATGGGATCATCGACTCCTGTAATAAACTCTACATCAGCTTCCGATGGAGAGTTATTGCGCGAATGCCCTTTCCAGTTTTAACAAATCTTTGAGCAACATATTACAACTTTTCTACAACTATAAGCCTCTCTTCGACCTTTAGTGAACTTTCAGGATATAGACATAAAAAGCGTCTGCGGAGTAGGTTCTTCGGTTATGGTAACTGAAGTCAGGTAGTTTCTCAATGTCAGCTAAAAGAATTCAAGTGGTTACCTATCCACATTTAAACATTCAGGAATATCCTCAAAGAGTATTGGCATCCTGCTTCCAACGTTGGAGGGAATAAAGCCAAATTTAAATTGGTTAACACAATATATTTTGCAAGCTGCTGAAATCTTAGCCAATTTAAGGTATGGACACTCTTATCAATACTCAGTGATAGCCAAAAATATTTGCCCAGCACATAAGCATGGGGGGTTATGATATTCACCGACAATAAGTTCATTTGCAAGGAATACATAAAGGCTAAAACATGCAGCATCGAAAAATTCATAGTATATGCTGCAATAATTGCCCACATCCGTTCAACCAAAGTAGTCATTCTTTCAATTTATAGACCACCATCAAATGACATTTATACCTTCATTGAAACTCTAACGGATATACTAGCAGATCTTGAAATGAAAGTACCGTGTCTGGTACTTTGTGACGACATAAATATTAATCTACAAATCGAAACTGAAAACACCAAAACGGTAAAGGATCTGTTTAGTAGCTTCAATTTGGTAAACAAGCTAAACCAACCTACGAGAGTACAGAAAACAAGATCTGGCACATCCGGCACAGGAATTGACTGCATTGTCTCAAAATTCACGGAAGATATAAATTATTATTTTAACTTAGCCTGTCCCTCAAAAAAAGTAGAGTCAAACCCAATATCCTCTACAACAAACTGGGTAACAAATGAAATTAGAGAATCCAGAAAAAACCTCAAAAAACTTTATGATATGATGAAACTAACTGGGATAGATGAGGCAAAGGAAACGTATAAACACGAAAAGAAAAATCATGCCAAAAAATAACATCAGCCAAAAAATCATCCATTAACAACATCACAAATAAAGCAGACAACAAGTCTAAGAAAATCAGGGAGGTCATAAGTGAAGAACTAGGCAGGAATGGAAAACACCACATAATTACACTAGGACAAAATGAAAATAACCTAATCAACGATCCACAATGCATCACCAATGAATCACCAATGAATTCAGTCAATACTTTGCCACCGTTACAAATGACAAAATCAAAGAACACTTTGGGGATCCACTTCCAACCGAGTGTGCTACCTCTGATATAGCCAAGCAATCTATGTTCCTGCATCCTGTTAACACCAAAGACATCAGGACTCTAATTTGTGGATTAAAAAAAATATCAGATGGCATTTGTTATCCGCTTACGTATCTAGTAAATATATCTATCAGTACAGGAGTATTTCCTACTCCACTAAAACAAGCCAGAATGGTCCCTGTCTTCAAAAACGGGAATGCAGATAGCGTACAAAATTACAGGCCCATTTTTATGCTAAGCGCATTTTCAAAGGTATTGGAGAAAGTCTTAAGTACTCAGATATGGAACTAAATATATAAATAAAAATAAAATCCTTGCAAATGTACAACATGGATTCATAGAGGGAAAGTCCACAGATACTGCCACTGCAGCATTCATCCAAGAAGTCAGCAACAAATTAGAAGAAAAAATGCAACTACCAGCTTTATTTGTCTGTCACGAGCGTTAGACACCATAGACCCTCTCTTCGTCAAATCTAAACTGGAAGCAATCGGAATATGCGGAAATGCATGAAACCTGGTAATCTCATTCCTATCATCACGATTCTACACTGAGGTAAATGACAGATGCTCCTGTGCAGAAATATCTAATTTTTTCGAAAGTTAAAAATCATCGCAACTTTGAAAAAAACAGTAGTTGTTCTACTACAACAATATACATAATGGTACTCATTTAATGTAAAATTTCAAGCCCAATAACTTTCATCAAAACTACTTATTTGATGTGAAGCATAATTTTGGAGATGTTTAGGAAAAACTGCCAAAACATCCCATTTTGAGTCACTTTTTTCCACCTAGGCGTAGAAGCTCATCTCGGAGTAGGGGGAAAACCTAGGATAATCATATTGGGGCATAATTAAAATGATTTTTTACCCGGCAAGTGGCCTATATTTGTCATTTAAGCAAAAAATAGATCAATTTTCTAAAATCATTGTTCTAAACAAATGACGATTTTGTATTCAAATTTTAACAAAAAAAATCAATATCGTCTGGATTATAGCAAAAAGTGAAAAATAGTCAAAATACTGCTTTTGATTAATTTTGTTGAGGATTTTTTTTTCAAATTTGCCTAACATTTGTTTGTGTTTTTCTCTATATCGTTTTATCACAATAGTAGTTTTTTTTTGTTTTACAACAGTAACAAAATCCAAACTGTGTATGCGTTGAAAACTTAACTAGTGATGTTACCAAGAAAATCCTAATTTTGTTTAATTTGGTTTTTACGCTTACGCTTAACTTTTGATAATAGCTAAACCGAAATAATTTTCGAAAGAAGAAATAGTAAATATGGTGTATGTGCTTGGTGAAGCTGAAAGAAATCCTCTTCTTCCTATCAGAATTTATAAAGCCAAACGCCAGACAACCAACTATTGAAGCGATATGAGACAATTGATGGAGCGTTTTGAAAATTTGACCAGTGTATTGCATAATAAAAAACTATTGACTAATATTAGCCCCTAATCTGTTCTGGATGTTTTATTGATGATTGAAGAAAATCCGTTTCAAAATCTTCAGTCAACCGCATTTTGAAAATACATCGGTTCTTCCATATACTAAATTGCACCAGACACTGTATGCTAATGACTTCGAGAAGAGGGTGGAATTTCTTCTTTTGATACAAAACATGAAGGCCGCGGATGTAGATTTAATAAACAAAATTTTGCTTAGTGACAAAGCTACCTTTAAAATCAATGGACCTGTGAAAATGCATAATATGCACAATTATGTACTGGGTGCGCAATATTGATCATCAAAGTAAATGGTCCGTAATATTTGGGGAGGAATAATAGGTAACCAAGTTATTGGCCCTCAGTTTTTTTATGGCGACCTAACTGGGGAGATGGACCTCAAGTTTTTAAGAGATTCACTACTACTGGAAAATGTTGACTTAGTGACAAGAAAAAACATGTGGTTTCAGCAAGATGGAGCCACGGTGCACTTTCATCGGATTGTCAAACACAAATTAAATATTGGCTACATGGATACTGGATGCCTGGATTGGTGGAAATGGGAATGTAAATTGTCCATCCAGATCTTCCGACTTAAACCCGATAGATTTTTTTCTTTGGGGTCATGTAAAATATTTAGAGTCGACCCACAACATCTGTTGACATGGAAATCCAAATAAGACGAGCATATCAATCCATCATTTCGGGTATTCTCAATAATGTCAGAAGAGAGCGTAAAAACAAAATTCAACAAAATACAGGTTTCCTTGGTAACATCAGTTGTTAAAGTTTCAAAGCATACTGAGACTTAGAAAACCAAAATTGATAATTGCATGTTTCGATTTTAGTTGTATTATAAAACAACAAAAACTACTAATGTAGTAAAACAGCATTACTAAAATAGCAAAATAGAGAAAGACACAAACAAATTTTAGGCAAATTTGAAAAAAAATCCTCAACAAAAGTCATCAAAAGCGCTATTTTGTCATTTTTTCACTGTTTCTCTATTTGAATATTAATATTAATAGAGAGCTTGTAAAAAATGTGGTGTAGGTAATTTTCGTTCGATGGTCTTATATTATATAAATGATACTCAGTTTAAAACGATCAGATAATTTATTGGTGGTCTTATTTCCAAAAACAAGTCGACGTTTCGCCGTACTTTCTCGCCTTATTCATGACTGAATTCGTGAAGATACCACGTTATCATAAATAATTGGAGGTGAACATAACTTGTAAAAAATGCCATAGACTGATCTTAAAAATACTGGGTGTTCCATTTTAAAATATGGTTTAATTGGTAAATTTATGTTTCATGAGTCCCTCTGATAAAAACTTATCACAAATTTAAATTTTATATAATAGCTGTAAACTAGACGATATTGAAAATTGTTTGATAAAATTTCAGCCCAAAATTGTCATTTGTTTTAGAGCAGTGATTTTTCAAATATTGATCTTATTTTCGCCTAAATGACAAATATCAGCAAAACGAGTGAAGATAGACCCATACAAGCTTATTACAAAGTGTGAATATTTTTTATAACGAATCCAAAAATGTCATAGTATGCTGGGTCTTCCATTGGCACCCGGTATATTATTAAAAAAAATTAGAGTGTGCGCCTAAAAGCATTGTACATTCTGTCGAAAACCGCATGTCGATATCGTTTTTCATTTTAGAGTAATGTTTTACTTCCTCGCAGCGGTGGGACACCCTGTATCAACAAAAAAATCTTTAAGAATTTAAACTTAACCGCAACTACTGAAAAATTAATGAAAACATTAAAAAATATCTTCTATAATCAAAAAATACGTGTTTTAGATATAGTATATGGATTAGTCCAACAAAAGACAAGAATTTAAACTTCAAAATCAAATATCGTTCATTTATCCCCAGCTGGGCTTATGATTTATTACGACATGGTCAGTAAATCCTGTCGTCAAATGATTTACTCATTTACTTAGAGTGGAGAAAGAAATGTACAAGATTTGAATTTGAGGCGGGATCCATTCAAATTCTTGCCCGTGAAGTCTTGTTATTGGAAGTGAGATTTATAGTGCTTCCTGGTTTAGCCTAAAACGTATTGTACAATTTATGAAATGTTGTTATCGTCCTTCATGTATGAATTGCAAGTAATAAAAATGTTATGTATTCTGTTAGATTACTTTAAAAATATTGTTGAAAGTTTTATTTTAAAATACAAGCATCCAATTTTGCAACTTTTTTATTTTATTATACTCTTGAAGTAAACTACAAGGGACCTATTTTATGGGGTGAAAATAATGTGGAACTTATTTTTCAAGTCCATAAAAGATCTGGTATTTATCTTTCATTTAATGTTACCTATGCAATCATCTCCATCCTGCATGTAGCCTTTGGGACATGAGCACTCGTAACTTCCTTGTGTGTTGATGCAGGTGTGTTGGCATATATGTTGACCTGTGGCGCATTCGTCCAGGTCCCGGCAGGATGTCCCATCTGGATTCAGCAGGAAGCCAGGCGGACATGAACAGATGAAGCTGCCTTCTGTATTCTGGCAGTTATATTGGCAGGGCGAAGAAGAAAGTTCGCATTCGTTGATATCTGTAGAATAAACAAATATAATTTAAGTTAATTAGAACCGTTTTTTATCCCAATACATAAGCATTTAGAGATAATAATAAACTGGAGATTTAAAGTCTCCCTATCATTTAGATTATCCAGGGATCAAACTCCTTCTGGACTATCCCATGTGCAATCAGCTATTAGGGTTTCTCGATTGGAATTGGTCGAGTGGTTTATCTCTAGTATTATGAATTATGTTTTATCGAATTTATTTTAAAATAAGTGGATATTATTAGTCTATTTATTAGAACAGGAATTTTTAATTTTGACATGAAATAAGTAGTTGAATCGTTAATAAAAATTCGGTCAAATTTAATTAGGTCATTATGTTACTCTAAAATAGATAAATATAGAATAAATTAATAATAGTATTACCCCCAGTATTATCAACAGATATTTAATTTTAAACAAGGTTTAATTTGACATGCAATATAGTATTTTTATGAAGTTTGTATATAATTTAAATGACATTTAGCAGCAAAATAGACTATACAGGGTGTTTCTAAATATATGCGAACAAATTCTACAGGCGATTCCTTAGCCAATTCTAAGACAAAAGTAAGGAATAAAAATTTTCTCAAAAGTGCTCTATTTTTTAGTTATGGGGTGTCAAACTTTCTATATTTTTTTCATTTTTTGAGTATAACTTCTTTATTTTTTAAGATAATTTGATCAAATTTGAAACACACTCTAGTTATTATAGTCGTAACAAGATAAAAATATCAAATATCGAAATAAAATAGAGGGGGATGTATTTTGGGGGTATAGACCCCATTTTTTATACCATAACTTTTTTGTGCTACCCCACTTAACATTTTAAATGAGATAATCTAATTCCTTGCTTCTTTCTGAAAATTTTTGATGCCTTTAATTTTTTCACAGCTGGTACGGTTTAGAAGTTATTTAAAAACATGTACGAAGTTGTATGCCAATTTTGCATTAAACAGGCGTGGCTCTTTTTTTTAAATAAATACCAGAGACTTCCCAGAAGTCTATTTGACCAATTTTAAGACGAAAACAGAGAATAAATATTTTCTCTAAAATGCTTCGTTTTTAATTTGTTAATTTTATTTTAATTTAAAATTAAGCATTTGTTCCTTTTTATTTGGATCATACCTAAAACCTATGATGTAGTCTATTTTCCATTTTGATACCTATTTTTTGAGTTATTTTTATAGAAATCAGTAAAATCATTGAATATTTTCAAAGGCAAATCCACCTACTATTGAAAGCCAAAAACTGTTTAAAAAAATATGACACAAGTTGTTCAGAATCATAATTAATAAAAATACGACAAATTTTCTATAATTTTAACATTTTTAAGTTACCTATCATAGACTACGTTTATCTCGTGTAACTCGATTCAGTCAATCACGCAAACAACGCGTTTATCTCATTTGGCCTGGATTGAATTTTTCAATACATTATTAATCCTATAGTTACCAACTAAAGAGAAAGGAAATTCCTAAAATAGTTTTTGCGTCGACTTTAAGTGGTCTGTTCACTTTGATTTTATTTCTGATGTTTCGTATTTTATTGAAGAGGTTATGTTACTTAAAAACGTCGAAAATAAGGAAAATGGAAGAAAATTACGTGTATTTTGCAATTGTTAGTCAGCAGTCAGATGTGCCAACTTCGATAACATAATTTACTAGTAACTTTTCTAAAGTCAATCGCGTTTATGTCGTTACAAATTTTTATTCAATCGCGATTACAAAGTCCAATCCCATGATTTTGTAGGATTGGATTATTAAACTGAATCCTGAAAGTGAATCCAATCCTACGTGTTTATATCGCAAAAAATGCGGACTGAGTCAATCGCTTTTCAATTCAATCCGGATCGAGTTACACGCGATAAACGTAGTCATATTTAAATCGAAATATCAGGATATACGAAACTAGGGCCACCCCTGTATTTTTTTATTTATGAAAATAAAAATATAAAATTTTACTATGTTTTGTTATGGCATAAGAAAACGCGTTTATTGAACTAAAAAAATATCAATTTGACTTCCGGTTTAACCGGAATTGACATCAACTTTCTTATTTTAAATGTAACACCCTATTTTTTATACTTGTTAATTAGTTAAAAGTATGTTTGTGACAAAAAAAAATTTTTCTAAAATTTCAAAAAAATTTTAGGATGTTTTTTGGTAATTTTTCATAATTGAGTCTTATTTAAAGTGAAAGTACAGATATTCTAGAATAAAAGAAATTCTCACCCCTTTATTATGCACACTACTGTGCATTAACAACAAAAGTAGTCTGTTTAGTGGTTAAATTTATGCAAAATCGTCCATGGTCAGAATTCGAACCTGGGACCTCCTAGCTCCTAGGTAGCGTCATGTTTATCACATCAAACATGCGATATTGTGGTACCAGGTTCGATTCCTGGCCAAGGACAATTATGCCTTGATTCATTTCACAAAATTATTGTTCTTTGGTTAAATTTTAACAAAACTGAAGAAGTTTTCTCCATAGTTCTAATATTATTTTCGGAAAAAAAATTGAGATTTCTTTAAAGCAGGGCTTGAAATTTTTCTGGCGAATCGCTTTTTTTTCAAAAACTATAATAGTTACCTATTTCAAATTTAACCCTGGATAGACACATTTTGGAAAAAATTTGTTGAAAATCAGTTGATTAGATTTCCTGAAGGAGATTAGCAATTTATTGACGTTTTTGTATATCCGTCTCTGAACGGCGCAATTTTAAATTGGAAATTATTTTTTCAGTGAGAAAGTGGCAAATTTTAAGCTATCAAGTATTTTGGTGGAGTTAATGGTTTTATTTTGTAATAAATTGATTATATTATCTACTTTTACTGTCATAACTTGAAGATATATCAAAGTTATTCTTTTTTATTATAAAAAAGAACCTTACACAAGGCGGGGCGTTTTGAAAAAGAAACAGAACTTAATTAAGAATTAATAAAATTGAATTTTGTAAATTAATCTTGAAAGTAAATTAAAGAGACTATCTCATGACTTTTTAAATTTTTTAAAATAGTTTCATAATAAGCTTGTAAATTGAGTCTAGAAATTCCTTTTTTTTTGGACGCTTTCAAAACAAGCAAAACGTGAAATTTTCGGGAATTCTTTAAAAGAAGCTGCGATTTTTTTTTTAATATTTAGGCTATATTTATACATTTTACTAGTAAACATAAAAAAAATCAAATAAAAATCTTTAATATTCTCGTAGTTATTGGATATCTCTCTAACGACCAAAAAAATAAGTTGCCCCAGTGCTGCTGTGATTGCCGCCTTCACAATGTCTAATATAAAAATAGACATTAAACTGGAAGATATTTCTTATACAATGAGCCAGAATAGAAAAAAAATATTTAAACTTAAGAAGATGGTGAAGTTTTGAAAAAAATTCTAAATTTCGCTCAAAAATCTAATGATTTTTGGATTGCCAGAATTACAACTTTTATGCAATCAGAACATTGGAGGATGTCATTGTAAAGAGAATTAAGTACAAAAAAAGACAAAAAAATTAAATCGATCGGATGATTTGTTTTTGAGATAGAACTGCAGCAAATTTGAAAAATCTAGTCTTAAGAAAAACGCGTTTAAAGTAGTGATTTTATTGTTATAAAATAAATCAATATATAGTGGTGCCCCCTAAATTGAAGCATTCATGCACAAATCTTAAGACATAGGCATATGACATAAGGATATTAAAGTTAGTTATATTTATATCTTATTTCTTAAAATTTGCTTCAAATTTTACCTAATACCTACCCAGCGCACGTTATTCGACTTTTTAATTTAAAAAATAAATTTTCTGATAACTTATTCCTTAAGTCTTATGCTTAATATCGTCTGAATAAATAGACCTTTAGAATTTAAAAAAAAATCGATAATGCTTTTAAAATTGAAAATTGGAGGCGCTCCTCCCCAAAATTAAAGTTTAGGCAAAACTTTACAACCCCTTTGAGTATAAAAATAAAAAAACATCATATTACATATAAAAAATATTCCCTTATTTAAAAGTATGACAATGAAGTGACATTTACAAAAACTATTTGTGCATTGAACTTTCCCACCGCGTTTATCAAAACCACTAAAACGTACTAAAAATCGATTTGATTGATCAACTGAATTACTGATGGCTAGGAAACTGAAACCTAATACCCGTATGACACCTGCGCTATTTAGCTCGCGAATCCGCGAGACTCGGTCGCGCGCTAAAAATTACAAATCGCATACACATTTTACAGTTCGCTAAATCACACCTAGCCTACAGGACAATGTCGTATCCAGCAACGTAATTTCAAAATAGTCAATTTCAGAAAGCATCAATTGTGTTTCAGAATAATCAATTCAATTTCAGAAAGTATCAATTGTATTTCAGAATAGTCTGTTGTATTTCAGAAAAGATCAATTGTATTTCAGAAAGCATCAATTATATTTCAGAAAAATTAATTTAATTCCAGAAAGGACCAATTACAAAAAAAAATAGGAAGTTAACAGTTTTACCGGTAATTGTGCACGTAAACCACAATAGCATACACATTTAATCAAAAATGTGATTTCAAAATTTAACATTACACCAGTAACACCAGGCTTAGGTAATTATTCACCAATGTTAAACACAATTAAAATAATCTGCCGAAAACTCTTGGCTTTCTCAATATTTTACAAAAGGTCTTTTCTAAAATTAAATTTTTCTGAAATACAATTGATGCTTCTGAAATACAATTGATCATTTCTGAATTACAATTGATGATTTCTGAAATTGAATTGTCTATTCTGAAATACAATTGATACTTTCTCAAATTAAATTGACTATTCAACTCACAAGTGATAATTTTTTGTGAAAAGTAAAACGTCAAAAATATCAGCGATTATTTTATGACGTGTTAATGTCAAATTTCAATAAGTTTGAAGTTGGCTTTCAAATTTTCCACAAAAAATTTAAAAATTTTCGTTAAATAGTCCCTTAAATATGCACTCTTGTTCAAATTTTAAGTCGAATATTTTTCATACATTACCACTCATGTCATTTGGGGTTAAAAATTAAAACTTAACCCCAAATGACATTGGTGGTAATGACAGTGAAAAATATTCGACTCAAATTTGACCTCTAGTGATATTACATATGACTATTTAACTCACAAGTGATTATTTTTTGTGACAAGTAAAACGTCAAAAATATCAGCGATTATTTTATGACGTTAATGTCAAATTTCAAAAAGTTTGAAGTTGGCTGTCAAATTTTGCACAAAAAAGTGGAAAATGTTCGTTAAATAGTCCCTTAAATATGCACTCTTGTTCAAATTATAAGTTGAATATTTTTCATACATTACCACACATGTCATTTGGGGTTAAAAATTCCACTCCTGCTACGCAGTCGTGGAATTAAGACTTAACCCCAAATGACATTCGTGGTAATGACAGTGAAATATATTCGACTTAAATATTACCACTCGTGATATTACAAATGACTATTCAAAAATACAATCGATACTTTCTGAAATTTAATTGATTATTCTAAAATAAAATTGATGCTTTCTGAAATACAATTGACTTTTTTGAAATACAATTGGTAAAGGTGTAGTCCATCTACCTTCAAAATATCATTCCTTTAAAATTCGAGGTATGTAAGCGAGAAAAAAAGGGGGACTAAAAGACTTCTTTCTTTTTTTTGAGTAAATGCTGATACTGTCAAAATAGGTGAAGGTTTTCATTACAAATCACACAATGACGGCCCTTAGCCAATAAATAACTGGGACAAGTTTTGTCCATGTTTAAAACAAACAATTTTTATTTGAATTTTTTTATACGTTTCTGAATAACTCGCCATGTACAAGTACAGCACTTTCTAGGTGTGCGTAAATTTCTGTCCATTCTTTGAATATTAATTATTAGCATATATTTTCAGTATGAAAATATTGGCTTCGTCTTTAGAAGCCTTTAATTGCAATGTAAAATAAATGTATACATTTTCGTATTAACATTTTAAGCTTGGAATTTAACAAAAAATACATCACATGAATTATAGACCCGTATTTTTATACACACGCTGCATAATGTAAAAAAATATGATTTTACAGAGATTTTTTAATGATTTGTATGAATTCACCATCCTTATGACATCAAGATAAAAATACCACTACTGTAATATTTTAAGTATTAATGGGAAACAGTGGATGTTTCTAAAACCTCCATAACGTTCTGCTTTATTTTTACTGCAAAAGTTTTAGGAGTTTGTCATACTATGGTTTAGGTTTAATAACCATTATGATTTTTAGGAGAATCATAATTTTCATCCTTCCTTATCTTGCTAAGCATATATGTGAAATATATTAAGATATTATATAAATTACAACTTCATATTATGAAAGGGTACAAATTCTTCTTTATTATCCATTAAGCTTTAGAATATCGATCCAAAATATGAAAATACCATATGTATAACTCAGTTACCTCCTTGAATCTCTTTAATTTCACCATAATAGATAAAAAATATTATTACTTGTTGTAACGCTGATTTAATAAAAAAACGTAATATTTTTGTCAATAGTAAACTTCTATTTTTTTTCTTTAATGATAATTACTTGTATATTGAATTTGAATATCGAGGTAAATTTCGAGAGGTAACTGACTATTAAGACTGGGTATTGGTTATCCACAATTTTCTAGTTAATAATAAATACTAAAGATGAAAAAGTTTTAAAAAAGGTCTATAATTGGAGATATTTTCAGTTTAAAAAAAGAAAGTTGCGCAATTACCCAGTTTGTAAGTATTTAAGAATCTGAAAGGAGTTGTTTACGAATTTATAAATAGTTTCTTGTACATTTTAAAGATTTATGTAAAATAGAGTTAAAAAATAAAAATAACTTTAGACAAGTTATATAAAAATAATTTTAAACTTTTACCGTAACAATACAATCCAGAAGAATCGGCTTTAAAACCTCTATTGCAGATGCATCGGTAGGATCCCATTGTATTGATGCATTTACCATTTCGGCACAAATCAGGGATTGTTGCACACTCATCCACATCTAAAAGAAACCAAAACAAAAGATATAAAACAATATCTATGAAAATATAAATTTAAAATAAACTGCAAAACTAAAAAATATATTTTACTGAAATAATTTAAGAGAATCCTTTTTATCTCTCATCTCTTTGATTCCTGAAGCAATTATTCGAGTGGCGACTATTGCATTTTTTGTTATTTAAATTGAATAAAAATGTTGATGTGAAGGGCAGCTAAAATTCTCGTTTCTTTGCTCTTATCGTTGATATGTTTTTGTTGTGGAGGAAACATAATGCAAATACCTTGTCCGTCAACTGTAAATCCGCTCTCCAGACAAAGTTCCTGATATTGTGGGGAGAACTTGGAAGGGCAAAGCTCACACTGCGGTCCCCATGCCTCCCCCATCGAGCAGCAACAATCAGCCTTAGTTACCCGCTTCATTTCCCTATTATGTGTGTTGCATCGACCATGAATCAATTGCCTGAAGCAGAATCCTTGCCTCCTATCTGCACAATAAAAAAATATCATTTAAATTTTCAGATCGGCTTTTAAAGGTGCTTCTTGCACCATCTATTACAAAGCTCGGCAAGCTTTTAGTTTTAAGCGCTTATAAAGGATGGCTCACCTATACATGATTTCTGATCGTGGCTCGTTTCAAAACCTTCATCGAAACAGTCGCACCTGTATGATCCTTGAAGGTTCACGCATTGACCATTCTGGCATATACCTGGTGTTGTGAGGCACTCGTTGATATCGCGGCAATCATCCGTCATTCCCACTTGGGTGTAACCCTCGGGGCAGATGCACATGAATGATCCTATTAAGTTCTTACATTGGAATTTGCAATTGTTTGCAGGGGTTACGCATTCATCAACATCTGCAAGAAATTTTAATTTAAGTATAATACCAATAGTTTTTATTTTAATTGTAAGTATTATGACGGAAAAAGTCATATATTATTTTAAAAAGTTCTGATTGTTTTTGCGTTTTTGAAGTAAACGGTTTTTTTATTAAGTAATTTTAAGACTAGTAGTCAAGGAAAGGTGATTTATATCACCAGCTTTAACCTTTTTTTAGTTGAATCATCCTTTCCTTTCTTTAAATAATTTTTAACTTTGTTTCCTCGAGGGATAGGAGGCGTATTGGGGTAAGGAAATTTAAGGATTTCTCCAGGAAATTTGCAACCACACTTATTTGAAAGCTTATCGAATTTTGAACTATCTCAACTCACAAAAATGACCGAAAACTATGACGCATCGTTAGGACATGTTTACGAATATCTAAAAGGTCTCTAAAAAATGGAAAAGTAAATGTTAATATTTTCGATGCTTTAAACATTTAGTATTAATTTTGGAGATATTCAATTTTTGCGAACGTCGTGGTTTAAATTCGTGTTTTTTTTTTAATTTCGGGATTCCTTAATTTTTGAGATATTGAAAGCTAATTTCAGCGATACTTTATTTTTGAAATCATTGATCATTTAATTTCAGAGATTGTTTAATTTTTGCAAACAAACATATATATCTTAAATGAATCTATGCATTTGTTTAATTGTTGAGACCGAAGAATTTTGGAGTTTGTTGAATTTTGGAAGATGTTGAATTTTGGCGTTTGTTGACCACGTTTAATTTTAGAGACATCGAAAAAAAGTGCTCTCTTTACATGCCGTTGGGACATTTAATAGCATTTAAAAACTCCAAAATTCAACAATCGCCAAAATTAAAATACTAGTACTCAAATTCTAGGGTTGAGGACAAACTTACTTTTACTTTATTGCAGAAATAAAGTATTGCACTGTAGAATTGAGTTTGTCCTCAACCCTAGAATGTATTTGTAATTGTATTTCAGAAATCATCAATTTCAGAAAACATCAATGGGATTTCGGAATAGTCAATTGTGTTTCAGAAAAGATCAATTGTTTTTCAGAAAGCATCAATTGTATTTCAGGAAAATCAATTTAATTTCATAATGGGCCAATTGTAAAAAAATGAGGAAGCCAACAGTTTTTGGAGTCGGTTCACGTGCAAAATGTTTCTTAAGTAAACCAAAATCTGTTCCATGATATCAGGAGCCATAACAGGAGAATTCTGAAGTTATCTTTTAAAAATACGGCTTTAATCTCAGACCAGATTATTTCAATAGGTTTAACATTAGTGAATACAAACTAATATTGTTAATAGAGTAATGTTAAATTGTCAAAGCATATTATTGATGCATTGCTGTTGTGGTTCACGTGCCACCGCCAAAAACTCTTGACTTCCTCATTTTGTTATATTTGGTCCTTCCGAAGATAAATTAATTATTCTGAAATACAATTTATGCTTTCTGAAATACAATTGATCTTTTCTGTAATACAATTGATGATTTCTGAAAATGAATTGATCTTTTCTGAAGTACAATTCTAAAAGGCGTAATATTTAAATTTCAAAATTTAACAAACTCCGAAAATATAAGGCTTAAATTCATTCCAGATTAATTTCGGCGTTTCTTTATTTTTGCTGGCATCGATCGTTTAATTTCTGAAATTGTTTATTTTGGAGTATGTTGAATTTTGGCGTTTGTTGAATTTTGAACGACATTTTTTTCAGAGACATCGACTAAAAGTGCGTTTAGCTCTTGGTGCAAAAATTGAATATCTCCAAAATTAATTCTAAATAGTTGAGTAAAACTCTTGAGTCTTCTTGTATCCAACTTTATTCTAATTTATTTATTAATTCTAAATGTTGAAAACATCGAAAATATTAAGTATTATTTTTCCTTGGGTTATAATTTAATTTTTGGCGTTGCTTAATTTGAACTACCTTTGATAACTTTGAGTTTATTTTGGAGTCTCTTAAATTCTACTAAAAAATTCCGATGATATCCTTCTCAAAAAACAATGAAGATAAACTAATTTAATTTCGGCGGATGCTAATACTTTCGGAATAATTTTTGAGATACTTCCAATATGAGGACAAATTAAAATGACCTAGGCATTTATTTGTACTAAGGACCCTATACAACCTGTGTAAAAGTTGGACAAATTCATTTAGTTCTGGAGAACTTTTAAAAGTTTAAGTTTATTTTACCGACGACGTGCATTCTCTGATCAATTTTAGAGATCTTTAAGATATCCGTAAACATGAAATAAATGTGCCAACGCGCCATGGAGTACTAAGGAAGTTACAGTACCAAAAATCAAATCTTAGAAAACTGCATTGCATTCTTCTAGGACAAATCCTTAATTTCGGGAGTATTCGGAAAAATTTAGATTTCCATTTCGTACACTCATTTCCTTGTTAGTCCGGGGTTGCAACGAAGAGTTATTTCACACTTCGATTATTGTTTTAAGTATATTTTTAAACTTTTTACAGCGTCCCAAAAATTAAGTAAAATTTAAAGAAATTCTTGGAGCACTGTAAAAAGTTAAAAGTGTGCTAAAAACAAAAATCGTAGTGTTAAACTTATCGTGTATAGTATTTGGTTTAACTTACAAAAACAAAAAAGAAGAAATTGGTAGCCATAAAACACATATGTGTACAAAAAAAAGAAATTTTAAAAAAGCTCCACTGGAAAAAAAAAATATGACCAAAACCGCAAATATCAACAAAATTTCAAAATGAAGCGCTCAAATTTGCCGACTATCCTCTTAAACAGAACTATTACAAACCTCCAAATCTAAATTTGTTGAAGATGTAGATGGCAAAAATTGATTCGCCAGACAAATTCGCTGGCTAGTGGTTTTAAAATTTTCCAAAGAAAATGTTTGTAAAATCTACAATTTTAAATTATCTTTTTTAAATCGTTTTTTAACGTTGTGCAATTTTGACACTTTTTTACCATTTTTATATTTATGTTGGGCCATCTGACACTTTCATAATTTTATAGATTTTTGTCAAAAACATGAGGTAATGTGATATAATTTAGTTAGCTAAAAAACTAATCGTTTTAGTCCGAAATAACGATACTTTTATATAATATGTCACTTCCAAATTCGAACAGCTCTAGAGTCATTTGTACCCAGCCAAAATATATGGCGACAAGATGATTTGAAATTGCATGTCTCTTAAAAAATTTCTTTGGAAAACCACTGGCCGACGAATTTTTCTGGCGAATCAATTATTGCAATGTACATGTTCTACAAATTAATATTTTTTGTGTTTCTATTAGTTCTGTACAAAACATTTTTTTTATCACGGGCTCCCGGAATAACATGTGTGAAACTAGCAATAAAATCCACCAACCCCTTTCCATTTTTTTAAATTAAATTCAAAGTACAGCGTAAAGCGCGGAGTGCGCTTCAAACGAACTCCAATTTCTAATCGAAGATCATTTTTTATTTTCAAATTTCTTTTCCAGCTTGATTGTTAATACAATTCTACACAAAATGTCAAAAATTTGAATGGCAACCCCTTCACATTTTCTTTTAAATTATAAACAAAGTGCAGCTTATGCGCAGAGCGCGCCTTAAATAACCTCCAATTTCTATTCTAATTCTAATTCTTTTTTTATTATCAAATTTCTTTACCAGTTTGATTGTTTATTCAATATTGCACAAAATATCAAAAATTTGGGTGGCAACTCCTTCCCATTTTTGTTAGAATAAATTGAAAGTGCAGAGTAATGCGCTGAGTGCGCTTCAAACATTCTCCGATTTCTATTCGAAGAACATTTTTTATTTTCAAATTTTTTCTCTACTTTGATTGTCTACACAAAATATCAAAAATTTGGATCCAATTATCTTTTAAATTATATTCAAAGTGCAATTTTTACGAGGAGCGCCCTTTAAATAATCTCCAATTTTTATTCGAAGATCATTTTTTATTTTAAAATTTCTTTTCCAGTATATTACACAAAATATGAAAAATATGGATAGCAACCCCTTCCCATTTTTATTAAAATTAAAGTCAAAATACATGGTGCGAGTTTCAAACAAATCCCAATTTCAATTCGAAGATCTTTTTTTAATGCCACCCAAATTTTTGATATTTTGTGTAATATTATATAAACAATCAAACTGGAGAAGAAATTTGAAAATAAAAAATGATCTTCGAATAGAAATCGGACAATGTTTGAAGCGCGCTCAGCGCATTACTCTGCACATTCAATTTATTGTAACAAATATGGGAAGGGGTTGTCACCCAAATTTTTAATATTTTATGCAATATTGTATAAACAATCAAACTGGTAAAGAACTCTGAAAATAAAAAATGATCCTCGAATAGAAATTGGAGATTATTTGAAGCGAGTTCCGCGCATTACGCTGTACTTTGAATTTAATTTAAGGAAATAGGGAAAGGGTTGCCACCCAAATTTTTGATATTTTGTGTAATATTGTATAAGAAATCAAACTGGAAAAAAATTGAAAATAAAAAATGATCTTGGAACATAAATTGAAGATTATTTAAAGCGCTCTCCACGCATAAGTTGCACTTTGAATATAATTTAAAAGAAAATGAAGGGGAAACAATCAAACTGGAGAAGAAATTCGAAAATAAAAAATGAACTTCGATTAGGAATTGGAGTTCGTTTGAAGCGCACTCCACGCTTTACGCTGTATTTTGAATTTAATTTAAAAAAAAATGGGAAGGGGTTGCAACCCAAATTTTTGATATTTTGTGTAGAATTGTATAAACAATCAAACTGTAAAATAAAATTGAAAATAAAAAATGATCTTCCCCTCTTATATTAAAAAAAAATAGTTTAGGGGTAGTTTTCACCCTTAAAATCTAATAACTTTAATTACACCTTTTTATTTTATCCAGAGAAATACGAGGGTATAATTTTTTTTTAAATTATTTTTATTTATGAAATTATTACCTATTGCCGGATTTTATTGCTAGTTTCACACGAGTCCCGGAATATGTCATGTCGTATACGACATCTTATCAGATGATTCAAGAATAAGCCGAACCCGATTTTAAAATTTCGTTTTTGATCAACAAAATTTTACGACCAAAGCTCTTTTTGGTGTACTAAAAAACTTAGTGGCAACTCACGTTTTGCTTTTTTTAGTAAACCAAAGAGTAACAGGTTAGTAAATATTGCGCCATTTGTACTTACATTTACACAAACAGAAAAATTGTGAAATTGAATATATTCGTACATCAATAAACGAAGTTTTTAAAATTTCAAAATCAATCGCTTAGATTTAACAACTACTTACTCTTACTAAAATAAAACTAGGTTTTGTTTTCCCTAAACTGGGAATTCTGTGATTGTCGTAAAACCAAAGATTTTAGGAAGGTTTGTGCAAACTCTAGCTATGTTTATTCAACATGTTTTATTTAATTAAGAAGTGGGAAAGCGTGATTTGAGAAAGTAAGCTAGACATGCAAGTTGCAAAAAAATTTTTGATCTACAAGGAGTTTGGGTTTGGATATACTATGTAGTTTGAATCCACATACCTAGCATGTCTGCATGAAAAAATAAGGTTTCAAATTTTTAATTTGAAAACGTTAAAAATGACGTTAGATCATAAATCCTATTTTTTTAGAAATTACCTTAATATAGTAGAACCGGCAAGCAAACAGAAATTCCAACCTAACTGACAATGAATCAAATAAGCGACGCTGAATTTTCCTACTCATGCTGGAGAGTTGTATAAGGTAGCCCTTACTACAACCCAGAAGCTAGTAGTAGTTATCCCTACTACAACACTCCAGCTTGGGTAAAAAATTCAGCGTCGCTGATTTGATTCAATCTCAGTTAGGTTGGAATTCCTGTTTGCTGCCCGATCCTACTATAGTAGATCATTTTTGATAAAAATATATTTGCCATTTTTTGAAGACTGAAGAACCCAAACAAACTAGTTAGTCATTAAACAAAATAATTAGGTAACGAAAGGACCGTTTGTTTTCTGATATATTACCTTGGCAATGTCTTCCATCTGGAGCTAAGGCATAACCATACGGACAAATACATCTGAACGACCCCGGTACGTTATGACACCTAAATGCACATTGATTACCAATTTCATGACATTCGTTAACATCTTCACACACCTTGAAAGTAAAAAATAATTAGGAAATTTAATAAATTTTAGATTATTATAAATGTACCTGTAAAGGTCCTGGTGCGAAACCATCATTACATGAGCATTCAAAACCACCAATCACATTAGTGCAAGTACCATTCCCACAGATATTTTGACCGGTAACACATTCATTGTCATCAATACATTTTTTACCAGTAATATCCAATACATAACCAGAAGGACATTCACATCTAAATGAACCATCTGTATTTACACAATCACCTCCATCACAAACATTGGGCATCAATTCGCATTCATTGATATCATTGCCAGAATCCATTCTTCCAGGACCTTCAGGGCATAATTTTTGGAATTCATCTATAAAAATAAGAAAAACCTAATATGGTTTTCAAGAATGACATTAAATAAATTACTCGAGCCTTCGCGAGGACATTCTTCACAATAACGACCCCAAGCTGCACCTCGTGAACAGCAACACTCCTTAGCAGTCATACGCATTCCACGGGGTTCAGAGCAATTTCGGCTGAAAAAGTGATCATAACATTGTTCCTGCCGTACATCAATACACTTCATAGAATGTTGATTTAAAACATAACCATCAGGACATGTGCAGAAAGCACCTCCATCGGTATTAGTACACATTCCGTTCTCGCAAATTCCTGGATTAGCTACGCACTCATCAATATCTTCACACATGTTGGTAATACTACTCAATTCATAACCATCGGGACAACTGCATACGAATGAACCCATGATATTTTGACATTTGCCTGGCGGGGGACAAGTACCAGGAATCTATTAATAAAATATTATTAGATAAATATATATTTAAAAATACTGAAATCAAAACCCACCTCGTGACACTCGTCGACGTCCCTACAACTGTGCCTATCAGAACTTAACGTATATCCTGATGCGCATTCACAGCTGAAAGATCCAATATTATTCCTGCATCGTCCGTTTCTGCACAAAAACGGCATCATATGGCATTCATCGATATCAACGCAATCATTATTTTGGCTCAATTTAAATCCAGAATTACAATGGCATTTGTAGGAACCAATTATGTTAACACAAGCACCATCATTGCAGATGTTCGGATGCCTGGTGCATTCGTCAATATCAACGCAGGTGTCTCTGGATGGAGCCAACGAAAATCCTGTGTTACATATGCATTGGAAACTTCCCTGCAAATTCTTGCAATCACCATTGGCGCAAATATGATGCCTTTCAGTACACTCATTTATATCGACGCAATCCATAAATGTGGTACCATGCTTATATCCTTCAGGACATCTACATTCGAAGCTGCCTGGGAGGTTCACACATTGGGCATTTCCTTCGCATGGATTAGGAACTCGCAGACATTCATTTTCATCAATACACTGGTGGGAATTGATATCATAAGTATAACCTCTATTACACTGACATTCAAAGCTTCCAGGTGTATTCATGCAAGCTCCGTGAGTACACATGTTCGGCATAAGATCACACTCGTTGATTTCTTCAGTTTGGTTCGTCATTGGATTGACAATTTGTCCAGGTCTTCCTCCACACAATCCTATGTAGTCACCTATTGAAAATAAATAGTTGGAAATAATTCATGTATACTATGTTACTAATAAGCATTGTTATGAATTGGATGCGTTAAAATGTTTTGTTATAAAATTTTTAAATAAATATTATTTGTCCCGTTTTTAATTAGTAAATAATTTAACAAGATAGTTACATCTTGTAATGTGTACCTACTGGTGCCTGGAATAGGACACGGCTCACAGGGTGTTCCCCACGCCTGACCCATCGAACAGCAACACACCTTCCGCGTCTGATTTTGCGTCATTGGTGTTGAACATCTCCAACGTTCATAGTTTAAGAAGCATAGATCTTTTCTCATATCTACACATTCTCCTATAAAAAATTGACTTAGTAAAATACGCCTTAGAGATAGTAAAATTAAAACCTACTTCTTCCAGGTAGTGGCATGTATCCTTCAGGGCACTGGCAGTAATATTTCCCTTCTTCATTAATACAAGTACCAACACTACAAATATTTGAACTTTCTGCACACTCATCAATATCAACGCACATGACTCCAGATTCGTCCAAACGAAAACCTTCACTGCATGAACACATAAAGCTACCGAAAGTGTTCGTGCAATAACCATTTTTGCAAATATTTTCGTGTTCCTTGCATTCATCAATATCTTCAAGAACGACCTTAAAATTGGTATAATTAATATCCCTATAAAATATTTATTGATGGTACTAACAGTATGTGAATTTGGAGTATATCCCATTCCTCCAGGACATAACTCTTGATACTCTATACTATCTTGTGATGGGCAAAACTCACAACTAGGTCCCCAAGCCCTTCCAACAGAACAGCAACAAGTTGCTTTTGTAACGTAATCAGCAGTTGGGTCGGTGCATCTTCTATTATGATCCACATGCAAATAACATCTGGATGTTCTTCTATCTATAATTATATATTATTATAATAATTAACACTTTCTATCAATTTGGAATAGTTAATATTTACCTATACAAGCATTTCCTTCATCAACTAATTCATAATTTGGCGGGCATAAGCATTTGAATGATCCTTCTACATTGGAGCATTTACCATAAAGACAAGACTGTGGACTTTCGCATTCATCAATATCAGTACAATTACCTCCAGAGCCATCCAATTTATATCCATCATTACATTCACATCTAAACATTCCAAACGTATTCTCGCACTTACCAAACACACAAAGATTATTGAACATTTTACACTCGTCGATGTCTAAGGAAAAAAACTTACAAGGCTTATTTTTCCATCAATTTGATAAAATTATGACTTACCAATACAAGCCTGGTCATTTTTATCATTGGGGTGCATGAAGCCCATCTCACATTCGCATCTAAAAGCTCCGGGATAATTCAAGCATTGGCCGTTTTCACATAGCGATGGGTCGTTGGTACATTCATCGATGTCAGTACAACTGTAACCATCACCTTTAAATCCAGCATCGCAGACGCATTTTGAGGAACCATCAGTGTTGATGCATTGGGCATTTTGGTCACAACCGCCATTATTTGTGAGACATTCATTGATATCGCGACAACTTATGCCGTTGCCTGTAAACCCATCTTGGCAGCGACATTGATAGGAGCCCTATTAATAAAATTATACGATTATAAAGTTTGTGATTATAAAGTGGAAACTTACGGGATTATTAATGCAATCGGCGTTAACGTGACAGTTGTACGTTCCAAGGTAACATTCATCATCATCAGAACAAGAAGGACCACCATCAGGTTTAACTGAATAACCATCTTCACAACGACATTGGAATGAACCTAAAGTGTTAACGCATTCACCATTTCCGCAAATATTGGGGTTTTGTTTACACTCATCAATATCTACCAAAGTAAAAAAAGAGTTATACATTTGTTGGCTTTAATATTTTTAGGTTTACCTAAACACGAGGTGCTTCCTGTTCCAGTTATCAGACCATCAGTACAATGGCATATATAACCACCATCAGTGTTAACACATTTTCCACCATTGCAAATTCTTGGATTTTCTTTGCACTCATCAATATCTTTGCAGGATTTACCATCCAATTGTAAAGCATATCCAGTGCTACAATTAGTATTGTTAATCAGATTTGTACCATTAATAAAACCAAATACTCACCCACAAGAACACGAATAACTTCCAGGTGTATTGATGCAAATATCATCGCATGGTTCTTCCTCGCATTCATCAATGTCTACAATAAATTTTTAATCAACTGAATATATTTTTTATATTCTAAATAGTTACCTTCGCAATGAGTTTTTTGTCCAATTTGAGAGTATCCTTCATTACAAACACACTGGTAGGTTCCCATCATATTTTCACAAACACCATTTGAGCAAATTCCGCTTGTTCTGGAGCACTCATCTATGTCTTTGCAGGATTGCTTATCGCTAGCTAATTCGTGTCCTGGAGGACATTGGCACTTGTACGAACCTTCTGAGTTGATGCATTTACCACCTCTGCATAACCCCAGGATCTCCTCACACTCATTTATATCTAAAACAATCGATGCAATGTAAATTTAATTTTTAACTTATATTTTAATTTAGTACCCATGCAGATTTGCATCGGCGCCATTGTTCTAAAGCCCTCGTTGCATTCGCATATGAAATCTCCGGGCGTGTTCTTGCATATCCCGTTCCCACACACGTTGTTTGTAGTAATACTACACTCATCAATATCTGAAAATATTAAATAAAATCAAAACACTAAAAAAAACGTAAGTCCCAGAAATTCACTTTATTTGAGTTAAGGTACAAATTTTAGAAAGTAAAAAGAAAATACCTATGCACTTGATTTTAGTTTCATCATAATCATATCCTTTATTACATCTGCAACTGAAGCCTCCAATTGTGTTTTTACATCTTCCATTTTGGCACATTCCTGGGAATTCAGTGCATTCATTTATATCCTTTCGTTCAAGGAAACCTTGACCTCTAGGACATAATTCTTGAAATCCAGGTGTTCCATATCGGGGACAAGCCTCACACTTATCTCCCCAGGCTTTTCCAATGGAAGAGCAACAACATAAGTTTCTATTGAAGAGTCCATCGATTGGTTGTGTACATTTTCCATGCTTGTATCGAGTAAAACACTGTTCTTGTCTTATATCCAAACATTGAGATCCTAAAATAAAGAAATATGATCAGACCATATCAATTTTATTTATTTATTTACTTGTTTCATCCAAGGTTAAGCCAGGAGGACACGTGCATGTAAAACTTCCTTCTGTATTGACACAAGTACCACCTCCTCTACAAATATCGGGATTTAATTCGCATTCATTGATATCAGCACAACTTTTTCCATCAGTTTTCGCGTAGCCTTTAGGACATTCGCACTCATTACGATTGCAGCGTTCGCAAGGTGAGCCCCAAGCTACACCTACAGAGCAGCAACATTCTTGTCTTCTACTTAATTGAGGTAAATTATTTTCACACCTCCCATGATTAAGGCGAGTCCAACAAGATCCCTTTCGATTATCTATAAAAAAAAGAATTTTGGTAAAAAAATTGTTTACTCATAATACACTAAAATACCAATGCATATTCTTCCTGTATTATCTAAGATTGATCCAGGATCGCATTCGCATTTGTAGGATCCGACTGTATTAGCACACTCGCCATTAAAGCAAGCTTCAGGTCCTAATTCCCTACATTCATCAATATCTTCACAAACGTAAGTGGTGGGGTTTAACTGGGTACCAGTTGGGCAAATACATTGGAAGCTTCCTGGTGTGTTTCTACATTGTCCTCCATTACATACCAATTCTTCCTCCTCGCATTCATTTATATCAGTACAAATTTTCATAGAGTCGTCAACTTTAAAACCAGGATTACAAATACATCTATAGTTTCCAATCATATTTTCGCAGGCTCCATTCTCGCAAATATTAGGATTTTGAGCGCATTCGTTGATATCATTTCCATCAAAGGTTAATCCAGAGCCATGAGGGCATAGAAGTTCAAACTCAGTACTTCCAGGCATTGGGCAAGGTTGACAACTCGTTCCCCAACCCATGGGTTGTCCAGATATAATCGTACAACAACAACAACTAGATTTAGTGACTGCAATGGTTGATGGGTTTAAGCAAACACCATCCTTGTACTGTTGGTAACACAAATCTCTTCTTGTATCAAGGCACGAACGTCCATCAGGACCTAAACTAAAACCAGTATGGCATTCGCAGCGAAAACTACCTTGGGAATTGAAGCAGGTACCATGTTTGCACGGATTTTGATTACATTCATCAATATCTACACAATGATGACCATCAGGACCTAATCTGTAACCGGAGTCGCAGACGCATTTAAATGAACCCTCCATGTTAACACAACGTCCATGGCTGCACATCCCTGTATTTGAACACTCGTCCAAATCACTGCAGAATGTCCTATCTGATGATTCAACAAAACCAGGCAAACAAGCGCAAGTGTAAGATCCTGGCGTATTATCACATCTTCCGTTTAGACAAATCCGGGGGTTTTCATAACATTCGTCAACGTCTTAAAATAATAAAATTAGGTAAACAATATTTGATTAAATTTAAGATATATTTACCAACACACGCGTATCCAGAAGGTGATAATTTGAAACCACTTTTACATTGACATTTAAAGCTACCGTCCATGTTAATACAAATTCCGTTCGTGCACATTCCAATTTCTAAACACTCATCGTGATCGGTGCATAGAGTACCATCTGGTGAAATATCAAAACCAGCAGGGCAGATACATCTGAAGCTACCTGGTGTATTCGTACATTGACCATTTTGACATTTACCTTCTTTGCACTCATCGATATCTAAGAAATATTGTAATTTTTATTAGTAATAATTTTAAGATTTTGTTATTACCTTCGCACACTTGTGATTCTCCAGTGCGGTACCCATTTTTACAAACGCACTCGTATCCTTCTGGAGTATCTATGCATCGTCCTTCCCCGCAAATATCAGGCCTTAGGATGCATTCGTTGATAGATATTAAACCTACTTCGTGTTTTTCTCCGCCCTTTATCATTGATACTGGATATGTAGGGTGGTGGATTCCAACACCTCCAGCACATAAGATGCGATGTTCATCTACAATAAGGTTGTTTAAAACTAAGTGTAGAAATTTACCCAAATATACCTTCTCCATGTTGTGGACACCTGAAACATTCATCACCCCAACCTTGACCCATATTCATACCACAACAGCAATCTTTTTTGGATAATTTGTGAGGCAACTGTTGTCTGCAATATCCACTGATTCTACTAAGGTAACAATTCCCTTGTCTTCCATCTTTGAACAAATAAAATCGTTATGGATTGTTTAAAGGATTTAAGATTTTTCACAGGAATAGTCCAAAATAAAATTTTTTACCTATACAGTATGTGCGATCTTGACTTTGGATGAATCCAGGATTACAAAGGCAGTAGTATCCACCTACGGTATTAACACATCTTCCATTTTCGCAAATATTCTCATCCAAACATTCATCTCTATCATCGCATTGATTAGTGTCAACATTCCTTGCTTGACCTTCAGGACATTCACAGTCAAAAGAACCAATATTATTAACACAAGTTCCTCCTTGGCACAAATGGGGAATTGCTTCACATTCATTGATATCTTAAGAAATAAAAGGTGAAAGAAGGGATTATCAAAAATTATTTCTAATCTTACCGACACATTCTTCACTTTTTTGGTTTTTCAAAAATCCGACTTCACATTCTAATCTTGAAGGGCAGTGCTCGCAAGGATGTCCCCAGGCTCGTCCAACAGTAGCACAGCAAAGAGTTTTAGTGCATACAACACCTTGCAACTGGTTTACGCATAAGTTGCCTTTAACGCCAGTGTA
This sequence comes from Stenus bimaculatus, assembly GCA_963971135.1. NCBI lineage: Eukaryota > Metazoa > Arthropoda > Insecta > Coleoptera > Staphylinidae > Stenus > Stenus bimaculatus. The sequence goes on from OZ020182.1 coordinate 42,760,221, forward strand.
GCAAGGCCCTGTTCTGTAATCTAAAAAAGATTTTCAAGACATTGTCCAAAAGCAATTATAATTTACAAACCAATTTCGCAATGGTTCCCTGTAAAACCATAAACGCAAGCACATCTATCTGGCCCAATGCATCTTCCACCATTTCTACAAGCTTCTAGGCAAATAGCTATAAATTAATGATAGATAAAATTTTTGGCACTAAAGTCTTTAATTTTAACATACGTTCTGTACAGAATTCTCCTGTATATCCCGGCGCACATTCACATTTTCCATCTTTGCACGTTCCTCCATACATACACATGGCTCTACATGTAGAACCATCTCCTAATTAGTCATTTTAAGCATTAATTTTGGTTATAAATTTGTTGATTAAATCTTACCAGATTTTGTGAGGCGTTCGCTGCAAGTTGATGCCTTCTTTCCATTCTCACAAATACAAATGTTTGGCTGATAACATCTTCCAGGTCCACACGGCCTCGAGCAAAGTGCTTCAGAAAAAAAGATATAATTATCTTCATATAAACGGTTCTAAATTTTAATAATTATTGGGAATAATAAATCTAAATTTAAGTATGCGGTATAAATTATTGTATTTTGTACACTTTCAATCATGCAACTACATACATTTACCATAAAACCAAAATTAAGTCATAAAACACTCCACCAATTCGATACTTACGTATAACACAAAGCCCTAACGTATGATGCCTCGTCCATCCAGGACAGCAATAAGTTCTCGTCTTCGATCTGCACACATTTGGCCTGGAACAAGACATAAATAAGTATTGCAGTAATTTCAGTGCAATTTAACAATTACTTTTTGAAAGAATGTGAGGGAGAGAAATCGGGGCTTTTTAGGCCCGCCGCGTGTTCAACCATAATTTATTACGATTGGGCACGCTCCGGACACATACATCATCCAGAGCCTTTCTTTCCCGCATTAATTCTCGTATTGTTTACTCTTCACCTTTTTTATTTTTTTCTTATTTTCATCAATCGCCGCCCTCTACGTGCGCTATTTGATTGTTAACGCGTAAGATTTAATAAAGGGTCTTGAATTTTCAATTTGTTACCTTCGGAAAAAAGGCGCAGAGGCGGACGGGCCTTAATAAGATTCATAACTTCATTTTTATTTTTATTAAGTCATAAGAAATAATTAAAACAAAACTGAAAGACTAAAAACCTCACAATTTATTATTTATTAAAGTATAACTTTCGATTTGTTTCTCATACATTTCGTAAGCAATTAATTAAAGAAAACATTTTAGAATTTCCATTTAAGTAAGAAAGTAAGTGAGAATTTAATAAGTATGGATCCTGGCGGTACCCCTTTTTGTAGAATGTTTTAATGTGATTTAAATAAATGGCTCGTGGCGTTGGGTATTTTTCGGAGTTGAAAGGCGTAGCATTTAAGGGCACTTTTAAATCTATTAATTCTATAACCCTCCACTTTCAATAGGCATCAATCAGTCGATTAGAGCGCTCTTCTGGTTAATGCAGTTAAGGCCAATAACGCTGATAAATTAGCTCCTAACTGTAAAGTAGTTACTTAAAACGCTTTGACCATTATTAAACCTCTTCTTTCCAAATTGGTTCAAGTTAAAGTGAAATCTTGATTATAAATTGTAATAAAATTTTATTTTATTAAAATATTTGTCACTGTGGAATTTTTTTAAAGAATTTCAATCTTTACTTTTTTTAAATAAAGTATGAATTTTTAAATATTATTAAAATTACCAAAACAGTTTCTAAAATTGCAATCTATATTGTTTTTTTTTCTAGTCCTATGCTTGTATTTTTCTTTCCAATTTTTTAAACATTGGTATACATAATTGCTAATTTTTCAAAAATGTGATATTGACCCTTCTTTGATACATGACTCCTCTTTCTATCTCAAACTTCTAAAACCACTAAGACACGATGCGATGTGTAAAAGAAAAATGTTGTGGTAAATGCAGGTTTAAAATTTCTTCTAATCAATCCTGCACTTGTTGGTACAGATGCCAATGTAAATCGAGTTCCTTTATTTTTTTTAATATTTTATAGATAAACTTCCTAAATAATAGTACTGCATTAAATTATATGTATTATAAGGTTAATTGATACTATTAATTTGTTTAGGCAGGAATAACAATTTTTTATCGATTTGAAACTACTATTTTTTACCCACATTTGTTTAAAAGTTAACAGTTCATTTTAATTTAACGATTATAATAAAAATATATCAGCAAGACTTTGAGAAAATCTATTGCAGAACATTTTTTAACAAATTGGAATTTATTTACAATTTTTGTCTCCTTAAAAATATAAATTACTTATTACTTAAACAGATTTAATAACTTAACCAATCTTTTCATATTATTAAAAATATATAATTAAATCTATAAAGTCAAATGTTGTTTATTATGAGATCAATTTAAATTTCTGATAACAAATTTTTTAAAAAACAAAAATTATTGTCAAAATTTCGTAGTATCTTCTAATTAAAGAAAGATAGTAAAAAAACAAGGCTTATAATGAACAAATATTAAACCGTTGTCATATATTCGATTTTTCTATATTTAGGTATAACAATTTTGTATTACGAAAACCCCATTGCCACACTAAGTTTTATCAAAACTCAAAATAAATAAATAAAGTTATTCGTACAAACACTTTGATGTCAAAAAATTATGACTAAAGTTGTTTGAAACTTTGTACAAAAATGTGTTATTTCATTTAAATAAAAAGTTGATGTTATTTTCGGTGAAACCGAAAGTGCTATTTAAAAACGTGTTAAATGAATTTTTGTTTTCATAAATAAAGATAATATACAGGTGATCAACATCAATCAATTACAATAAGGATTATTATATTTTTTCTATTTACACATACTTAAATAAAGAATTTAAATGATCCAATATTTTAGCATTTATATCACTTTGAAATTATGTTTTTGTAAATCAAATAAATATCATAAAAAATATTAATTTTAAATTTTAAATATGCTCAGTTTCATCCGCTCTATCGCCCCAAAAAATTTGGCACAGTTATTCAGGGACACCCTGTATGTAGTTTTCTATCATTAGTGCATTATGCCAAATTTATAAAAAGCTATTCAGCCATCCCTCTTTATAGTTAGAACTCTTATTATAAAAAAAGTCCTATATTCTGTGACCACCATTTTAGAAACACCCTATATAGGATGTATCTTATGTTAGAAATTTAGGAGGGTAATTATTCTATAAAATTATGCGTTTTTATTGATTTTTCGAGAATCGCTTCATTCCGAGGTTACATGGCTATAAAAATAATAAAATGTTTTATTATACAGGGTGAATTAATATAACGCATAAAATTCGAATCTATTTTATTTTTGATATTTTAATAAACTCAAAAAATGGGTATTCATTATTTTGAAATATTTTTTATCAATTACAATTAAGTTATCAAAAAAATTAAACAGAATAAAAAATTTTGAAGCACGAAAAAGTTTTAGTTGAAACCAGTTTTAAACTCACAAGTATGACAGAAAATACATGCAAAAATTGTCATACTTGTCAGTTAGAGCTGGGTTTTAACAATGGTTTTAGATAAAACCGAGCTTAAACTCTTTCGTGCAACCTGCCCCTAATCTCACGATTATAAAAAGATTTAATATACCGGATGAAAAAGAAACCAAGGGCACCCTATTATAAGTTATGTCTCAATTAGGGTACTTACTACATTTTAAATTAGAAAGCTGATGCCATTTCCGATAGTCATAACATGAAATATTTTTTTAATTCAGCCCATAAAACATACAATTTTAAATTTTTACTTTTCCAAATAAAGAAATTCCAAGGGTAGCCTTGGTAGAGCCTAATACCAATTCAAATTTCAAAGAAACTCAATAGAACCAAGGAGACCACAATGCTTATAGCGCGTAATGGTTCACTAAAAAAAATCCAAAATTTATTCTCTCATATCAACATATTCAAAAATGTGTTTTGCTGGTAATATTTTTGTACTTTGATGTATATTTTCCTGCTTATTTCTGATGTTTGAACAACCCTTTTAAGCAGCATAATAACTAAAAGTTTGACAAAAAACTCTGGAAAAGTTCTTAAAAATTATCTGAGGTTTCTTTTATTGCACCATTGGGAATTATAAAAGCTTTGAAGATGAAGAGTTATCTTGTTCCAAGAAATTTAAAATTCCATTTAAAAACTTGATTCAATTAGATAATTTTTTGTATCTTTACTAGACGTTCATTTCGATATTTAATAATACTCTTTGAAAATATAAAAACTTAACTTAAGGTTAACTCGCAAAGAATTTTAGTTACCATTCTGGAGATATAGATGACACCACCGAAACAGAAATTTATTACAAATCGAACAACAATTTTGGTCTTCTATTTATAACACAAAAAAATTAAACAACGCAAATGGACTCGAATTTTTAGACAACTGAACATACCATTTTTAATAAAATTGTACAACAAATTACTCAAAAAATTGCAAAGTGTATGATGGTACATCAAATACCTATATGTATGTATTTTTACGTGTTAGAAAATCTACAAACATTTTCTTTGCGATATCCAACCTCGCACTTACTACATACATACCGGCTGTCCACGGAACTAGTGCCACCCCCGTAACTTCTTTATTTATGAAAATAAAAATTTGAAATTTTACTATGTTATATGGCATAAAAAACGAATTTATTGAACTGTGTACTGAAGAGCTAAGTATGTTTTTGACAAAAAATTTTGGATTTTTTTTAAATTTTTTTTTAATGAAATCTATTAAAAATTCCTACATACCTTGTTGGGTATGACTATAACCGGAAAAAAATGGGGGGTGGTCCCACTATTATGCCATTTAAAAAAATAAAGATATTTGCAAAAAACGCATTTTTTAAGTTATAAAAGCTATAAATGAATTTTATAATTTACAATTTATTTTACCTTTTTAAATTATCTAAGAGTAGTTTTAATAGAATTTATTAAAAAAAAAATCCAAACTTTTTTTAAAGTAAAAAAAAATTATCAAAAACATACTTAAAAGTTACTAGTGCTCAATAATACGTACAAAAATAGGGTATTACATTAAAAAAAAATTTTTTTAGTTCAATTAATTAAATTTAATGCCATATATGTATTATAGTAAAATTTCAAATTTTTATTTTCATAAATAAAGAAGTTACAGTGGTAGCCCTAGTTCCGTGGACACCCGGTATAGGAGTATTAAGTATCTTTTGTCCCCTCTAATATTTGAACTAATCCTTATCAAATAAGTCAAAAAAGTAATCTCGAGAAATTTTGCGACGCACCCTTACATTTTATATCCTTATATACAGGGTGTTTCTAAACATCTGTCCCTAACTATCGCCCTAACTTCAGGAATAGATTCCTTGACCTATTTTCTGCAATTATTCATTTTTTTAACAAAACTTCTATATTTCTAAAGATAATTTTCTGAAATTTTGTACAAAGCTCACCTTTGCCGATCATTATTAAATAAAACTTAACTTTTTTAATACCTCCTTGCTCCTTGCACTTATTAGAATTAGAATTATTTCATTTCTTGAAAGTAAATATTTTATTGGTGCACCGTTTAAATAATTCCTAATCGACATCGTACATTCTTTTCATAACCTCTAAACGTTAAAAGATATCCAAAAAGTTACGAAAAGAAAAAAGTTCTAGAAATATCTTAGGATAAAAATTAGAGGATACAATGGATGGATACCCCCGAAGAAAACTGCACCTTAGAATTTGTTTTGAAATTCCTCAGTTTTATTTAATGACGATTCGCAAAAGTAAACTTTATAAAAAATATCAGCAAATTATCTTTAGAAATATAGATTTTATATTAAGAGCGATTTCCTAAACGGAAAATGGGAATGGTTTAGTTCTGCAGTCAAATACGCTAGTGCGAAAAACATTTTTGTATAATTTTTTTGTAAATGATTTAGAAGTCATTTCTATAATTCCTAGCTGAAGGAAAAAAATGGAGAATGTACAAAAAAAATATAATGACCTAAAAGTATCTTAACTTTTGCACCTCTAATTAATTTTGTGCTAGGTTGCAGAAGGTGATCCGCCAGGATGTAGGCTAATGAATTTAGATTATAAATCTGAAAAAAAATCTAACGAGAGAAACTTGAGATTTGAACAAATGCTCGATTTCATGATTTTTCACAATTTTTCCTCCCAAACTCGCGCGCCCTCTAGGGATTTGCATTAATTATCAGTGATTCGCTGATAATTTGCAAAGAAGCTCCAGAAAAGTGGGATGGATTTTCTATTCCCTGTTATTTTCTCCGACGGTAAATTTATCTCGGACGTCTAGGAAGATGATCTTAAAAATTAAAAAAAAACCAAGAAAGCTCAACACCCTGTATGGAGCATTTTGGCGAAAAAAAATTTTCTTACTTTTTATATTTAAAAAGGTCACAGAACGTATTCATAAAGATGGGGAAACATGTTTAGAAACACTCTGTATACAGGGTGTATCATAATAAGTGAGACAAAATTAACCATCCGGTAGAAAACATAAGGCAACTATGCAAATTGTCCATTACAACTCATATAACAAATTTAAATTTATTATACCCAGATTCTTTTCAAATCATTTAAGAGGATAGCCGATGTAATTTTGGTATAGACGATTTCAATGTAAATTTGTATCGATTTCAAAGACAAAGTACAGCTATACCAATTAAAAAAACAAAATTGGTTTTCACATAACTTTTCTAGACATTTAAGAGAAGATCTTTAAATTTATTAATGGGTTGTAATGGACAATTTCCATCGTTGCCGTAAATGTTTCTAAATAAGGGCCTTTAATTTTGACCAGAATCTGTCTATTAAAAAGGTAAATTATATACTGTGGTTACTACTGGTTTTACTTTAGAACTTGTGGGTTAATTCTGTGCAAAACTAGTCCTTAGAAGACATGCATGTATGATTTTTCACGTGGGTTGTAATGGATGGTTTCCTTTTTCTTTAGTTACTTAACATACAGGGTGGTGATAAAGTTTGGAACCAAGCTCATAACTTCCGTAAAAAAATTTTTTGTAAAAATCGCTCGGACAGGTCAATTTTTGTTTTAAAAATGCCATCTTTTGGAATGAAAAAAATATTCATGACGTCACTGATAACTTCACTATGACGTCATCATCAATTTTTTTAAATGAAAACCCCTACTTTTTTTACACATTTTTCATAGACCTTTTTATCATATTAATGATCACATAAAAATATTTAAAAAAATTTCAACCATTTTTGAAAAAAAAATAAATTTACTCAAAAATAAAATTATTAATTCTCAATGAAAATATTACAAAAAAAAGTAAATTTTTAATTTACAAGTAACAAATTTTAACGAAAATGTTCAAATTGTTCCCCATTGACCATTTGGCATTGTCCCATTCGAGTGTAGACACTCTGAATACAATTGTTAATAGCTTCTTCGTCAATTTGTTGCAATTCCGTCCTAATTCTAAGCTCCAATTCTTTTAAATTATTAGGTCTATTGAAATAAACTTCTGATTTTAAATGTCCCCACAAAAAAAAATCTAAGGGCGTTAGGTCGGGAGATCGCGGAGGCCACTCAATTGGTCCCCTCCGACTCCGACCTATCCATTTGTTGGGAAACGTGGTGTTAAGGAATTCTCGCACCGCCCTGTCAAAGTGTGGAGGAGCCCCATCTTGTTGAAACCAAATGTTTTGGTTAGGAATGTTGCGATTTTCATAATTGGGCAAAATACGAAGTAAAACTGGTAGCAAATCAGTCCGTAAAAAATTCAAGTATCTTTCGGCAGTAAGGTTTTCATTAAAAAAGTAAGGTCCTATAAAACTTCTGCCAATCATTCCCACCCATACATTTAACTTTCCCTGTCTTTGACTATGGGATTCTACGGCCCAATGAGGATTTTCCTGTGACCAATACCTACAATTATGTCGATTCACTGATCCATTCAATTGAAAGGTAGCTTCATCGGAGAAAATTATACTACTTAAAAAATTTGGATTTTGATCACATCGCGCCATCATTTCTTCACAAAATTGCAGTCGGCGATCGGGATCATCTTCATTTAACTCTTGTATGAGTTTTATTTTGTATGGGTGATACTTTTCCTTTTTTAATAATTTTGCGACATAGGAATGATCCACATTATTATTTCTTGAAATATCTCTTGTTGAAATATTGGGATTTTCTTCAATCGCAAGTAATAAATTTAATTTGGTTTCTTCATTCACTTGAGGCCGTCCTTGTCGAGGCAAATCTCCTACAGATCCTGTTTCTGCAAATTTGGTAACTAACTTACTTACTGTAGATCTTGAGATTTGCGGTCTATTTGGATATTGCTCATTAAACAAAGCACAAGCTTCCCCATGGGTTTTTTTTCTATCACCGTATCCTACCATAATTAAAATTTCGATTCTTTCACGTTCGCTTAAACGAGGCATTTTTAATTTCGCAAAACTTAATAATTGTTGATTATTATTAAACAAACGAAGAAAGCTATTCAAGCATTGGTAAATGGATTTAAAATTTTATTTGCCATACAAAATAACGTCAACTAAAGCACTTTTATAAAGGCAATTTTTATTTCAATAAATTTTGAATATCAAAAGCTATTTCAAATTTAAAATAAATTACAATTTTATTTAAAGTTTATTATTACTCAAACATTTTATTTTAATTGCCTTTTTCATTAAAAAAAATTTAAAATTAGTTTTAAGAAAATTCCAATTGTGTAAAGAAGAACAATTCGAATATTTTCAATAATAATTTGTTATTTTTAAACTAAAAATTAGTTTAATTTATTTTTCTTGCCATATTTTCATTGAGAATTAATAAATTTTTTTTGAGTAAATTTATTTTCTTTTTCAAAAATGGTTGAAATTTTTTTAAATATTTTTATGTGATCATTAATATGATAAAACGGTCTATGAAAAATGTGTAAAAAAAGTAGGGGTTTCCATTTAAAAAAATTGATGATGACGTCATAGTGAAGTTATCAGGGACGTCATGAATATTATTTTCATTCCAAAAGATGGCATTTTTAAAACAAAAATTGACCTGTCCGAGCGATTTTTACAAAAAAAATTTTTACGGATGTTATGACCTTGGTTCCAAACTTTATCACCACCCTGTATACAATTTACTGCACGAGCTTACATGTTTGCATAGAATCAATCAACACATTAACTTCTAATAAAATTTGTGTGGCAAGAAAAATTCAATGCAGATTAATTCAATTTTTTTGGTTAAAAAAAATAAAAAAGTAATTTAATAATTAAAAAAATAAATAAAACAAAGCATTCTTCATAACAATTCATGTTTTAATTAAACTTTTAGAAAGCAATCTAAAGGATTAATGTAAATCAAGGCGAGGTGCTGAAAAAACAATTAACCCAAGTTAAACGTGCGCGATGTTCATCAATCATTTAGTATTGGGCGTCGAGAGCGCGCAGCATTAATAATTTTTGATCTGTTAATGAATATCGTGCAACATTATTATCCATCAGAGGCGGCGTGAATAAGTGCGCTCCACTGCACTCCACCTTTGTTAGGTGCAACGTGCAAATCCATAAATCACACCCTGGATCTGATAAAAACCTCCGGCAAAACAATACAGAAGCACTTTTCCACATAAAATATTCGCATTACAATCGCGCGACGCGCATTTATAATTGCCACTTTGAATACTCGCGTTGTAAAATTATTCACTTGTTACAAATGCTACAAACCTTTTTTCAACATTGTCAATCGGACGTTATACAGTTGCGTTCTCGTACCTCCTACGGTATTAAATAATTTTGACAAGTTGAAGGCGGTGCCATTGTACAGATCCGACCTACTGAATGCATTAACATATCTGGTGTCATCGATACGCATTGTGCTCCCAAGAGATGGAGATAAATCATCATTTTACACGGTCCCTTCTCCTTTGTAATCCCAAATTAATTAAAGGCTTTCCAGCCGCGTTCTTTTTTAATGGGACGCGACTGATTTCTCCTCTTTATCCTCGCGACATACGCGTGTGTGGCCCTTATTTTTACAATAAGGGGGATGGACCAGAAATAATTTTATTCGAAATTTTTTTATTAAACAAATAACCCTTAAAACTTATTTTAAATCAATTATTATAAAAATGATTATGAATATAAACTGTATTTGCCACAACTTTGAAGTACTTGGAAGTATTTTCCTCATCACTGGTATTTTCCGCGTTCATTGATGACTTTTTGGAGTAATTGCTGGTTTCAACTTTCTCGAAATGCACACTCCTCGGTCTTCTCGGCTCTTCAACCATTTCCACCTCCTCTACTTGACTAACTTCTTCCGGATTATCTAAAATTCCTGTATTCGAAGTTTGAACACCAATATCATTTAACACTAATATTTCCGCATCCTGCTCCTCTTCAACTCCTTTCACAATAACATCAGTTGTACTCACATCCGTCACTTTTTCTTCCAAAGCAGTTCTTAACTTATCCATTTTCCAATACAAAATCGTATTTTTGCGTTTCTTGGAAATATTATTGGGTGTTTGTTCCTCTAAACGTACTTGTGAAGAATGCAGATTTCTATCTTCATGTAATAAATTAATAAATTTATCATATCCCGCTGATGTGCTTCTTGTTTCTACTTTGTTCTTCAAATTGCTTATTTTAGGACTTTTATGCCTATGCACCACATTTCGTGGCGCTGAACAACTTTTTTTAATCACACTTTTTGATATTTGTGGTAAAACTTTAGAATTGACTCTTTTACGATTCATTTTTATAGTTTGACGTTTGTCAAAATTACTTGTAGCCATAGCCAATCATATTTTTCAAATATTTTATTTATTAAAGAAAGATTTTGGTAACAAAAAACCATAAAGGTTTTGTAGCCATAATATACAGCGTGGTCACTTTTACAGTGCTACCATTGGGATCTTGGAAACTAGGGTTGCTCAGACTCGATATATTTTGATTCCCGGAACACGAGACGTTTAAGGCATTCCCTGGACTCGAGAAATTGAAAAAAATTTAAAAAATTAATAAAAATAAAATACATCATTGTTTCTACAAACGCGTTGAAAGTCAGTGTTAAAACAAAATAACATGGTTTAGTGACTAGTGTTAAAAGTACGTAACTGACTAAGTGGTTACTATCTAAACCACTACTAATATTTTCATAAACTTCATTAAGAAGATAGTCGGTGAAATTAGGTATAGGACTTGGCAATGCAAATTTCGATTACTTTGAAGAAACAGAAAAAACGAACAGTTAATTGAAATCGAATAATTTTTTTTATGCTGCTTAATGATTCTACATACAGGGTGGCCCAGATTTTACTTCCCAGGAAATATCTCGGTTATTTGAAGAGATAAAAATATAAATAAAAAAGTGCTTTGAATGGCAGCACTTATACCTCATAATTTCATTCTAAAAAATATTTTTATTTACCACTCTTAAGACGCCATCATCAACTTTTTTTTCTTTAATGGGACACCCTATTTTTTATAATTGATATTGCATCTACAATTTATTCTAGAAATAGTGATATGCTACACTTAGTATATTAAGTACATTTTGTGAATAAAAAAAATTAAAATATTGATCGAAGTAGTATGCAAAATTATTTATTTAGTTTTTTTAGGAAAAATTTTTAAATCTAAACTAACTTAACTTAACCTAATTTAACTGAACCTAACTGTAAATTACAAATTCTGTTAAAAAAACTAAATAAATAATTTTCCATAATACATACTTCGATCAATATTTAAATTTTTTTTTTATTCACAAAATGTACTTAAAATACTAAGTGTAGCATATCACTGATACTAGAATAAATTGTAGATGCAATATCAATTATAAAAAATAGGGTGTCCCATTAAAGAAAAAAAAATATGATGATGGCAGCTTAAGAGTGGTAAATACCGATAATTTTTTTAGAATGAAATTATGAAGTATGAGTGCTGCCATTCAAATCACTTTTTGGTTTATATTTTTATCTCTTCAAATAACTGAGATATTTCCTGGGAAGTAAAATCTGGGCCACCCTGTATAGTTCAGTCTATGGTGTTTTCAATTTATAAATTTCACCTTTTCGTTGGGTCCAAAAATATGCAACTTTTAGGCTCAATTTACAACCTTATTATGAAACTATTTAAAAAAATTTAAAACGCTATCTGCTAGTCCCTTTAATATACTGTCAGGATTAATTTACAAAATTCAAATCGATTAACTCTTAATTAAGTTATGTTTATTTAAAAACTTCCGAAGGATAGCCTAAAATTCTAGTGGCATCTCTTTCGCACAATTATATGTTTCATTCGCCCATCGCATTTCCAAGGAACAGAGAAATCGGAGTTACACATTTTGCCGACTATCCTCTTAATATTGTATGATGTGCGTGTTAAAAATGGATTAGGGCACGCGTATGAACTTTCATACATGTGCCATAAACATGCATTTTTAACACTTACATCATAAATTCCTGTTATAACCAAATTTATTTATTCTATAATTCGCATAATTATAACGATAACTGGTGATAGTAGATCTGAAAAACTTGACCCTATTTATATATATCCAAAAAATGCACCCCTAAGAAGTTAGAAACATCTAAAATTGGTTAAAAAAAAGTTCGAGGAAAAACCTTTTCTTATTGCTGTCAAAGTAGTAAAGATTTTCTAATAAAATTTTGTATGCATGCAATTTTATAAGAAATACTCATTTAGTAAAAATTTTACCAGTCCTTGCTTATCGAAAACGGTGTTAAAAAATTTTATTTACATGTATACTATTTGCTTGCTGAAGAGAAATTCAAGATATTTTTTGTTTCCAACAAATTTTGCATAGGATAAGACGCTTTTGAATAAAATTTAAAAAAAATAAAAAACTAGTTTTTTTAATAAACTTTATGCGTGGTTTTTGTAGATAACCTAAAATTTTATAGCAACTCGCATCACTATTAAAAATGATGAAGAACATATTTTAGATATTCTTAGTGTCATTTTCAATTTTGAAATTTCTCGAATCAATACTTTTTTTCCAAAATTCCCGGGAAATTTGTCCTGGAAATTAACGGTTCAGCAACCCTATTGGAAACCCGAAGATTTACAAAGTTGCTTAAATTATAAAAAAAGTTGCCCCATTTCAAGCTCTTTTGAAATCCTGGAGCAAAATGCTCCATTCCCAAAATATCATGAAATAACTGAAATTTCGCGTTTCCCTGTTTCCTCCATATTTTTGTTATCGGTAAGCTTTTCGATTAAAATTTGACAGTGTTACTTGAGTTAATATTCTAAATCCAATATCCAATGGACTTATCAAGATTTGTATCCCGAAAAACGAGAACCTCATAGGTTCGTATTTCAGCTTTTATGGAAATGTATGCGACAGTTTGGTACGTAAAATAATTTATATAAGAAGAAGGCGCAATAATGATTAAAATCTAAATCAAATAACAAATGAAAGTAATGTATTGGCTCAAGTAAATCTAAATCCAGAAATATCATAAAGGAGTGTTGCATTCAATTGTAATTTATCAAAATCTGGCGTTCAAAAGATTTTTAGGAAACACATGATTTTAGGTATCAACCTCTACAAAGAATCCAGAAGATAACGAAAGACGACTTGAATTTTGTAATTGCTTTCGTGGTAAACTGAGAGAAGTTCCTAATTTTCCTACTACAATATTTATTTTCCAATAGCGGAATGTTTAATAGAAAAACAAACGTTATTCAAAATCCTCATTTGATACGTGAAGTACGTCCACAGATTCGTTTCTCTCTTTATGTTTGATGTGGACTTTTAGACAATCAATTAATACGAAATTTCTCGAAAATGGATTAGTGGAAATGTTAGATACTTTACCACTGGTGACGTTATGTAATCTAAATTGGTTTCAGCAAAATGAGAGGGGGTTCCTCACAATACAATAGTTGTTCCAAAATATTTAGATCAGCTGTTTCCAAATATGTAGTTGAATAGGAACAAATAGTTCCGTGATATTAAATTTGTGGAGTGTTGTAAAAAGTGTTATAAATGCGGATGTTTTTTGTAAAGAGCCCGTTTTACTGCTGCCGTATTCCTATTTAGTTTGACTTACAAAAACAAAAAAATTTAAGAAATTGCTAGCTGCAAGACTTTCCTGTGTACCAAAAAAATTTTTAAAAAAGCTCCACTGCAAAAAATTATGACCAAAATCGTAAATGTCAAGCGAATTTTCATTTTTTTTAAATTGCATTGACGTGTATCGAATATTTTTATTTAAATTAATTATGCGTTCTACGAAATTTTCTTTTTCATCAAGGGAACTATAATACATTATACATAATTCACGAATACCTATTATCATGTATTCACATTTGTTTTCGTTAGCACCATTTTGTTGTCTTTAGTCTAAGTTTCTATTTTTTCTTCATTTATTGGATGTAGTTTTGTTTCAGTGATTCCACTAAAGTATAAGGTCATCCAATTTTTACGATCTACTTCTTCAGATTCTTGGAGTGTATAATGTACATACTTCTTTTGTCTTTTGATATCTATTAATCTTAACTTACGTAACAATATGTCATGGTTTACGACATCAAAAGCTTTCCTAAAGTCCAAGAAAAAAGCTATAATTTTATGGCCCTTGTCTAAATTTGTATTTATATTTGCTTTGAGGTTTGCTATTGCCGATTGTGTACTTTAGTGTGTTTGAAACCCAAGCTGATTTGATAAGTACGATCTTTTTTTAGAAAATCTCTGCAGTCGTAGTAAAATTAAGCTTTCGAAGTTTTTTCAAAAGACAGAAATTGGCCTAAAGTTTCAATTTCTGTGTTTGATTATTATTTATGAATTGTTATTATTAATGGCTATACGTTCACTGAGGAAACTGCTATCTTTGAGATGGTGGTTAATTAGATTGTTTATACAGGGTGTAACAAAAGTAACGCGTAATAGCTATAAATTTTTAATTTAAAGATTTAAGTTAAATACAAAAGTTTTTCACTTAATTTCAGTGCATATTTTGACATTTTTAGTTTTTGTATATCTTCCTCTATTTTGTTGCTAGAGCAACCAACTACTGTTTGTTAAGTAGCATTGGTATATTTTCTTTGCACTTTTTAAAAGAGCTCATTTTTCTGTATTTGCCAATGCTATTTATTAATAAAAATTACTAAAAAAAAAATAAAAATTTTGAAAGAATATTAAGGTTGTCCCTTTTATTAACCCTTAAAATTGTTTGGATAACAAATACCATTCTGATGAAAACGTTTCTCATGGACCACTATTTTTTTGATTTCTCAGAAAGTTACAATAATTTAAAATTTTTATTAATTTTTACATTGCCATAAAACTTCTTAAGGAGTCGAAAAAAAATACTACTAGTTTATAATTACTTGTTTAGAATGAAATTTACCATCCAAATAAATTTTTGCGGGTTAATACCTTTAATTTTCTTCCAAAATATTTATTTTTTTTATTTAACAAAAAATAGCATTGCTGAGTACAGAAAAGTACACCCTTTAAAATGTTCAAAGAAAACATACTATTGCCATTAAAAAAAACAATAGTAGGTTGCTAAAGCAACAAAATAAACACCGATATGCAAAAACTAAAAATGTCAAAATACACTAAAATTTACTGAAAATCCATTCTATTTTAACTTTTTAAATTAGAAAGTTACAGCTGTTATTCTGTTATGCGTTACTTTTGTTACACTCTGTATAATGTGTTAATATATTTCCAAATTTATTTACTACCTTAGGTTTGAATCCATCATAACCATCAAGTGGATAAAGGTATCATGTCACATTTTTTTCAAATTGATTTTTTTGATAAAATGACTGGTATATTTGAAAAACGCTTTGTATGGCCAAAATTTTCTTTTGGATAAATGTGTCATGTACTTATATTGGAGTAATTAAGTAATTTTTACTAAAGTTTTAAATATAAGAGAAAAAATACTTAACAGTACTTAACAGAATAATAAAACAAAAATTATAAATTTAATTCAAAAAAATATCTGCAAAAAAATGCTTAACGTCATTTTTCTTGAAGCCATTATTTTGCGACATGACACCTTTAACGACTTTTGCATTTTATAAATTTAATTTTTAAATATTTACATTTTTAGAAAAATTACTTATTGTAAAGGTGTTAATAAAAAAAATGTAAACAGATTTAAATCCTGGTATTAAATTTCAGTATTTATCCACTTAATCAAAGCAACCACAGACTTCACAAGTAGATTCCTTTAAAATCTGGTTGTAATTCAGGGTATTTAATTTATTCATAATGAAATAAGAGTATTTAGTGAAGAATGTAATGAGGGTTAAGGGGTGTTAACACCCAATTTAACATGGTGCCGCGTGGACGTTCCTTTTATCTAAATATCCTTTTTTATGAAGACACCGGGCACGGACTTTATCTGCTCGATAAGACTAATTGAGGATTACTTCCCGCAACCGATTTTTTTCTACATGACATTAACATTTGTCGGACACGGGGTTTAACGAAAATAAACCCGTGTTGAATTACGCGCGTTAATAACTCTGGGATTTGGTTAAGAAATTTTTGAGGGGATCATTTTGTTTTATGTTAATCTGGAAAATAAATAAAATAAGGTGAGCCCCATTGTTTTTAACAGTTGATGCGTGTTGAGTTCTGATTGGGGGCCGGTGTCCTGCAGCGAAGGACCAACGGAAACTGCTGCTAGGTACCATGTTCACGCGACTTTACACATCTAGATTATTATCATTTATTATTTCGTTGCTATTGAGTCTGACACTTGCCATATTTCTTGTTGAAGAATGAAGAATGCAAGAAGTAAGTAACTTTCCTATGTAAAGTTGTTTATTTTAATTGAAATTAAATCAGTATCCTGTTTACTGGCCTCATAACTTTTTGTCCAAATTAAAATTCGTAATATGCTACTCCTATATATATTATTATAACAATTCAATTTTTAAACGACAAATTAAAGAGAAAAAATAAAATGATAGGATTTAACAATGGTTCTTTTCAAAGTGATTTTATTCAAGATTGAATTTGTGTTCTTTTACTAGGGTTTCCTGAGTTTTCCGAAGAGTTATTATTTTTCTCAAAATATCAAGTTTATTTTTATTGCCAAATCTTTTACCAGACTTGACAAAAAAATTCGTGTAAATTAGCAATTTTCAACCTATTCATCTTCTATCTCACTAAAACTAAAACTATGCGCAGGCCTGCAAAGAATTTTGTTTTTTTTTAATAGAATATGTTCTATTTTTAGCAATACAAGACGCGAAAAATATACAAATTCAAAACAAAAGGAAAATAATTACAAAAATAATTTAGGTAGCTGATACTTTTAATGTATATTTTTTGAACATTTCTAACACTATTCTCAGTAATTTAACTGATACTGACTAATGGGCAGATTCTGGTCAAAATTAAAGGCCTTTAATTTAAAACAAATAATGTATCCATGGAAATTGTCCATTACAACCCATATAACAAATTTAAATTTAAAGGCCTTTAACCTTAAATAATTTGACCAAAATCTGGGTATTATATAATTATTTAAGTTTAAAGGCCTTTAAATTTAAATTTGTTATATGGGTTGTAATGGACAATTTCCATGGTTACATTATTTGTTTCTAATTAAAGGCCTTTAATTTTGACCAGAATCTGCCTATTAGACCCAATATTTTCTTGCTTTGAGGAAAATCCAATAACTGAAATTTTTAAATATACAGAAGTTAGTGAGTTTGAGGTTCGTGGAACTGTAAAGAACTCTAACCATATTTATGGTATATCAGTCAAAATACTGAAAATATCTATAAATTGCATTATAACACCCTTAACGCACCTAATTAACCTACATCGTACTGAGCGGGGTACAAACGTACCCCAGGTTTAGAATTTGTGAGGAAGTACTACTTTTTAATTTGTTTTTTCTCTTAACATGAGCTTTGTTCTTTAATTAAATTAAATACGTTATGCTTAAATTTAGTTCTTTGTTCATTCAATGCATAATTATGATGTTGACATAATTAAAAACACAAAAAAAACATTAATTTTATTGTGGAGTAGAAATGTACCCCAATAATGATTTTTCCAGATGTTCTAAACCTTGCTAATGTTGTACCGATTCACAAGAGAGGTGATATCAACTCCGTTGAAAACTATTGGGCGATTTCTGTGTTACCTACCTATAATTTCAAAGGTTTTTGAAAAAGTATTGCAAACCAGAATAATGCTGTTCTTAGAAAATAACAACTTACTTTTCGAATATTAATTTGGTTTTAGAAAACACAGTAGTATACTCAAGACGCCATCCGTAAATTCATTTCAAGATTGCTTTGAGAGGGGTGAGTATACTCCATTTCAGTATTTTACGATCTTAGCAAGGCATTTGATTGCGTTACATCAGATGTCTTGCTTATAAAAAGGGAGAAATGCAATTTTGATGCAAATTTTATTTTAATCATAGATCCCTATTTGAGTAACAGGTATCGAACAGTAAGATGTGTATAATAAAAGGGCGTCTGGTTTGTCCCACGTACTCCCCTGCACAGTCACCACATAATAATTTGTACACACCGCTAGCTTGGGTGTCAGACTCTTTTTGCTTGTTATTTTTAATTGAATTAAGAGAGTTGATTTTTGTAGTGTGGCTATTATCTTAGATTGGATGAGTAATTTTTCTAGGTTCTTTTTTAGATTTTTTGGAATTTCACCTGTGGCACCGACGATGATAGTTACTGCATCTGTTTTCCAAATTTCACGGATTTCTTCGGCTAAGGGCATGTATTTTTAGATTTTTCATTGTGTTTTCGCTGGATGTTCGCGCCAGCTGGAATGGCTATGTCAATGAGGTAAGTATGGTTGGTATTTTTATTATTTCCGGGCGGTTGGCTTCTATGGTATGGTCAGTAAGTATAGATCTGTCCCAGTAGTTTTGCATCCGGTGTATCAACGACATTTTCAGGTATGTATTTGTAGTATGGTAATGGCTCTTGTGTTGTCTGAATTTTTTGTAGAAGTTGTTGGTGTATAATTTTAGCAACGTTAGTGTGTCTGGCAGTGTATTCTTTTGACGCCATAAAACTGCATGAACTGATGATGTGTTCAATGTTTTCAGTTGTTTTGTTACATTTATCAGAACTAACAGTTTGGTCTTTTATGATGTGCTTTCTGTAGTTAAGAATGGGTACTACTCCATCCTGAATGGAAAACATAAATCCTTCAGTTTCTACAAATAAATTTGAATTAGATATCCAATTGTGGGTTAGATTCTTGTCAATATAGTCATCATTTAACCTTCCCGGGCACCTTCCATGAATTTCTTTTCCTTTCCATTGATTAATTCTCTCTTCTAAGCTTTTTACTTCTAAGAGAGGGTTGTAAACAGGTGTACTTAGCTTCAGAGGAGTATAGTTTTTATCGGCTTTGCAGATTGCATGATGGAACTTGCTGCTTTCGCTTTTGCTTTTGAAGTATTCTCTTAGTAGATGTACTTGCATGTACTTGTTTCTGATGCAAGGTATGAAGATCAGGAAATCTTCTCCTACCCTTATTTCTGGGTATGTGGAAACGTTCAATACTTGATTTGGGATGATGAGCTCTATGCTTTGTAAAGTCCACTCTTATTTTACGATCGAGGGCGTCTAGCTCAGTTCTTGTCCATCGCATGACGCCAAAGCTGTAGGTTACTAACGGTATAGCGTACGTTATCATTGCTTTAGTTATGTTTCCAGCAGATAATTTAGATTTTAGAATCTGATTCATTCTTTGTACGAGGATTTCTTTTAGTTTTTCTTTTACTTTGCGATGGTCAGTAACCTGGTTTTGTTCAAATCCCAAGTATTTGTAGGTAGTAGTAGAAACCTTTATTGGCATTATATATGTTATTGCAAAGTGCGCCGTCATTTAGCAATGCGCCCGGCTGATTAGAAAATAATCAAGCAGTTTCTAATTAACCTGGTATTTTTTAGGCTTATTGCAATAAGCCCATACATCTTTAGGCTTATTGGAAAATGTGCTTCGGTTGCTCAATCAGACCTATTATATCATGCTCAACGCTCAACGAATATTCCAGAAACCTTATTAGAATAAATTTATAGCGAAGAGATTTGGAGAGAGCTAAAGAAAGCAGCAAGGAAAATGGAAATGCAGCACCTGAAGAAAAAGAAGAAGAAAATCATGTTCTTAATTTAGAAGAAGAAATATATCCCATTTGTTCCCATAATTTTAATGAAATGTCGTTTCTGTCTTGCTCTTCACGTATAATAAAGCTTCATACAATATGTTGCCAAACCTCTGATGAAGCTGGGCTGTTTGAGCTACCATTTTTCCAATTAGCCTAAAAAAGTATGGGCTTATTGCAATAAGCCTAAAAAATACCAGTCTCATTAGAAACTGCTCGATCATTTTCCAATCAGCCGGGCGCATTGCAAATTGACGGCGCCCTTTGCAATAAGCCGGATTTTTTAATTAGCCTACGACATATGTACATATACATTTGCATTAACCCATAATAAAAATAAAAAAAAACAACTTCAGAACAATAACATTAGTATTTGTAGGTATTATTATTAAATATAATTTGGTTCAAAATTGCTAATTAACCACAGAACATATTTCATGATTTTTTTAAAGGGTTTCAAATTGGAAAGTAAACAAATAATTCCATGCCGAGTAATGAAAGAAGTGCATTATTATTTTTATCTATGACTTTTATATGTATACTATATAAATCTAGATACGAAAAAACAAAAATAAATAAGTATAAGTCTAGTTTTGCTAAAATAAAAATATAAATATAAGTATTTATTACAAAGTTACACAAATGTAATTGTAGATATATAAAAAACAAAAAATGTAAAAGAATGTAAAATTCTTAGCCTTTAGTTTGGAATAGAATTATATTTTTTTCCACGACTATTGAATAAATGATACATTAGATTTGAATTTTTTGACAAGTAATGAAAATCATTATAAAATTTTTGACATTGTTCAACATCCTTGGACCGTGTGAGGACTAATCACAAAGCTGCAGTATTTCCAACCCATTGGGTAATGACCAATGGATTATGGGTAATTTCATTAATCACCGGGTAACCTATTGTGTAATGAGCAATGGATTATGGATAATTTTAATCACAGAATAAAATTTACATAGAAGAAATGTCAAAATTACGAAAAATAACCTCAACAAACCTACCGGCTCGTGTCGCAATTTCGGTCTTCCTAAATAATCATTTCTCGCTCGTTGAATAATATACTATTAATTTCCAATTCGAATCTCTAAAAATTCATGAAAGATTTTACACCTTAAGATTTAAAATAATTAAATAGGTATACTTGTAAATATTATGTGCCTTAATCGTTTATTCACTAGCTTCTTCACTCTACTAACATAAAGCTTGTTAAAATTGTTAAATAAATCATTAAATGAATAGAAGTAATTTTTAAACCTTGCTACACAGAAAAAATCCCTAATTTAAAAAAAAATATTATATTATATTTTGTATGAATTTTTATGTAAATTATTATTAAATGATATAATCAAGTTTTTAATTTATATTTGTAAATTATCTCTAATTTATATTCTACCTGATAATAATTTTACAAATAACTTTAGAAGAAATGTTTAGAGATAAGCAGCGTTTATAAGCTTGACGCAATTAAGAAAAATAGGACAGCTCGTCTATTATTTGCTACAGACACAACAAATAAAGTAAATCATTAGAGGAATAGAAGTTGGTAATTTTTTTACCTTACTTTAAAATAAAGTTTGTTTTTCCTCCAACGAAAAAACCGTTCGGAATCGAAAAAATTAAAAAATACCTAATTTAAAAAAAAATCGCGTCAAATTAGTGACATTTTGTATAAATTTTTTATCCTTTCTCAGACAAAAAATGTATCGCGGATGTTAAAACAACACAAATACATAAATAAGTACATAAAACAAAAAACAAAAGCATAAATTTTAAAATAATGTGTATTGTTATGTTTACTTTTATTATGTATAGTAGCTAGTGAAAATATTAGAAAGTGGATGCTATAGTAGGATAATTATCATAAAACATTGTTTGAATAGTTTTGAATTGTAATTATTAAAGGAGTTCATATTTGTTAAAACAAAAAAAAAGGGAAATTAAAAAAAAATATATGATAAAAAATGGTATCAACTGGATTTTAAAATTAACTTTTTAGATTTACCGATTATTCTATTCATGTGTTTTTTAATTATTACTAAAGAAAATGCTAATATAAAATTAAAAGTGCTTAACATTCAAACAAAGAAAGACTGTAACTTTTTTGACATTTTGTGCTTTTGATCTACTTTCTAAGCTTACTGCTAACCTATACCGAATTTTCTTTTTTTTTAAATTATAATTAATTATTTTAAATCAACGGAATATGTAACTATACAATCTGCATTGGTTTTCGTGTGCAGTTTTTATAAAAGTCTTTGAAGGAATTTTCATTCACATTCACTCTACAAGACAAACGTTTCAAAAAATTATAGCTACAAAATATTTTACATCATAACCCAAAATGAATATTTAAAAAAGTCTTGGAGGACACAGTTTTATGATTAAAAACATAAGTATCAACCTCCAAACTTAATTCAATCCAATTTTCGATTCAATATACTTATGGTGCATTCCTTGAATAAAAATATTAGATTTGAAGGTAATACAAAAATGGCCAAATTCGCTATTAAATCGAAATAGAATTGGGTTGTTTTGAATCTGTTGTTACTTCCAAATTAATTAATATTTTAGAATCTTGAAATATGCCAGGATGTATTGTTTAGTGTATTTGGGAGTTGGAAAAGAAAAAAAAATGTTTTTTTAATAATGATCCTGGTTTCTCTCTTTGTAGGTCCTCAGTATTAGGTCTTCCTCAAGGACCTGTTTAAATTCCTATTCTTTGGAATATTTACACTCACTTTCTTGGTAGGTTGCTCAATCCGCACATTAAGTATTTACAGTATTTACACAGGTCCCATTCTTTAGGACGGTTTTGATAGAATTAATGAAATCTTGTGTTTTTAAATCATCGATATTTGGGTGTTTTTTGATCAAAAGTTATCTTGGAAGGTACATGTGAACTATTTGGAGTCTTCTTGTCTCAAATAGATAAATGTCCATTACTCGAACTTGGTGGAGGTTGAGCGCATCCCAATTTTTTTCTTACTTTTAAGTCCTTCATTCGCTCTAAGTTGGATTATAGATATGGATCTATTCTGCTTTCTTCTTGTTCTAACTTTGTTTAAGAATAAGCTGGAGAAGGTTCAATCTTCAGCATTGAGGCTAGTTACTGGTAACTGATAGTATAATAATAAATAATTATAAACTTTATTAATGCTTCAGCATTATACATTTCATATATGCAGGTAATACAATTTTGGAATTACATTAAAAGAAATAACAAAATCACATAGAAATTTACAAAATTACAAACAGGAAAAATAAAGTACAAGCTAAACAATGATACATCAAAACATTTGAATGTAGTACACCTCCAATTACAGTATTCACTCAAAGTACCGAGCAATATCCAACATTCTTACAGTTAACTTAAAACTATCCACGCTGGAACCGAACAAAGGAGCTAAGCCCCCGATACAATTAAATTACCCAATCATAAAATTCGGTAAATTGGGCTATTGTAGAGATAGTTATATTTCACAGTAGGAATCTAGAATGTGTTTAGAGTTCTAGTAGATCTATTTATAACAGGGACAAAAGAAGGTATGGAGAGTAGGTTGATAAGTTTGTGCAAGAATATTAAATCAAAATGAATTCGTCGCTCACTAGTAACTGAAGGTTTAATTCAAGCAATAAGCTGTCAATATTATGCTTATCAAACGGAATACCACTCTTGTAGGAAATAAAATGTAAAAATTTACGTTGAACTTGTTCAATTTGCGATGTATATTTAAGGTAGTGTGGATTCCAAATAGTAGGTGAGTATTCCAATATTGAACGCACTAAAGAACAATACAAAATAACGATTGTTTTCTCACTCAGATATTTACAATTACGCTTTACAAAACCTAGAACTTTTAATGTTTTATTAACTATCAAATTAATGTAACTATTGAAATTTAATTTTGTATCGAAAATTATGCCTAAGTCTTTAATCTCGTTCACGGATTCCAATAAACTTTCATTAATATAATAAGCCATTTTGAATGGCGAATGAATTCTGTGAAAAGTAATTAATTTGCATTTACAGAGATTTAACGGCAATTTGTAAGATTTACACCAGAAAGTTAGGCTATCTAGATCACGTTGCAGAGCAATACAGTCATTAATACCTTCGACTTTTCTATATATTTTCAAGTCATCCGCAAACAGAAGACAATTAGATGTTATATTGGCAACAATGTCATAAATAAATAAGGAGAACAATACTGGGCCCAGAACGTACCTTTATTTCTTTTGAGATAAAGTCTCCATATCTCAGTTCTATGTTGAAATTAAAGATTTTAACCAATTTATAAAATCGTCATTTAGACCATAAGCATTGAGTTTATATAATAATATTTCATGAGAGACTTTGTCAAACGCCTTTGAAAAGTCAGTATAGACTGCGTCTACTTGACGATTTGACTCAAAGGCGCTTAACAAGTCATTTTGAAATTGAAGAAGGTTAGTTAATGTAGAGCGATTTTGACAAAAACCATGCTGATTAGTGCTAAAGATATTTTTAGTAATCCATTGAACTTTTTGGGTAATGATTTTGTCAAATAGCTTTGCAGTTGTGGATTGGATACATATCGCCCTATAATTCCTTATACATGTTCTGTCACCGCTTTTAAAGATTGGTATAATATAACTCTTTTTCCATTCTTCTGAAAAAGTGCACGATTCTAAGGAGCATTTAAATATAAGATAAATTGGTTTACATATAGTGTAAATACGTTGTTTTAAAAAATTTGGTGAAATACCATCAGGTCCACTGGAGAATGAGAAATTTAAGTCCTCTATCGATTTAAATACCTCGTCTTTTGCTAGAATCTGTTTGTTCACTAAAGTTAATATGAGGATATGATAAGTTGTCGTTTTCGCAGTATACTTCGGAAAAAAAAATCAGCAATATCTTCGCCCGTATTACTATTTATATCATTAAAAGACATTTCTTGTGGGATACCGTTGCACATTTTTAGATCTTTAACAAATGACCAGAAAGACTTCGGATCTTTCATAATATCCTTATTCAAACGTAATAAGTATGACTCATGTAAAGAATTGCCTAATTTTTTACCCTCTAACCTCAATTTAGAAAACGTTTCATAATCATGTGGATTTTGACTAATTCTGTACTGTTTATGAGCAATTTTCTTTCTGGATATTAAGTCAATTAGTGTTTTATTGAACCATGGCGGATAATTATTAGATTTGTTATGTTTAATTTTTTTGGGGACAAACTTATCCACTAAGTTGTACAGAATAGAATAAAAGGAATTGCACATATCATCAATGCTAGTGTTATTAAAATAAATGTCCCAGTTAATTGACGCAAGTTCATAATTTATGGCACAAAAATCTGCGTTATAAAAATCATATACGTATTCGTGCGTAGTTAAGTTCTTTAGTGGTGCCTTACTGAAGAATTCAATGCAGTATCCAATATGATGCAGACTATTGTCGAAGAGTAAATCTTGAGATCGATTAACACTCACACTTTCACATTCATTAGGTGCGAACACCAGATCCAAAAAAATGCCACGATCATTCGGTACCTTATTTAATTGACACAGATTTAAGTCACTAGTAGAGTTTTCAGAGTAGACACCGAACTCATCATTGCAAAATTTTGCCTGCGGTAGGTTATAGTTGCCACATATAATGATATTATCATAGGTATGATCTTCCAAAATGTTGTCAACGCTTTCGCAGTGAGCTACATATTTGTCTACGCTTGAATTGGAGGGAAGTATACTCCCCCAATAAAGTATTTAAAAGTGTCAATAGAGATTGCTACAAAAAGTTGCTCAACACATTTGTTAGAATTTAATAGTCTGGTGTTAAATTTAGACTTTACTGCGATCAAAATACCGCCACCATTACTATTTGTAAAATCTTATAATTAAAATAAAGATATGTCAGTATACAATGATGTTATTTTACCATGATATAGGGGAGCTCATAAGAATTTATTTTTTTCTTCCAATATTTGTTTATATTTTGGTCTTTAAAAAATCTGATTAGTATTGCGATTTTTTGAACCTATTAACTTATTCCAAATCATCCTTGGAGAGTTTAAAAAATAAGGGTATTTTTCCATCTGCAACTTATTTAATTGGGAAAATCGGAATATTTTAGCTTTTCATTGGTTTTGTTCCAAGTCACATTGGTGTTTTGGTTAATCATATGGCAGATAAGAAAACTAGATTTTGTGCTTGAATCGAAAATTGCCGATGTTGGAGGGATGTGTAGGATATCTGGAATATTGCCATTCCATCTAGTATTTATTGATCTATCCAGAGAGGTATCCCTCAGATTCCGTGGATTACTAGATTATCAAACTTCCTTAAGAGAAGGTTCGCTTCTTCTATTTGTAGAATGACGTTTGGGCAATCCTCAACGCTTTTCATCTTAATTAGATTTTTTTATTGATTTTTATTTCTGCTCTTGTAGTGAGTTTGGTAAGATATTATTTGATTGTAGTAGTTTTAGGGATCAATGCACTAAACTATATTAATATAATTTTATGTCGCTTGGCCACTCTTCTCCTATTAATCTTACATCCTTGTTTTCCCATGCTTCTGTTTCTACCTATTTTTATATTTTTATTTCAGTATGTGCTTGTGATATTTCAGTTCGACCGCTTTTGTTTTATTACTTTTTTCCCTGCTCGATCATAGTATTAAGATTTTTCTTGTAAGGACTTACTGATTTGCACAGAATTGCACCTTTACTTTTTTGTATTTATTTGGCGCCGGTTTTTGTAGTTTTTTGGATAATTGTAGGTTCTCAGTATTTATTATTCTTGTGACTGATCAACAGGAATAGAATGCCAACGACCAAGATAACAACACTATAAGAAGAAGAATAAGGTTGGTCACTTAGAATTTTGATACTCTTTGCTTGAGGATCTTTGGAGCTAAAAACAATTTTTAATCCTGAATTTCTTTCAAACCTTGATAGACCTTTTCAAGATATTAAGGTCTTTTCGATAAGCAGCTCTGAAATAATTTATAAAATGTTATATACATTTGCATATAACTTATTAAACAACTTCTTCCTAAAAAATATTAATACTATTTTTAGTGATTTAGCATCCTTGCTGATATTCACTCAAAATATCGATTGTTTTTTTTCAAAGTTGTGTTTTTTTTACCAAAGTTTGACTGAATTGCTCGAGTAAATCACTTTCTTCTTTTTTTAGTTCTATAGGAGAAAATGAGATAGAATATGATTTGCTCGAGCAAGGTTGGTAAAAAGAAGACATTCATTATTACCAATTTCTCAAAACAATTTATACTTTAGACCATACATTTTTGTAAATTATTTAGATAAGCTGGAATTAATATCATAATAATTATAGTATTTGTTAATTTTTCACTAGTTTAGAAAAGCCTCACAAAGTAATATAAAGCAATACAAGATTTCTCAACTCAATGCTAACTAAAGGTCAATAATTTTGATTAGTGATAAGGTGTAAATTTTTATAATTAAATTGTTATAAAATAAATCATGTAAATAATTATTAAATTCCAAATTGATATAATCAAGTTTGTATTTTATGCTTATAAATTATCTCTAATTTATATTCTTCCTGATAATAATTTTACAAATAACTTTAGTTAAAAGAAATATATAGAGATAAGCAAATTGGCGTTTAAGCTTGACGAATTGAGAAAAATAGCAAAGCTCGTCTATTATTTGCTACAGATACAACAAGACTTCGCAGGTAATTGATTATTATACATTTTATCTACAATATCCGTAGGTACTTATTGGTTATTGTTTACTAAAAAGCTCATTACAACTTCGTGACATTACCATTACAAAAAACAACAGGTAAGCGACTCTAAATAAAGCAAATGATCTATAAAGAAATTAAATTGAAGAGTTATTAATTCAAATCACTATAATTTACCTCAAATAAACACACAGTTTTAATCAAATTAGCTAAACAATGCAATCGATGATCTTCAAGTAATTTTTCTTCACTTTGAAGTAAGGTACAAAGTACAAATCGAATAGAGCAACATTGTATGAGACCAATTATACACAAGTTTAAAAAACGATTTTAATTTGTTAATTAATTGTAAAATTGTAGCTAAAGAGAGTACTAATGAAATATTTACGACTCTAAATATTTACGTGGTACTCAAGAGAACGATCGTAGCTCATTAAAACAATTAAATTATTTTACGACTGCTATAAAAACAGACTTGAAAGTAAAAGTGTTTTTTGAATGAGTGTGATAACAGATGTATATTTGGTTTGATTTATTTCATATTTCACTGTTTGGATTACAAAATAGCTATAAAAAGATTAAAAGAAAGCGTTTCATGATATTGACATTGAATTTTTCATATAGGATAAAATTATACAGTATTTTCTTTAAAAATAATTGGTACCACTCCAACCGAATTAAATTTTTGGTGCCTTTGTAAAAAAGACCTTTGTAATATTCTTATTCGTATTTTACTCTTTTCGCTTTTTTTTGGAAAAACATTAAATGCATTTTTTCATAAGAGAGATTTATAAAACAAATTATCCTTCAAATATCAATAAAGTAGAGCTTTCTGTGACGCTTCACAGACTGTGAGCCTAGCCTGTTGTCATGTTCGTTCATTTCCGCCGTGAATCGGGTCTACTTTTCGTGCCGAGGCGATAAAGTATTTGATTTCCTCCTAATATAAAAATACCTTTAATCATTATTATAATATGAAAAGTGAATTTCTATTTAATGACATTTTGATTTAAATTCATTAAAAAGGTGTGTACTAGGAATCATAGTTTTGTTACACTATTTTTAATATTTTTTTAATGTGCGTTTGATTTAGGTCTTTAATTGGACCGTTAATGGGAAGATTAAATGAAATAGTAAGTTTTTGTAATTTGCTCACGGAGGAAGAGTAATAATCATCAAATAATAATTATTAAACTTAGCA
This sequence comes from Stenus bimaculatus, assembly GCA_963971135.1. Taxonomy (NCBI): domain Eukaryota; kingdom Metazoa; phylum Arthropoda; class Insecta; order Coleoptera; family Staphylinidae; genus Stenus; species Stenus bimaculatus. The sequence goes on from OZ020182.1 coordinate 42,789,324, forward strand.
CTTTGCAAATAAGAATTTTATTTGAAAAAGTGATGTAGATAGTTGCTGGTTGTAAAAAGTCATTAATAGAAGATTAACTCTGAAAATATTTACCATCAACACGTCGAAACAGAAAAAAACTGTTAATTGTCAATAAAAATACTTCAACTAGAATTAGCATATAAATACCCTAGCAAAAAAGCGTTTTAATTACCACATCCTCTCGCGGAGCAAACATCTTTCACTTTCGAGCAATAAATAAGTTCGCTTGCAATGACCGTCAAACAACATGGCAGTTTTTTCTTACCGCTTGAAATAAAACCAAACACAAACACTAACCAAGGAAATATTTAAAGTATCAATTTCCTGACCTGATTATTAAATGTTTTAGCTAAAAATAGAAAACCGCAGCAATTGAAAACAAAGCGGGATCGCGTTTCCATCGGTCGACCATAAACCGATCTGAGGATATGCATTACAGCCGCACGTCTCTTTGAAAATAAGTGCGTGCGTGTTTGTTGTTTATTTTTTCAAGTGCACCTATACACCTATACCATACCTAACCCAATTCCAAATTAAAAATTCTGCCCGACCTTTTATGATGAATGTTTGATTGTTGATGACCGATCATTCATAAGCTCCTCATTATCAAGCACAAAGGGACTTATTGTGGATACCACCAGGCTCTCTCGGTTCCCACAACTTCGTGATGATGACTTCGTTAGATTTAATTAGAAGTAAATACTTTAACTTTGCATTTGTTACTTCATTTAAACATAAATTATTACTCAAATTACGTACCAATCCAACAAAGTAGCTTCCTTGTAATAGCCTATTACAAAATAGGTTCCTTCGACATTTAAAGTATCTTTAGTTGTATCAAAGGACAAAGATAATTAAAGGAAACTAGGTTGATATCAAAGAATCGTTAAATGTCCTACTTTCGGTTTTCTGGTTTATTAATAAAGTATTGTCAATAAGGTACTCCTTGAAAAATTTTTGTTGCTGAACATAAATCAATTAAAATACCTAAAATCCATATAACGAGTAAGTCACGATATCTCACTTCCACTCAAAAGTGGGTCCTATAATTTTAGTGTAAGAGCGAGATAACAAAGCTGACTTGTTCGTAACATGAACCATAACCTAGTCTCTGTTCTAAATTAAAAAAGTTTTAGTTTTTTCAATGAACTATTTACCACTTTTCTTCTGACTAATTCAACTTATAAATTCTCTTCAAAACCAATATCATAGTCTAATTATTAGACTACCGAATATATTAGACTCTAATATATTCGGTGATGGTGCACAAGCTTTTCTATTTTAAATAATTCTTAGCAGAAGTCCTTGAACATAGAAGGACCTACAGTATACCTAAGGCAAAAGAGGACCATGGATGCAAGACCAGGTGTTTAGGAAAAAGAATGAAAACCATTAAATCTAAGAGTTTCCGAAAAACACTTATGAGAAGAAAATTAAGTGGTTAAAAATTAAAGGTTTTTCCTATTAGTTGTCAAAGTGGCCAAACGGAGACTAATATATTAACAAGGAAGAATAACCACCCGAAAAAGTACCTAATACCTAAAAAACTAAATTCAGGATCTATAATATAAAAATACGTTTAGTAAGTCTTTTTGGTTTTAATTTCTTAAAAATATAGTTAAAAGAGTTTACTATTATAGTTAAAAATTTGCAAAAATACTCTTAACAATGGAAGTACCAAAGTAAGAAGATTTTTTAAATGCCCCCCTTCTATGTTCTTGGAGTATGTGGAAACAAACTTTTTGGTGACTTTTGAAATGTGGAACTTTTCTAAAGGGTCGTAGCGCCAAGATGGAATAGAGGATAAGAATTATGATAATAGTGAGGAATGAGGAAAAAGGTTAATTTAGGAATAAAATCATTTATGCCACAAAGTCATAGTTTTTAAAAAATGTTAGGAGTAAGGACATGTGGACTGTGGCACATCTCAAAATCTAAAGCTAAACCCAAGTAAGAAGATTTAAGATTCTAAGAACTCAGTTTCCATAACAGCTTGCGTATCGCCAAAACGGAGTCCGCCACCAGGATTTTTATGGTGGCCGTGGACTATCCGAAAGGTGGCGCTTTAATTTATTTAGAAAATAGTTTAAATCGGTAGCTCTATGGTCTTAATGCTAAATAATAACCGCTAATAGTATGCACATCATGCATGAAACATAAACAAGACGTTTATTTACATCTTTTCAAGAGATAAGAAGTAAGAAATATAGGTTTCAACTGCAGAACTCTGTAAACCAATAAGTTAAACCTACCGTCACCAGGTGGTAGCACATTAGTATGAATACGCAAACTGTTTCTCTCGTTGTATTCATACTCCATCATAAAACGAAAATCCATACTTTCGGAATATAAAACCTTCTTAGAAATAACTGGAAGCATAAAATAGGACTAGGAGGTTAACAGGGTGCGGCAAGATAATTTCCTTATTTGAAATGAATACTCTGAAGCTGATGAGAGTCCCAGGCGAGTTTTCGTGGTCTCGTTCGAGAGAGGTGATCTTAAAGTTTTGTTAACTTGTGTTTCAGTTATCATTATGCATTAGAGTAATGAGCAGCGTGCGTTTCCCTTAAAGGCCTATTTTTCCAATGGTTAAAACCCAGCGCTCCTTCTGAAATTGCTTCAATATTGTGACATTGGGTCTAGTCCAATACCGGAAATTAATTCTTTTGGGGGTCACAACTTTCAATGAAACCGGTACTATGCAGAAAAGAAGAACTGGAGACGCACGAGCCATGGTTTTTCGAGGAAAATGAGCAGATTGTCACAGTCAATTCAGATCGTTATGTGAACACGCTCGAAGAGTTTTTTTTTGTCACGACTTGATGAAATGGACTTAGGGGACTTATGGTTTATTTATTCAGGAAGAAACGGCCAACATACCCATCAATTTGCTGGAGAGAGTGATGAGAAACAGCAGAATTCGGTTTAACCAGTGTATCGACCATAACTTTAAATGTTGAACTTTTTAATTAAAGAAAAATTGAAAATATATCTTTACTCCTTTTTAATTTATTGCATTATGAAATAAGGAAATTATCTTGCCGCACCCTGTATATGCAATTAGAAAAAAACAAGAACTACACCTTTTCCAATTCTAATTATTTCAGAAACCACCAATTGTATTTCAGAAAAATCAAATTAATTCCAGAAAGCATGACTTGTATTGCAGTATCATCAATTGTATTTCAGAAAAATCATTTTAAAGAAAATATCAATTGTACTTAATGATGCAATTCTGAGCAAATCTGTAAACCCTTACAGGAAATATCTGTAAGGTAACCAGGGAAACAGTACATTACAACCCATATAACAAAGCTTACAGATTTTCCCTGTAAGGACTTACAGATTTGCACAGAATTGCACCATAAATCAGAAACGTTATTTGTATCTCAGAAAGTATCAATTGTAAATCAGAATTTATTATTTATTTCAGAAAATTTAATTTTTATTACAAAAGTAAAATTTACCTTCTTGGAAAAAATGAAGAAGCCAAGAGTTTTTGGAGGTGATTGTGCACGTGTTTTGGGACTTGAACAATACACCAGTAACTACATTCTACTTAGGTCCTTCTCTATTCTGTTAAATCTACTTGAAATAATCTGTGCCAAGATTAAATCAGAGTTTTAAAAAAATACGTCGGATTCCTCCTGTTATGACTCCTGTGGTATCATGAAGTAAATGTTGGTGTCCGTAGATACAATTATTGATGAAGCCAAAAATATTATTATTGGTGGTGATTGTGGTTGTACAGAACTACACACAACAATCCATCATGCATCTGCTTTAGCATTGGAAGTCATAGTTGTTTATGGCTAAAATATTATTTTTAGGTAATCTAAAATTACTGCGGCAAAATTTATTTTGAATGAACCATAAATAATTATTTCTAAAATCAAATTGATAACTTCTGAAATATAAATCATACTTTCTGAAATTCAAATGATGATTTCTGAAATACAATTGGTGATTTGCAATCATACTCCTAAAAATGGGAGCACCAAAGTAAAAACATTTTTTAAATGTATTAGAATACTATGTTTTTTGAAATATTCAAATAAAATTTAGAATACGTGGAAACATGTTTTTAGTGATCTTTGAAATATGGAAGCACCGTAGGTAGCACTAAGATAGAATACTTAGATTAGAGAATAAACCTTACGAAAATCATGAGGAAGAAGGTTACATAAGTATACTAGGTATACGAGGTATAAAAATATCTATTCTACATAGTCACATTTTAAAATACTTAGGAGTAAGAGTAGATTTTGAGACCTGCCGTGGCCACTGACACACGGACATTGGATGTGGATATAACGTGTTCAAAATTATATACATACATGTATAGCAAAATTTGATACTTATGGAATATAAGACGATCTGAGAAAAGACTGTAAAGACTGTAAAATAATACGAAAATATGCAATCAAAACAAAAAACATGAACTAGGACATTACAAAAATTCCACGAAAAAAGTCACACAATGCTCAGAATTTTGTTTGATAAAAAGTGATACTTGTACCGTTAGTTTTGTAGCATGGTGTGCTACCACTTCATCGACAATCTACTTTATTAACACTACTTTTGTATCGACAACAGACAACAGTAGTATCTTTTCATCAATATCCCTGGAATTGATATAACGCTTCTATCGATAAACCAATTTATCAATAATACCATTGCTGAGATCGTTTCTTCGATAAAGGCGTGTTTCATCCATACACACGTTTTATCAAAATTACTTTTTTTTATCAACAACCAGACCATTTTACTTAAAAAGACTCTCGATGAAACAACATAATAACATTGTTAATGAAGTGGTAATATCAATGAAATGGTTTCTCGTTGAAAAGGGAGTGTCGATAAAACGTCCTTGTCGAAGATACGGTCTATCGATAAAACGGTGGTGTCGATGAAGTGGTTGATTTTAGATGAAACAGGTTTCGATAAAAAAGCAATGTCGTTGAATGGTCTGTGTCGATGAAAAGATCTGTCTTTAATACTGAAGATCAAACATCGAATCTTCGCTGAAATCTACTCTCTAACCAATGTACATTGGCCTGATTCAATCTACAACAATTATTGTCTTGTTATCCAACCTATTATTTGCCAAGAACCTTTCGAAAAAATCAGTCATCTTCTAGATAAGTATTCAACTGGACATAAGGGCAGATTCTGGTCAAAATTAAAGGCATTTAATTATAAACATTTAAGGTAACAATGGAAATTGTCAATTACAACTCATATAACAAATTTAAATTTAAAAGCCTTTAAACTTAAATGTTTTGACCAAAATCTGATCATTAATAGTATTCCCAATTAGTTCCCAAGATCCTTTCGAAAAAATCAGTCATCTTCTAGATAAGTAGTCAACTATACTTATGGGCAATTACTGTAATTTAATTTAATAGATGTATCAGCGAAATGTCCTTTCCTCTTGCTGGAAAAGTAGTTTCATCAGTCCTATCTTCAAAAGCGGCAATAGACACAACGTCACTAATTTTAGAGGAATCGCTATACAATCATGAATTGCTAAAATTCTTGATAGCTTTGTAAGCCAACTATTGAATTTTCTTTGTAGACTCTAGACCAACAATATGACTTTCCAAAAAATAAATCGACGGTAACAAACCTACTGATGTATGATAAGGAATCAATTAAAGCTCCATCGACATGAATACTTCATCGACACAGATGTTTCATCGACATTATCTTCTACCTAATCTAACCTCTCGAAAAAACCAGTCATCTTCTGGATAAATGTTCAACTGGGTTTAATGGTATTCCCAATTAGTTACTGGAAAATGTGTTTTTCTACGACTACTGAAAAACGATTCATTACTAATTTTTGACATTATTCAACATGCTCGGACCTCTAGAGGAGGGTTGTCAAATAGATGCAATATAATTAATCATGTTTACATGCAATCAATGATTCAGAATAAGTTTCTCCAATTTTGTGCTTATCGATTTAAAGTTGTGGACACAGATGATAATATTTTATCTAGTAATACATTTATTAGAAGCTATCTAAACCTTCCGACGGTTCAAGAGAGGAGGAGAATATTGGATATTTAATTTTGATTGATTCATTTGGATATTCAATTTGAAAGGTGCATCCTTTCCAGTATTATTTTAGAAAAGATCAATTCAATTTCAGAAATCGTCAACTGTAATTCAGAAATCTGAATTGTATTTCAGAAAAGTATTCACAAAAAACAATTTAAATTCAGAGAGTACCTAAACGTAATATTGTTACTGGGGGGCTTATTATTGGGCCGGTCGAGATCGTGTCGTCGACGAGACTACATGTACAGACTCTTATTTTTTCATATAAATGAAAAGGACAGAATGATCAAAGTCGTAGTCGACATCGTGTTGACTGGTTCTTGAATAAGGCTGCTTGTGTACTGTTAATTTGCTAATTGCAATTTTTGTTGTATGTGTCTGTTGTGGTTCACGTGCACAATCACCTCCAACTCTTGGCTTCCCCAATTTTTAAAATCTGTCCTTTCTGATATCAAATTGATTTTTCTGAAAAACAATTGATGCTTTCTGAAATATAATTGAATTTTTCTGAAATGCAATTGATGCTTTCTGAAATACAATTGGTGCTTTTTAAAATACAATTGATGATTCTGAGATACAATTGATACTTTCTGGAATTAACTTAATTTTTCTGAAATACAATTGATGCTTTCTGAAATACAATTGGAAAAGGTGTAGAATCAGAACTGTCGAACCAGAAGAAAATTTCAGATATGTGAAAATAAACTTAAATTGAAGTATTGCATAACGTTAATTTTTTACTTTAAGGTGTTATTTTAACTGTAAAATCTGAAATGATTTAAATATTGGTTTTTAAAAGTGGTAACGTTTAATTTTTTTAAGATAAGCTATTGAACTGGGTCGTGTAGTACGTAGTAAACACGCGATCCTTTTGATAACGGGTATTACTTCCTTAATGCCATTTTAAAGCAGCAATGAAATTTATCACGAAATTTGAGCGCAACAATGCTCGCGTTTAGAATCCTAATTTCGCGGCAATTAGTCCGCTTAGGATTAATTTCAGGCCGTACTAAATGGGCCGAGTAATTTACATTTTACTCTAGAATTTTTTCGCCACCATCTCCACTCACGAACTCGGCAGGCATGCAAAAAAGCGCCATCCTACAAAGTAGCAGACCTCCCAGGCGAAGATGGAGGAAGCTCGCGTGCTTCGGCTCCTTTATTTAACTCGCATAAAAATCTATAATTGCCAATGAAAATAACAATAACGAGGAGATGATCGGCGCGCAAAAAGTGAAACGAAAGAGGTGTAACATTGAATTATTCATCTATGGACACGATCTATGAATATTTTATGCGTTGCGTATCCTATGTTTTCAATAATGTGGGATTTGCTTAAATAAATCAATCAAGATTTAATAAATAATTCAAAAAGCTTAAGTTATTAATTGAATTCTAATCCTATTGGTTTATTGATCCACACGATATTCTATGTTTATCCCGCCTAATTCGATCCGGATCATGTTCAACCGGCTTTCTTCAATCTGCAAAATTTCTAGGATAAACAAATTGGATCGAATTCAGTTCAATAATCTAATCCCGTAAAAGATTGAAATTAGAGTTCTAAATGACGATCTGATAAAAATATGTAACGACATTAACGCCATAAATTGCGTTCATTACACCTTTTTTAATCTAATTCCGATTGAACTACACGAGAATTTAAACGATTTAAAATTTAGAAACTTGACATATCAATCTCATTTTCTAAGATTTTGTATTGACCTTTAGATTCCTCCGATCCAAATAATTGATAATATTTTATGATTTCTAGTATAGAACATGAAACCATCAAAACTTTTTTGTATTAGTGAGAAGAATAAACTCATGTTATAAATTTAACTAAAAGATTTTAATTAGGATAAGTGCTTTGATATGTAGCTACTAAGAAAATTCAGAATGTGTGTAATGATAAAAATTAGATTTACCACAAGCCACAAAGCACTGTTCTTGCTCCTGTATTGTTAAGTACATAAGTAGATATACAATATGTACACCTATGACCCACTAACTGAACCGCAGACTAAAACTTTTGTTTATACTGTGATGACCTTGCGGTAGTTGCCCAAGATAAGAAATTTTTAAACAATATTTGTACCAGAACACCTGAAAGTCTTCTATTATAATATTACAAGGACATTACTATGCGACCTCATTCAAACTAAACTGTATTAAGTTTATTATCTTTAAATATTAATATCAAAGTACCACAATTTCTCAACATTTTCTATGGTAAATGTGTAAAGTATCAAAACATCTCAATTAAGACAACTTTTTCTTCCAATACTACTTGGTTTTTGATAACCTTTGGATAATTGTAGAAGATTCCAGAGTAACTGAGGTGGAGAAGGAACTTGGAAACAAAACTCAACAAATCATTCTCTGATGTCAAGATGAGAACCACAAGCATATTAATAACATTCCAAGCTAGTATACACTATTTTTAAAAACAGCGTGTTAACCATAATTTGTACCCATCCAAACTGTTAACTTGTACACTTCCCAATACTTGCATTAATTCAATTAATAAAATTCTCATTTGGATTTAATTATCAAAACTGTTTTTATCTGGTCCTAGAAATCTTACGTCAGAGGCACTATTTTAAATTTTATTGGAGGCATACATTTTAGAAAACTAAATTCAATACAAACTCTCTCAAACATTCCTTTTCACCATAAAAAATATTTTTCTTTTAAAAAAGTAATAACTTATGCCATTTTGACACCATAAAAGTTTTTAGATTTATTTACAAACTCGAGTTGGTCGTAAAATGCTACTTCATTTAAGTACAATTTACTGTTTTATGGATCTTGTAGAAATATTTTCTTTTAAATGATAGTAATTACATATTTGAAGACTATTATTCTAAACTAGACTAACAAATTTATAGTATCATAATTGGTGCACTACGCTTTATTTCTTATTTAATTTGTTTATCTAAACATCGTTTACGATACCATGTCATGTCAATTTCGGGATATCAATGGATGTCTCTCCTGCTTCACTCACTATAGTCATATTTTTGTAGAAACTGGCCTTCTTGCTAATACCTTTAATTAATATTTCTCTTCTTTAGCATTTTTCTCTAGAACTTCAATCTACATCAGCGGTTCCTGATCTTTTTTGGCCAGGGACCACAAGGGCTTTTTTGTTTGGTTCAAAATAAAAATTCCGAAAATTGAAAATCAATGTGATTTTACAAGTTGGAAAATTTTGGGGCTAATATTGTTGCTCAAAGCTACACGAATATCATCACTTGCTTCTAATTTATTTCCGGTCTTGTTTTAAATTATAGACAAAGCAAAAAACCCTTCTTCGCATAGATAAGTTGTGGAGAAGAGCATAAGATATCTCCGAAGTGTAGAGTATGAAATTGGTTGCTTACATCAGAACTCCTCAAGAGAAACTGATTCAAACGCATCCTTACAGTACATCATTTTGGAATTCAATTGCACCTTCCTAAATTTCTAGTCCAATAGCAATACCAAAATAATTGCGATTTAGCTTTTTGGGTTTCTTTCGATTCGATTCCTTAAAGTAACGGTGAAATTCATAGACCAGCATTTGCAGATAACTTCTGATGTTGTTTTGTACATTCGTGGTGATCATGACATTTTTCTATGATCGACCAGTGCTCTTACTATTCATTTTCGCTTGACGTGATAAGTGATCGTGGTATGTGGTAGTATGTCAAACCAGTAACTATGCTCCGTGTATATTAAGTGGAAATGGTAAGTGAGATGATGTCAGATGTCCAAAAACACTTACCATCCACTAACCATCATACCACGATTCACATAATATTATGCTGAAACGAATAAGCCTAATGTCAAAAACGCAGAATAATTCTTTTCGCCAACTTAACCTAGCCTATACAATTGAAGTTTGCATATTAATTTATTGTGGGATTAACTTTGTTCCGCGGACCCCTAACATAGTTATCGCGGACCCCCGATTGGGAACCACCGATCTACACGTGCCCTGTCCCTTCACATGGTGTATTGACATTGGTTTCTATAACTCAATTCCGATTTGAGGAAGAGCAAAATTTGGTTCCCCAAACATTTACCTAAAGAGGTGCTTTTTGCATAGTATTCTTGTACATGAAGACTAAAGGATGAGATCTTTTTGTTAAAATTTTTTTTGGACTTTTGCTTTGGAACCATTTAATTTCTTCTTTATTCTAAAGTCTATTTGTAGAAAAGAGACTTTCTTACTTGTACCTTCGTATCCTAGAATTAATAATAACTAGTTTAATATTTCTGATTCATTTCAACTTTTTTAGATTTATTAAGAATGGGTCTCTTCTTATTCAAATTGTAATATTTGGGGTACTGACTGAAATGAAAATTAGAACGTAGCAATTAAATTGAAAAGTATACCAATCTCATTTTATCAAAAGTTAGATCTCCTTATAGGCCGATGCACAAATAAAAAATATTTTCTTGACACTTGTACCAATGAGTTTATAATGCACCACTTCCATGAATCGAAAACTAAAATGTTTATCCCTAAACAAATGGCAATAATTTATTTTCTTATTAACCTAAATATTGATAAAATTCAATTAATAGGTCACATCTTCGGAAAATTATTCAAAAGCTGAAAAACAAACACAGTTGAAGCTTAAGCTTCAAGTGACACTTAACCAAAAAAAATGACAGAAATACAATAGGAAGCGAGATAGGAAGTCTGTCAATTTTGTAGTTTAAGTGTCGCTTGAAGCTTAAACTTCCGCTGTGCATCCGGACCTAGGTAATCTCAACAAAGGAGATGGATTATTATAATTCATATTGGAAAAATAATGTTTAAAAAAATCGTATATTTTGTACGGGTGTCTTTTTTGCATCAGCTACTTGCTACTTTTTTTCACTATAAATGCATACCAGCTTTGACACCATAAAATTAAAATGTATGACTAAATTGTAGAAACTTTTAAAGAAAAATTTTATTAATATTTCTTCTTTCGTTTTCGATAAAATCAAGAAATTTTCCAGTACCGTAAACCTTAATTGACATACCAGGGTGAATAAATTTTTGTACAGATTGCAGTACCCCTTAATTATTCCTAGACTTAGAAATTAGAAAATCTATTCATAAGTCATAACCTTACTATGATCCTGTCCTGATTACTCGACGTCCCGTTTTTTTATCTAATATAAAATTATTGAAATTAACAATAATTTAACAAGTCACATAGGTCTCTTAAGTTTTACAGTGATAAAAGGTAAACATTTTTATTTCTATACTATTAGAACCTCAATAGTAAAAATATGCTGGTACTTTAAAATTACAATTTGTGTTTTAAATTATTGCTGATAAATTGCTAAAGGCATTATTTTAAATTTTTGCTATTTAAAAAAAATATTTGTTCTAAATATTATACTAAATATTCCTATAATCTAATATTTTTTTCGGCTCCTTAAGAAGTTACGGCAATTTTAAAATTGCTAAATTTTCATGATTTTTGTGAAACAACCTGTACAATATTTTTTCTTATTATTATTTTTTATTAAAATCAATAATGGCTTAGATTTTGTCTTTGCCAACTTGCTTTTTAGAACATTATTGGCTGTTTTTGAACTAAGTGGACTTTTTTTTCGATAAAATTAATCTATGTAATTGGCTTAAGGATAAAGGCAAAGTCCAAAAGACACTTAATTTAAATTAAAAAAAAATCAAAATAAAATAAAATTTATACAGCTGTAACTTTTTAGGGAATAGAAAAACTTACTATTTTTCAAGAAAAATCAGATCAGAGATCAGTATCGTGTTCAACAACGTAGCGGTGAGCTTGGGCGCCATTTTGGGGACTACCTGTATATAGCATTTTCACAAAGTTTTACTAACTTTCAGCTGCAAAATAGACAATAGTCAAATTTAATCTCATTTTCTGGGTTTTTAAATTTTTTGATATTATTTTAGAGAATTAAAAAAATAAGATAGGTATTTTATTAAATTTAATCACATTACCATTTTTGTCATCTTATGAATATTTTGCGAGACATTAGGAGACATTCCTCATGTTATAAAGAAAACTGTCATTTCTAAGATTATCATTTTGCATTAAATACTCCACCCATTTGCGATAATAGAGTCATCAGCCGGCGCAATTAACTGTAAACATATGTTACCACCTTGTATCAAATTATTTTAACTTCAATTTATGTTTATTTAAATTAAAATTATTCAGATTTCTAAATAGTTCTTAAATAAACATTAATTTTTTAATCCGGTACCTAATAATTTCCTTTTAAAATAATATTCATGTTTATTTAAATGTACGAAGTTTTTCTATTTTAATTATTTATTATTAAATTGACAATTTTGTGATTTTCTTCTATCTTGTATTTGAGGAGAAAATAATTTTTTAAATCCTTCAGTCTTAAAAACTATTTATATTTATTATTTTCTTAGTTTTTGTCATAAATATTCTATAGTAGTTTAAAATTTGTATTGTAATTAAACTTTTTAATTTTTTTTTGAAAAATATAAAAGATGAGAAAAAACCTTCATCCTTATTAGCGGGACTATTCCTACAAAATATTCACTTGGATACATTTTTATCGAAAATACAATTTCGTCGACACAAGTTTTCATCAAATGCAATATCTCGATAGTCTGTTTCATATACATACTTTTTCATCAACAAAGACGTTTCATCGACATTACCTTTTTATCGACTCAGAGGCCGGATTTTGTTTTGTTGGCGAGTTTTATGAACTCGCCAAATCGTCATCATTTTTCGCCAATTCGTAATTATTTACATTGTTCTGTTCGCCTAAACGATGACGTTTTAGAATCCGCCGTAGAAACAAAATCCCACCTCTGAAGTTATATCGACATTACCTATTCATATATAAAGAGGTTTTTTTTTCGACAATTGCGTTTCTTCGGCAGTTTTTCATCGACTACAGCCATTTCGACTGAACTATAAAAAGTAGAAAATATTCAGTAATTGGAATGGTCTTATCAATGAAAATGTAATCTAGATAAATTTTCTGTATGAATCGTTCATGTCGATGAAAAGATTGTTGATATTATTGTGGACAAAACGTCCAAATCGAAGAAACTATCTGGGAATGAAAAGGTAGTGCCGATGAAATGGATATCTATGAAAAGATAATCTTAATGAAAACGTGGACGAAACCGTTGTCGGTGAAAATATAATTACGATGAAATGTTTATGTTATTCAAAAAGTAATGTTGAATGTCTAGGAAACTTCCTTATCCGTGAAAACCTCAGTCGATAAAACTGAAGTCGTTGAAAAAGTAGTATCGATGAAGTGGACTGTTGATGAAAATTTCGAGAAAATCTTGTAGTTCATCTTTACGATCATTTTAATGTGTAAGCTAGTGGAAGATGTTACTAGTTTTTGGGTATTGCTCAGAAAAAAATATCTTCTTCTTTTAAAAACAATTAATGGATCTTCCTATGTTCCAGCACTTATCTTCCAGTCACAAGTTTAATAATGTTGCCATTAAAGGAAGGTTAGACAAGATAAACAAAGGGTAAGACTGTACCCGATGTAGCGTCTAGGGCCTTCTCCAAATCGACTTAAACACCCGAAAACTAAAGCCTCTAGGGAACATTTAGCAAAAAAAGCTTTGGGGCAAGGCGTTCTCATTCTGAACATTATCTGCACATAAGAAAAAAATGTGGTCATTTGAATGACTTTCTCTACAAGTGCAGTCCGAAGAATCGACTACTCCAATTTAATATAAACGTAAATTTGAAAAAGAATGAGTCATACCGAATGATGTAGTCTGATTCTGCAAAAGGTAGTTTAAAATAAAATCTCTAATGACGGGAAAATTTTTTAAACCATGACTGCTTCATGGCTTTATTGTTGATGCAACTATAATTCGCACTACTGAAGGTTCTGGACTCAAACTTTGATAAATCCTGTAAAATCAAGCTTAATATCTGCAGAATTTTGTTGCAAGCCTTCATTGGCTAAGAAGTCCGCCACTTCATCTTCTTAAAACTTTGAAACCAATAAAAGTAAATCTTAAAACATTATCTTTGATTACCAAAATAACATCCCCTATCAAAAATATGAAATGGTTGGTTCTGTAGGAAAACTATATCATACATATTTTTATCTCTAAAAACAAGGATTGGGTTTTAATATATAAGACACATTCCCTATTAGTAATTTAAGCCAATTTCCATGAAAAGTTATGGTTTTTTTTCTAACGATCTTGATAAGCATTTCCTGACCCCCATCCATATTTTCGAAGATAAATTCTAATATGGATAATAGGGTATTTCCATAGAAAATATTTGATCTTTACTTAAGCCGCATGTTGACTGAGTTTTTTTAAGAAAACTTAACTAGATTTTAAATGTATGTGAGATAATAAAAAACTTCAAAGCTCATACAAGGAAGAATTAATCTTATTAATAATAAAAGGTGTGTAAACAAACTTAAGCTAAACAAAACAGCGTCGGGAAAAGAAGTTAACAGCGCATTTACATAACATGAATGAATGCATTTTAATCTTGTTGTGGGCCTTCTGCTGCGTAAATTTATAATATGTGATATGTGTATCACGAGGAGGCGGCCGATGAGATCTCACACGGCAAGACGCGATAAACTTTTTTCTTGTAATTATTTTACCCACGCAAACGTGTAGATCTTGCATCTCTTTAATGCAGTTATATCAATTCGAACTGAGATAAAACAAATTTAACTCCCGTCTTGTTAGAAACTTAAATTTTTTAGTGGGCTAACAGGAGGAGATACACGCCCCCCATGTTCGTTTATAATCATGTTCGACAAAATAGATATTTATATCCTTAATGGCAATTCGCCTCATTACTAATAATTCAATTTATAAAGATTTTGGAATGTATATCAATTTTGGAGGTTTTTTTAAATTAAAACTTCATGAGCTCACCCTGTATACAAAATGAACAATTCAAAATAAAACTATTGGGTTTTTAGGTTATGATTTCGGCGTGATTTTGGTTTCCCACATTATTATAAGATCCACCTTCAAAAGGTTTTATTTTTCATATTTCAACAAATTTTAGATGTCAAGACGTTTTAGATGTACAGATAAACGTCGTTTTACGCCAGGGTTCCGTTCCGAGAGACACCGGCGTAAAAAAAATCGGCGTAAAATGAACACACATTTTTCGCACAATGTTTGGGTTATGAATCTACAAATTGAATATTCTTTTAATTTTATAATAAAATAAAATATATAATCATATCTTTTTATTTTTCTTATAAACAAAACGAAAACTAAAAATCCTACCGCGGCATCAACCGGCGTAATTGTGAATTGGCGCAAAACGAACCGGTGCAAAACGACGTTTACCTGTATTATGTTTTTTATTTTAACTGACAGGTAAGCATACGTCAACACTAACGCCCAGTATTATCAACAGACATTTAATTTTAAATGAGGTTTAATTTGACACATATACAGGGTGATTCAGACCACCCGTGCCACCCATTTATCTCGAGAATACGTTATCGTACATGGCCGAAATAAAAAAAATTTATTACCAAAGTGAACCTAAAAAATCTATTGGTGAATTTATTTTTTTCCGGAACAACCCGGAACTATCCGGAACCGGAGGTAACTTTGATTTTTTAAATGGCAACATAGGTCGAGTTTAGTATGATTTGATAGATCTTCCAAAAACAAATAACTTTTATTAAAATCTGTTTTTAATATTTTCCATAGTTTAGAATTTATTCGAAAAACAAAAAAAAATTATTAAAATAAGTAAATAAAAATTGCATATTTTGAAGAATTTTGTATAAATATGGACAAGTATGATATTTAAAGTTGGTAAAATATTAGAATTTGTAGAAAGAGTTTATAAATTTATAAAATTCTTCAAAATATGCACTAATTTTTATTTACCTTTATTAACATTTTTTTTTTGTTTTTCAAATAAATTCTAAACTATGGAAAATATTAAAAAAATATTTTTACAAAAGTTGTTTGTTTTAAAAGACCTATCAAACCATACTTATATTTTTCCGGAACAACCCGGAACTATCCGGAACCGGATATCACTTTGATTTTTTAAATTGGAACATAGGTCGAGTTTGGTGTGGTTTGATAGGTCTTTTCAAAATAACTTTTATTAAAATATTTTTTTTATATTTTCCATACATTAGAATTTATTAAGCTAGATTTATGCAGACACATTTAACACTTAATATTATGAATTTAATATTTAACCTACAAAATTAAGCATTAAACTCTTTGTTATATTTAAACTTTTAAATGTGGCGCATAAACGGTCCCATTTAATACCACAGATTTAATTCTTAATTTTTTTTAGGTTAAATTTAAATTCTTAATATTAAGTGTTAAATGTGTCTGCATAAATCCAGCTTTAGAAAAACAAAAAAAAATGTTAAAAAAAGTAAATAAAAATTATTGCATATTTTGAAGAATTTTGTTGAAATATGGACAAGTATGATATTTAGAGTTGGTAAAACATTAGAATTTGTAGAAAGAGTTTATTTAATTTATAAAATTCTCCAAAATATGCAATAATTTTTATTTACTTTTTTTAAGAATTTTATTTTGTTTTTCGAATAAATTCTAAACTAGGGAAAATATTAAAAAAATATTTTAGTAAAAGTTATTTGTTTTTGAAAGACCTATCAAACCATACCAAACTCGACCTATGTTGCCATTTAAAAAATCAAAGTTACCTCCGGTTCAGGATAGTTCCGGGTTGTACCGGAAAAAAATAAGTTCACCAATGGATTCTTTAAGTTCACTTTGGTAATAAAAATTTTTATTTCGGCCATGTACGATAACGAGTTCTCGGGTGGTCTGAATCACCCTGTATATGTATATGTGTATAAAAATACTATACAGGGAGGCCCAGATTTTACTTCCCAGGAAATATCTCAGTTATTTGAAGAGATAAAAATATAAATCAAAAAGTGCTTTGAATGGCAGCACTCATACTTCATAATTTCATTCTAAAAAAATTATTGGTATTTACCACTCTTAAGATGCCATCATCATTTTTTTTTCTTTAATGGGACACCCTATTTTTTATAATTGATAATGCATCTACAATTTATACTATCAACAGTGATATGCTAAACTTAGTATTTTAAGTACATTTTGTGAATAAAAAAATTAAAATATTGATAGAAGTATGTATTATGGAAAATTATTTATTTAGTTTTTTTTAACAAAATTTGTAATTTACAGTTAGGTTCAGTTAGATTAGGTTAAGTTAAGTTAGTTTAGATTTAAAATTTGTTTAAAAAAGCTAAATAAAGAATTTTGCATACTACTTCGATCAATATTTTAATTTTTTTTATTCACAAAATGTACTTAAAATACTAAGTGTAGCATGTCACTGTTTCTAGAATAAATTGTAGATGCAATATCAATTAAAAAAATAGGGTGTCCCATTAAAGAAAATAAAGATGTGGTAAATAAAATAATTTTTTTTAGAATGAATTATGAGGTATAAGTGCTGCTATTCAAAGCACATTATGATTTATATTTGTATCTCTTCAAATAACCGAGATATTTCCTGGGAAGTAAAATCTGGGCCACCCTGTATATGTCAAATTAAACCTCATTTAAAATTAAATGTCTGTTGATAATACCGGGGGTAAGTGTTACTACCATAAACTTTTAATGACTTACTTTTAGTTGGTCCTGAAGATGGTACACTAGTTCCGAAACATGTACACCTGCTCTTCTTATTGAATATATGTAATAATAAATGCACCCTATGTTTCTTTGACCGCATTATATAAATTGCATACGGAAGCTACCACCCCTGTATTAATTATTCATTAACCTGTTTCGGATAGCTAACGTCAGGGTGAAAAGAATTTAATTATGTGGACTGAGCTTGCTTCTTCTAGGTTCAAAATTTTTCTTTTAACAAGACAATAAATTTATAAAATTAAATCAGAAACCATAAACATTTAAAAAATTTCAGGACAAAATCATTATTAAGAGAAAAATAAGAAGAGTATGTAATTTTCTTAATATTTTTTATAGTTTTTTTTATTAATTGTAATCATGTTTCTTGAGTTTAAAGTAAAAATATGTAACTTATAACCCGTGTAAATAATAATTTGTGAACTTTTAACCTTTAAGGCGCTTATTAATATTTTTGTGTTTCCTGTTTCTTTTTCAATCAGGCATTTGTTGACCCCTGGTGCTTTGATGATAAATTTGACCCTTTCTTTGTTGCTAATTTAATATTAAAAAAAATAAGCCGTGACGTGTGAATTTTGCAATCAATTACTTCTTTGTCACAAACTGTAAACGTCGAGACAAAATTTACATAAAATTTTATACTAAAATATTTACAACCATTTATTAATACATAATTTAAAATCACATTGCAGTGGAATTTATAAATGTTTTTTATAGAAATATTCTATGTTTAAGACAAATAATAAAAAATTATGGTGAAGATTAACCTTTTTAAGAAACGAGCTTTTAAATAGGTAAGTTAGCATTTTATGGCATTTAAAGCTCTTCTAATTTTCACACTTGTTTACGAACGCAATAAAAAATACAAATAAATAATTTAAATCGATTAACGTTTTATTTTTCATATGGGTAAAGTTAATTATATTTATTTAAAATTTGCATTTTCCATCAAGTAAGATGCACCAATCAGAGCTCCAACCAACAAGCACGACTAAACAGGTTAATTAAACCCATTAAATTACGTAAAACGTAAACAGAACATTGAACTTGATATGATATTTTTTGTGTTTTTCAATAAAAAAGAAAATACTTTCTAATTTTAAATAATAAAAGTATCTTCTTCACAATACGATTTTAATTCGAAGGCCCCCTGGGGCTTATTTGTTTTAAAGCACAAACAAAACTGTAAGCACTACTGTAATTTGCCAGTCATGCTTGTGTCTGGGTTAATCCGATAATAAGCGCTTTTAAAAGGTGGAATCGCTTTCATTTTATATAATTTGTAACTTAATCAGGTTGCGTAATTAAAACTGTGTCAGTAAAGAATTTTTAATTACATATTATTAAATTTTAGAGAATTTTATTGAAAAAATGTAAAGTATTGCAGTTTGACCTGACTCAAAGTTCAATACCAGTTGGGCTGGGTTATCAAAGCGGTGCCTTTTGTGTAATCCGCGAATGTACGCATCGAAATCTAAGACGTTTCTAAGCAAGATTACGCATTAGTTTATGCTAATGATTCGTCAAGTGAATTAATAAACTCAGCCACACGCATTCAATTCGTTTATTTTCATCTCTCGTGATTCCTAGATCTAATTAATTCCGGCATTATTTAATTATGTTTAGTTTCAATTTCAAAGTTACCCATAACTGTGTCCATAACAAGATCATTCATATTGTCAATTGATATAACCAAATATGAATGATTGCACTTGCTTTTGAACCTAATTACAACTTTAATAAAAAAAGAACCCAAACCCATTATTTGAAAGAGTTTAAATAATACATAAGTTAATGATAGAGTGGATTAGCAAATATAGGTCCTGCAGAAAGTAGATTATAAAAAATCGGAGGAAGATTTATTTCGAGAGGGGCCTCCAAATAAATTTGAAAAAAAAAGTCAATACTACACTCACCGGCACAAAATTCGATCCATGCGATTTATTTGATTTTACTCATTTAATTTTGACCTTATGTAATGTAATGTTTAATTATCATATAAATATAAAATTATGCACATTTTATACAATATTTTGATATAAAAGATTTCTTTTAAATCCAACAATTGAATGTTAGCACAATTGTTATGAATTTTTAAGAATTTTTAAAGTGTAGTTCTTTTAAAATTTTCAACAGTAAGGTTCCTAATAGGGTCGAGTAAAGTTAAAATTAAAGTTAAAGTCTTCCTTAAACTAAAAAATGGTTTTAAGCCCAACTGATAGTGCCAGAGCTCTTGCTCTTATCCAAGATGGGCGGTCAGAGTACTACGCAGCTCGGGTTCTTGGCGTTTCAAGATGTAGTGTCCAAAGAGCTGTAGAACGTTTTAATGAAACTGGAAATTATTCTAGATGAGTTGGATCAGGCAAACTACGGTGTACAACTGCCCAAGATGATCATTTTCTTAGATTAAGAGTCTTGCGAAATAGAGACACTACCGCAATTACAGAACGGAATGAGTTGGAACATGTACGGGGAGTAGCAGTAAGTGAAAGAACCGTCAGAAGAAGGTTACAGGAACATGGATTAGATGCTAGAAGACCCGCAAATGGCCCACAATTGACCAGGGAACATCGGGTAGAACGTCTACGCTTTGGTCCTGAACTCCAAAACTGGGGTGATCCGGAATGGAGCAATATCCTTTTCACGGATGAGTCAAGGTTTTGTCTCAGATCTCCGGATGGACGTCAACGAGTATGGCGAAGGACTGGTGAAAGGTTTGCCCAGTGCAATATTGTACCAAGATTGAATTTTGGTGGTGGCTCGATCATGGTGTGGGGCGGTATTTACATGAACACTTGTACAGACCTTGTATTTGTAAATGGAGGAGCAGTGACTGTAGACAGATATATTACTGATATTCTGGATCCACATGTTGTACTTTTTGCTCCGTTTATTGGCAATAATTTCATGCTAATGCATGATAATGCTCGTCCTCATGTTGTTCGCGTCGTCAACGAGTACTTGAATGAAGTCCAAATCAATCGTATGATTTGGCCTGCCAGAAGTCCCGATCTTAATCCGATCGAACATGTTCGGGACATGATTGGAAGACGAATTCGTGCTCGAATTCCCGCTCCTGATACCCTACGAGAACTAACTGCAGTAGTTTTGCAAGAATGGGAAGAAATTCCTCTTGATACTATTCAAACGCTTATTGAGGGCATCCCAAGAAGAATTGAAGCCGTAATTAGAGCCCGAGGAAGCAATACACGATACTAATTTTGTTGTTGCTGTATCATTTTCTGAGACATTTTCGTTTTTTGTTTTGAAAGTTTTAAGAAATTTGCAATTATTTTCATTATTTTTAAAAATAAATGTTACCTTTGGTTATAATGCATTATTATTGTTCTACGTACCCTCTTAAATAATTATATAATTGAAAATAAAATATTATGAATACAAACAAAAAGTAATAAATGAATAAAACCAAATAAATTGCATGGATCGAATTTTGTGCCGGTGAGTGTATTTTCCTCAATTTTTTAATCAGTTAAAAATACCGGCGAGAAGATAAAATTTTTCATTCTAATGGCCACCAGTAATGAGCCATAAAAAAGTTATTTGGTTCATTTATTAAGAAATTTAAGTAGCTTTCCAACGGTATATAACACAATGCTTGCCTCAGCAGGATAATTGTTTACTGGAACTATTTGTCAAAAACTTTTCAGAAATTATTTTTTTTGGTTAATGAATAATTAGTGGCTAGCATTGTGTTATTCATCAATATTTTCAAAATGCAATACATATTCCAAAAGTGGTTTTAGTTTTTTTTCTACTAAAATTCTGTCAAAAGTTAGTGGTTAGTGCATATAATGCGTTAATTAATTTTCGCTGCGACTTTATTGAAAGATCAATTAAACAATGCCATTGTGTAATACACCGTTGGAAAATTTATTAAATTTCCCATCAAATGATTCCAATAACTTTTTATGGCCGATTATTGGTAGCTATTAGAACCAAAAATTACTAAAAATTAGTGTATTTGGTTAATTAATAAGTCAATAATTATAGTGGCTAGCATTGTGTTACACTTCAGGGCTTTCAAAATTGAATACAGATTTTAAAACTAGTTTTAGTGTTTTTCTAAAATTAATCTGTCAAAAGTTAGGGCGAACTAAATATTTATCTATCTAAAAATTACTTAGAAATTAGTGCTTTTGGTTAATTAATAAGTTAATAATTAACGGTTGATATTGTATTATATATGAAAATTTAGAGAATTTTATGCAGATTCCATTGATTGTTTTATTTTAGTTGTAAGTTTATTTAAAAAAGTTACACCTATTTAAGTGTTTTAAGGTAGTCATCTGGTTAATTGCAAATTATGGATTTATTATTATGAGGCAAACATAGGTAGAAGTACTGAAATGTAGATAATTCTTTGAGCTTTCCAGTGGTATAATTAGTTTTATTATACAATGTAAACTAAAAAAGTTATAATGGTTTTTCTTCTTATGGAAAAAAATTGTGTGCCGGTTTTGAAAATTCTTCTTATAGATATTTTGGGGCCTCAAAATTCAAAATTACCTAGGCATAACGCGCCACTGGAATTATCGTAATTCTGTAAACCGTTCTTTGGTACTAAATATGTGCAAAACATTTGTAATACATCTCTCATGACATGTACTTGTATTGTAAGCACGAGAATGAAGTAAATGGTTGAACAGAAAGGAAGAGCTAGAAAAATGGACAATAGGTCTAAATAGAAACAGTATACAGTCTCACAGACCACTCGTCCCACCCTTTTATTTCGGGAAACCTTTGTCGAATTTGACTGGGATAAAAATATTTATGAGCAAAGTGACTACAAAGTATCTATTAGCACAATTTTTATTTTTTTTTGGAACAAACCAGAAGTACCCGGAGCCGAAAGTAACTTTGTTAGAAAGGTATTTTAAAAAGAAACAACTTTTATTATAATGTTTTTTAATAAATATACAAGAAACTATAAATTAATAACAGAAGGAAAGTTTTCAAAGGATATTAGTAAATTAAAGATTTACCTGTGAATGAACTAGTCAAATAATTCTATAATAATGTAACAAAGGCATTAGATACACTGGCCCCAAAAAAACAAACAAACACAAAATCTCAGAATAAAGCATGGTTTGACAATTAGGTGCGACAGTCCATTAAAGTAAGGGATAATGCATTTAAAATGCCACAATATGAGAATAATACTTTAGACTGGAACATATATCGCGAGAAAAGAAATAATGTCACAAATTAATCAGAACAAAGAAAAAACAGTACTATGAACAAAAATAGAGGAAAGTCATGGAGATGGAAAAGAAATGTGAAAAACAATCAAAGGTCTTATGAAAGGAGGAAAAATAAGTGAATGTATAGAAAGGGTTGAGTTTGAAGGAAAACTTATAAAAGATCCTAAAGAATTAGCTGAAAATTTTAACAACTATTTTGTAAAAATATTATAAAAGGAAGCAAACAAACAAATATTAAGGCAGATAACATTTTAGAACTGCAACCTTGCATAGAATGGAAATCTTTAAAACTTATGACACAAAGTGATCTTAATTAAATACTTGGAGAATTACGAGTGACAGGATCCACAGATGAAATTACAATAGATCTAATATTGAAAGGGGGCACCACAATTAGAAAATATTTATTAAATATTTACGACAAATCATTGTCAACAAATATTGCCCCAGAGTTATGGAAAATAACTCATGTAATACCAATTCCTAAGGTAACAGGAGCAAACACGGCAACAGAATATCGTCCTATTAATATGCTACCTATCATAGAAAAGACGTTAGAAGTTTTTGTGAAGAAACAGCTATTAATGCACCTTAACAAGAATGACATTTTAATAAACAACCAATCAGGATTCAGAGAAAACCACTCGTGTGAAACTGCCTCAGAATTAATAATATCTAAATGGAAAGGTTTAATAGCAGAAAAGAAAATTCTAGGTGTTGTTTTTCTGGACTTTTGAGCTTTTGAGACAGTTAACCGAATAGCTTTACTAGCAAAACTAAACAAGTGTGGTATCAAAGGTAGTGCTTTAGAATGGTTCGATTCTTATTTAAAAGATCGGAAGGAAATAGTGTGTATAAATGGCTTGACTTCGCGTGTCAAGGAGGAGGTACACGGGGTACCACAAGGATCAGTGCTTGGACCACTACTCTTCATATTATACATCAATGATATAGTCCAATGCTGTGAAGAAAATTCATTCCTAAACATATTTGCTGATGATACAGTCCCGTCAATATATGGTGAATCCGCTGAAGAAGTCCAGAAACTATTACAACTAGTGATTAAATACTTAGAAATTTAGCTTAACAACAAAGAGCTCTCTTAATATAAAAATTCATCTCAGTGGTTATGTTCTTGAAGTAGTTAAACAAATTAAATATACAATAACCTTAAATTCGGAGAACATGTGAATTATATGTGCAAGAAAGTAAATAAAAAGTTACAAACTTTGTCATAACCATTTTTGGGATTACCACTTGTATCCATATCCCATTGCTTCAACCGTCTCAAGCCTTTTAGTACTAAGTTGAGTTAGGTTGAGTTAGATTAAGAAACTAGGTTAAAGATTCATAAAACAAGATAAAATATTTTGTTTGCCATTTTTTTTTAATTATTTACAACTTTAAACTAATGGTGAATATATTCTTCAGGATGAGGTTTTGCTCTTCTCATAGTTCGATTGCAAGAGGTGTAAAGGAGCGGTTAAATTTTCGACAACATTGAAAAGAAGAAGCAATGAAAGTGAGTAAATTATGACCTCTGAGCAGTCATTATTCTGCACTAAAATACAGTGTCGGTAAATTTGGAATCGAAGAAATTACCGGTCGTACAAGCGAGATTTCTTCTTAAAGTGGATGTTTTTATTATCGAGGTTGGTATCTAAGCGAGTAATCTTTCTGTCTATTTCAGCCCCCCGTTATGGTTAGGTAGTAGAAATAATTATTAATTTTAGGAAAGCTACTTGGCAACTTAGCTGATCAAAATGGTTAAGTTCTAATGACTGACCTGCTAAAATACCTTTTTTTTGCTTCAACTGCGATAAACACATGCATAAATACTTACTCAAATTTAGATTTTCCGGTGGTATTTCGCCGAATAAAATTATTTACGTCTAATAATTTTTACCCCCGAGCCAAATTAATTTATACCAAACGCGGTTTTTATGATAGTCACTATGGTAATGTATGTCCACAATGTCAATTGCCGAATTTATATACACAACGCGTTTTGGAATTAGCTAAATGTTCAGAACGCGTTGTGGTTAAATTTTTAATCATTATTTCAGCCATTGGGCGAATTTTAAAACCGCCTAATGCTCATAACGCGTTCTGGGAAAATCAACAAAGCCAACAACACGACACGGTGAAAATCGAACAAGTTTCAAAAGAAAGACAAATTTAGAATAGGAAGGTTTAATTAAAAATTTAAAAATGAACAGTTTTAAATACAACTGACAAATCCGACAATTCCTCAAATTTTAAACCCTAAAACGTTTTGGTAGCTCAAGTAGTTTTTTTTTTCATCAAATGACTAAAACAGCTTTTCGACAGAAAACGGATTTTAAGACATAAATAGAGGGGGCACATTTTAAAATCTAATAAATATTATATTTTATAATGTGATATAATATAATAATAATATAATAATATATATAATATAATAATTTATTTATAATAAATTTAATAATAATAAGTTCAAAAAATAAAATTTCACAACTATAATTTAAAAATAGTTTCAAGAAAAAAATCTTTTAAATAGAAAAATTTGTTATTATTATTTTTTTTTTAGTCCAACTTTATTATTTATACGTTTTGTATAAATTAAATTAAAAACTATCGATTTCGGGATAATTTTATCCCATCTTCAGGTTTTTAAAAAATCTTTATTGTCAAGATAATAGTGACAATAATAACAAATTTTTCTATTTAATTGAAGCAGTCCAAATAATTGTGTTGTCCTTTAATTTATTTTAAAAAATCTTTGTTAGGGGGCCTAAAACGCTCGGGTCTTAAAAGATTAAAACTGATAATTTATAGGAGTAATTAGAAATAATCGTCTGGAGTATTAGTTAATATTTTTACAAAAAAATTACTAAAACGGCTTTAATAAACTTTTATCAGTGTCACCGCAGGTGAAACTAGAACGTGTCTTAATTAGAGGAAATCTGAACTTAATACCTAGCACATAGTTAGAGATTAAGTACAAAGAGAATTGTTTATCAGGTTTAATTACAAAATAGTTCTTATGAATATGGAAATGCTTCCTATTATAAAAGAAAATAAAGTATAGTATTTTTTCAACCATTTAAATCGTTTCCTCAAATTTTGGTTTCGAGATGTACATAGTCTTCTTTAAAAAAAATTATATTGATTTTTTGAAAAAACATTTCTCGGTCATAGTTGTTGGAAATTTACCTGGAATTAAATATATTAGAGATGCTAAATACTTATAAGTGGTATTTTTTACGATTTTTGGTTTACAGGAACAAAAAAACAAATAAAAATAAAAATCCAAAAATAAAAAAAAAATATACTATACTAGGGGGACAATCACCATTTTTTCGTCAAATCTACTTCTATAAGTTGTATGAATCTTAAAATTGTCCATTGGGTATAACGTATAACATATTAATTTTTAGAAAAAAAGTTGGAATTCATTTAATATAGTTTAAAATAGTTATTTATTTATACTAATACATATAAATGCAATAAAGATAATATAAGTCACTTATTTTGTAACAATTTGACAACGTTGACATTATTTAATGTATCAATTAAATAATTTTAATACAGAAAATTTTCAAGACCAAACTTTTATAAATATTATTATGTTATACCCAACGGAGAATTTTGAGATTAATACATATTACAGAAGTAAATATGAGGAATATTTGACAAAAAAATGGTGATTGTCCCCCAAGTATAAAATATTGTTTTTATTTTTTAATTTTTATTTTTTTTATTTTCCTGTAAACCAAAAATCGTAAAAAAATACCACTAATAAGTATTTAGCATTTCTATAATTCCAGGAAAATTTCCAACAACTATAACCGTGAAATTTTTTTTTGTACATTTCGAAGCCAAAATTTGAGGAAACTTAATGTTCTAATGTACGCTTAGTGGTCGAATATTATGGATAATCCCGTACTTCTTGTTAATCAAATCACACATATTTCAGAAAATTGTTGAGTTTTTCATAATTGACCAAACTTATGATGAGTTGTTTATTAATATGACAGTCATATTTTACGTAAAACATTTTGAAGGTAAGCACATGTTCTAGAATTACAATTGTATAAGGTTAATCATTTTAGTTGTATTAGTTAATCATTTTAATTATATTAGTTCATCATGTTTAATATTAATTTCTACATTGTTCGTGTTTTAGCTTGAAAAAGTTCCCAATGAGGAACGAAACGTCGCTAAAAAAATAAAAGTTTTAAAGTAACTTATGCATTTATTTTTTGACCGAGCTGGCCAATAACCACCCACTTATTAACATTATTGGGACAAGAACCTGTTCTCTGAAAAAAAAATTAGGCACATTGCCCATGCTTACCCGGCTACAGCATTTCATCGACAAAACCCAAAGAAAGGCGTGGTATAGATTTTTTAGTTTGAGAGTTGTCACCTATTTTTATCTCCAATCACAAATTGCTAATTACATCTTAATCAATGTGCGTAGGGATCATGCTCTTTCAAAAGGTAATAAGTAATAACAGTAATACAATCACAATTGTTAAAATGTTGAAAAAAAAAATCAAAAGGAAAAAAAAATTAAAAAAAACTTTTTTTCATTTTTTTTAAATTTTCTCCTAGATAAGACCTATTACTATTGTGTATTTTTTAATTTTCTGAAACTTGTTCATATTCTCAACAAACCAGGGAAAATTTTTAAGACGTAGCTTTTTTCCTTCACTTAGTAAAACCTTCTGAAGTTACTTCTATCAGAAATAGTCCTGAGCATAGTTTGTCAAATAGGTGGTACGGTATATCATAAGGGGTGCATAGTTTATCAATTAGATTACAAGGGAAATACCAGTTTTACATCCTTCTACTGATGGAAAAAAACTGTGCTCAGAATACTTCTTCTAAGAGTAACTTCAGAAGGCTACGTAAGAGAAGCAAAAGAGCTATGGTTTCAAATTTATACCTGATTTGTTGCATATTTGAAGAACTTTCAGAAAATTTAAAAAAATACGACCTTAATAGGTTAATCTTGGGAAAACATATCAAAAACTGAAAAAAATAATATTTATTTTTTCATCTATTTTCTTTAGGATATATTATCCAACATTTTATCAACCATTTTTATATTAACGCCATTTTAGTCTATCACATTTTAATTTTAGTTCCAAAATCTTGTATAAGATTGACTCAGATTTTACTGGACATTGCGCAAACACGTTCCGAGTCGATTTGCGACACCATTTGCTTACTAAAATGCGCTAGTATAAAATGACCTTTATTGTTGGAACCAATTGAAAGAGGATGGTTTCAGCTTTCTAGTGATAATTTCCTGAGTCGGTGCTTCAGCAGGTTCACCCTAGGTCGTGGAATGAGTCGGTGCTTTGATCGGGGGTTGAGTCGGTGCTGCACCATGTTTGTACCCTAAGAAGAATTTTTGGCCGCAGGACATTTGCGCCACGTAGTAAAAATCTCGCAACCAACCCCTTGCAGCCGCAAGTTTTATTATTATTTTAAAATTTTGATCCAAGAAATTATCTCAAAAATACTGTTACATAAATAAAAAAAAAGCTTGTTATACAGGGTGTTTCTAAATAAGTGTCGAATAATCTAGGAATGGGTTTCTCTACCATTTTAAGACAAAAAGTAAGAATAATTTTTTCGCTAAAATGCTCCATTTCGGAATTATTCAATTTTTTAACATAAAATCTACATTTTTAATAATAATTGGCTAAAATTTTGCACATACCTTACTATTGGCAGCCGCCTTGAGATGAATTAACCCTTTGAACCCTCTTTAACTTTTTTATACAACATCATAGTAATGAAAAAAATGAAGTGTTCACTTTTTTACTCGTTTTTTTAACTTTTTGCTCTCTTTAACCTTTTTGATAACTTGTTTAGAAGTTATGGGATAAAATAAACCATTCAAAGATGTGGTGACTCATTATAAGGTGTATGTGTAGAGAAATAAAGAATTGTACTTGACCTTATATAATTTATTAAAATATCACTTAACCGGTTTCGGCATGTTTGCCATCCTCAGAAGTGAACTGCAAGAATTACAATATATTTTATTTCTGAGTTTAAGTGTAAATTGATGACTTAAATAAAGATAAGAAATTTGGTCAAAGGTTAAAAACAATATTTCTTTTTTTGAGTTAAAATTAAATTGAAATTGTTAAAATTACCATTGGTTTTAAAAATGCAAAGGTTAATATAATAAGTATTTAAAATGTATGTGTAGAATCAAAGAATTTATTTTTTTGTTTTTTATCAAAGTAGCTTACCGTCAGATTGAACAATGAAGAAATTTTGGAAAAATTATAGCCATTTTGTAGAGGTGAATGACTTATCAAACTTTTTGAAATAACACTAAACTTTTATATTGTAAATTGTTTATGTAGTTGTTAAACATTAAAATTTAAATAAAAACTGTGATGTATGAGAAAATTGTAAAAAATGTAAAATAAAAATGAAGCTAGGTGTATAAACTTTGATGAGATGACGATGAATGACGGTCAATTTGGTAGGTAGTAATGTCAAATTTTGAACTGTGTGGTGCTGTCATCTGTGAGGTTGATTTGAGTTAGATTGTGATATTTGGTTGACAGGTGGAGCCACTAACGTATTTTCTTGTTTGAGATAGCTGAAGAGTGGTTTAAAATTTAAATTAAGTTGTTCGTTGAGGCAATTAAAATTTTTATTGTTGTTGACTTTAGTTATTTCGAGTATTTCCAATAGATCTAATTTGAAGCTTTTTGGTTGGTTGTGTATTAGTTTTGTGTTTTTGTTTTCAATAAAATTGTGATTATGTTCTGTTAGATGTTTGCCGAAATTTGAGGGGGTGTTTTTACGTGTATGTTCTTTGATTCTGGTTTTTAGGGCTCTACCTGTCTGACCAATGTATATGGCATTACAATTATTACAGTTTAAAGAATGTACTCCACTTATTTCCCGAAAGGAAACTGGGCAATGAGTCATAAGACTTATTGTTTTGGGGGCTTTGAAAGCTGGAATAATGTCATATTTCTTGAAAAGTTTGTTGATATCAGAACTGAAGTTACCAGTGAATTTAAAGGATTTGTAAACTTTGTCATTTGATTTTGTATTGTGATTTGGAAAAATATTATTGTTAATTAGAGTTTGTTGTTTTCTTTTGATTAATTTGTCTATTGTATTTAAGGGAAAGTTGTGGTCTGTAGCTAGTTGTTTGATAGTTGTGATTTCTTGGTTGAGATTATTTGAGCTAAGTGGTATTGTGAAGGCACGGTGAAAATAACTGTTGAACGCAGCTATTTTATGACAATATGGATGGAACGAGTTGTAATTAATGATGTTATCTGTTTGTGATTCCTTTCTAAAAATGTTGAAGTTAAATTGATTGTTCTCTTTGTTGATACTGAGGTCGAGAAAGTTGATAGTATTGTTGATTGCAAGTTCGGTATTGAATTTTAATTTGGGGTGGAATCTATTGATTGTTTTTTGAAATTTTGTAAGTTCATTGTTAGAGCCTTTCCAGAGACAGAAAAAATCATCGACGTACCGTTTCCAGACTATGATATTATTTTTGAACAAACTGTTAACTACTAATGTTTATTCGAAATGATTTAGATATATGTCAGCGAGTAAACCTGAGATGGGTGAGCCCATAGGTAGCCCATCTTCCATTTGGTACATTTTGTTATTGAAACTACAGAAATTTTGTTCGGTTGTTAGTTTAATGAGGTCGTAGATATTTTCTGCATCTGTATTGTTTAGTTTTGAGTTATAGAGAATATTTTTGACTATGTTTAGTGTGTCTTGAACAGGGATGTTTGTGTATAAATTGGTAACGTCAAAAGAAAGCATAGTAGTATTTTCAATGATATTTTTGTCAAGATTATTAAGTGTGTTGTTTTAAGTCAATGTGGTTTTTGAAGAATGTTAGTAAGAATTTTGCAATATTAATTATTGTTGGGGATGAGGTGAAATTATTGGGCGAATGGGTATGTTAGTTTTGTGTAGTTTGGGGAGACTGTATAGGTAAGAGATTTTGGGATTCATGGGAAGGAGGTTGGTTCTATTGTTGTTGTATTTGGCTATGGTGTCTCTGGTGATGTTAATGATATTTTTGGTTTTTTGAATAAATGAATTTAATGGGTTTCTAGTTAGAGTAGTGAAATTATTATTATTGATAAATTCAAGGGTATATTGATATAGTCATCTTCTTTGATTATTACGAGTCCGGCATTCTTGTCTGCATTATGGTTCTACTATTATGGTTTTATTTTTATCGAGTTTGTTTTTAAAATTTTTTAGGTTGTTTTTCATTTCAATATTTTTGTTATCTTTGACTTTACACATACTTACATGTTTTTTATTGACTTGTGATGATTTCTAAATGTCTACAAAATTAAATTAAATTATTTTATGTCTGTGCAAAATTAGATAAAAATAGGAATGTTTTGAAGAATACAAGTTTAATTAAGAGTCTGAAAAAAAATTATGCAAAAAAAATGAAATTATGAAAAAAAAATTATGAAAAAAATGAGTAAACTTCAATGCCCTGCATTTCCGAAATGGGGCATTTTAGCGAAAAAAATTATTCTTACTTTTTGTCTTAAAATTGGCCCAATTCCTAGATTATTCGACACCTGTTCAGAAACACCCTGTATAAATGGCTTTGTTTCAATTTTTTTATGTCGTATATTTAATATATTTATATTATAGAACGTAAAAGATATATTTTAAATTATGCAATTTTCTGAAGAAATTCGTGATATGAATCCTATTAAACTCATGGTTGGTAGATTTTAGCGATTTCTTGAAAATGTTCAAAGATGCATATTTGTTGATAAGTAGGTGTTCTTTGAAATGAAAATGGTTTTTTAAAATAAATTAATTAATCAGTCATCATGTAAATAAATCACTTAAAGAAATTATGCTGGCTGTTGGCATGATTCAGATAAGACTTTTGAATGACGTGAAGTGCACGTTTGTGCGCGGCTTTTTTATTAAGCTGGTGTAATCTGAATCCTCTTTTTGCCACCATGAAAAGTGCTAAGAACATTTCAACCAACAAGATGGGTATCTGTTAGCCGGATCATTTCAGCTACTCATTTGCATCTCGCGGGGATATCGCGCAATCTCTTATTAATTCCGTCAATCAATCACGCCCGGAACAATTTTTATTAATTTTATTCGAATCGCCCCCGTTTCTTTACGCATATTCGAAATAATTAAGGCGGCCCTTGTCCTCCTAGTCGCGCTCGTTCGGCCCGAGTTTGTTGAACTTTGAATTTCATTCAATTTTTTAAATTATCAAGTGTTTTATGCAGCAGCGCCGTTTAAAGTGTGGGAAATTAAATGGTTTTACATTATTTTTTATATAGGTCAGAGCTATAAAAATAACTTTCTTCTTACTCACAAATTTGTTAATGGCACCTCCTTTGTTTTCCTAATTAATTTCATATTTTTCAAATAATAAGATTTTACAAGATAAATTACATGATTTAAATAAATTTAGGGGTATACATCATTTTAACTAATTTGCATAATGATAAATTATTGACACCTCGCATACCTCCTGGACGTTTTATTATTTCGCTATATATTATTGTGATACCACTTAATTATAATTTATTGATAAACACTTTAATTTATAATATTATTAATCAGTAACACGCTATAAATTGGAATTATTATAATTAAATTTTCTAACCGAACATTTATTTCAAACGACAATATCTACAAATGTAACTTAAATACAAGGTCTCCGAGAGTTTTAGGACAAAAATACAACATGTAAAAATATTATTAGGTTGGAATACAAAAACCATTTGTCAAAATCATCAAAAATGGTAAGTATGATTTTTTTTCATAATCATTAATTGTATATCAGAAAGCATCATTTGAATTCGCCAATTTAATTTCAGAAATAACACTGATCAACACTGTTCTGTTATGTGATTTCACCAAATTTAGGTATCCTTATTATAAACTTACAAACAGTTTTTTCCTATCGCCCTCAGATTTTTTGTGACAGTCACATATCAGTTTCACCTACATTCCTAAAATCAGCGACGAAAAACTTAAAGAAGGGATATTTGTAGGTCCACAAATAAGAGAATTAATGCAGTTTTGAGCAAAAATTGAATGAAATTAAAAAACCCGCCTGAAGAAGTTTTGTAAATATGAAAAAAATTTGAGTATCAACTAACCAAAGGGCAGAAAATTACAAAGATTTAATAAATGAATTATTGAAGCTTTGGGGTGCAACTTGTCGTTGAAGATACATTTCCTGGACTCACATCAGGATTTTCTCCCGAAAACCAGGCCGCAGTCAGTGACGAACACAGGAAAAGCTTTCACCAGGAGATGTGCCAAATCGGAAAACGATATCACGGAATGTTGGTTGATTATTTCTGAGGACTTAAGAGGGACATACCGTCAACTAAGTACTCGCGAAAATCATAAATATCTAGAATTCTCAACAAATAAGTTATTATATTTTTGGGTATTTTTTGTAAAAATGTATATTATTAAATTTCTTGAAAACGTTACGTATTAATTTTTTCTTCAGTTGTTGTTAGGAGTTCATACTATTATCAAAATATGTGATTAGAGTTTATGTAACAAAAATAAGTTTAAATTTTGTAGACCAGTGTAATCATTCGTTCAAAGAAAATTTTGCCGTAGAAGTGTTGGATTACCTACATATTTTAGCCACTAACAGTCATTGTCTTCCATTCCCAAAGCACCTGCATGATCGATTGAAGTGTGTTGTGCTGCACGAACACAATCACTACCAATAATTGTATTTTTGAAATCATCAATAATTGTTTCCAAATAAACCAACATTTAATCCAAGATGCCAGGAAGCATAACAGGAAAAATCCTAAGTTGTCTTTTAACAGTACTGTAAGGAGTAAGGACCTCAGTTGTTACTAATATAATGTTAAATTGGCAAAGCACATGAATTGTATATGTCTGTTGTGTTTTAAGTGCATAATCACCATCAAAACCTCTTGGCTTACTCTATTTTTACAATTTGTCCTTTCTGAAATTAAATTGATATTTCGGAATACAATTGAAGCTTTCTGAAATATAGCAAAGACATTAACGGATTATCCACCAACCTAATTATATTTTTGCAAAAGTACACAATCTCTATCCTTTAACCAATCTCATAAATATATGTATATAAATGTATCAATGGTAATTTGTGTTTTTAAAAAAGGTGATGTGAAGGATGCAAATCCAAAATTACTTTGAGGACAACAATCTTTTCTGTTGTGGAAAATGTTGGATTTAGAAATGGTAGATCCACAAGTGATGCTATTAAAGAACTGGATAGCAATATATCTAAATAATTTGAAAACGACAATATAACATCTCGAAACGAAAATCTCCAGTAGTTTGGTGAATTATAATAAAACCAGGAAAGGAGCCTTATATACCAAACACCATCAATTTGATGATTTAACTTTGTGATATCTATTGCATCTCGGATGACATACTTTTATGTTAATTGGGAGAAATTGGGACTTAGTAATTCGGTCACATCATACCTTTTATCAAGAGAACAATCTGTGGCGTATAATAATACTATGTGCCAATATCTAGCTTTAGAAACAGTTGTGCTCCAAGGTCCAGTATTGAGACCACGTCTGTTTCTAATTTACGTTAACGACCTCAGCGTAAATATCTCTAGCCAGGTAACCATATTTGCAGATGACATTAGTTTAACTATAGTTGACTGGATCCAGATCGCTTAAGGTTCTGAAGAAGATGTATATTTTGTAGGCCACTATATAAGAGGAACAAAAACTCCACAATTCTGACGTCACCTAAAATATATGACAGCCTGCGTGCAAACGGAAGCTACTGGTTGGTTTCTTGCGCACCAGTTGTCCCAAAACAAAATCCAGGTAATGAACTTTGTGCTAAAAAATTATTTAGTACTTCATAATTCAGAACAAATATAAAAAGTACTGTTTTTCAGTTAAGGCAGCTTGAGAATAAGTATCCACAAAGGATTAGCATACCTCTAAAAATTCTTGAACAGTTTAAGACTATCAAGTCCAGTATAAAAATAATTCTAGTAAATAATCCCTTTTATAATATAAATGAGTATTATATTTTGATTTTGATAATCCAATTTCTACTTTCAAAATCTATGGTTTCAACTTCCTACCCCCTTTTAAGTTTGTATTTCTTAGCAATGACAAATTAAAATTTTTTTTGTAATTACATTTTTAATAATCATCTTATTATCCAAGCACACCTAACAATAAATATAGGTATACTGATTTGACGAAACCCCTATAATAACATAATAACTAAAGTAGAACGAAAATTTTTATTTATTTATTTTTATTTGATAAGTGTGACGAATCCAAATTTCCAATTGTTTTTACTATTTTTCCACAAATCCAATTTTCTCCACGGCCAAAATTTCTTGGAAATACTTGATCTAGCTACTTGAAATTTTTTAATATTATTTTTATGAGAACTTTCATTACTCTTTTCCTGAGGCAGTAATAATGACGAATAATGTGTTCTCGTTTTTCAACCAATCATCAAGAGAGAAATATCTGATTCACAATATGGCATTGATCTGTATTTAATCAAAAATGTTTATAAAGCTGCTGTTTTATTTTTTCTTCAGCTTGAGTACATCTCATTGCGATTTTAAAAGTACTTACTAATAAGGTGCTCTTTGCAGATAATAAATACCATTATCATTGCAATAATTATTAAAAAATAATATTGGAGACAAATTGTGGTCCATTATCCGAAAATATCTTTTCAGGTAAACCAAAAATACAAAATGATAATTCGAAAATCTTAATAGTGTCTAATGAAGTATGATTTTTATTTCTAGAAATAAATATTTTGTCTGTATAATCAAAAACCAATTTGAATTTCACCTTTGTGATTAATATTGAATTGGTTGTCATTCACATTTAGGAAAAGGCCATCAAATTTGATGGTGGATTTCCAGTATACAACATTATTGAGATGTCTGACTCATTAAGTCTACATCTGAGTCAATCCAGGCTACCAAATATGCATTATTGGTAACACATTCAATCGTATTCTTCCTAGATGTGAAACATGTAATAATGAACTAGCTTTTCTTCCAAATTTTAAGAAAATTCTTTACCTCTAAGTAAAATTCTATTAAAGCCTGTAATTTCATTTGTACATTAAAACAAGTTTTTATCTTGTTATTTTTTTAAATGAGATAAATGCATTGTCATATATTTTAGTGAATTCTAAATCTAAACATTTTTAGCGTGCTTTTTTACCATCCTGATAGGAACAGGATGGCCAAGCAGTCAGTGCAAAATATTTTAGTAACCTTGTAAGATACTCAGCAATGACCCTTATCGAAACAACAAGTATGTAAGGAATTACCCATCAGTAAAATTGTAAGAGACTGACCAATAAGTCGTATGTAAACGTAACTTTATAAAAAATGTAATTAATTTTCTTTAGGCTCCACAATGAGTCTAATCTAACCTATGTAAATAATTGTTCTTATGGTGCAAGTCGGTGCAAATCTGTAAGTCATTACAGGAAAAATCTATAAGTTTATTGTATGAACTGTAATGGACGATTTCCATGGTTACCTTACAGATATTTCTTGTAAGGACTTACAAATTTGCGCAGAATCGACCTATTAGTTAAAATTGTAAAGGACTCGATACGATTCACATTCACAACCTCCAAATTAGTATAGTTAATGAAAGCAGTGCATAAAAATTTATCGTGTTGGTCGTTAAACATTCCTATTTATGACAAGTTCCAAACATAATTTATATGCGTGGATATGAATCATTCAGAAAATGTCTGAATGCAAGAAATTAAGGCAAGACTTTGGAGCTTGTACGGTTTTGTATTGCGTAATGGTTACGTTCTAATTCTAACGTTATGATAATTACGAATTTTGATGTAGCCTAATGGCTGTAATCTGATAGGCCAAAAAACTTATCAAAGCTAGCACAAATTAAAAGGTTTAGTTACATAACAATCACTTCCGAATTATGACTGGATCCAGATAACTTAAGGTTCTGAAGAAGGTGTAGATTTTGTAGGGCACCATGTAAGAGGAACATAAACTCCACAATTCTCACGTTACCAAAATGGAGCCTCGCCGCAGAATTTCCAAAAAAAAACGGGTTAATTCCATTAAAGAGGATATCCAGTTAGATTCAAAAAGCCTAATTAAAACGCCTTTAGTCATCACACTCAGAGAAAAGTAAACCACGTTACCTGCAGATGTTGGGCTGATTATTTGAAGAAACTTAAGAGGATAGTCGGCAAATTTGAGCGTTTGATTTTGAAATTCGCTTGATATTTGTGGTTTTGGCCATATTTTTTTTTCCATTGAAGCTTTTTTAAAATTTCTTTTTTTGGTACACAGAAGAGTCTTGTGGCTACCAATTTCTCCTTTTTTTGTTTTGGTAAGTCAAACCAAATAATCATACGGCAGCAGTAAAACGGGCTCTTTACAAAAAATGTTCGCTTAGAGGCTCCTTGAAACATTCTAAAAAACTAATTGAAATAATATTTTTTTTCCAACGCTAGAAATAAGTTATGATATAAATGTAGACTTTGATGTTGCGTTTTTTTGTTTTAAATATATTTTTAAACTATTTACAGCATCTCAAAAATTAGGTAAAATTTTTTTGGGATGCTGTAAAAATTTTAAAAATATGTTTAAAGCAAAAAACGCAACATCAAAGTCTTCGTTTATATCTTAGCTTATTTCTAGCGTTGGAAAAAAATATTATTTCAATTAGTTTTTTAGAATGTTTTAAGGAGCCGCTAAGCGAACATTTTTTGTAAAGAGCCCGTTTTACTGCTGCCGTATGATTATTTGGTTTCACTTACTGAAACAAAAAAAAAAGAAGAAATTGGTAGCCAAAAGACTCTTCTTTATACCAAAAAAATAAATTTTAAAAAAGCTCCACTGGAAAAAAGTTATGACCAAAATCGCAAATATCAAGAGAATTTCAAACTCAAGCGCATCATTCACGATCTAAAAAATTATTGAAAACGTGGTACACTTTGATGAATTTCTTCTCCATAATATTATCAATTTCTGTATAAAATTTTAAATCTATTCCTCTTGGTAATGTAGATAAAACATCTGCGTTATCATATTCTAAAGTTTTTCGAAATTTAATATCAAAATGATGTACCATCAACTGTATTACCCATCTTAAAATATCTTGATGAGTTATTTGTTGTAAACCTTTGGATAGATCACAAAAAAATTGTAATAGTTTACGATCAGTCAATAACACAAATTCTACCGTATCAATATTGATGAAATTTTGTTACACCGTAAATAATTGCAAGAGTTTCCTTTTCAATTTGAGAATAATTTTTCTATACTTCCGAAATCAAAGGCTTGTTTGAATACTGTGTATTAGAATATAATATACAGGGTGTTTCTAAATATATGCGAAGAAATTCTACAGGCGATTCCTTGACCAATTCTAAGACAAAAGTAGAGAATAAAAATTTTCTCAAAAGTGCTCTATTTTTTAGTTATGGGGTGTCAAACTTCCTATATTTTTTTCATTTTTTGAGTATAACTTCTTTATTTGTTAAGATAATTTGATCAAATTTGAAACACACTTTAGTTATTATAGTCGTAACAAGATAAAAATATCAAATATCGAAATAAAATACAGGGGGATGTATTTTGGGGGTATATATTTTTATGCCATAACATTTTTGTGCTACCCCACTTAACATTTTAAATGAGATATTCTAATTCCTTGCTTTTTTCTGAAAATTTTTTATGTCTTTAATTTAAATTTAAAACCTCTACTTTTTTTACACATTTTTCATAGACCTTTTTATCAAATTAATGATCATATAAAAATATTTAAAAAAATTTCAACCTTTTTTGAAAAATAAAATTAATTTACTCAAAAAAAAATTATTAATTCTCAATGAAAATATGGCAAGAAAAATAAATTAAACTAATTTTTAGTTTAAAAATATCAAATTATTATTGAAAATATTCGAATTGTTCTTCTTTACACAATTGGAATTTTCTTAAAACTAATTTTAAATAACTTTTAATGAAAAAGGTAATTAAAATAAAATGTTTGAGTAATAATAAACTTTAAATAAAATTGTAATTTATTATAAATTTGAAAAAGCTTTTGATATTCAAAATTTATTGAAATAAAAATTGCCTTTATAAAAGTGCTTTAGTTGACGTTATTTTGTATGGCAAATAAAATTTTAAATCCATTTACCAATGCTTGAATAGCTTACTTCGTTTGTTTAATAATAATCAACAATTATTAAGTTTTGCGAAATTAAAAATGCCTCGTTTAAGCGAACGCGAAAGAACCGAAATTTTAATTATGGTAGGATACGACGATAGAAAAAGAACCCACGGGGAAGCTTGTGCTTTGTTTAATGAGCAATATCCAAATAGACCGCAAATCTCAAGATCTACAGTAAGTAAGTTAGTTACCAAATTTGCAGAAACAGGATCTG
The DNA here is from genome assembly GCA_963971135.1 of Stenus bimaculatus. Lineage (NCBI taxonomy): Eukaryota > Metazoa > Arthropoda > Insecta > Coleoptera > Staphylinidae > Stenus > Stenus bimaculatus. Next base: position 42,828,792 of record OZ020182.1, read on the forward strand.
TAGGAGATTTGCCTCGACAAGGACGACCTCAAGTGAATGAAGAAACCAAATTAAATTTATTACTTGCGATTGAAGAAAATCCCAATATTTCAACAAGAGATATTTCAAGAAATATTAATGTGGATCATTCCTATGTCGCAAAATTATTAAAAAAGGAAATGTATTACCCATACAAAATAAAACTCATACAAGAGGTAAATGAAGATGATCCCGATCGCCGACTGCAATTTTGTGAAGAAATGATGGCGCGATGTGATCAAAATCCAAATTTTTTAAGTAGTATAATTTTCTCCGATGAAGCTACCTTTCAATTGAATGGATCAGTGAATCGACATAATTGTAGGTATTGGTCACAGGAAAATCCTCATTGGGCCGTAGAATCCCATAGTCAAAGACAGGGAAAGTTAAATGTATGGGTGGGAATTATTGACAGACGTTTTATAGGACCTTACTTTTTTAATGAAAACCTTACTGCCGAAAGATACTTGAATTTTTTGTGGACTGATTTGCTACCAGTTTTACTTCGTATTTTCCCCAATTGTGAAAATCGCAACATTCCTAACCAAAACATTTGGTTTCATTTCCCAACAAATGGATAGGTCGGAGGGGACCAATTGAGTGGCCTCCGCGATCTCCCGACCTAACGCATTTAACATCAAAAGATTATTTCAATAGACCTAATAATTTACAAGAATTGGAGTTTAGAATTAGGACGGAATTGCAACAAATTGACGAAGAAGCTATTAACAATAGTATTCAGAGTATCTACACTCGAATGGGACAATGCCAAATGGTTAATGGGGAACAATTTGAACATTTTCGTTAAAATTTGTTACTTGTAAATTAAAAATTTACTTTTTTTTTGTAATATTTTCATTGAGAATTAATAATTTTTTTTTGAGTAAATTTATTTTTTTTTTCAAAAATGGTTCAAATTTTTTTAAATATTTTTATGTGATCATTAATATGATAAAAAGGTCTATGAAAAATGTGTAAAAAAAGTAGGGGTTTCCATTTAAAAAAATTGATGATTATGTCATAGTGAAGTTATCAGTGACGTCATGAATATTTTTTTCATTCCAATAGATGGCATTTTTAAAACAAAAATTGACCTGTCCGAGCGATTTTTACAAAAAAATTTTTTACGGAAGTTATGACCTTGGTTCCAAACGTTATCACCACCCTGTATATTGTATAATAAGCTTATCAACATTCTGTTGACCAACTCCATTTTTTATATTTTTATTTTAAATTATGTAACCGTGCGGAATATGTTGAAAAATCTATTAAAAATTTACCATAATAATTGAGTTTTCCGGGTAAGGGAAATTTAAAATAGCCATTGATTCCCCCAGCACCACTCTTCCAAATATCTTAAACGGAAAAAAAGTTCGAATAATACCTTAAATTAAAGGTCTTTGAAACTACTTTTTCACTTTCATCGATTCGGTTAGAGGTTTCAAAGACCTGTAATTTAAGGTACGGCTTCCTTATAAAATAAAAAATGACCTGTTTTGTTATTTTCTTGAAATTTTCGAAAAAACCTATATTTCAGAGAGGTAACTTTATAATTGGGACACCCAGTATACGTTTCAATAAAAGAAAACTATTTCTGTTATCTAGAAAAATGTAGCAACTGTAATTGTAATAATGTTTTTGTTTGTAAATGTAAATAGTAGTAGTGTAGTAGTTCGAGATAGTTTGAATGAAATGCAAATGTAAGGTACTTAAAACGAGATTTATGTGAGTTTAACGGGTTAGCATCAACGATTTGAAGCGTATAATTTAAGCAATGGGTGTAGAGTTCCTGTTAGACATTTCTAAATTGGACACCTTTAAATTCCCGCCATTATTAAAAACCGGACGGGTTAAAATTTAATAGAAACACCGAGGCCATTAATTTGTTCGTGGAAACGCGCCCGCTACCAATCATTGCCTAATATAGTTAGAAAAGCGCATCGTTGAATCGGTGAATATCATTAACATTCACGGTGAAGAAAAATAAGAGCGCTACTTTTAATGGACAACATAATAATCTTTAGGTTGAAAAGCTGGAAGCGGCGCGGCCCACACGTAATTGATTAACGCGTTGAAAACATAAAGAGCTTTCTTTGTGCTTCATTTGCATTTTCCGGACGCACGCACGGCATCGTTTATTTAACGAGAGAAGTGGAAGGGGCCGGTTACAAATTGGCACCCGCGAAGATTACCAAGTACCAACTCGAAAGGGAGGAGAAACGGAGAAAGGATCGTAGTCGCCAAGGCGTCTTTTTTCTATTCCGAAGACGATCTGTTTGCAGATATTACATAATTACATGCCTTCAGCGTAGCTGAGCCTTTCAATAGATACATCTTTATTTATTTTATGAATATTTTCCTGTGGCAGCTCTTATTTCCTGCAGCTATCAAGATTTATATTGATCTATGTAAGACGATATTTTACAAGAAACAAATTGATTTTATTTATTACATATCTTCAAGGACGAACACTACATTCTATATCCAATTTCATTTTTTCCATTTATAATACATTTTGCACGACTTTTTAAAAGCGTTAATAATTTAATTCTATTAAGAGCAATTTCTTAAACGGTTTAGTTCAGCAGTCATAAAAGCTAATACGAACAACATTTTTGTATAATTTTTTTTGTAGATGATTTAGAAGTCATTTCTTTAATTCCTGCCAGAAGGAAAAAAAATGGAGAATGTACAAAAAAAATATAATGATCTAAAAGTACCTTAATTTTGGGCCCCTCTAATTAATTTTGTGCTAGGTTGCAGAAGGTAACTCTCTGGCAGGATGTAGCCTAATCAATTTAGATTATAAATCTGAAAAAAATTGTAAATCTAACGAGGGAAACTTGAGTTATGACTGCAGAACTAATGCTCGATTTCATGGTTTTTCACAATTATCAGTTATTTGGTCATAATTTGCAAAAAAAAGCTCTAGAAAAGTGGGATGGATTTTCTATTCCTTGTTATTATCTCCAACGGAAAATTTATCGCGGATGTCTAGGAAGGTTCTCTTAAAAATTAACATACAAAACTACTCAATACCTTTGAGTGAACGCAGAACTTAGCTTAGTGATTAGTGAGTAGGTACAAACGCGCAAAACCTTTGCAATTTTTTACTGTTTCGCCAAAGATCGGAATAATCCGAGATCAACTACTTTACAAAAATTTGCAAACATTTTGAGTACTTACTGAAGCAAAAATTGGCTTGTAATTCGCTTCATATTCGTAGTCGTTCGCTCCAGTCCTAATATGTACAAGTATGTCGCCAATAAACTACTACACAATATCCATAAGAAACTACTTATGACTATTGTGCACTAATTTATTGGCGCCATCGTAATATAACTACTGATACCCACCACCCACCAAGCTAACACCAAAGAACAAACATTCAGGTTTCGCTCGCTTCGTGAAAATGCGTTTTTAGGTAAAGTTCGAAAACATAATGATGTACTCGTAATTATACATGTTACATCCTTAATATTACTCAAAACCACTCAAATTTAAGAAGTTTGAATTTGTTAAAATAATTCGAGTGTTAAACAACATTAACTCCAAATTTTAAATTTTTGAGCTGAGTACTTTATCCGCAGGCAATATACCATTGGTATCTTGAAAACCCGAAGAGGTACGAAATTGATAATGTAACTAGTAAGTGTGTTATATCCCAGAAATTGTATTTTTTCTCTGTCCAATAGTATAAAAATCAAAAAAAGGCGCCGATAAAAAAATCAAAAGTTGGTTCAAATTCAAGAAAATCCAGTTGTCCTAAAATTAAGGTGCGAATTCCTGCATAAATTATACTCCACATGTACTAAACCCCTTTATACATTAATGCCATTAAGAATAATTTAACCTCGTTCCAGGAATTTCATATTTAATTTTAAAAAAAGGAACAGGATATCAATATGTTGTCCTAAAATGTTTGTTTAAGTCCATAATGGTGTACACTGTAAAAGTGACCACCCTGTATACTATGTTTATTGAATAATATAAAGATTGAATGAAAATTAAAAAAAAAAGAAAAATTTAAAAAATGTAAACCACAACCTTGAAAATCTTGTTATTGCAGTCGTGTTTATTTATCTTTAGTTTTGCTGAAAAAAATGGCGAATAGTATGTATAGTGTTGGTATTACAATTTTTGAAAGATGGACTCGCATTTACGAAGCACCTAGTAACAGGTAAGTTTTTTATTTATAACTTTTATTAAAAACGATATAGCAACGCATTAATGTTATATTTTATTATAACGTTTTGGGTAATGATTATACTTTATCCCTTGGAATAATTTTTATTTTAATTTTCACAGACCGGTTTCGGCTTTTACGCCATCCTCAGGGAGCACGTTAAGTGTTTTAGAAGCAGAACAGCAAGATCGGTGTCATTGTAATTTTATTAATTTTGAAATTTACGTTAATTATTTTGAACTCTGTAATATTGAAATTTTTGTTATTGCAATGTTAGTCGTACATTAAAAGCTTATTTTAGTTTTGGGGTTATGTTATATACCGTGCGGACATAAAGTATAAATCCGTCCCCTGCTAACTTTTCAACGGCTATGTTTTTGATTCTGAAAATTTGTCTACCTAGGAATCTAATTGTGAACTTTCTAAAATAGGTATTTTTGATTTTGTGGAACTTCCGGTTATACCGGAAGTGGTTGGCAACTTTCTTATTTTAAATGGAACACCCAGTATATTTTTGCATTTTCGTGTTCTCCATAAAAATACCATTAAATTGCCCTAACATAGTATGGTCTACTATTAATACTTTCGGAATTACGCCCATTTGAAAATCGTATTTTTATGCAACTACATTTACACCGGAAGTTGGACCCAACTGCCCCAACTTCGTTATTTTAAATAAAATTTTTTCAATTAAGTTAATTATATTAAATTTAAACAAAATTATGTTTAATAGTAAGTTCGTTAATTTTGCTGATTAACATAACCACCTTCCACGTCTTGACAGTAATAAAATCTACAGGAAATCTTTTGGATAAAAATTTTGTTTAAATTTAATGTTATTAACTTAATTGCAAAAAAAATCATTTAAAATAAGGAAGTTGGGGCACTTGGGTCCAACTTCTGGTGTAAATGAAGTTGCATAAAAATGCGATTTTCAAATGGCAGTAATCCCGAAAGTATTAATCGTAGACCACACTATGCTAGGTCAACTTAATGGTATTTTTATGGAGAACACGAAAATTCAAAAATATACTGTATGTTCCATTTACAATAAGAAAGTTGCCCTCCACTTTCGGTATAACCGAAAGTTACACAAAATCAAAAATTTCTTTATTTTCTAATGCGCAATTAGATTCCTCAGTAGACAAATTTTCAGAATCAAAAACATAACCGTTTAAAAGTTAGCAGGGGGGGGGGGGGGGTTACTTTATGTCCGCACTGTATATACAAACATTAAAATAAATATTATTCGAAGGGATAAAGTATAATCATTACTCATTACACAAAACGTTATAACATACCTCTCCTTTCAATGGACATCCAAGGATTTCATGAAAAAAAGTTATATTTTATCACTTACAACATCTACCTGCAGATACTAACGTTTCTGAACGAAAAAAATTTATAAACAAAAATTTTACATTAGTTTTTGTGCTAGGTCCGTTATAACGGACTCTATGCATAAGTGTTGTTCAGCATGTATTTTTAATTTACAATTTACCTTTGTGCCAGCTTTTACAAGCTTCAGAAGATCCTGATATCGTGATCTACAAACAAAGTCCATTGAATATTTTTGCAACAACAGTAATTAATAAAGGGGATACCGACATTGCGATAATGAACATATCGCGGATCTAAGCTGTTTGGCCTCAAAAATTTTATATACCATTGAAGAATAAAAAGCCAAAAGTACATAAAACACAATTTAAGTTAAAAAGAGCCAAACCATTCTTTAATATAAACGTGAACTGTATAGAAACGCAAATATCGTAATTGTAAAAGTCCTTTAGAATTTTTTAAATTAGTTTTTACAGAAAACTTTCTAACCAAAATGCCATATCAAACATTTTGTATTCAGCGCTAAAAATATCTTTGTTGTCATGGTAAGTATCCTTAGAATGTTCTGGTCTAGTTTGTCCGATGTTCCAGACAGTTTACAATAGGTTCGAACAAATATTGAGGTTGACACGAATGATCTACTCAAACGTATACCTTTGATCAAACATCGAAATTAAGCTTTCAAATTTCATAACGGACTAGAAGAAAATTTATCAATAAATGAAAATGTGATACCCTACTAAGGGAAACATTATGTCAAGCTTTCATAAAGACCTATAAGTTTCGGTTTTAAAAACTGGGCTCTTTGTGCAAGTACTGGATATATGATATCTTTTCAAATATACACAACAAACGTGTTTGGTATTGGGGGCGACGTCATAAAATCAGTCATTGAGCAAGCAAATATTCTCCCTAACCAAGGTTTTAAGATACTCTTTGACAGTTATTTTTTATCCAGTGCTTTATTGTGTCATCTAGCTGACTGTGGATATTGTACAAGAGATAATAATAATATAATAATAATATATTTATTTATCTTTAAAGACTTACAAAAAATATAAGATATGTTAAAAAAACATAGAAGTAATAGGAAAAAATAAATTAGATATGATATATTACTGTTCATAGATTCAATTTCAAATAGACTCTAAAAATTCATTTAGTGTATAGAATGGATTTTTGAGAAGTAATTTTTTCAAATTAATCTTGAACTGCTTAAAATTTAAATGAGTTATCGACAGGGGTAGTGCATTTAAAATTTTAATAATAAGGACCTTAAAAGATTTCTGAGTAGCTGACAAGTTTACACTATCTGGAAGTGATAAGTTAAAATGTCTTGTTGGGTAACCATGCGAAGTTCTCGAGTTTAATAAATCCTTATTTTTAAAAGCATATGTAGCCAATTCCAAAATTAATAAACAGGGATGTGTTAAAATTTGTAGTTTTTCGAAGTGATTTCTACAAGATTCAAATTTCCTAATTCCCAGCATACTTCTAACAGTTCGCTTTTGAACAACAAAAACCTTCATAAGCCAAGGAGAGCATCCCCATAATAGTATAGCATACATTAATCTGGCTTGTACTTCAGAGAAATATATTTTCTTTAGAGATGGTATATCTAAGCAATGTCTTAGCGCTCTTAACTTATAGCAAGATTTATTCATTTGTGAAATTAATTTGGAACAATGTCCAGACCAATCAAGTGTATCTTCAATTACAACACCTAAGAAAGTCATTTTATTGCAAATGTTTACCTGCATTGAATTGAACGATTTTTTTATTAAAATCCTTTGCTTGGTATGAAATAACATTACAAGTGTTTTTTCAGTGTTTAAAAATAGCTTATTTGCAGAAAACCATTCTTCCAATTTGTTGAAATAATTATTGCAGGATCATTCAACTTCTTCAATTGTACTTCCTGAAGGTACTATACAAGATACGAGTATTGGCAAATGTCTTCTTCCAGAAAAAAAAGTTATTACGATTAGCAGACAGACGTTTCAATAAAGATATCATTAGATGGAAAGTCAATAATATTGTAAACTAAACCAACTACAATGTTGTTGATGAAGGTACCTGTAATAGATATTCTCGGGAAACCAAGGGAAAAATTAGAGTCACTCAGCCCAAATCTTTATTTATAATTACAATAAAGGAATGGGAGGGGTCGATAAGCTGGATCAGCATGTTGTGGCATATTTTCTCCTATTTACTTGATGTACAAGAGGTTGTTCTATTTCATTTTCGAGGATCTATTGCCCTAGATTTTATAAGAACCTATGGAACGCTATTCTCTTGAGATAAAATTGTCCAGTATCCGAGTGAAAATGTCAGGTTTGATGGGAAAACCATATAATTGTGTACAGTTGGTCCCATCCGGAAGTAGGACAAAAGTAATCACGATCGCGTATTCTTTATCCTACTTCTAGCTGGGAGCAACTTTACAACGAATCGGAATGGCGATGCAAAATCTATACCAAATATGTGGAAAAGGCGACATTGGTCTGCATCCTAAATACTGCTTTGAAATGTTTCATACAAAATAAAAACAATTAAGTACGTAAAGTTTTGTTACTGATAGCAAAATGTCCGTTTAAACATACGATTTGTATTTTGAAACATAACAGAAAAAATATTTTTGATTTGTTTTTAGTTATTTTAAGACAACATTAAAACACCCTTGTAATTTTTTACAAGAAAACTATTTCAGTAAATTTCATGCACAAATGGGTTAATGCTTAATTTGTTCATTCCTGTAGAAGGTTTATATTTCTTGTTTTATATTCATAGACTACGTTTATAAAGGGTTTGCTCAAATCAACACATTAGGATTGGATTCTACAATTGGATTAAAACCGTTACCATTTCAAATTTTTTAGTGTATTTGATATATCAACACTTTGAAAAAGATTGTTGGGTAATAAATTTATTCTAAAGCATTAAGTTTTAATAAAATACGAAACATATATTTAGTTTTCATAGGAAATAATAGGCACTTGTTTTCTTTCGATTTAGGATAGACCCTTAGCACTAAACCATCTAAAAAGTTTATGCAAGATTAGATCGTTATTTATAAATAAAAAAATGAAAATAAGTTGTGGTTTATAATTGAACCTTGTGGAACACATACAGTAATAGAATACTTTTGGGCGATATACCTTTACCTTTTTTGATGTTTTGAAAATTACCTTACCAACCCAGGACACAGGATCTCGAATACCAGGATTCGAAGTTGTTGAGTAATTATTGATGAGATACACAAACAAAAACTCGAATAAGTTAGAAAAATATTCCCACAGGATATTGTTTATTACTTGATAAGAAAAAGAATTTAAGAACTTTATTATAGAAGGTACCTACTGTGGTAATGGATGATTTACCGCTACAAAATCCTTGTTGGGATTTTGTTCTTATATTATAATTTTGAATATAGTTCTCTAACCGTTTTGATATGTTCAAATACTGCATTTAGGAGGAAGTAGATAAATCCCAAGGATTGCCTTTTTTGTAAATTGAGTACAAAACTAATGTTTCTAGTTCTAGCGGAAAAAAAATTATTTACTAGAACGACAATGGCAGTAAAAACAATATGATAAGAATTTTGAGAAAATTCTGTCAGACGAGCTTGATTTATTTTGATTCGGCTTAGTTTAAACATTAGACTTTCTGAGAAATCAAATAATCCCATATATCATCCTTTACTATGCGAATTTGACGACATTTGGATACAATTCATTTTTTTATAATGGCTCTTAGCCGTATACAACTGAAAGTGTGGTTTATTATCATATATCGAGCTGTTTGTGGTTTGTCGTGGAGTTCAAAATAGTTCAAACATACTTTTGGAAGAAGAACTAGAAAAAAATCTTGAAGAAATATTGTATTAAAAAGTTTTAAAAGTTGTACAATCAGAAAATAAAAAAAAACAATATGATGATGAGTACATTTGCTTTGAAGGTCAAGGGATTAGTGGTCATTAATTTAGCAGGAAACCTCCGCTTGGATAGCAATAAAAGAATATCATATACTTCCTTCTCAATTAGTCATAAGATATGAATAGTATAGAGTTTAAAATTTAAAAAAAATTTATATCCAAGAAACCTTTTATTCATGCACTTTTCAGCGGAAGTAGAGCCATGTTGAAAAATCGGTGAAAGACAGATAATCTTTAAAAATTTTATGATCAGCGATTGTTTTCCAAGTTTTCTGGGTTTTGGTTGAACAAAAAATTAGGGTATCCTTAATAGCACGCTGAGCGGTGGTGAAATTGAAATTGAATTCGTTCACTTAAATATCGTTGGATCAAAATATAAATGATGATTAAAAATGATGGAAGAAAACTACTTAGAATTATAACAAAATAGGGATTATAGCTTCGAGTAGGTATAAATTGTACATGTTTTTTTAATTTACTTTCACGATTACGCTATAAAATATTTAAATGGAAGCTGTAGACACAAACTATTGTATAAAATCCCTTAACTAAAAAAATTGTCATTATCCATTTGTCTCAATTTATATGAAGAAAAATATCCTGCTGACTTTTTTGTTTATGTGTCACAATAAGAATTTAATGTCTAATCAAAGCCGGATTTAATATTGGTTATATGGAATAGCAGGCCACAGCAAAAATTTATTGAAAAATCTACAATTTCATTTAATACTGTACCAAAAACGCCTTGCTGTAACTATTTTTGATAAAATTTCATGATTTTGTTAAATAGTTTTGTAGGTTTATCAATGATTTTGTTTCTGTATTTCAATTCTTTTGCGGAACTTCGTAGAAAAATGCAGAAAAATTAGAAAAAAAATCTTCTGCATTTATGTTGTGCCTCTCCACACAAACTTTTTAATAGTCCCATTTTTGCCTCCACGAGGCAATATTAGTTTTGTCTTAAATACAAAGCATCCAGCCACCTTAACTAAACAAAAACCTTTTCGATTTTACATTTTTTATAAGCTTTTAAAAAAATTTTACTTTTACAATAATCTAGGCAATTCCTAGACACTATTCTTCCTTAGCGAAATACTAGTTTTGCTGTCTTGACCTTTTAGAACTAAAGCCTAATATACAATATCAAACGACACTACTGATGCATGGTCTATTAGGAATTATCATTGTTAAATTAAATTTGATATTACACTAGAATTTTTTGAACAAATCAACGGTAAACAACTTGCTAACTATTTTAATAATTTTTATTACCTCTAGGAGGCGCTTTTAAGAAGATCTGATACATGTACCTAAAACATTGCTTGCAACTGTATTTTTCTAAATTCAAAAATTTTTAAAAAATAACTGCAATATCTTAGCGCACAATTATGCTCTAAAGGACTGAAATTTGCAACTTTTCTATTTTTCTTTTGGTATTAACAGGGTTTTTAATTTTGTAAATAAGGTAAGGTGTAATGAAAATTGCACAGTAACATAAATCAGTCTCAAAAGAGTTTGTCTAGTACTTAGTACCTGTCAAATTGTGTTTAAAACACATTTTTGGCCTTAATGATTACGAATTCAACAAAATATACTGGCGTGCATTGAAAACGGGTCGCTAACAATTTTATCAATATTTTATTTTGTGACCATTGTATTTTGATAAAATTATGGTGATTTATAGAAAAAGTATTAACCAAAAAAATAAAATATGGTAAAATTTGTTTATTCTTTTGTAAAAAAAATAGAGATATGAAAAGTAGTACAATAGAAATTTTACACAAAGAAGAAAAATTGTTTTTTAAGTGAAATAATGAAAAATTATAAAAACAATTAATATTGTATATTACCACCTCTAGCCAGAATAACGGCTACGAGGCGGTTTCTCATGGATTGAACAAGTGTTGAGATTCTAGACTAAGGAATGCGGATTCACTCCTCCAAAAGTGCTCTTCTTAGCTCTGGCAAGGTATTGGGTGCAAGAAGCCGAAGTCTAACACGTCTTTTCAGTTCGTACCATAGGTGCTCTATTGGAATAAGATCGGGGATACGTGCTGGCCAGTCCATAACCTGCACGTTGGTTTCCTGCAAGGAGTCAACTACGACTCTAGCGATGTGAGGGCGGGCGTTGTCCTGCACAAGAACAAAATTATCACCAGCTACGTTTCTGAAAGGCACAGCATGGGGTTGTAGGCAGTCTCTTACATATCTGGCAGCAGTCATGGAACCTCCATCCACAATAACCAGCTCTGTGCGAGCTTCGTAAGTAATACCTCCCCATACCATAACAGAACCTCTTCGAAAGCTAACACGTTCAACCCTCGTACACTGAGAATATCGCTCTCCAGGTCTTCGTCAGCATAATGTAGGCACATTCTGGACTCATCTGTGAATAACACGGAGCTCCACTGTTCTATAGTCCAGTTGAGATGTTCACGTGCAAACTGGAGTCGCCTAACTCGATGGTGTTGTAGAAGTCTAGGCCCCGTTGCCGGCCTGTAAGGTCTCAAATTAGCTTCTCCAAGCCTTCGACAGACAGTCGACTGACTTACATTTACTCCACGAACCTCTTGGACCCTGTCCCGTATGGTAACTCCGGTGCGGTGACGGTTTCTGAAAGCCAACATTCGAATGAAACGTTCGTCTCTAATTATTGTGGCTTTCCTGCATTCTGTACCAGGTCTCCTGCTGAAGTCACCTCTCTCCAGGTGACGTCGGTACACTCGTTGCACTGTTGAGCGGCTTATTCCCATAATTATAGCCACGTATCTTTGGTTTCGTCCATCCTCCAGTAAAGCTACTACTCTAGCTGCCTCCGAAATGGTTAAATGCATTGAAAATGAATACTCGATGTTTATTTTCAAATCAACTTGACTCCTTAAAAATCTAAAGGCGTCTAGCAATATTACGTTTAAATATTCGTCACATTGTGTTCATTGTTGTAAAATGTTTGTTGTGTTTTTTAACATCTTTATTTTTTTCTATAAAAACTAAACAATATTTTCAAGAAAATATTTCATTATTTGATTTCTTACTACTTGCGGTAGAATTTACCATAATTTAATTCAAATCTAATAACCACAAAAAAATATTTACGAAAATGTAGGTGGCCCGTTTTCTTTGCACGCCAGTGTATAAGTAGATTTATTACTTAAAACTACAACATATAGTAATGCCTTAATCAAAAAAGGATATACTGCTCTTCTAGGTTCCTACTTTGGCAAGAAACGGCGAGCAAAATTCTAAAATTCCTAATTGGGTATATTTCAATGATTTAGAATGGCATTATCATTATGAATTATTTGAAGAAGAAGAAGAAGAAGAAGAAGAGGAATTCAAATATTGACTTTCAGATCTTCATTGTCTTCAGAATTTTTAGAAAATTTAACATTAACCTATACACTTATAGGTTAAGTTAATTCTTAAAGCCTCTTAGGACTTGGGTAACAATAATTATTAATCATAATTTAAGCATGTTCCAACAAGGAATGTACCACGGTCTGGTAGGTGCTTATGGATATTTTGATTGTAAAACTTAACGCAGTGACAAAATACAAGCGATGAGAAGACCCTATTTATAGTTTTAGGTACATACGTGGCATGATGCAAACATCTATCCACAATCTGAAAAGTTATTTGCAAAATAAAGTATTTTTGGCCGGAAAGAGCTGATTCTGAAGGATTAACTTTCTTGTCTATTTTATTGTAGCTCATATCAATTTTTTGTACCGAAATTATCTCATTATTGTACAATCACGCGCAAAGATATTGGGGATACAAAAGAAATACTCTTACCCAATAACAGGCTTTCGCAAACTCGAGACCCCGCCCTAATCTTAATTCGTATCCATTTCTTTCAAATTTCGTGTCATCTCGTGTCTTCGTTCGAGTCGAATGTGAAATGAATTAAACTAGAAGTGCTAATAAAGTAGTATAATGTATAATTAATTTAATGACGATTTATTATGAGTCTTTATACTTGAATTTACAACCTTCGTAACATATGCCTACTTAGAGTAGTCCAAAAGATTACACAGTTTATTGCATATTAAGGTTAGTTTTAAGTACGTAATACTAATAATCGCAAAAATTCCTTCGCATAAAAAGGCGTTCGTGGGCAAGCGAGGATCCTTGAATTAATTCCTCAATTTGCGGTGTCATCAATTTAACGCGCAAAATGCACTCCAATTATGCGTTGCGCAACGCACATGCATGCCTCAATTTAAAAGGGGTGGCAACCGAGACGAGACGTCTTCATCATTCCTAACTCGGAACATTGATGACCAGTTTTGGTAAATTGGCCTCCTGCTTATCGGAAATCTCAATTATTGGCCTCGCTTTTCGATTGTCTCATTTTCAGGAGAGCTACAAATTGATTAATTACATCACGTAATGAAATTGTTATCGCATTAGGCGGAATTGGTACAAAGGTTCGTCTTAATTATTGGGTCAAATTACGAGATGTTTTAATTAGCGAATGGAATAATTACAGCGAAGCTTAATTTAAACGAGAACGCGCTTTTAGAAAGAAAAAACGGGGATGACTTGTTAAATGCGCCTTTTATTGGTGTTAATTAAACTCTTCTCGACGCATACGATTGTTTAACAACACGACTTTTCACACAATCACGCGATATCAAATCACTAAAAACTAATAACCCACTAAAGTTATTAAATAAACCGAAAATTCAATTATAAAGGCCAAGCTTTCTTTTTAAATCTGCAATTATTATTAATGATTATAAATAAAATATCAGAAAGAAATTAATTGCGACAATTTAATAAGTGCAGCAGCAACATTCTTCAGATTTAAATTGGATAATTATGCATATTAATAAGATAAAAAAAAAAGATAAAAAAGATATATTCATAACCGACAAAGTGCCTATTATTTATCGATTCCTTTAAGAGCCATAAAATATTATATTGATAATTAAAAATGTTTACTACTGGACGTTTTAATAGCCATCGCTGGAAAACGTATGTCTTTATTTATTAAAAGTCACTGTAATTTAACGAATAAATGAAAAATTTACCAGTTTATAAATTGAAATTGATTATTCAATTCTTATATATACATATATGAATTGACTTAAAAACTTTCGTGAAGTATAAATCTTTCTGGGAATTCAAAAACATTCTTTCATTCGTTGCACAATTACTGAAACACGCTGTATATAGGAAGTTCAGGTTTAGTTAAAAAAATGCAGTAGATCATGTTCTACACTAATATCTGCAATATATTTTTTCTATTTTGGTGCGTTACTAGTCGGTAGTAACACATTGACAGCAGTGCGTTACTAGCCAGTACCGCAGTGCTATCGGTGCGTTACTGACTAGTAAATTTTATTTTTCGAAGTTGGTAGCAGTGAAGTTTATTGATTTTAATGTGGCAGTTGCCAAGCGATTTACAGGTTATTTGATGATTTGACAAACCTGACATTAGAGTTTCCAACTACCAAAAAAGTTACTAAAATTGAAAACTATAATATTTTATTTTAAATAGATAAGAAGGCGCAAAATAGAAAAAACAGTATAAAAAACTCGTTTCATAAGTCGATAGTAGCACTTGTTCATTAAAATACTCGTCGCTACGCGACTCTTATTTTAAAATTGAACGCGTGCTACAATATGCGACTTATGAAACTCGTTTTTTATTATACTATTTTGTTTTTGCAAAAGTCCACTTCCTAAGACGGGGAAATTGTGAGAAAGAGATAGCAAACATTTTTTATTTTATTTTATTTTATTTTATTTAATAGTAACCATTAAAAAAACTAAATAAAATTTACATGGTCCTCTTCCTTATAAATAACTCTTTGGGTTTCAGCATATTTTTTAAAATATGTGCTCCTGGAAAAGAGTAGAAGTTGAAGTAGCACGTTTTTGTTTCATATTTCATCGTATTTCCACTTCTACACTCTCCCAGCATTTTATTTAGAAGAAAAATTAGGTAAAATTTAAAGAACTACTTATAATTATAAGGTTCAGATAATTTTTATTTATTATTTTTGATGATTTCTATGTAAAAATGTTAAAATAACAAACGGTTGTTGTGTTTCCTTCTCTTTTTCACAATTCCCCAGTTCTAATCATAATCCTGCAGTAATTTTGTGATTCACCTAAAATCAAGTTATTATTATTGATTTTTAATTAGAAATGAAAATAAAAATAATAACATTTTTTTCCACAGAATAAGTAAAGAGAATCATTAAAAATTAATAAACTGTATTCAATTAATTAGAAAAGAAAATAAAGCGCATGGGTAACAATTTCTAAAGAAGGCCAAGACCCATTGAGGTATTTTTTGCCCGCATTAAAATGAGGGGAAATATATAGAATTATAGAGTATTTAATTTTCAATATGAAATAGATTTTTTTGTAGCTCTCCCAGAATATACAAGAAAAAGTTTTTAATTTTAGATTTCTATGTATTAATTAACTCTAATGTAGACTACGTACAGTTGGTCCCAGCTGGAAGTAGGACAAAAGTAATCACGATCGCGTATTCTTTGTCCTACTTCCGGCTGGGAGCAACTTTACATACTATGTAACATACAAGCTATTAAACCTTTATCGCCCGACGGGATTTAAAAGTCCCATGCTTTTTGATTGTTATAATAATGTTTGAGCAAGATTAAGAAATTAGAATTTACATACAGGGTGCGGGAAAAGTCCTGCATAATGCCTACAAATTTTTTAATAATGGTTCGATCAAAAAATGTTGTAAGATTTAAAAATTGACATATATCTATAACCTTGCTTTTGTTATTCTCCATCACGTGACTGAAATTGGACTATCAAGATTGAAATCACAAATGGAATGGTCCAACTTTTTTTATTAATTTGAATCTATATAATTTTCTGAACCCGACGACATTTAATAAGTGATTTTTTTTTTAAATAATTATTTTATTTTTGTTTTCAAAATTTTTCAGTTTTATGACTGATTGACAACAGATAATTCGTAAACAACTTCTACAAGATTTAAATGACATGACAATTTTGTCAGAACAAAATATTATATAAGTAAAATAAACTTGACAGCCATGTGTGCTCAGTAAAGTGAATTTTATAACCTAAAATTTATAAAAAACATTGTTTCAATTTTTCTATAAACCTCAAGTTGAAGGAGAAATATGAATTATGGGGTATCGTTGGATACAGAAAGTTCTGTAGATTCAAATTATTCAAAAAAAAGTTACACTGTTCCATTTAAGATTCATACTTGACAGTCTTATCTTAGACACGTGATAAAGAAAAATAAAAGCAAAATCACGGATAAATGACAATTTCAAACCTTATAACATTTATATAAAACATTTTTTTATCAAACCAATACTAGTCATAGTCAAAGTCATAGCCATTATGCAGGACTTTTCCCGCACTCTGTATACAGCGTGTCCCGCTTTTTTCCAAGCAAATTTTTTTTAAATAGTAAATATCATTCTGAACAAAAAATTTCTTTTTTTCGACTTCTTAAGAAGTTACTGCAATTTTAAGACTGGTAAATTTTTATGATTTTTGTGAAACACCATAATTTTTTTTCTTATCATGAATTTTTTATTTAAAATTTTTCTTGATTAAATTAGTCTGATCTGATCTAAAGATAAATTCCAAAGAATACTTGATTTATATAAAATAAATTCAAAATAAAATGAAATTTATATAGGGTGTCCCAATAAAATCATATAAGTTTGGAAATTTTAAAATTGCTGTAACTATTTAAGGAGTCGAGAAAGAATATTAGTTCATAGGTAATTTTTGGTTCAGAATGACATTTACTATCTAAATTTTTTTGCTATATAAAAAGTGGGACACCCTGTATAATATTTTTTGTCTATATTCCATAAAATAAAGGAGTACAGTGTATTTGTTTATCCGGGATTCTAGCCTCGGTTGGGTGTTAAAGGGTTAAAGTGAAATTACAGAAAAATATTGATTGAGTAACTAATCAACTATTCTCCTTAGTTGCTATGGAGTACAATTTTTGTTAAAAATTTAACTACAGATTATACGAAATGTATTTACCATACCAGAAAGACGTACTTAGCTCAGATAATACATATGCTCTATTCAGCTTGCAGTAGTATCTTTTTTGCTTTGTGTTCACCTTTTTTGTTTTCTGAAAAAATCCTAAATTGATGTGTCGCACACTGCACGCAGAAGAATACTTAGAACGACTTCATTCAAATTTCTGGATGTTGTTTTGACTGATTTTTTTCTATATTTTTTTCATAATTTAATAATAAAAAGGCTCTAATTCTATCAACAAAATAATCAAAAATTATAAAGAAGAAAATTACTAAAAAGGGTTATAGATTTTCCCTATGGTTGAATCTAACAAGTAGGAAATTTAATACAATATAAATATTTACAAATTTATAAAATAACAGTAAAAACATAATTTTAAGACGTGACATTTATTTTACTTACGTCACCTCATGTTACTAGTGCATTTTGGGTTGAAAAAAGGCGGAGTAGAATTTATATTTCTACTCCTAGGACATACAAAGTATACTCGAATATGGAGGATTTATGTCGGAAATGTACAAACATGACCATAGACTCAACAAACGAAATGTCTGTCAATTGTCTGAGAAAGCTGTATTTTATTGACATTTCAGGAAAAACTAATAAATCTATTTAAATACAGGGTGATTGTTTGAAAACGAACCACTATGGACCCATTATGAATAACTTTAGCCCAAGTTGCAACACCTCATTTTAAAGCCTAAAACAAGAACAAGAAGGAACGGTGTAACTCCAATTTTGAGAAAACCGTAAAAAACCTTTAAAAATCCAAAATTGTAAGTTATATAAAAATGATCTTGTTGATAAGTTTCTTTAATTGATTTTAATTATGAGTACATTATTTTCACCCCGAAGATTTTACAACAAAAATACATCTTACTATCATAATTTATTTTAGAAAGTCTAGATAAAAAGAAAAACATGAGACACTATTAAAAAATACACTGCAAGGCAAAACATTTGATTGGATAGACAAAGTGATATGTCCAAAATTAGCTGAAAGTTACAGATAAAAGTAGCAAATAAAACACACGTACTTATTATAAAGTAATTCTTAGGTACTTTGGATAAAATATATACAGGGTGTCCCGTTCGTGACAGAAAAACATTAGGCTTAGAAAGTAGAATTATCATTAGAAAGCTGAAACTCTTTTAATTGGTAATATCAACAATACAAAAATCGTTGAAAAAATTTTCAAACATGGGAAAGATGAAACAATCTTTTTATTTAATAATTTCAATATAAATATAAAGCTTTAGGAAATAAATCAATACAAAGTTGTCCTTGGCCAAGATTCAAACTAGAGGTGGGATTTTGTTTCTATCTTTGTTATTCAAATGCAAAAATAAGAGTTAAGGTGATAGGGAGTCATATATTGAAAAAGCGATGTTTTTATCTTTCCCGAATTTTTTTAAAGTGTTTCGAATTGAAAACAAAAAACATATTTAAATACCGAACTTAAGTAGGACTTGTACTTTTATATACAATTTTTGGTTTTCATGTATCTAGGTTTATATAAGCGTAGTTTTGCAAAAATAAAAATATAAATATAGAAGTTTTTCTTGCAAAATTACACAAATATAGTTGTAGATACATAAATAACAAAAATTGCAAATGAATGTAAAATTCTTACTTTAGTTTGGTATTTCTTTATTTTTTTGACTTTCCAATTCGAAACACTTTAAAAAATTCATGAAAGATAAGTACGTCGTTTTTTTCAACATTTGACTCCCTATCACCTTAAGAGTCTATCCTTGTGATGTCGTATAGGATTTCGTGTCGTGTGATTCGAGAATAATAGGCAGTTTCTGGTCAAAGTTAAAGGCCTTTAATTAGATACAATTAAGGTAACCATGGAAATCGTCCATTACAACCCATATAACAAATTTAAATTTAAAGGCCTTTAAACTTAAATGATTTCACCAGAATCTGGGTATAAATCCCCTAATGAGTTTTATCAAGCTTGATAAATATCCAGATAAAAACAAAATCCCACCTCTAGGACCTCCAAATCGCATGTCTGGTGTGATACCCACTACACTACCTAGGTCCCACTTTGGAGGTCCTGGCCAAGGACAATTTTGCATTAATAAATTCAGTAGAAACAATTTATTTGCGCCACCTAGGTTGTACAGGTTTCTGAAAATTATTTTTTTGAGTGACCAAATATATACTAAATTCATTATTGTTTATATTTTTTTATCGTATTGCAAATTTTGCGTAATTTTACTGCATTTAAAAATTAACTCCCAAATGTAAATGGTTGGTAAAGGCAACTGCATATACACTGAAAGTAGAGCCATAAAGCTGGAGATTTGGCAAAAGAAGATAAACTGAAAAGGTTCACGATTTTTAAGGATAATATTGAAATTTTAGAAGACAAAAAAATCCCCCAAATTAAGCGATTCTTTTTGGTTCTATATTACTGTTTTTACCAATTGATGGAGATCGATTCTAGTGACGTACTGAAGTTTAGCAAAAATCGGTAACCTAAATTTTAAAATGCTGTAACTTCAAAGCCAAAAAATATAATTACTCACGAACGAGATCACCTTCATTTACTCGTTTCATAAAAGAATTTGTTAGATTTAAATTTATGGTAAATTATATGAATTTAAAAAGTGTGTTGACAGCTAAAACAAAAATTAAACATTTGGGCTTTGTTTTTGATTCAATCAATTTGACTGTAGTCTCTATAGTCATAATTCTATAATTGGGACAAGAAAAGAGATTGAGAATTAAATCTAAGGGGACTTTTTATAGGGTCTTTAGTAAAGAGCAAAATTCAAGGCAATATTAAGACTTAGACTTAGACATTAATAAGTTGAAAATTTGTAGATAAGTCAAAGAATTAGTAACGTCCATAACTTTACAAAAATTGTGTACCGTGATTTTGGCCCAGTTTTTGGTTCCTCCACGTCACTATTTAGTTCGAATAAATTTAATCATGATTTCATGAGAATTTATATTAAATTTTGTGAATACTTTGAATTTTATACATATGTGTTTTTAACTTTCTTTAGAAAAAACCAGAAGGCATTTGTTAGATATTCGTTATTCGCATGCTTCGATTTAAAATTGAGTGAATGTCTATTAAATTTGCATATTTTTAGTGTAAATATTAATAAACTTTCATAAATTGAGAGAAAATTTTAAAATTTCAGAAATTTCTTGGAAACTTATGTAAACTTTGAGCTCTTATTATATTTTATGCTAATTTTCTGAATTTTAATAGCATTTTTGACGTTAAATGCACCAAATGTAAGAATTTCCTTGTAATCGTTTTCACTTCAAAGTGAAAATCATTCTTATTGCGAAACATTTCAGCGCGTTACATAAATTTAATACTATTTTTCAAGTATGTATTAAGAAATTTAAAGCATTTTTTCGATTTTATGCGAATTTGCTTTATATTTTGATCATTTTTAATTTTTTTTAAAGATAAATTTGCTTAAATTTTAGAAATAGGTATAACTCATATACAATAATAAAAATTTGTCATGTAAATAGGTGTTTTATTTCAAAAATGTTAAAAGTAAACATGGTACCAGACAGTTTTAACGGTTCTATTACTAAACAGAAAAAGGCTTTGGGTAATATATTGCATTTGTCTATAATTTTATAATGAATTTTTGAATAAAAATGTATTATAATTACTGAGTTATTAAATTAAATTACGGAAACTTTTTGTACAATTTCAGTTTTTTCTTCATCTTATTATGTAAATTTTTAAATTACTTGATTAACAGTTTTAATGTCCACTATTTAAATAAAATTTTTGGGACCAAGTATATATTAACTTCATTAATTATTGTCATTCAAAATCATATTTACCTCGAAATATTAAAAATATTTATAGTAATGAAAGAAAATTATTAATTTGTACTTTACAACTTTGTAGTATAAGTTTTCGATTATTTTTGGTGTGGCTTTATCCTAAAAATATCCAAAAGAGGCATTTAAGTTGAAGATTCACACGGGATCGCACAATAACGTCCCACGCCGCCTAAAGATGGCCAGAGATAATAAAGATGATATTAAAGATAAGAACACCTTTTCGATTTTACTTTTAAAAAAGCCGAAACATTTCGCGTTCAACGAGTATGCTAATAATAGAATAAATAAACATTAATCGAATCGAACCTCTGATTAACATAAAAACGAGTTAACCGACAGTGCTAAGATGTTAAATTAAATTAAAACATCAAGAAATAAAGACGTTAATGGGTTAATTAATCAAAAATAAATGCCTTTATTAATATTAATTAAATTAAAAAGGAATTAAGATTAAAATTGTGTAATTTGTAAATTTGTAGACCGCTCCTTTCATTAATTGTTGATCAAAAATTAACATCCGTTAAAAGGCAGGTTGATTTATTGAGGATTTCATTTTGGTAGCAGTTCCCAGGATGTTTTCAGCAATTGTTTAAACTATACAGATCATTAATTTTAAATAAACAAAACTAAATTTTACGCAATGAAATTTTTGTGACCAAGTACCTTCAAGTTTATATTTGTAGTTTAAAAAGAGACGTTACCAATTCAATTATCAATCATTAAAAAAGTGTTGATGCTGTTAATTATTATTAGGATTTATGGCAGAGCAATTAAATCTAACATAACTTTTTTAAGTGAAGGCAATTAAGCCAGGAATTATTTCATCTTCTATTTCTATCATTACAATTTCCCATTATTTAATTTAGATCTTTTAATTTTGGAAAAGGCAAAACTTTTTGTGTTGGAAGAACAATTTAAACAACGCGAATGTTTGTTTAATTAATATAATGTCCGCAACGACCTAAATAGTGCCAATTACATTCATAGACAGTTTATCTGCCTTCCTCAATTATCTCCTTACCTAAAGTCTTTAAACTAAAGACACGCATTAATTTATTGGACGCTATAAATCATAACTTGTCACAATTGTGCATTCCTTAGCTAATGACCGCTCATTTTTCGATTAGATCATTTTCTAGCCATTCATCTTTTTCTTAAATTTAATTATTTAACTTGAACCTTCGTACATTAAAATTTAACTTTCTAAATTAAGTTACTTCAATTTAAGATTTTGACACCTAGAAAACAATAGCAACGTTTAAAATATACATGATCGATGTCACTTACTTAATTGCCCTCTTTAACCTTCGTTTTAATTTTACAAACATCTAAATAGTTTCTAGTAAATCCACAACATTTAAATTTGCTTTAAAATTATCATGATATCCATTTTCTTAATAGATCCAATAATTTTGTAAAAAAAGGACGTTATTGCAAATTATCATTGGTTGGTGAGGGTTTTCTACTTACTGAAGTAAAAAATTTCTCAGTTCTCAATTTCTCACATCTTTATATTTTCCTAAAATTTTTAGAAAATTTTACTCTGGCTTCGTTTTTTTCAGGGATATAAGATCAAAGTAAACATTATTTCAAATTTATCCATTTTATGGTCTAGTAAAATAAAAATTAGTAAATATTTTGAATTTTAAGACTTACCCTCCAGGTGTTATCGGTTGTATGTGTTCAACATCCCCATGTCTTGGAGGTGGTGGGGGTTCCGCAACAACAATTAACACTAGTAAAGCAAAAATTGCACTTTTTATCGTCCAAGGTCTTTTGCCGCTGCTTATCATTATTCAGTAAAAGTCTGAAAAGAAAAAAAGTTAACAGTTAATATGTTAAAGGTCATAAATGTTTTAAATGTAGACAATATTTGGGTAATCAACCACCTGAGATGAAAGTTCAATAAATTCTTTATCTGCTGACAACCTGACAGGATGATGATTTAACATAAAGAAGGTAAGGGAAGTTCTACTCTTGGAGCTAACAAGTAACTTGGAACTTCTGAGGTGTAAGACTACTTTGAGATAAAATATTATAATGACAGGTTTATCATTTTACCTTAGTATGTTATAAAGTAGCAATCTACTTAATAATAAAACATTAGGGTTAGCAGTATTAGCACAATTTTTATTTGTAATTTGTACCTGAGGTTTTATAATTAAAAATGCGGTAAGATGGATTGGGGTAAGTGCAGACCGATATTTTGCTAAATTTGGGTTTAAACATTTCTATTTTTAATCAGGTATACGGGGTATTTCTGAAATACATTAGGGTGTTAAAACTTACTTGTCTTTTTAATTTTTTTAACATAAAATCTACACTTTTATTGATGAAATTGGCTCAAATTTTTACAATGGCAACTTGCCATTAGATATACTTTTCTATATTCTAGACAAAGTTTTTTCGGGGATATTTACCCTCCTAATTTTTTTGTACAACGAGACTGTCC
The DNA here is from genome assembly GCA_963971135.1 of Stenus bimaculatus. Lineage (NCBI taxonomy): Eukaryota > Metazoa > Arthropoda > Insecta > Coleoptera > Staphylinidae > Stenus > Stenus bimaculatus. The sequence goes on from OZ020182.1 coordinate 42,852,592, forward strand.
TTAAATAGTTTAAATGTTTCCTCCTTTAAGCATTTTTAAAACATTTTGCATCCAGAAGATTTATAGGACACACCATCGTGTATTTATTAAAATTGGCACAAAGAAGACCAAAAGTATATGATGCATTTATTTACAAAAATAAAATAATAATTATTTTTTAGTTTTTTTAAACCGAGTTATAGAGGAATAACTTCAGCACCCTGTATATGGAAAATGGAGCATTTTTTTGAGAAAAAAATGTAATCTTATTTTTTGCACTTTATCAAAAAAATCAATTCCTAAATTTACGAACACATGTTTAGAAACACGCTGTACATGTAACATTTTTCAGATCAAACGATTGTCAAATTTCGTTGTAAATTATCATTTTTATAGGAAATTGTAAAATGTTTCGACTACCTCGCACCTACCCCGCACATGAGGCAAGTGCATAAAATAGTTGAATCGGTGAGTCCAAGAATAGTATGAGTCCAAAAAGTTAATTTTGAGATCATTAATTTAAACTAAATAGATTCGTATTTTGTAAAGGTGCAGCTTTGGTAATTCTTCAAACGATTTGTTTCGAGCCAACATTTTTAGAAGAAAAACATACTACACTGAGCAATTTGCAAAAAAATATGTTGGACTTGTACTGTTATTGAACTCACTATATTTTCAAGTTATGGATTTATTATTTTAAATTATGGTTAGGTTTGGTGTAACACAAATAGTAATACTAATTTTTATTAAGTTCTATTTACGTTAAATACAATATTGTGTAACTTAAACAGTTTATTACTTTTCATTTTTTTAGTCCAGTTCCAGGAAGATATGTGTTAATAAAATCTCGCCTGTAATATATTGCATGACTTTCTTGATGTCATAGGTCTTATTTTGATAAATTTAGAGCTCTTGTTAGGCCCAAATTTTATGTACTTAGGCTATCTTAACTCAAAACCGCAATTTTTAGACTCGCGCTGTTCTTGGACTCATCGATGCAGTTATAAACACTTATGTTATATTATGCGTGGTACAAGCAGAATTGTATGTAAACCCTCAATAATAGTATATTGTTTTATAGTTGAGTAAAACTCTTGAGTAAACTTCTTGTATCCAACTTTATTATATTAAATAATAAGTTATACCTTAGGTATAAACATTCACAATCGATTTCGAGATTATTAAAATCTCATCATCAGGTGTATAAGTATAACAAATGCAAAAGTTGTTTTAATCCGAATAAAACATGCTATTTTTTCTACAAACGCCCAAACTTATAATATGGTAATATATATTTAATATACATACATGCAATACACAATACAATGTCAGCGTATATTGGGTTGCCTAAGATGCATTTCTACTCCGCCTTTCTATGCAAAGTATACCGGATTGTAACCGATTTACTTCGGAAATGTACGAATATGACCAAAGAGTTAAGGAACGTAAAATTGACTTGTTTAAAGGCTGTTAAGCGTTACATAAGGCTGTACTTTAATGACGTTTGAAGATAAAATGCTTTTAGTTTGTTCCAAGCATTAGTTTTTGTACGGTCACCTTAATGAAACTTTTTGTAACGTTTTTATGCGCATGCGTTAATTTTACATCGTCATGAATACCATTACAATAACAGAGCTCTTTACTTCAGAACTTTTTAAAAGCTCTAAACCTAAAGATGACTAAGCGCACAAGTAATGAAACAAAGATATTTTTGGACATATACAAGGAGAAAAAATATTCTGGAAACATTAAAAATAAAAATTGAAAATGTTGTGAGAAAATATTTCAAATGACCTAAAAAATAAAGACATTGACTCTACTCAAGTGTTAAAAAAGCTGGAAAGTTTTGGTAAGAAATTACAAGAAAATTATGGACAACAATAATAAACATAAATTACTTAGTATTTATATTATGATTAGAAACTACAAATATTTAGGGAAGAACGAGAAGACTTGTGTTTGAGTTCTTCGATGAAATTGAAGAAATGTGTGGGGTCAAAAAAATATTCATCCAGTAATTGAAATAATTGAAAACCGATAGAAAATGTTTAAGAAGAAGATAATTTGTACAATTAGTTTAAGTAGGAAGGAATATTACAACGAAAGACATCGAATAGAAAGACATAATTAGAGGAAATTAAAATTAGGTAAATTAGGAGGTACTTATCTAGTTAGTTAGTAAATTTATAGTTCTAAAGGTTTTTTGAACAAAAAGACAAAGGTTTTAAAATTATACAAGTCAAAATAAAAGATAAATATAGAATATACAGGGTGTCCCACTTTTTTGACAGGAAAATTACACTATAAATGTCATTCTGTACAACAAATTTTCGATGAACTTATTTTTCTTTCTACTACATAAAAATTTACAGAAATATTAAAATTTTAATTATTTTGTTAAACACCCTATATAAAATCATTTTGTTATTGTATTTTATATTTCAATCAAGTTCTCTAAATTAAAAACAGAGTTAAAGGTTCAAAAAATCTACCATGCAAAGACAAAATCCAAACCAGATTTGATTTAATTAAAAATAAATATAACAAGAAAATTATATAGGGTGTCACAAAGAGATCATTAAAATTTTGCATTTTCAAACTGCTATAACGAGTTGAAAGAACATTGAGTTGGAAGAAGTGGCCCTGTATAAATAATTTAATTTAAACGTAAAGTGGATATTTATTACAAATAAATTTATTCTAGACAAAGTTTATATTTAGTACACTTTACGTTCCTAAAGTGTTTGCCACTCTGCCTCTAAGAGCCCGAAGTTGCAAATTTTCAACATCATCGTAAACATCATCGTCTCCGTCTTGAATCTCCTGATAAAATGACATATAAATTTTATACATCTTACTTTTACAAGCTTACATTACATTAGTTCAAACATTTGCTTGATTTTTAATTTAAATGTTCCAAAAGCATATTCCATAATATAATAGTTTCTTGAAAGTTTAATATTATAATTTATATACCTTCTAGTCTTTATAGAGGATGAGTAAATTAAATTTGAGAGGGTCACAACTGTAGGAGAGTGAGGACGTACATTTTACCGTGGGGTACATTTATACAGATTTATTTTTGGCTGAGACTAAATCACCGCCGGCGGTATTATATTTTTAAACCAAAAAGTCCGGCGGTCGGTGGTATTGTTGTCATTGTAATCATAAAACCGTCGAAAGAGCAAGTATTTTGAGTTTTGAGCAGGCGCGACGGTACTTCTGGATTAAGTTTGTAATTTACCGACGGTTTTACGTTGGCAAAAATCCACCTTATGAATTTGAAAACTTTAACGCAGTCTAAGTTTTTAATAGTTTTCGTAACCAACCCTTACATAACCTAACCCGAATCTAAATTACCTATATACAGGATGTCCTACTTGCTTTCCAGCAAAATTTATCAATTTTAAAATTGCTGTAACTTTTTAAGGAGTTGAAAAAACATAATAGTTCAGAATGACATTTACTATCTAAAAAAAATTTGCTGGAAAAAAGTGGGACACCCTGTTTAAATAAATTTCACTAAAACAGAGAACCCTATCAAAATCACCTTTTTATAATTAAATTTCACTACCCGACCCACTGCGCTACCGTATACCTGGCGGTATACAAAAGAAAACTATACAAATACCGCCCCGCATGCCCATTTTTTTTGGTTTTGCGTCGGTTTTTTTATTGCAATGATAATAAGTCGGTCATCCGGTGGTATTTTTGGTTTAAGTACACAATACCGCCGGCGGTCATTGAGACACTTCGTTTATTTGTCCCGCTATTATAAAATGTGTATAGTTTATATTTTGACTACGAGATGGCAGTGGATACACTACACTTACCAACAAAGACTCTATCTCTTTTATCTGACGGCATCAATACGTAAGTGGTTGTTTTTGTAGTAATTTCTAATTTTTTTCTGGGAATTCAGTTAGGCATTTAATATAAACATTCTTAATCAAATTATAAAATCATTAATTCCTGCAATAAGAGTTATTATGGGAGTATTATTTTGTGTGATAAATATAAACTAATAATTATTTATATAGTTATGCACCAAGGGAGTAAAGTGAATGTTATAATCCCGACTATGAAAGTTGTTGCCCGAGACGAAGTCGAGGGCTACAATCATAGGAGGATTATACACACTTTACTCCCTCGGTGCATATTAAATTCTTTGCACGACCAATTACTATCAAATTGACTTGGGATTGACCATAGAATTATAATTCTATGGGATTACCACTACCTACAATACCGACACTGATTTATTTTAAGCAGTAATATTTGAAGTTTAAAAAAATAATTAATATTCATTTATAGATCGATACTGATCAATATGTAAGTCCTTACAGAAGATATCTGTAAGGTAATTATGAAAACCGTCCATTACAAAAATCAATACCAAGTGGATAGAATTTATTTAATTTTTAATGAATAAAATCTTTATTAACATAAAAATGATTGCTAAACAGGTCAGTATTTATTATTTATGAAAATAATAGAATGTGACATGACAAGACAAGGAGAAACAGAAAAAGTGCCATTTTAGTCCCTATTACAAAAGAGTAAAGTAGGTCATTATTGTAAGGAAGTGCAAAAAAATAACTTTTTGCCGAAATATATTTTGATGCCAATTAAGGCAGTTTTGAACACTTGATTAGGGCCACATTTGAATAATGCTCAAATGTGCTCCTGGTACAATAATTAATTTTGAAAACAGGCAATCCATCCCACTTTCTGGAGAATCACTGATAATTAATTAATACGGACCGCTAGAACATAACCTGGATTCTAGAGAAGCAAAAAATGTGTACTAAAACATAAAATTACGAAAGATAAAAGTATTAAGGCGCTAGATTTTTGAAATTCGCTTGATATTTGCGGTTTTTGACATATTTTTTTTAGCGGAGCTTTTTTAAAATTTCTTATTTTGTTATATAAAAGAATCTTAATTTAAATTTTTTTTAACTTTTTACAGCGCTCCAAAAATTAGGTAAAATTTTAAGAAATTTTTGGAGCGCTGCAAAAAGTTTAAAAAAATTTTAAACTAAAAAAACAATTTATACGATTTCTTCGTTTATATCTTAACTAATTGCTGCCGTTGAAAGACAAATATTATTTCAAACAGTTTTAAATCTGTATTGTAAACGCCGCTAAGCGAAGGTTTTTTTATAAAGAGCCCGTTTTACCGCTGGCATGTGATTATTGGGTTTGACTTACAAAAACAAAAAATGAAGAAATTGATAGCTACAAGATTCTTCTATATACCAAAAAAAGATATTTTAAAAAAGCTCCACTGGAAAAAAAATTATGACCAAAACCACAAATATCAAGCGAATTTTAAAATCAAGCGCTCAAATTTGCCGACTATCCTCTTAAAAAAACCAAAGGTTATTGAAGAATCTACTAATACTTATAGAGACTATTCTGTTGAAAACTTTTCACATAACCCACATTTTGAAAACCTTGACTTCCATGAACTAGAAAGAATGCATTTACATAATCTAAGTGTGCGAGATGGATCAAATTGAAAAAAAAAATAATTATAAAACTGGAAGTGAATAAGTAAAATTCATAGAATATCGCCCCAGTAATTTGGTGAACTTAATTCCTTAAACTTTAAAAATCTAAAATTAAGTATGATAAAAATACGAAATCATTTAATTATATTAAAGTATTTTTTTTTTAAATAAAGTATGGAATCAAACGAAAATTATTGAAAAGCATGATACTCTTGGAACATATTTTGTTGAGATCCAAAATGGAAATATTTTGGGAAGAAACTCAGCACATCAATCAAAATTTAAATATTTTTTTCTAATTTAAACGATTTTGAAGAGGGAAAAAAAGAAGAAGCTGATTTATGAAAAGATGATAATGAGATAAATTTGTTACAAGATGTTGTAGAAGAGTTTGTGTTCCACATAGATTAAATCTATTATAAAGGGTGTCCCGTGCGTGGTAAATAAAACTTAAAAGTTAGAAAGTAGAATAAATTTCATCGTCAAAAAACTGAAAAAAAACTGGGGGCCCATCATTTATAGTTTTGGAGTTACAGCGTGTAGAGATTAAAAAAAAGTATTACTTGAAAGCTAAAACCACCCTCTTTGAATTAGTAATTACAAGATAATGGAAATCCTTGACAATATATTAAATAAAAAAAATTGAAAAATAATTTATAATTTACCCCAATTATATGGGAGGTTTTCTTCGAAATCTACATTATTATCCATTATCTGTATAAATCATGAAAGTTTTGAGTTCCTAATTATTTTCCTTCACTTACCAAATCATTGTCAAATTTACCCTTTCAATTTGTAAATACATGTTTGTAAATTTTATGAATTTTATGAATTTTTTCTATTATTTGTGGATGATATTTCAATAGGATTAAGTTAAAATACTTCTTATATTACATCAAAAAAATCGGTGACCAAAAATAAAAAACGCTGTAACTCCACAAAACTATAAATGATGGACCCTCAGTTTTTTGACGATGAAATTTATTCTACTTTCTAAGGGTTAAAACATGGCGAAGCACCGACTCAAGCAGCGATCCAAGCACAGACTCAAGTATGGAATAAGAAAATGTTATTCATAAAAAAAGTAAAAGAATAAATAAAATTAGAAAACGCAAAATAATATTGCTTTAAAAAAACCTAGAAATATAAAAAAAAATAATTTTCTCTATTTGATTTTAATTTTTTGTGCAATTTATTTTTTTAATTATGCTTTTTTTAGTTCAAAAATGTGGAAACAATGACGCATCGAATCAATGCCTACCGTGATTTACTTATTTTTTTATAAATTTATTTTAATGAGTAAACAAAAAAAAAATGTTATTAAAAACAAACTGCAAAAAAAAATAAAAATAGAAAACGCAAAATAATATTGCATTAAACAAAAAACTTATTTTTTTTTATATTTCTAGGTTTTTTAATGCAACATTATTTTGCGTTTTCTATTTTTATTTTTTTTTCAGTTTATTTTTAATAACATTTTTTTTTTATTTTTTTTGATTGCTCATTAAAATAAATTCATAAAAAAATAGTAAACCACGGTAGGCATTGATTCGATGCGTCATTGTTTCCACATTTTTGAACTAAAAAAAAAACAAATAAAAAAATAAAATTAAAAAATATATTCGTTTTATTGGCTGAAATTACAACTGAATTTATTTTTTTTTACTCATGTTGCCATTTGAAAATCAAAAGTTGGTTTTTCGGATCTTGCAAGATATTGGATTTTCAAATAAAAAATAGAAAAATATGGATACACGTTCCAATAACAAGTGAAGTACTGTGCAAAATGCATGTGTTTAAATTAGGTGCAGCATTAATCACAGCAAACAAGAAAACATTGAAGAATTTTAAAAACTTATTAGAAAAGCATGTTTTTAACCAAATACGAATTATATAAATTAAGAGGCATTATAAATATAAGAAAAAATTCAAAAAACAAGTATTTTGTCGTAATTATTTCAAGATATTTTTCTTTAATTCTTAAAGATGTTGCATTAGGTGTAAATTATTTACAGCAATTCTTTATTGAGTAATATTATTGTGAACATTCTTGTCGAGTGAGCGGAAGGAGGATCTCGATGAAAGAGATAAAAAGGTAAAAATAATCGTTCTTTCTTGTCGGCTGATAATTACGGAGCCCATTTGAAAATTGACAAATTCGGGGGGCCGCACCATGAAATAGCACGTAACCGATAATTAAATCTGAACCATTAAAAGGGATAATTTATGGATCGCGTCGAGATCCCATTTGTCGCCTTGTTTGTTTCATTTATAATCATCTGCATATAATTAAAATAAATCAAGAGCGCTTTATAATCTCGTACTTTACATGAATTAACGATGAAGACGTCAAGGCTGATGAGTATTTAACGCTAAAATAATCTTGGAGTATTTATTAAGCAAAAAATTACCCTCGAGTTGATGTTGAATTTATGTGAGTGGGTGGGGAATTTGGAAATTAATAATTCATGCCCTCGACAATTAACGATTGTCTGATAGGGCTGATAGGAATTGCGACATATTGAAGCAAGATCGAAGACAACGCGAGCGACGTGTGTGATTCATTTTTTTTTTTTCGTTTTTTCTCTCTCCAAAAATGGAAATCCTAGGCGATAGCCTAATGAGCGACCGCTTGCGCAATTAAATTTAATCTTTATTATGCATAAGAATTTCAGATGTTCAGTACAGGCTTTTAATATTACGAAAATTCATCCACACGAGTTGTTTAACATGGAATTGTTTTGTTAACATCAAATTCTAATCCAACAAAATAAATTTCAGTTTCACTATTTTATTCCGAATAAATTACTTACACCTTTTTTCTTAAAGCTTCAAATCTTCCTTGGCGATATCAAACCAAGAAGTATCTTTTTACAAATTTTCCGAATATATTAAAAAGTTAGTTAATTAATTTAAAGCTCCTTTTAATTCTCGAAAATAAATTTAGGAAGAGGATTGTTGAGGTGAAGTAGAGTTGGTTGAAAATGTGTATTATTTTATTACAAATAAGTGAGATGAATCGTTTTGATATTGAATTTATTGCACGCATGGTTGGCAATTATTACGAATTGATCCATGGCACCGTGTCATTGTTTGACAACACAACATTAGCCTCGATACTTATTCAATTAGAACACTTAGTTATCAGAGGCACTTATTACGCCATAAATCAGTGATTTTATTCGACAATCCATTACCCTACAAGAATGTTGCGTGTTGACTCGTCGATTTGACTTGTTGTAAACAAATCGAAACTAAAATTAGAGAATTACTTAAATGTATTCTGTTTAACGTTGCTTTAATTGAAATGCCTTGGGCTTAATTAGGTGTGTGATAAGCAAAAGTGCAAATACATCAACTCCTAATGTACATGCATCAAAATTGCAAATTGCGATTTATTCTCATCACTCGAATAATAAATAATGCCTTATATAATTAATAATTAATTACCGTGTTTACAAATTATACGTGATTACAGCATTTTAATATTATCACCTCATAAGTTTATTTTAATGAAATTGTGATGATTTTACTTTAATACCGTTTTTCTTTTTGTGAGATTTTATGGCCTTTATACTACCCTCCATTTTGATAAAATCTGGATTTCTGGAACAATCTTTGTACTTTGCTGAAAGCTTGAATTAATCATCTTAGTGTGTCCAATTTGTAAAAAACACTCCATTGTGAAGACTCTTTGATCTTTATTCTTTTTGTGCAAGGGGACCCCACATCAAATTTAATTAATTCTTTTATTTTTTATTTATTTGCTAAAATGTCTTGTATTGAAAATTAAACAAAAATACCTCTATTGTTCTTTCAAGAATACAATTTTTACAATAATATTAGAAACCGGAAGATGGCCCGAGGGCCGAAAGCTTGCTAGCTATTTTTAAAATAAATTTTATTCCTGAAAAGACAATAAAGGTATGTTTGTTTAATTATCAAAAGGAATACATACAATAGGGATAATTATATTTGAATAATAATTGGACTTCAATTATACAGAAAGCAGCTATAGTTATATACTAAAGATAAAAAACATCAAAATAATATATTTTTTGATATTATTTGCTTATAAATAGTAACATTTCTTCAAAAAAAATTTCATTAAATTTTTAGTAACCATTTCTAAAAATACCCATTAAAATTCAAAACTAATTTCAATTTAATAACTATGGTAGATAGATGTCAATCAAATTCTCTACAATTTTTTCCAGGGTATAAATCAGTTAAATTAGAATTAAGAAGGTAAAAATAATATCATTTTAAACAAAAGAAGAGGGAAACATTTTTTTATTAATCAATTTTATCTAAGTTATGTAATTAATTTTTAGAATTATTTATACCTGATGATGGGTTAGCCCGAAACTAGTCGTATAAAGTTATAATAAAAGTTGGATATAAGGAATTCTTGTTTTCTTTTTGTTTTTTTTTTGTTTTTGGTTTTTTTTTGTTTTTTGTTTTTTCTTGTTTTTTGTTTTTGTTTTTTATTAGTATATATATACAGGGTGGTGATAAAGTTTGGAACCAAGGTCATAACTTCCGTAAAAATTTTTTTTGTAAAAATCGCTCGGACAGGTCAATTTTTGTTTTAAAAATGCCATCTTTTGGAATGAAAAAAATATTCATGACGTTACTGATAACTTCACTATGACGTCATCATCAATTTTTTTAAATGTTTTTTTACACATTTTTCATAGACCTTTTTATCATAATATTTAAAAAAATTTCAACCATTTTTGAAAAAAAAAATAAATTTACTCAAAAAAAACACTATTAATTCTCAATGAAATTATGGCAAGAAAAATAAATTAAACTAATTTTTAGTTTAAAAATAACAAATTATTATTGAAAATATTCGAATTGTTCTTCTTTACACAATTGGAATTTTCTTAAAACTAATTTTAAATAACTTTTAATGAAAAAGGTAATTAAAATAAAATGTTTGAGTAATAATAAACTTTAAATAAAATTGTAATTTATTATAAATTTGAAAAAGCTTTTGATATTCAAAATTTATTGAAATAAAAATTGCCTTTATAAAAGTGCTTTAGTTGACGTTATTTTGTATGACAAATAAAATTTTAAATCCATTTACCAATGCTTGAATAGCTTACTTCGTTTGTTTATTAATAATCAACAATTATTAAGTTTGGCGAAATTAAAAATGCCTCGTTTAAGCGAACGCGAAAGAATCGAAATTTTAATTATGGTAGGATACGGTGATAGAAAAAGAACCCATGGGGAAGCTTGTGCTTTGTTTAATGAGCAATATCCAAATAGACCGCAAATCTCAAGATCTACAGTAAGTAAGTTAGTTACCAAATTTGCAGAAACAGGATCTGTAGGAGATTTGCCTCGACAAGGACGGCCTCAAGTGAATGAAGAAACCAAATTAAATTTATTACTTGCGATTGAAGAAAATCCCAATATTTCAACAAGAGATATTTCAAGAAATAATAATGTGGATCATTCCTATGTCGCAAAATTATTAAAAAAGGAAAAGTATCACCCATACAAAATAAAACTCATACAAGAGTTAAATGAAGATGATCCCGATCGCCGGCTGCAATTTTGTGAAGACATGATGGCGCGATGTGATCAAAATCCAAATTTTTTAAGTAGTATAATTTTCTCCGATGAAGCTACCTTTCAATTGAATGGATCAGTGAATCGACATAATTGTAGGTATTGGTCACAGGAAAATCCTCATTGGGCCGTAGAATCCCATAGTCAAAGACAGGGAAAGTTAAATGTATGGGTGGGAATGATTGGCAGAAGTTTTATAGGACCTTACTTTTTTAATGAAAACCTTACTGCTGAAAGATACTTGAATTTTTTGCGGACTGATTTGCTACCAGTTTTACTTCGTATTTTCCCCAATTATGAAAATCGCAACATTCCTAACCAAAACATTTGGTTTCAACAAGATAGGGCTCCTTCACACTTTGGCAGGGCGGTGCGAGAATTCCTTAACACCACGTTTCCCAACAAATGGATAGGTCGGAGGTCGGAGGGGACCAATTGAGTGGCCTCCGCGATCTCCCGACCTAACGCCCTTAGATTTTTTTTTGTGGGGACATTTAAAATCAAAAGTTTATTTCAATAGACCTAATAATTTACAAGAATTGGAGCTTAGAATTAGGACGGAATTGCAACAAATTGACGAAGAAGCTATTAACAATAGTATTCAGAGTGTCTACACTCGAATGGGACAATGCCAAATGGTCAATGGGGAACAATTTGAACATTTTCGTTAAAATTTATTTTTTTTTTCAAAAATGGTTGAAATTTTTTTAAATATTTTTATGTGATCATTAATATGATAAAAAGGTCTATGAAAAATGTGTAAAAAAAGTAGGGGTTTCCATTTAAAAAAATTGATGATGACGTCATAGTGAAGTTATCAGTGACGTCATGAATATTTTTTTCATTCCAAAAGATGGCATTTTTAAAACAAAAATTGACCTGTCCGAGCGATTTTTACAAAAAAATTTTTTACGGAAGTTATGACCTTGGTTCCAAACTTTATCACCACCCTGTATATACAGATTTTATCTGTCTGATTGATTGACTTTGTAATTATTATTGCTATTTTTGTTTGATTCTTTGCTATGAATAAATAAAATCATCAGAAAATTCTTATTTAATTCTATATTAGAAATCCAAAACGTTCCCAAGTGATAATTGAAAAGTAGAAAAAAAAACGGAATAAGGAATATTTTTTAAACAAAAAACTCTACGTTTCTAAGCTGCTAACCAGTCTCGGAAATTGTTTACATCCCTAAATTTTTTGGCTGAAGACGAGGAAAACAATCAAAAAGCTTTACAAATTGTATATTTAAAAAAAAAATCCATTTGTGCTATTTTAGCTTGAGAAAGGATAGAATAAATCCGAAATTAGTCGCTGAAATAAATGGTTTTGTAAAGCTGTATATTTTTTTCCTCGTTCTCAACTCAAGAATTTGGATATTTGGGTATTCACCCAATAAGTAGGTGTTGCGTGGATTACGGCTAGACACGCAAATTGTTTCGTTCACTCTCTTTTGCATATAAAACTACGTTAGCACGGCAACTTTTTCGAGAAAGGATGTTGAACTAAGAAAAGAAAGTGCTGGAGGTCCCTTCTACAACTCTCCAGCAGCAGTGGGAAATTTCAGAGTCGCTGACTTGATCAGTGTCATGTTAGGTTGGAAATCCCATTTATTGGGTGAATATTCTATATTTTGTTAATTTTGTAAGAATAGTATAGTTATACTCAATAATATAATCATTATAGGGTTATTTAAAAAGGAGAGGTTTCAAATATAAAAGATTTTAGTTAAAATTTATTCATGTTTTAGATTGTAGAATTAGTAGTCCTAATCTCGTTAATTCTAGTGAAAAAAATACTGGTAAAATATTACCTATAGAGCATTTCCCTTTCTTAATTTTTTTTTCATTACTGTCTCTATTTCGAATGTTCTATAGACTTATTTGAAAAATAGATTTCAGAGAGAAAGGGTAATAGGTAGATGAATACGGAAACAAATTTCTATCACAAATAGAAAAATTAACAACTGGTGTTCCACAAGGAACCATCTTAGGGCCGGTATTATTTACTTTATTTATTAGTGACCTTTTAGAACCTTATTTTCCGAGGACAAATCGTCTGTAGTTTCAACTTCCAATTATAAAGATTGGCAACTTAAGAGGATTGAGAGTCTAAGTAGAACCGCGCTCCGATAGTAAACGTATATTTTGAGCTTCTTCTTGAATTTGGGGAAGAAATTTTGACCCAAAGTACATCCCACATAATTAGGCTGAAAGTACCAATAAAAATCTTCATTTCTCTTATATTTTAAAATTTGTATCACCTAGACTACGAAGGTATTTTCTGTTTTTACAGTTATTATGCGCGTTCAAAATTTACGAAATATGCCTTGCAATTATTTCAAACTACAACCATATTTTGTAAATAACATTCAGTTTTATAATTACATAGTTTAAATAACATCCATGGCTAAAATAGGCCAAATTTTACGTATTTTAATGATTTTTTTTGGCCATTTTGGATATAATATATAAAAAAACTGCCGCACACAAGTCTTAAGCAGAGGTTCCACTTTTATATGATATTCTTATTTTGTATATAGCTCAATAAATATTCGCGTAGTTTAAAATATAAAAACAGGGAAAAACGCATATAATTTTGTAGACTCCATATCCTCTTAAGGGAAATCATTGTGTCAAAGAAATGAATAAAAGGTGTTCTAATAATGATCTTGTATTGAATAACAATATTTTCAAGATGGAAGCTTTATAATAGATGACACAAAATCAACATCAATAATTTAAGAAAACCTCACCAATTTTTTGAGAATAGTGTTGATGGTGAAATCAAATGGAGCTGTCATATTGACTGTCAAAAATCTTCAGTGGTAAGTACACCAAATATTTTATTACGCATTATGCATGTGTATAATCGTATTTGACATAAGTTATTCTCTACTGGGGAAGTTCTACATTTTTCCAAAAAAATATTTGTGCTTAGGAAACGAATCATTCGCTCAATGTTTAAAGCCACACTTAAAGCACGTGCCGAAATGCACAAGATACTTGTTAAAAAAAATCAAATGTAGAATGTACTATATAAATTCATATAGTACCTAGTATCCCCAATATCGGAAAATTGAATATTCCACTGACAAAAAAACGACTGTTCAAAAAGGAATGAATTTTGCTGCAATTAAACGTGTCAATGTATTATGTAAACTTTTTATTTTAAGACCATGTATACTGGGTGTCCCAAAAAGCAGCGATCCGAAGAAAACGTAGAAAGTAGATGAAACTTCATCGTCAAAAAAAGCTATAGTTAGAGTCGGAACAGCCCAGTTTTTTTTGCCGGGCCTTTGAATTTTGTTTCCACAGAAATGTCGTTAATTCAAAATTGTGTTGTAGTTCATAAAAGTTAATTTACGCCACTTTCGCTTAAAGTTATAAAATCATCATCAAAAAAATATTTTTATGGAAGAAATTTTTATTTCAAAAAATATATGGGAATTCACTTTTTTTTCTTGATAATTTCGCTCATATCTTTGAAATAAGCCCCAGAAAGGTACCCCTTTAAACGTCCATAAAATTTCACAGTCAACTCTATCAATAAAAAAAAAAGATTTAGTATTCTACCTCGTTAACTTTAGGGGCAGTGATGGTTTTGATGGTAATGATTTTATGCTTTTGATTTTACAATTATTTTATAATTCAGAGAAGAACCGGTGTTGGAAGATTTGGATAAATAAGTAATGAGTAAAATTCGGAAATTCCTTATATCCAACTATATCATTAAATAATTTGGAAAATTACTTAATTTTTTATCGCTTTGGCCGTTTTATTTTTGCAAAACAAAATCGATTTACTATGTAACATACAGTCGCTACATGTTTCTAATTTGTTATTAGGTTAAAGGAACCTGACATTTGGGTCACCGTTTTTCTATATTTTTTCAGGAACTTTCAAAAAGGTTTAGTTTCGGATCAGGAAAAACGTACACGGTCTTCAAAAATGATTGATACTGTTGACATTGCATAGTAGGAAACCTAATTTTTACATAGTTGGGTACTGTGAAATGAATACGTTGTGCTCCGGTGAAAAAAAACATCGCGAATAATTTAACTACACTAATCTAAGTTTTGAAGAAAAAACTACTTTTTTATAAAATTTGCAATATACTGAGAAATAACTTGAAAAAATACCCGAAGAAAAACTGCAGACAGACGCTTTGGTTAAATTGACAGATCAGATTAAAATTTGAATGAAAATTAACAGGTACACCAACCGAGCAAGTCTAAAATTACGTATGTTTGGTTGCATAGTTGCGGTATCGCTCTTATTTGAATTCACTGTAGATCGAGGGCCGTCTTTATCCAAAAAAATTCTAAGTAAATGTTAAAAAAATGAAATTTTTCTGAATGGGGCCGAAAAATTGCTAGTGCCCTTAGCGCGATTACATCTTAAGTCTTACTTAGTTATAGCTTGATAGTTCTTTAATATTCTTTGAAAAAATTGTCTCTACAGGAAGATGGTGGATGATTCAGATTAGGCGGATACAATTCAATTGTACACATTTGTGAAGATTGGAAATATTAAATTAAATTTATATCAAAAAAAATTATATGAGTAAAATATTAAAAAAAATACTTAATTTGAAAATTCAATAAAAAATCTCATTTAGCGTAAAATGACTAAAGTAAAAAAGTATATTTAGGTTCTAAATACTTTCAGTTTGAATAGTTCGAAGTTGTTTACTTCTACTAGGAAAATACTTCTTGAGGGTTCCTTGAAATAATCAGCTGATCAACTGTTAAAATTTTTAGAAAATCGTCAAATATTCTAAAATATTTTTAATACTAATTGTTCAAATATCTTATTATAATTTCATCATTTTTAAATTTATAAAACACACGTTTTTCAATTTGTATATTAACTACTCCAAATTATAATGAAGGTATTTTTTCATTAGTTTTTTCATCAATCAGTATAATCAATAATTTACAAAAAAATGACATTTCAATGAGCTGTTCAAGGGGACCCTTAAGTAAAATGTTCTAGAATACTCCATTTTACTTCATCTCTTCGCAACATTATTTATTTGGGAAAATTTTCCTTGCGCGTTTTTCTCTGCGTGCTTTTTTCGATGTATGCTTTTTATCATGAGCGCTGCTTTTCGTTCACCGGATTATTGATGTATTTTCGTGACAAAATAAAATAGTAATATTATACTTTATTACTCGCTTTATTATTATTTGTGATAAACGAAATACACCATAGCGTTTCTCTTAAAACGTATATCAATATCAACTATTGTGGTAGATCGCACGAAGCCCAATAATGCTTAAAAGCTTTTTATTCTGATTGTTATGAAAAACAAGCAGCTGGTGGAAAAGTTCTAGCTGTATACTTTTAAGAAACAAGATAAGGTGTCCAATTTCCTTTCGATTTGAGCCGTTGCAAAAATTCTGATCCAGACTATATACATATTTATGGATGTGTTGTATTTTGTAATGTGAAGAAAAAATGTAATTTGTTTTTTTTTTTGCGATTTGTTGAGATAGGTTAAATTTTAAGAAAGAAATTTTTCTTTATAAATATACAACAATAAGGAAAAGCCAAAAAATTCATTTCTTAAAATTACCAATTGATAATTTTCTTGCATAAAGACATTAAAGAACAGAAAATAAAAACTGTTATTTTATCAAAATTAATGGTTTCTCAATTTTTTTGGAAACTAAAATTGCAATTTAAAACAATATTATTTTTCTAATAATTACAATTTACCTATTCTTAAATCGATATTTTAAGACAGTTTAACCAAAAACCATTCACATTGTTTAAAAACGTAAAGTAAAGAATGGAAAATCATTAATTTTTTTCTACAAAATTTTCAAGTAATCAGTGATTTTTATTCAAAGAAAATAGAGTAGCCAATAAAAATCATCAGATATGTTTTGTAGTACTATAAATTAATACAAACGTTTTTGATTTTGCTAAAACCAATCACCTTACATGAATCTTTAATTTTTTCTTTGATTTTGTTTTAAAAAACTGGATAAATTTACGGATTTTTATTTTAAAATCCGTTTTGTTCCGGTTCAGATTATCAAATACACTTCTCAACAATTGATAGGGATCGAGGTGGAGTTTACTAGTAATTTTAGCTAAAATGTTGCAGTTGAATGGGGTCTTCGAGGCATAAAATTAATTCTGGAAATTATTACAATGCTTGGTTTTGAATAGAATTTAACCAAAACTTAACCTATAGTAACAATTTTACCCATTGTTGAATTTTAAGGCTTTCGATAATGTCGAAAGTAACAACTCAAAAAAAAACTTTCATGTAGAAAGATTATTTTAAATTATGTAAATTTAAAATATACTTCATTTTAGCCAAAGTTATTAACAGAATTTGCCTTGATCTCTATCAATTGTTAAGTAGTGTAATAAATAGCTTGGCTTTTTGATAAATAGCTACTCACTGAGGAAAAACCATTGCGTCAAGTTTATTCTAATAATTATCACCTAAATTATTAAATATTAGTTCATCTCCTACAAAATTAAAATTACATAAAGAAAAAAGTAATTAAAGCTATGTTTTTTATTTTATCGTGATTCTAAAATGTTTTCCATTAATACCTCTATCAGAAATTCCTTTTGAAATTCCTATGCAAGATGCAATCGATTCTGGAATTAATTCAATTGTCATGTAATTAGACTTTGTACACTTTCAATTTACACATAAACAAAGAAGAAATAAATTTATGAATCATCTTTTATATTTTTACGACTTTTTTTATTTTGTAGGTATTTTTCTAAATTTATTAGAAATTATTATTTCCAAGGTATAAATAAATATTTGGCAATATTAAAAATTTTAAGTATTTTTTTAATTTTTGATTTTTATTCCAACATCATAAAATAGCGGTATTTGCACAGATTTGATATTTTTTAAAGGATAGTCGGCAAATTTAAGAAGTTTATTTTGAAATCCGGTTGATACTTGCATTTTTTGGTCATAAAAAAATTTCCATCCGAGTTTTTTTTCTAATTTCTTTATTCGTGCATTAAAACGTCTTGCAGCTATCATTTTTAGGGTAAAATTTGTCTTTATTGGGTAAATCAAAAATCCTGTTTTGTTTTAAGTACCTTTATTAAGTTTTTATGAAGATTTCAAAAACAGGCAAAATTAAAAAAAAATATGTTGTTCTAAAAAAAAACATAAAACAAAATAGAATAGCAGAAGCTTTAATTTTAACCATTTCCTTTAAAGTGGCATAAAAAAGAATATGTTATCACTTTTTGTTTTAAGGTATTTTTAAAACCATTCAAAAACGCGCAACTTTTACGAAGTGCTCTCTTTGTTGCTCCATTAAAACTGTTTCTTTTATCCCACAGTCTTTGTGCATCAAATAATAGCCACAATATCTTTTAGTACACCAAAAAAGGAAAATCTAAAATAGTTTCAGCAGAAAAAAAGTTATGGCAAAAAGAGTAAGTACCGACGAAATTTTAAAATCAACCGCTTAACTTTCCCGATTTTCCACTTAAGTAACAAGACAAGGTATCTAATTTTCTTTCGATTTGAACCGTTGCAAAAATTCTGATCCAGAGTGTACAGGGTGTCTCAGACCACCCGTCCACCCCTTTTATTTTGAGAACGCCTTGTCGTACATGGCTGAAATAAAAAAAATTATCACCAAAGCAATTCCGAAAAATGTATTGGTGCACTTATTTTTTTCTGGAATAATCCGGAAGTGCCCGGAACCAGAAGTAACTTGGTATCGTTTGAAAGGTCTTTTAAAAAGAAACAACTTTTATTAAAATATTTTTTTAATATCTTTCATAATTAACAAATTAAACGAAAAACAAAAGCAAACAAGTGACAAATGGTTTCTTAAATTATGGAAATATTAAAACACTACCAGCATCCTCAATGGGTAAGGATAGAGAGGCAATTATGATTTTTTAAATGGAAACATGTATTTTTTTTTCTTCGCTTGTTAAAAATAATCAACTTTTTTAGGTTATGTATTTACCTTAATTCAAAAAATAAAAAAAAGTTGATTATGTTTAACGAATAAAGCGATAAACGCAAAAAAGAGTTTCAATTTAAAAAAATCTCTCTCTTGCCCATTTGCGGATGATGGTAACGATTTAATTTTTCCATAATTTAAGAGACCAATGGTCACTTGTTTGCATATATTTTTTTTCCTTTAATTGGTTAATTATGCAAGAAATTACAAAAATATTTTAATAAAAGTTGTTTCTTTTTAAAAGACCTTTCAAACGGTACTATACTCGACCTATGTTGCTATTTAAAAATCGAAAGTTACTTCCGGTTCCGGGTACTTCCGGATTGCTCCAGAAAAAAATAAGTGCACCAATGGACTCTTCGGGTTTGCTTTGGTAATTTTTTTTATTTCAGCCTTGTACGACAAGGCGTTCTCAAAATAAAAGGGGTGGACGGGTGGTCTGAGACACCCTGTATATTTATGGATTTTTTATTTTGAAATTCGAAAAAATAATTTAATTTATATATTTTTTATGGGGTTTTTTGAAATAGGTTTAATTTTAAGACATTTTTAAATCATTATAAATTTCAAGAAGAAGGAAAAGCCAAAAAATGCATTTCTTCAAATTACCAATTGATCATTTTCTTGCATAAAAACATTAAAAATAAGGAAAATAAAATGCTGCAATTCTGTGCAAAATCGTAAGTTCTTACAGGAAATATCAGTAAGGTTTTTTAGTTGTAATGAACAGTTTCCATAATTATATACCTTTCGATATTTCCTGTATGGGTTTATAGATTTGCAGAGAATTGACCCACAAAACTGTTATTTTTGCAAAATTTAATAGTTTCTCAATTTTTTTGGAAACCATAATTGCAATGTAAAAAAAATCTAAAACCATTGCAATTACACTTTTTCAATTACAATTTATCAATTCTTGGATCAATATTTTAAGACATAAAAAATATAAAAAAAGCTCTCGGAAAATATTAAAATTACAGGAAATATATGTAAGGTAACCTTGGAAACCGTCCATTACAACCCATATAACAAATCTTATAGATTTTCCCTGTAAGGATTTACAGATTTGTAAAGAATTGCACCAATAATTTAAAAAGTTAATGTAAAGAATAGAAAAATTATTGATTTTTTTACAAAATTTTTAATGGTCATTTATGTTACTCGCGCCGCGCACCGATATAAACATTAAATACCCAGTTTAAATAAATACTAGCAACAATATACACAGTTTTGCATGATAATTGAAAATTATTGTACATATTATTTATGTTTATTAGTTTTTTTTTGTTGCTGCTTTTAAAAAATTGTGAAAAATCATGAAATCGAACATTACTGACAACAGCATACTTATCTCTAGTTTCTTTTGACAGATTTTCAAAATTTTTTCTTATTTGTAAACTAGATTAATTAAACCAAAACTAGACAACTGCTTTTGTGTTGCAATTTTATCCAAAATTAATTATAAGCGAGCAAAGTTAAAGTACTTTTGGGTAATTATATTTTTTTTATAGATTCTCCATTTTTTTTCCTTCTGTCCATATTTAGTTGAATGACTCTATAATCTAAAATAAAAAAAGTATACAAAAATATTGTTTGCACTAGCATATCTAGTGTTGCCCGTAAACTGCTATTTTTGCCTATTAGAAAATGACTCTTAAGTAATTGGTGATTTTTATTCAAAGAAAGTAGAGTAGCAAAAAAAGCGATTGATATTTTTTATAGCTAGTTCATCTATCACCTAACATAAATTTTTGATTTTTTTGAAAAAAAAACCGGTTAAAATCACGGATTTTTTAGTTTTAAAATGCGTTTTCTCCATATCAATATACCGGGTGGAAATGAAAACCGGGTCACCTCTATTACTTTTTTATTTATGAATAGAAAAACTTGAAATTTGGCTATGTTCTATGGTTCAAAAAAACAAATTTTATGTGCATTTTTTATTTTCGAAATCACTTCCGGTTTCACCGGAAACACCATGAACTTTGTTTTTTTAAATGTAACATCCCATATTTTTATTCATGGCTTAAAATACTTTTAAAAAAGAAGTATTTTTGAGATATTAGTTTTTATTTTTTTTGTAAAAAAAATTTTTTTTCAAAAAAAAAAGGTTTTCGAAGTCAGTGAAAATTACCAAAACTAATTCTAAATAATTCAAATACATAAAATAAATAATCGTTATAAAATCCTCTTTTTAAAAAGTCGAATGACCCGGCATCATTGCATTTAAAAAAAGTGAGATATTTGATAAAATCTTCATTAACTAAGTTTAAAAATTAATAGTTCAAAAAACACTTAAATTTTTTTTCAAATTACAATTTTATTTAGGTATTTGAATTATTTAGAATTAGTTTTGGTACTTTTCACCGACTTCGAAAACCTTTTTTTTTTTTGAAAAAAAAATTTTTTACAAAAAAAATAAAAACTAATATCTCAAGAATACTTCTTTTTTAAAAGTATTTTAAGCCATGAATAAAAATATGGGATGTTACATTTAAAAAAACAAAGTTCATGGTGTTTCCGGTGAAACCGGAAGTGATTTCGAAAATAAAAAATGCACATAAAATTTGTTTTTTTGAACCATAGAACATAGCCAAATTTCAAATTTTTTTATTCATAAATAAAAAAGTTATCGAGGTGACCCGGTTTTCATTTCCACCCGGTATGTAAGGTAACCTTGGAAACCATCCATTACAACCCATATAACAAATCTTATAGATTTTCCCTGTAAGGACTTACAGATTTGTACAGAATTGCACCAATAGTTTAAAAAGTTAATGTAATGAATAGAAAAATTATTGATTTTTTTACAAAATTTTGAAGTAATTGGTGATTTCTATTCAAAGAAAGTAGAGTAGCAAAAAAAGCGATTGATATTTTTTATAACTAGTTTTATAAATGAATCCAAAATTCATCTATCACCTAACATAAATTTTTGATTTTTTTGAAAAAAAAAAAATCGGTTAAAATCACGGATTTTTTAATTTTAAAATGCGTTTTCTCCATATCAATATAGTTTAGCTTTTTGATTTAACTGAAGAAAACTATTGTGAACTAGTTTTTTTTTCTAATAATTATCACCTCAATTATTAAATAATAATTGGTGGACTTTTTCTACAAAATTAATATTATAAAAACAAAAAAGGTACTAGTGTAATTTCTAATATTGGATACATTAAAAACTGACTTATTTCGAGAAAAGAAAGAAATCAGTTTTGTCTTACGAAAAATCAAACTATGTTTTTTTTTGTTTTATCGAGATACTAAATGTTTTCCATTATTACCTATTAGAAATTCCGATGCAAGATGCAATTTATTCTAGAATTAATTCAATTTTCATGTAATTAGACTTTGTACACATTCAATTTACACATAAACAAAGAAGATATAAATTTATGATTCATCTTTTATATTTTTACAATTTTTTTATTTTCTAGGTATTTTTCTAATTTTTTAATGATTTTTAGAAATTATGTATTTCCAAGGTCTAAATAAATATTTGGCAATATTAAATTATTTTTTATTTTTAACATATAAAAATTCGCAAAAATCGGTACTTGCACAGATTTAGAAAATTCAAAAAGGCAGGCGGCATAAATTAAAAATAATAATATAAAATTTGTATAAATTTGATGTTTCAAAAATATACTCTATTATTGGTAATTTATTTTTTCACATATTTTTTATAATTTTTTGTAAGATATAAAAATATAATTTTTTTCTTAAAATAAATCGATTTCCGAAAAATAAAACCTAAAATTTTTGGAAATAGTAAAATGCCCTTCAATTATTTTTTTTATTTTCTGATATATTAAAAAATATTTTTTTTTATCTTTTAGTCTAAATTAAAATAACATATTTATTTGTAATTTTTAAAACTAATATTGGCCTTTTTATAAAAAAAATATCTATATTCATATTAATTACAAAAAATGGTAAATAATCTTGCACTTCATATTTTTTACTTGAAACTTGAATTTTTTTAAATAAATTATTTTTTTTAATTTTGTTTAATTTTGAATTAATTTGCAATTAATTTAACATTGTTTTGACATAATTTGTGTTAATGACTTATCATCGTAACTTTTTGAGGAGATTAGACATGAGGGGAAGTCATAAAGATAAATAGTAAAACTGCGAAATACCCGGAAGTTTGATAATATTTTACACGAGTCCTCGCACGTTCCAAAAATAAACTAATTCATAAAAAAAAATTTAAAAAAAATTAAAAAAAGTTGTGTACCTTCTTCAAATCGGCGCCGAAAAATCGTCCAAAATCTCCCAAAAAACCGCACATAAAATAAAAAAAATCACAACATCGCGAAAGTACTTACGACTTCCGAACTCGCGTGTACTTCCTCCTTCGTATGCGTGGGAGTATTTGGTGAATTGTGAGAGATGTTTACTAGGACGACGCCGAGATACGACTGAATGTTGCGCTCTTTGGTACAGAGGCTGGTCGCGTTTAACAAGTGCTTTGCATAGACAAGTGGCGGCCGCGATCGGAAAAACGAATTTCATTAGTTAACGCAAAAACAGTCGGATTTGGGCAAAAAAGAGAGCGCGGGGGCGGTAATTGGTAATTCGGCCCGAGGCTGCGGAAATTGGGCCGAGACGAAGAAGAGGAGCGCGCGGCCCATTAACGCAAAGGACGCGTTACGTAATTTGGACGCCTCGTAATCTCGGAATTGCGATAACGACGACAAATACAATTTGTGTAATTGTTTACAAGGAATTTAAATTAATAAAAATTAAGGCTACTTTCATTAATAGTATTAACTAAACTTTAAAATTATATACTGTTATAATAATAATTAAATCAATATTTTTCACATTAATTGGACTTAAAAGTAATAAAGCAACCTTCCTAAATCAAAAAGAAATCCTAAAAGTTCATTGATATCTATTGAAATTTTTATTTTATTAGCGGGTCTCTACCCTTACCATTGACCACATATTATGATACACCTTCTACAGGGTGTCCCATTTTAAATAATCCAGCTGAATATCTTGAAAACAAAGCGATTTCCTCAAAATGTTTCAAACAAAAATTGTAGCGGCTCGAGGGGGACATTTAATAGTGCCATGGGGTTTTAATTGTTATGGGGTTTTATTGAAAAATATTTTTTTTCAAATGGGAACCCCCATTTTTTATTGTAGATTCGTAATCTATGGAAAATAATAAGAAAGTTTTTAGTTTTCTAAAATTTCAATTTTTCGCTATATTCGCCAAAATGAACACAAATTTTGGGATTTTCGATAGTTTTACTAGAAAACTAAAGCTTTATAAGAAAAATCGTTAGAGACAAAAAGTGCTGAAATTAAGGCAAGGATTAATAAAAAATATTATTTTATTTTATAAAAAAAAAAAAACTATAAAAATGTTTATTTTATTTTTATTATTTTTTAAGAAAAATATTAATTTTTTTTACTTATAAAATTTGAAATAAAGTGAAAGGTTGGAAACAATAGGTGTCAAAACGGTTTTTCAATTTTATTTGCAATTTAATATGTTAAATAATATTTTTCAATTAAGGAAGAAGGCTTCTAAAAATAAAGGAATTTCATTTTCAGCCTACTTTGTGTTTCGCACATAATTATTATATTGTGACAGATTAGTTTTTTGTAGAAGCTCATTGTTATTGAAGCCACTGTGATTATTTAAAATCAATCTCTCATAAAATGGCTGATTATTCACCTAGAGAAATCGTGAATATTATAAAAGTTTTGGGCGAATGCCATGATAACTATCGGCACGCAGCATGTCTTTATGCTGAGAGGTTTCCACAATTGCGTCATCCAAATCATACAAATATTAGGAGGCTCGTGAAAAGAGCGGAAAACGGTTCTCTTAGAAGAAAACGTAGTAAAACTAGTCCTAAGATGCTCCCCTCATTGATAGCATTTGCTTCCGTAAATGAAGATCCACATACATCTACAAGAAAAATTCAGCATCGTCATGGACTTCCTAAATCTTCTGCCAACAGAATTTTAAAACACCATAAATCACACCCATATCATGATCATTTAACCCAACAAATTAAAGAAGATGACTACATCCGCCGACTTAATTTTTGCATATGGGCTACGAATCAAGTTAGAAGAGATCCCCTTTTTTTTAATCGCGTACTTTTTACTGATGAAGCAAAATTTGACAACATGGGTATAGTAAATCTTCATAATGTTCATTATTATTCTGAAAATAATCCACATTGGCAAAGAGATCATAGATTACAGTGGCGTTGGTTTATAAACGTTTGGGCTGGAATATTGGATGAGTATCTTGTGGGACCATTTTTTTATGAAGAAAATCTTAACCAACATGTTTATTTGAATATAATTCAAAACGAAATGCCTACTCTTTTAGAAGAGGTACCTCTAGATTTAAGACAGCGAATGTGGTTTCAACAGGACGGAGCTAGACCCCACACTGCCAGAATTGTTAAAACATTTTTACATAACCAATTCCCTAATATGTGGATTGGAATTAGTAGTGAAGTACACGAATGGCCAGCAAGATCTTCGGATCTTACAAAAATGGATTATTTTTTATGGGGTTACATAAAAGATAAGGTTTATGAACGACCAACTTAACTAGAGAGGATATTATGATACGAATTACGGACGCTTTTCGAAGTATCACTCCTGAAATGTTGAGAAATGTATCATTGGCTTTTCGCACACGAGTAAACATGTGTATTGAACAAAATGGAGGAATATTCGAACATCTTATTTAGACCAGCTCTCGTAATTTAAGAACAGATCCAAATATCTTTAAGTGTATTAATTAAATTACCTTTGACTTTATTTTAAATTTTATAAGTAAAAAAAAATAATATTTTTCTTAAAAAATAATAAAAATAAAATAAACTTTTTTTAAATTTATTTTTTTTAATAAAGTAAAATAATATTTTTTATTAATCCTTGCCTTAATTTAAGCACTTTTTAACTCCTGCGAGTTTTCTTATAGACCTTTAGTTTTTTAGTAAAACTGTATCGAAAATCCCAAAATTTGTGTTCATTTTGGTGAATATAGCGAAAAATTGAAATTTTAGAAAAAAAAGTTTTAACCAAAACTTTCTTATTATTTTCCATAGATTACGAATCTACAATAAAAAATGGGGGTTCCCATTTGAAAAAAAATGTTTTCCCATAAAACCCCATAACAATTAAAAACCCATGGCACTATTAAATGTCCCCCTCGAGTCGCTACAATTTTTGTCTGAAACATTGTTAAGGAAATCGCTTCGTTTTCAAGATATTCAGCTGGATTAATTAAAATGGGACACCCTGTATAAACAAGTTATAAATAAATTATAGTCTCAAGTAGGATCTGTTTGATTTTATTTCCACAAGCAAAAAGTAATTATTTTATGAAAAGGAATTTTTATCTTACCTTCTTTTGATACGTAGCTCCTAAGGCAGTATTTTCGTAAGATCAATCAAATCCTGAAAGTTGCAGACGCTTTGAACGAGCTTCACTATAAATATTCTTACACCACCAGTACTTTTGCACCTTACTTCTTACTTCTATATCTTTGAGAAATTCTCCGAAGAAGGGAAGCTATAAGCACGAGAAACGATCGTTTTACATTCACTTTAAAAAGATGTTGGCTGGATTTATAGACTGCAAGTTTTATGATATACAGGGTGTTTCATTGAAAACTTCAAATGTCGTTTATTTCATAACCAAATTTTTTTCAAAAAATTAACCGTACACGCCGATTTTTGTTTTGAGGGGGACGCATTATAAGACCGATTTAAGCACTCTCACGTCACTCCCTTAAGCGGGGGGCGTTAACCCCCTAATTTCTTAAACGGCAACAGGTGTTGAGTAATATATCATTTGAAAGCTGTTTTTAATTAGAATTTTACGGTATAAATTAAATTAAAATTGATCGATTCGTTTTAAAGAAAAAAAATAAAAACCTAATGTAATACTCAAATTTGGTTCTGGAAGACCTTATTTTTTAAATAGCCCCAAACGAAAAAATCCAGTGGTGTGAGGTCAGGTGAGCGTGCTGGCTATTCAATTGTACCTCTACGGCCAATCCAACTAGGAAAGGTTCTGTTTAAATTTTGACGAACTGGTAACATATAATGTTGCGGAGCACCATCCTGTTGAAAAATGATCAAATTTTCATCCAGCATATCATCAGTTTCTAAGACATGTGTTATTGTAGGTTCGATAATATTTTGCAGCATATCTAAATATTTTTCGCCTGTTAAGTTGCCATCAATAAATATTGGGCCTATAATATGGTCCCCATAAATGCCAAGCCAAACATTTAATTTTTCTGGATACTGACAGCGCTCTTCTCGCATCCAATGTGGATTTTCTGTACTCCAATAACGACAGTTATGTTTATTAACTTCACCCCTCAAATATGTTGCTTCATCACTAAAGCAGATGTTTTGTAATTGGTTTGGAGTATTTGGTAGTCTATTAGACATAACTTCACAAAACTCTGTTCGGCGATCAAAATCATCTTCACTTAATTCTTGATGACAAGAAAATTTATACGGGCGATATTTAAAATTTTTTTAAATTATCCAAACCTTGGTACTTTGAAGTCCTGTTAATGTAGATAAGTTTCTTATTTCCTACTGAACCCGTTTCACGAAATTTTTTGGGTTACTTTAACATTTTTTAAAGTTATTGCAATGAGTTTTTAATTTTTTTCTTTAAAACGAATCGATCAATTTTAATTTAATTTATACCGTTGAATTCTAATTAAAAGCAGTTTTCAAATGATATATTACTCAACCCCTGTTGCCATTTAAGAAAATAGGGGGTTAACGCCCCCTGCTTATGGGAGTGACGTGAGAGTGCTTAAATCGGTCTTATAATGCGTCCCCCTCAAAACAAAAATCGGCATGTTCGGTTAATTTTTTGAAAAAAAATTTGGTTATGAAATAAACGACATTTGAGTTTTCAATGAAACACCCTCTTAAGATTTTTAATATTTTTGTACCAAAAAGCAAAAAGAGAGATAAGATTTGGGATATAAACTATTGTATTATTAGTAATTTTAAAATAGGATTGTTTTGGGTTTTGGGGGTGAAGTTTAACCTTTATGCTGACAAGCTAATTTATTTAGTTTTTTATTTATTACACATGAATATAAACAAGTCATCAGATGAATACATATTTAATAAAATAACACAAATGGGTACAATTTAAGTCATACATTTAAAATAAAACACCAAACTAAAATTGAGCTCATACATTAATTTTTCCAAAGTACTACGGCTAAAGAAAACTCATCAAATTTGCTAATACTGTTATCGAATTTTGTAATTCAAAAGATTTTATATTGTATAATGGTCTATTTATGCTCAAAGATTTAAGATTTGTGATTTAAGATATTGGTGGTAGAAAATTATAGGATTTATGCACCCGGTCTTAAGAAATGGCGAATCTTAAATTTTAAATCTTAGGTATAAAGTTTCAGAGCATAAATATACTCTTGAGGTCTATTTATGCTCAGAAATTTAATTCTAAAACCTTAAATCATAAATCTTAAGAGGATATGGAGTCTACAAAATTATATAGGTTTTTACCTGTTTTTATTTACAAAACTACGCAAATATGGATTGAGCTATACAGGGTGTCCCATTTGATGTTGGACTGTATGGGTATCTTTGTTATTATTGGAGATAGAAAGTCGGCTAAATGGATAAAGTGGTAGACATTTGTTCGTATATTAATAATTCGTTGAAAAAACATTTGAATAAAGCACCGTTCCTGCTCTATATTGAAAAAACAAGAAAATGCGATTTTCAAAATATGACTATAACATAATATAGGGCGTCCCAGCGCTGCGAGAGGAAGTAGCATTACTCTAAAATAAAAAAGATATCGACATGCGGTTTTCCATAGAATTTAGGTACAATACTTTTAAGCGTACATTTTCAAAATATTTTAATAATATACCGGTTGTCTATTTCAAGATGGCGGGTCAAAGTTTTTTTAAATGGAACACCCAGTATAGTATGACATTTTTCGATTCCTTATCAAAAAAAAAATTACACTTGGTATAAACTTTTATTGGTCTATCACTCGTTTTGCTGATATTTGACATTTAAACCAAAAAAAGAACTATTTTTGAAAAATCACTACTCTAAAACAAATAAACATTTTGGGTTGAAATTTTGTCAAAAAATTTTCATCATCGTCTTGTCTACAACTATCATGTCAAAATTAAGTTTGTGATAATTTTTTATCAGGGTGCCTTATATTTTAACATCATTCGATGGCATTTTCTACAAGCTTTCTATTGATATAATTAATGGTTGTATGGTCGCATGTCAATGGTTTAGGAAATATTAATATCCAAACTGAGAAACATATTGAAAAATAGACAAAATAGCGCTATTGATGAATTTTGTTGAGGATTTTTTTTTAATCGTCGGAAAGGTCATTTTACCCATAGTACCATACAAAAAACAAAAGCTAAAGTAATCGATTAGTTAAATAACAGTTAGATAAAGATGACTCCTTATTTTCCAACTTTATTAATATCATACAGATTTTTGCTACGCACTAACACTTTTTCCAAATCATCGCTAAGCAACCCAAGAAGATTTTTCATTTATACAATGGAAATATTTTGAAAAGAAAAAATTTATTCGAGGAATTGCTTAAAATTTCCTAACATCTGAAACAAAATAATGCAATATACAAAGCGGTTTATAATCGCATTGGGAATTTTTTTATGAGTTGTATTAGTGATTATCTTCATCGAATACTTAGAAAACAACATTTAAAATTTTGTGAACAATGGTTTATACAATTCCGGAAACGGTTGAATAATTGCTCATTATTTTAAAAATGATGAAAATGCTTACTATACAACTAATTTGTTCAACGAACAACATCCAAACAAACATTGTACCGAAAATACGTTCTAGAGGTAGTTCAAAAATTTATAGATACTGGTTCTGTTGATAATAAGAAACGCGATCCTGGAGGTCTTCGTCCAATCAGAAACAAACTCGTTGAAATTGAAGTTCTAGGACAAGTTGCTGCAGGTCCAACTTTGAGCACAAGAAAACATTAGCAGAACAACCACAGAACGAATATTGAAAGGTCACAAATTTCATCCCTATAAAATTAATTTAATTCATAAATTAAATGAAGATGATTTTGATAGGCGAATGCAATTTTGTGAGGTTACGACAGAACGGATAAATGCTGATGAAAATTTCTTTTATAATATCTGTTTTTCTGACGAGTATACTTTTTTCTTAAACTCAACCGTTAAACGTCATAATTGTCGATATTGGTTGTATGAGAATCCTAGAGTATTTCATGAAGTCCATACTCAAACTTCTCAAAAACTGAACGTGTGGGTGGGAATTTTTGGAGACCGTCTTATTGGTCCTTATTTTTTAGATGGGAATCTAACAGGGGAAATGTACTTAGATCTACTTCAAAACTTTTTACATCCATTTCTTGATGATATAATCGAAAATGACCATCGTTACTTTGAAGACCATCTGGTTTTCCAATAGGATGGAGCCCCCCTCACTATACATGGCCGGTTAGGGAATTCTTGGATACGACGTTCCTTCGGCAATGGATTGGACGTAGAGGTCCTTTGGAGTGGCCGCCACGTTCTCCCGATCTTACTCCGCTTGATTGTTTTCCTTTGGGGTCATTTAAAAAGTAATATTTACGCAACGGAACCAGGATATCTAGCGAAGTTAAGAGGAAGAATTATTGATGAATGCCACCAAGTAACTCCTGAAATCTTACAAAATGTAAGAATTCGTTTTGAGGAAAATTTCTACATTTCAATGGAGGTTGGTGGAGCCTAATTCGAACATTTAATAAAATAATAAAAAAAGTGTTAATAAATACTATTTTAGTTTTCTTCAATATAATTTGTTAAGTTTTGTTTGGGCAAATAAAAAATAATGTGTAGTACAGTTTATAAAAAAACTCGAAATGTTATATTTTGAATATGCGTTTAAAACGAATCGATCGATTTAGCTTTTTTTTGTATGTTATTGCAGGTAAAAAGACCTTTTCAACGAGGAATTACTTACCCCATCATTATTCCTATTAAAATTTTAGGGGTTTTGAAAATTGACCGAAAATTAACCAAATTTATTTTTTTTATAAAACGATGATTGGCTTTGCGGACAAATTTATTGTTCTCAACTTACAACATGAGCTAACGTTTCGGTTACACTCGTAACCTTCTTCAGAGCTCATTATCACATCTTTCATAATGTATATGGAGATCAACTACACAATAACACGATGAAAATATTAAAAATTAACAAGAAGATAGCAAGATTACACAACAGGAAGATTTTTTTGCTGGAATGCAGGCGATTGAATGTCACTCCAAAACATATAATCAATAATATAGGATGTATCAACACCTTAATGAACTCAGAACACCCTTTTCATCACAGGATCGAAAGAATTCAGCTGGTATTCACCAACAAGATTTTGAACGTAGAAATAGACATCACTTCGTGGGAACTAGAGGAAGAGAAAAAAGAAAAAGATGTGATAATGAGCTCTGAAGAAGGTTATGAGTGTAACCGAAACGTTAGCTCATGTTGTAAGTTGAGAACATTAAATTTGTCCGCAAAGCCAATCATCGTTTTTTATTCATCTGACTATCCCGGACGTTACCTTATCTCTTTATTTTTTTTTTTTTGGTGGCCTAAGGATTTGCCAGTTCATATTGTGGTAAAAGCAAGTTTACAATTTATTAAGGGATATTTTCTCATTTGCCTTGAAAGGGGAAACATGAAAACAACTTAAATGAGCAGATTTTTTAATTACCAAAACTATTATGATAGTAGTAGTATATTATTTAACGAGCGAGAAGTAAGCCATTAATCACAAAGACCGAAATTGGGACACGAGCCGGCAGGCAAATGTCGTAATAGGTCTGAGGTTTGTATTTATTTCTTTAGCCACTTCTTTTGGTGTGATGGTATCTTCGATCTTCGAAGTCTTTTCCCATTAGTTGGATTAGGCAGGAACCTCCGCACACGTTTTTGCTGTTTCGCTGCTATTATGACCCCACTGTAGATCGGTTTTTCTATATATCAGTAAGGAATTTGTTGACTCAGGAATTTTTCAATCCTATAATTTCTTTAGTTAGGTAGTTGTTGTATGATCCTATTGAGGTTTGTTTTCGCTTGACTTGTGTGCGTTTCTCAGCAATCTCTGATATCATTTGGGAAACCATTCAATTCTTTTATTATGATGGGTTGATGGGTGTGCTATTCCACGCTGCATTTGATACACTTTTGGTGACAAAAAAGTCAATCCGGTCTGGCGCCCTTTTGTCGTAATTATTCTTGATCCCCACAGTGTCTGTGTTTCACTTAGAAATCACCTCCAATAATGAATAGATCATTTAGTTTCCAAAAAAAGTTGTAGGTACTGATCTGCGTAGATATTATAGCGCAGCGGACAGTATATTGCACTTACGGTAAGTGTTTGTTTTGTTGTCATTATCATTACGGTTGTGGCTCGTGCAGTTTTCTTCTTCGTAGTGGTTTATGTTGTCTCCAATTAAAATATCACTCCCACCACGAGCCGTATTGGCAGGATGAGTGGCATGATATGTTTCATAGTTTCGAAATTTAATATGTGATTCACTTGTAAAGCATGTCTCGGATATCAGACAAATGTCGATGTTTTTGGTGCTTATGATCGCTTCCAGCTCGTATTTATGTTGCAGCAATCCATTCGCATTCCATTCCATATCCGTAAGAGTTTAGGCATTGGTGACTTGTAATTTTAGCCTCAAGTTTATCGGGTCGCTGCATAATTTGTAGCAATATCGTTTTGATTGTTTTTCCATTGTTACCTGGCTATATGTTTATATGTCTAGTTGTACCTGGAGCTGCTATTTTTTTCATGTTTGCTGGTTATTCTGGTAGTCTTTTTGATAGTGACGAGGTAGTTTCCTTGTTCTTTTCCTAGTGGGTTAGACGAGCTGATTGGGAGATTGGGTCAGACTCTTGTCAATTTCTGACTTCGTAACCACGATAGTTTGCAAGATGGTTTTCTCCGCAGTACACGCACTTTGGCTCAACGTACCGCGGTTTATCACAGTCCTCCGTAAGGTTTTCCGCATTTCACGCATCTAGTTGTTTTATGGCAAAAGTTATGGGTGATGTATTGTTTGGCAACGTATACATTGTGATATAATTTTATTTTTCTTCAAGGATTCTATTTTATTTCTCCAGAAGCTTCAGTTATAGTACGTACATATGCCTTCAGAAACGATAGTTATAGTACTTATTTCTCCAGGACCAACAGTTATTTATCTAATTTCTCCAGAATCATCAGTTGTAGTACTTTGTTCTTCAAAGGCTTCAGTAGTAGCACATATTTCTTCAGGAACAACAGTATTTATTCTAGTGATTTCTCCAGAAGTATTTATTTTTCCAGAAGGTTCAGTTATAGTAATATAAAAGGTGGTCCAACAAAAACTTCACAAGCCCGGTTTTCGGTATTTAACCTGAGTTTTTGGAAAAACGCTCGGACAGGTCGATTTTTGTTTCAAGGGGGAACGATTTTTACCTAATTACCCATTAGCCACTTTCAATCCCTAACTGGGGGTTGATATCAACTTAATAATTTCAAACGGTAATAGGGGTCTAAATTCATAAATATAAAAAGTACAAGGAACCAGCATTACAACAGTGCCGTTATTTTTAAAATCGGTGCCTAACTCCCTGAGAAAATTACATTGAAATTTTTATTAGGTAATTACTGTAAATGAACTTATCAAGTCTAATTTTCAGTATTTCTGTTCAATTTTTGGAAAAACTGATAAACAGATCGATTTTTGTCTTTATGGGGACAGATTTTCTAATAATTACCCCTTACCCATTTCCAACCCCTAATGGGGGGTTGATATTAACTTAATAATTTCAATAATTGCACCGTTGTAAAGCTGGTTCCGTTTACTTTTTATTTTTATGTATTTTGACCCTTAAATAACGCATTCTTGGGATAAATGGGTGGGGCGAGTGGTCTGAATCACTCTGTATAATCATTTATTTTCTTAAGTAAATAAAGGATTATATACGGTTGGGATTTTGAATCATTTCCTGTTCCGTTAACGCATAATTGCTATCCCAAATCATCGTCACTACTCCTCTATTTAAAATTATAGAGGAAGTAGTGCACTGTTTGTAGTTTAACCATAAAATAATAATTTAATTAAAATAATAAACATTTTTTTAAATCAGATTTTATTTGCAAAAATCACAAATGTAATTTTGACTTTAACTATCGGAGCACAGAGTATGGTACTACAAATCACCTTCATGGAGAACTGTGGAAACCTTATCCACGAACATCATTTGAAAAAGCTTAGCAAGAGGTTTAAGCTACTGCCATCATATTGCACCACCTGTCAAGCTTCCACATTTCACGCTTCCATTTTTGCACCAGTTTCTCTACCTACCTTTAAATGTCGAGTTTTTGCTAACATCTTCCTAAAAGTTTTACATTTTTATAAGACAAATTCAATTTCTCGATTTATTATATTAGTGGTTTTCAGTAATCAGTTCTATAATTAAAACAAGAAACTATTTTTCAAAATTTGAAACAATTTAACTTCAAATAAGGAAATTTAAAATTAAAATCTCTCTGTATAACATTTTGTTGGTGTTTTAAATAAAAAAAAATATGTCAGAAAAACCCAATTTTTAATTTTAGAAATATGCTTAAAACAGACCCTCTTACTAATTTTATTAAAAATTTAAAATAGTGTTTCTGGCTTGTTCATTTATTTAAAACACCAAGTAATAGGCAGATTCTGGTAAAAATTAAAGGCCTTTAATTAGACACAAGTAATGTAACCATGGAAATTGTCCATTACAACTCATATAACAAATTTAAATTTAAAGGCCTTTAAACTTATGATTTGACCAGAATCTGGGTGTAAGAGTTATCAATTTAAATTTTGTTTAATTTATTTACTTAAAACCTTGAAAATTAGTTTGATTTTAGCAAGTTCACTGGACCATAAAATTGGAAATTTCGAAAATACCACTAATCCTATCAAAATTTAACAGGTGTACTTTTTATGGTAAATTAAATGTAGATTTTAAAAATCCTAACAAAATGGTTTCAATTGGCGTACCAAATAAATTCAAAAAATGGGGCACCTTGACCTGTATTTACGCCGATGGATTGTTAAATTAAGGCAAAAATAATGGCCAAAGGTGGCTATCGAGGAGAAGTAAACACCCCTAAAATTTTAATAATTTTCATTCAGCGGATACGGAGAAAATAAGTTAAAAGTAAAACTAAAACGAAATTTCAACACGCTGTATCTCGGTAACAGTTGAGTTTTGGACAAATGTTTATATGGACTTTTTGTCTTAGTTTTACTTCTAGTGTAAGCACGAAGCCGTGACCACCGTTTTTGAAACACCCTGTATGTTAAAATTTATTGATATGTTTAAGTTAGGAGTTAGGCTTTCGAAAGACATTTGTACAGATTGGTTTTTTTTTATTAAATTTAAGTTCGGATGTTACTGCAATCTGCATTCAAACCGTCATACTTTGAACAGTAGATTGGCTATATCCGATTTTTGGTAAAATTTGACTTCTGCCTTAGACCGACAAACTATGACATAATTTTCTAAATTTTTTTTAAGAAGGTAATCGTTGTATCGTTGTTTATAGGTTAATCTGAACAAAAATTTTATCCGTATCAGTCACCCTGATGTCAAAAAACGCTATTGTGTAAACTTTACTGTAACTTAACGACGATTTAAACTAACATTTTATTTTCGGTGTTAAAATACATTGTACACCAATGTAATCGTTTTAATTGTCTCCAAAAATAATCACTAATCACTTGTGAGTTGAATAGTCTGAATTTTTTTTAACGTGTATAATATGCTAATTTTTCAGGGAATAATATGCAAGTTATGGAAATTATTGACTCGATCTCGATTAAAGATGGCTTCATCCAACCAACAAACTAACGTAGGAAAGTGCTTCATGTTCTCAACCTGTCCAAGAAACCATTCGCAAAATTGTAAGCGCAGTTTAATCATTTCCATTTTGTAGAGCTTGAACAGGAGTCAGGTGGTAAAGATGTAGCTGTTCTTGATGTAAAGTCTGTCAAACAAAATTCTATGAAAGGTGAAACTGTATCCATCACAGCATCTACTACAGCTTCTTCCGTTTCTACCAAATCTGAAAGGGATTTTGCCAAGGTATCCCAATCTCCCTCAGTCTTCTGAAAGTTGCAAAAGACATTTGATAATTTGGAATTCTGCTGTTCAGAAATCTTAGTTCGTTCACCCAATTATTTTGAGAAATATAGAAGTAATGTTAAAAATTGAAAAAAATTAAGAAACTTTAACACCTTGTATTTCGAAAATGAAACATTTTGGTGAAAATTTTTATTCTTCCTTTTGATCTTCGAATAGGTCAAAGAACCTATTCCTGAATTTAGGGACACATGTTTGCAAACGACAATACCCGGTATATCAAGGGCATATTAAACGGGGTGGCTGAAGGGGTAAAAGCCCCCACCCCCAAGATCATAGATATGAGCGAAAATAATAATAAAAAAAATTAATAATAATTCAATTTTTATAAGAAAACAAATTAACCCGTTGTTTTATTTATTTTTTATTCTTGGGGACGTTCCTTTAATTAATTCAATTTTTATTTATTTTCTTTCAATCTTTGAAATAAACCGTATAAGGTTACCAACACTGAATTTTTTATGAATTGATAGTTTTCTGTAAAGTTTTGCGGACTTAAAAAGATGGTACCTTTATGGGGCTTATTTCAAAGATATTACCGGAAATATGAAGAATTTTATATTACATTATTTAAATAAAAATCCATCAAAATAATTATTTGGTGGTGATCTTAAAACCTTAAGCCAAAGTGGCATTAATTAGCTTTGCGTTCCAATTTTTTTTCATTTAAATTGACCCAACAGTTTATGAACTGTGGTACAATTTTAAATTAACGACATTTTCTGTGAAAAAACGTACTTCCAAAATAAGTGGGGTGTTCCGACCCTGAAAATTCTGTTTTTGTAGGCGAGTCTACTTTCTACGATATTCTTCTCATAACCTCTTTCTGGGATACACTGAAATTATTTTCAATTAACTATTTTTTAAATTCAGGATGTCCCAAAAATGGCGCAAAAGAGCTCTCCAATACGGTCTTTTCAGGGGTCCTCAGAAAAATAGTTGAAAAAATCCTCTTCACCAATTGATCGAGATATGAAGAGACAACGTTGGGAATTCAATTAATTTTTTAAAAGAAAATAATATGTACCTACAATAATTACCAATAATACAGTAAAATTAGTACAAAAACAGCCTGAATAAGGAAAAAATGTTTTTTTTTCAAATATCTCGGATTCTATCAGTCCTACGATAAAATTATATATTATCAATCTTATAGAGCATAAAATATCCTACAATTTTTGTTCGAAACTTTTTTTTCTAGGGTAAACTTATTTTTAGTTAAAGTAGCGCGAATGTCCTATACATAGAGATTTTGCTTAATTTTGCTACATTTTCAGTTATAACTCGATAACGAAAAGATATAGCGAAGTGATTCTTTTTTTGTCGTAAAGCGGACCTTTAAAGCTTTTAGAGAAGGTGTATTACATGCCGGTGAAATAGAATTTGAGGGGTTGATTAGACCGAATAGCTTCAAAAAAATGCGACTTTTTTAAATAGAACATTTATATAGTTTTTCGTTATTTTTTCGAAATTAAAAAACCCTATGTGTGGTCGGTTTTGGTTCTAAGAGTAGATTCAGCAGAGTTTTTAAAAATGAAAATCCGTTAAAAAGTGTCCACCCTTAAATTCAAAAATTCTGCTTTATTTTCCCAACCCCTTCGAGTATTAAAACAAAAAATAGCCTATTAGCTATAAAAGTTATTCTTTGTAAGGAAAATGAAATAAAAATTGAAATTTTTTTAAAAATTGTGGGCACCAGTGGTATAACTGTCTGTCTGTTTTGAACACTTTACGTTCGATTTTTTTCTGAAGCAAAGGGAGATAATATGGAGGTATCGATTTTTTTGATTATACATATTAATGTAATACCGAAAATAAAAAATACCGCTCCATAATATCCAACCCCTATCAAAAGTTACGAATTTTTAAAGTCCGCGTCGAAAAAGCAAAAAAAAAACGAAATGCAGATTTAAAGGCCTCAATTCATTATAAAAAATGAAGATATCAAAAAAAAGGGACTCAGATGGCCATAATAACGGGTATCTACTTTTTAAATCAAAAACCCGCTATTTTTTGCACCTGCCGATCCTCAAATATAAGGGGTACAGTTTGAGCACTTTTGCCGCACGAAAAAACGTTAAATTTGTACACTTCGCGTCTCGGCGCCGGGGCGCCACACGGTTGCGCCTGGAGACTTAAAAATGGCCTCGGTCTATCCCCAGGATGTGAGAATAAAAGGAGCCAAATTTCGTCGCTTCCCTTTAAGATCGGACAGGGCTGCGATTTTTTAAAGTTGACGCCGGCGAAAACCGGAAAAAAAAAGTAAGAAAAATCGGATTTTGGAAATTTTTTTCAGAGTGTTAGAGTGCTTTGAAAAATTTGAAATTTGAACCTCGCTTAGAATCCACATCCTTCTTCACGATGTAACCGGAATTTTAAAAATCTGACGAAAAAAGCTACTCTTTTCGTGGCTCCGCGTAGAAAACATCCGAATTCAGGGTAAAAATATAAAAGGGGTCGTATCTCCGCCCCCGTAATAAATAGGTCCATGCGGGTCAAAACCACCGTCTTCAGAATCGGGTCCTCCATAATATACTAAAATTTGATGTGATTCGGGGTGAATTTCGGACACTGAGAGGGGATGAATTCGATTTTTCGTTCGGGGCGGAATAACTCTTTTCGGGGCCGTCCGATCGAAAAGGGACATTTAAACTTTTTTCTTAAAATTTTCTCCTCCGTACAGATACAAAATTTCAACTCTCTACGAAAAAAAAAATACCTTCCCCGTTTCGAAACACTATTTTCTTTCATCTGTAGTATGTATAGGACATTCGCGCTACTTTAACTAATAATAAGTTCACCCTACAAAAATTTACGAACAAAAGTTGTAGGAAATTTTACGCTCTATAAGATTGATAATAAATAATTTTATCTTAGGATTGATAGAAACCGAGATATTTGGAAAAAACCATTTTAGACCCCCATAACACCAGAAACAGGTACCCCACAACTCGGGACTCTTTAGATCCTAAATGTACATGATTTAAGCTACAAATAAGCCGAGTTTCATTAGCTCCGCAATTTTTTCCCTAAACAGAACCGAAACATTACAGGACAACTAGCGAATTTTCAAAATTTATGCTAAAAAATTTGAATTCCCATTCTCTTCATTTCTTGGTCAATTGGTCAAGAGGATTTTTTAACTATTTTTCTGAGGATCTTCCTGAAGGGTCTCCAACAACGTACCTACTGGAGAGCTCTTGAGTCATTTTCGAGACACCCTGTATATTATTGCAAAATTAGAAAAATTTAAGGATGGGTTAGGTTAACCTGGTTTTTTTTTCAAAAAATTTCGGGATCTCGAAAAAATCTAAAACGAAGGAACAAACTATTGTGTTTTAACTCTTGAGACAGAGTGCAATAAAATAAAAACCACTCTATTTTTTAGTCTACTAAAATAATTAAAATAAAATAATGTACCTATTTAAAATTGTAAAATTTCTATAAAAGATTGGCGACTAATTTATTAACAATAAAAATAAGTTGACTAATAATAATCTCTACTAAATGGGGTAATTAAAGAAAAAAAGAGGAAGGAAGTTGTTTGTAAATTATTGTAATCTAAAAAAAGTTGTCCAACATAAATGTAAGTAATAATAAAAAGGAAAGATTCCAAAATAAAATGTTAAGTGTCGCTATCAGAGATTTTTCGTATCTCGTTGAGTTTATGGTTACTTTGTTTGCTCTCAAGTGTTATAAAAGCAAACATATACAACTTGTGTGGGGCATAAAATAATGCCCCATAAATTACCAACGCAGCACTTTTGCCTTTAAACACTGCCTTTAAACCGGCATCGAATAAATTTTACAAAAACCTACGGAAAAGAAAATAAAAGTAAAGAATATGAAAAGGGCTAGCGTCTGCTTAAAATTCTTCCCAAAAAATGGTAATCAGCATTGTAATGTCTTCATTTTCGGCGTCTTCTGTGATTACAGGTCCGCACTTACGAGAACAAGGCTTTCATTTTTCGGTCTTTTCCACTTTAGAGCCAAAGTAGGAAAAAAAGGCGCGGGCGTTCGTCGGTTAAATACTTAAGTAGGTGCTTTGAAGGCGAGATTACGATCGCCGTATGTAATTTCGTATTTATTTCGCTTTATCACTTAAATGCGGGGGGAGTTTTAATCTAAAATGCGCGATTATCTCGAATTCGTTATTCGTACAAGTTGCGCGCTATTACTTAATAGCACCGCGTACCGTGTAATTTTCGAGACTTGTTCATTCAGCCTCTATGCGCCTCTGAGTTCCTGAATTCCTGATTAATGACGGAATTTCAGTGGTCTGTCCAAATGTTTGGAAATGTGATTAAAAACCAAACAACACGCGAAGAAGTGTTCCTATTAATCAAAAATTCAACCTGATAAAATATAATTCATGTTACCTTCTCAACGGTAAAATATCATAAATTTATTTACCTACAATCAATTACTGCCCTTTTATTAATTTAAACAAAATTAATACCTTTTTTCTAAGAACAAAAAAATAATTTATATTCATCATTTTAATCATAATAGAAATACATAAATTTCACCAAAATTTAATCTCTAACATACTTTCTGGAATTAGGAAAATTGATTCAATTTTTCATAAGCTATGGTAAAACCTAGGCATACATTTTTTACTTTTTATTTAAACCGAGGTTAACCTTAATTTTGACGCGAATTAAAGCCCCCCTCTTAAACAAATGAGACCAAATCATTTTCGCTCTGAAATAGTAAATTATTAAACGAGCGAGAAATGATAGCCATTACTCACG
Organism: Stenus bimaculatus; assembly: GCA_963971135.1. Lineage (NCBI taxonomy): Eukaryota > Metazoa > Arthropoda > Insecta > Coleoptera > Staphylinidae > Stenus > Stenus bimaculatus. The sequence continues at coordinate 42,893,692 of OZ020182.1, forward strand.
AAGATCGAAATTGCAATCTGTTCGAATAATGGCTATTTTCTCGCGTGTAGAATATACAGGGTGTCCCATTTTAATTAATCCAGCTGAATATCTTGAAAACGAAGCGATTTCCTTAAAAATGTTTCAGACAAAAATTGTAGCGACTCAAGGGGGACATTTAATAGTGCCATGGGTTTTTAATTGTTATGGGGTTTTATGGAAAAACATTTTTTTTCAAATGGGAACCCTCATTTTTTATTGTAGATTCGTAATCTATGGAAAATAATAAGAAAGTTTTGGTTGAAACTTTTTTTTCTAAAATTTCAATTTTTCGCTATATTCACCAAAATGAACACAAATTTTGGGATTTTCGATACAGTTTTACTAAAAAACTAAAGGTCTATAAGAAAACTCGCAGGAGTCAAAAAGTGCATAAATTAAGGCAAGGATTAATAAAAAATATTATTTTACTTTATTAAAAAGAATAAATTTAAAAAAAGTTTATTTTATTTTTATTATTTTTTAAGAAAAATATTATTTTTTTTTTACTTATAAAATTTAAAATAAAGTCAAAGGTAATTAATTAATACACTTAAAGATATTTGGATCTGTTCTTAAATTACGAGAGCTGGTCTAAAAAAGATGTTCGAATATTCCTCCATTTTACATGTTTACTCGTGTGCGAAAAGCCAATGATACATTTCTCAACATTTCAGGAGTGATATTTCGAAAAGCGTCCGTAATTCGTATCATAATATCCTCTCTAGTTAAGTTGGTCGTTCATAAACCTTATCTTTTATGTAACCCCATAAAAAATTTTTGTAAGATCCGGAGATCTTGCTGGCCATTCGTGTACTTCACTACCAATTCCAATCCACATATTAGGGAATTGGTTATGTAAAAATGTTTTAACAATTCTGGCAGTGTGGGGTCTAGCTCCGTCCTGTTGAAACCACATTCGCTGTCTTAAATCTAGAGGTACATCTTCTAAAAGAGTAGGCATTTCGTTTTGAATTATATTCAAATAAACATGTTGGTTAAGATTTTCTTCATAAACAAATGGTCCCACAAGATACTTATCCACTATTCCAGCCCAAACGTTTATAGACCAACGCCACTGTAATCTATGATCTCTTTGCCAATGTGGATTATTTTCAGAATAATAATGAACATTATGAAGATTTACTCCACCCATGTTGTCAAATTTTGCTTCATCAGTAAAAAGTACGCGATTAAAAAAAAAGGGGATCTCTTCTAACTTGATTCGTAGCCCATATGCAAAAATTAAGTCGGCGAATGTAGTCATCTTCTTAAATTTGTTGGGTTAAATGAACATGATATGGGTGTGATTTATGGTGTTTTAAAATTCTGTTGGCAGAATATTTAGGAAGTCCATGAAGACTCTGCATTTTTCTTGTAGATGTATGTGGATCTTCATTTACGGAAGCTAATGCTATCAATGAGGGGAGCATCTTAGGACCAGTTTTACTACGTTTTCTTCTAAGAGAACCGTTTTCCGCTCTTTTCACGAGCCTCCTAATATTTGTATGATTTGGATGACGCAATTGTGGAAACCTCTCAGCATAAAGACGTGCTGCGTGCCGATAATTGTCATGGCATTCGTCCAAAACTTTTATAATATTCACGATTTCTCTAGGTGAATAATCAGCCATTTTATGAGAGACTGATTTTAAATAATCACAGTGGCTTTAATAACAATGAGCTTCTACAAAAAACTAATATGTCACAATATAACAATTATGTGCGAAACTCAAAGTAGGGTGAAAATGAAATTCCTTTATTTTTAGAAGCCTTCTTCCTTAATTGAAAAATATTATTTAACATATTAAATTGCAAATAAAATTGAAAAACCGTTTTGACACCTATTGTTTCCAACCTTTGACTTTATTTTAAATTTTATAAGTAAAATAAATTAATATTTTTCTTAAAAAATAATAAAAATAAAATAATAGTATATTAAAAAACAAGTTTCATAAGTCGCATATTGGAGTACGCGTCCATAATTAAAATACGAGCCGCAAAGCGGCGAGTATTTTAATGGACAAGTGCTCCTATCGACTTATGAAACGAGTTTTTTATACTATTTTTTCTATTTTGCGCCTTTTTATCTATTTAAAATAAAATACTATAGTTTTCAATTTTAGTAACTTTTCTGGTAGTTGGCAACTCTAATGGCAGGTTTGTCAAATAATCAAATAACCTGTAAATCGCTTGGCAACTGCCACTTTAAAATCATTAAACTTCAATGCTACCAACTTCGAAAATATACATTCCCCTGCTTTTGAGTGCTCTAATAGCAGTATTATAGACGCAAAATAGAAAAACTTGTTTTTTAAATTTATTTATTTTTTAATAAAATAAAATAATATATTTTATTAATCCTTGCCTTAATTTAAGCACTTTTTGCCTCCTACGATTTTTCTTATAAAGCTTTAGTTTTCTAGTAAAACTGTATCGAAAATCCCAAAATTTGTGTTCATTTTGGTGAATATAGCGAGAAATTGAAATTTTAGAAAAAAAAAGTTTCATTCAAAACTTTCTTATTATTTTCCATAGATTACGAATCTACAATAAAAAATGAGGGTTCCCATTTAAATGTCCCCCTCGAGCCGCTACAATTTTTGTCTGAAACATTTTTGAGGAAATCGCTTCGTTTTCAAGATATTCACCTGGATTAATTAAAATGGGACACCCTGTAGAATACTATACTTTTTCCACGCCTTTTTTTTATTTTACGGTGCTTTTATGCAAATTTTTGATGTTATTTTTCGTATTTTTTACATTATTTTATTTCCAAATAAAAAGGCAACTTTTGCTTTGATCGGGAGTTTATTCTTCTCAGTTAATAGTTTACAGTCTTGGGACGTCAAATGTTTAGTGAATATCCAATAAGTAAATTATCAATCCACAAATATTATAGTCATCCAAACATCAATGATTAAAAGTATAATTCACATGCACAAAGTAAAAAGGATTCGTCAAACTAAAATCATAATTTTTCAAAATACAGTACATGGGTAAATAATAACCTTAAAATAAAAAAAGCCATGCCGTCCGAAGACTGATTTCACATTGTTATTTTAGGATCTCAATCAATTCCAAAGCAGTAGTACAAATAAGTACCATTAGTGTTTCACACAATCCAAAAAAAGTGCCATTGATTATCAAAATTTCACCCAAACTAAGAATTGTCTATGACGATTCTCAGGTTCACTACGTTACGAAGGTAAATCAAAACAAACTTAGTGTGTTCAATGTTTTTTGAAAATTATTCATGTTTTTAAAATGTTATTAAATGATTCTTTTTTAAACCATAAAATAAACTTAAACGACTAACAATACTCATAATACATATTCTCTAGGAACTGATGATGGCTCATATGTTAGCAGCCGAAACGTTTTCCTATCTAAACTATTAACTGAAAAGAATAAACTCCCGATCACAGCAAAAGTTGCCTTTTAATTTCAATTCTGATAATGGGAAAAAGATTCCTTATTGAGTTTGATTATTTTATTTCTTTTATGTAAATTTTATTCTGTGGTTGAAATTAACCATAATCCTTTACCCAATAGGTTACCCAGTGATTAATGAAATTACCCAAAACCCATTACTCATTACCCAATGGGTTGGTAATACTGTGATCGGTCCATTGGTCCGCACACGGTCCGAGCATGTTGAATAATGTCAAAAATTTAGTAATGAATTTCATTACTTATCAAAAAATTTAAATGTAATGAATCGTTTACTCAATAGTCATGGAAAAACAAATTTAACGGCTAATACCATACCTAAATTTTGAAAATCATTGAAAATAGAACTTCTTTCGGGGTTCCAAGAAATAAATTACTGTTTTGGAGGGTAAATAAACAAAACGTTAGGCTTTTTTCGGATATTGTTTCTTTTAAACGAAAGTTTGGTCGTCCCGGTAATGATTAGACAATCAAAGTCACAAAATCGCGACATATTATTGGACAAGACAAGCCAAATCTCGTATTTTGATTGGTTCTAAAATAAGGTGTTTATTAATCGATGAAAATTGAAATTTAAATATAATTTATTTTGACCAACGAATCATTAATTTTTCATAAAATATTTTCTTTAATTTTATGCTTTTATTTTAGTGGAAAGAAATGAATAACTTTTAGGGATCGAGATTCTTTAATATACAGGGTGATGATAAAGTTTGGAACCTTATTCATAACTGCCGTATTTAATTGTTTTGAGAAAATCGCTCGGACAGGTCAATTTTAGTTTTTAAAATGGCATCTCTTGATATAAAACATATTAATGACATCACTGGTGCTTTAACAATGACGTCATCAGTCATCAGCGATTTCTTTCAATGGAAACCCCCACATTTTTTACTCATTATCGATAGAAATTCATGTCACTTAAACAATGATATAAAAAACAATTAAATTTTTAAACAAATTTTTGAATAAAAAATCTTTTTAATTCAAAAAAGAAAATTTTTATTTTAACGAAAAAGGTTTTATAAAAATAAATTAAAATGAATTTGAAGTTACTAATAATAACAAAAGAAAGTAAATGTTTAAATATTGCGCATTCTAATGCAAATGTAAAATTTAATAAATAGTCTTGAAAAACTATAATTTTTGATTCCATTTAAATGTAAGGAAATTTACAAAATATAAAATTTTAAATTTACCATTTATTGAAATCGGCCAAAATAAATCTTATACAGCATTCACATTTTTCAAATTTAATAGTACAAATTAATTTTAAGTTTATATTAGAAAATTTTTAAACGAAATTTTGCTTACAAATGCAACAATTTTTTTATATCATCGTTTAAGTGAAAACAGTGGGGGTTTCCATTTAAAAAAATCGATTATGACGTCATTGCTAAATCACCAGTGACGTCATTAATATTTTTATTATACCAAGAGATGGGATTTTAAAAACTAAAATTGACCTGTCCGAGCGATTTTCTCAAAAAAATTAAATACGGCAGTTATGAATTAGGTTCCAAACTTTATCATCACCCTGTACATTGCTCCAATAAATTATCGCACCACCTGGTAATCAGGGCCGATTAAAGACATTTTGGCGCCCTAGGCGATTTTTATAGTGGCGCCCTCTATTTTTACTAGTAAATTTTGTTATAAATTTAAAGCCAAAATTATAATTTTCTTTCGAGGATTCATTATAAGGTGTGGTACGTGTAGAAAAATTAATGAGTGTACTGAACCTTATTCAGGGTGTCCCGGAATAACTGTAACAAACTTTTTAAGGTCATAGAGGAAGTAAAACTAAGCATTTTTGACTTATAAAGTATTGTTCGGAAATGCTTCCTTAAAAAGTTATACCACTTGAAAAATTTTCAAAAAAAATATTTTTTTGTAAATATTAATTTGAAATTTTGGCCACAGTTTTTTCATATAAGGATACACATTTTCAGCCAATAAAAGTTTAAAAAATATTTTCAGGGGCGTTACATGTAGGGGGCTCATCAACTTTTTTTGATCATATCTTGTTTCTTTACATTTTTGATAATTTTAAAAATACTAAAATAATCCGTGATCAATGTTCTACAGAAAAGGTAGTCTTATTGTAAGTGCTTCATTTCGGAGTAAAAGTAGATTTTATAATTTTTAGCTAAAAATATAAAATTTAAATTAATTTTTTTGTCCTGCACCTCCCAAAAAAAATTCCTGGATACGTCACTGGTGGTTGCCATCATCAGAAGTGAGCGTCAGGAAGAACATTGTAGAAATTTGGAAAGTATTGTTCATGTAGAAATACAGCCATTTTGTAGAGGTGATTAAATTATCAAAAATTTTTTTTTGGAAAAACACTTAACTTTTATCATGTAAATTTATTGGTAATTACCAAAAGCTAAAATTTAAATAAAATTCTGTGATGCATGAGAAAATGATTGTTGAAATTATAAAATAAAAATGGAGCTACGTGTTTTGAAAGTTTGATGAAATGATGATGAATCAGACTTGAAACAAATTTCAATCAAATTTTCAATGAACAAAAAATATCATTGTATTCTTTAAGTTAGTGTTAGTTCAAATATCAAAAAATATACAGGGTGTTCCATTTAAAAAAAAAAGGTGGAATAATAACCTCCGCTCCAGCTACGAAACGCCCTGCTGTATAGACAAAAATAATTTCAGGTTATGCGCATCCAATTTTGTATTTTACCTATTAAAATGAAAGATATAGTTACCGTTTTTGCAGTAAAAATTCATCCTCTATAATTATAACAGACTTTTAAAAAATGACTTGTAGTTGACTTATAGAAGTGATAGGATTTCAAGGTACTATTATAACCATTTTCGAAAATTGCACAAGTAATACAACAACTCAATAACACAAACTCAAAAATTCTAGAACAATATTTATGAATACTCGAATATTTTTTAGGTTGAACGATACAAATCTATAACAAATTTATAACAGCAAATCAAAATTTTAATTTATCTTATCCAAATAAGTGATTAAGGTTAATTTGAAAGATTTTCATCTTATAGTGTTTATAGTTTAAATTTTACATCTACCTTGTCTTTCTTTAAGCGAAAACATAAATAAATGTTAAAGTTTAAATTTATTTGATTTACAGTGCAATTCTATCATTTTATAGTTTGCTAACCCAAAGTCTTTCCACAAAGTGGAATTTAGATTATCCATAAAAATACATAGGTTCCAAGGAGCTTGCGCAAGATCGTAACATACGTCTAATTCAATAGGCATTTGACTTTAAGTTTGACTTTACTTGCGTTATCTTGAAGAAAATAAACGTTCGTGTCCAAATTTTTGATGTGGCGCAAATAAGAATTGGTGGTTTTCGGGCGGGTACAAGGTACAAGTGCAAATTAAAACTAGCCCAAACCATGAAGTATGGATACAATTGTATGGATACAATTGTATCCATACTCTATACCCAAACACCATGCAGCTTTTAGATATAAGAGACTTTATTTAAGCTATTAGGAGTCATGTTTTAATTTTGCAGTATTATGGCCTCCCAATTAGGAAGAAATTCTGATCAAAAACTTAATTAGCCAAGATTTTGGCACCCTTTTTTATTTGGCTACTAATGGCTAAACAACAAAAAATGTAAATTCAACAAAATGGATTTGATATCGCTTATTTGCACCCCTATATTGAATAACACTCCTACAACGACTCTCCATACAATTCGTAAGTGATGCTATTTCATATTAGTCGATATTAAACCAAATTCCTAGAAGCCTTTGTCATAGATCTTCTAAATTATCTGGTTGGTGATTTAGAGCTCTCAAACGTCTACCAATCATGTCTCAGACATGTTTGTTAAAACGTTCGCCTACCAGGGTGTCCCGTAATAACGTGGACCGACATATTAGAACGGGTTTATAACCTCAAATTAAGATGACAAGTTCCTCTAACACTTTGTCCAAAAATACATCCCTGCAAAGTTACAGCCAGTTAAAGTTCGCTTTTCAAAAAATAAAAACCCATATAACTTTTTTCTCTATGAAGGTAACTCGATAAAAATCCCAATAGTGGGCTACTTTTAAGTTCTTTATAATTTGGTATTGTATTTTTGCCATTTCGCATTAATTTACTACCAGTTAACCTAAACTTAGAATATAAGTTTTACGATAACTTTTTTGGGTGTTACTTTTTTTGCAATTTCAACTTATTTTCTCTTAATACAGATAATTTACTATGAAAAAGGTATACCTGTTAAAAATCTATAAATCTAATAGTTTTAAAAATAATCTCAATTAAAGTTTGATCATATAAAGTAAAATTTAGTTTTATTATTAAATCAAGAAGGCTGATATTAAGATTTAAAATTTTTAAAGAAATTAAAACGTTTTTACGAGTTTATCAAGCAAATAGAGCAGCTGTTTTGTATTTTTTAATCATTTTTATTTTTATTTCGAAATTTTAATTGAGATTATCTCGAAAACGGTTGGATTTGGTGATTGTAAACAAGTATACCTTTTTTATGAAAATTTACTATGGTAAATTATTTATTTTATAAGAAAATCAGTTAAAATTGCAAAAAAGTGACAACAGAAAAAGTTGTAGTAAATCTTAGATTCGAAGTTTAGATTAACTGATAGTAAATGAATGAGATATTGCAAAACTAGTATACCATATCATAAAGCACTAAAAATTAGCCACCCATGGTGGTTTTTATCGAGATAGCTTCATAGGATGAAAAGTTAGGTGTATTTTTTGGAAAGTGAACTTAACTGGGTGTAACTTTGCAAGGAAGCATTTTTGGGCAATGGAATTCTAAGTAAAGTTGTTTGAATCGAAAAGTTACGAAGTGCCTGGTTAATCTCATTACCGACTAAAGGTGGGGCGAGATTAAGGAATGTTCCAAGCCGTACGATAGCATTGGCTGCCTTAACATTTTTTTTGTGTACCAGATTATCGTGAAACAGCTTGTACATTACGTACGAAGTGCTTTCTTTTCTAGTGATACAGCGGCGTGTTACCATATAAGCAAAATAGGCAAATGCCCAAACCTCAAATAATGGAGGGGCCTCCTAATAAATTTAAAAAAAATAACATTGTTTTCCTCAATTTTTTAATACAGTCGAACATGGTTATAACGAGCACGAATATAACGAGGAAATCCGGATTTACAGGGTGTCCCAATTTGAGTTGCATTACATGGGTATCTTTGTTATTAATAAAGTTACAGATTCGGTTATTAAATGGGCAATGTTTTGGAGTTTTTGATACTTATTCCATTCGGAAGGCACCCATACGTTGCATAAAATTGCATTTTAGAGCCATTTGGGTTCTTGAATAACTTGCATACCGTGCCTCACCTCTAACTGATTAGTTTCATATGCGGGCATGCGCAATGTGTAATTTGGGTATTAAATCGCACATTTCCCAACATAAACAGTTTTATTTTTTTGTCCTGCCTGTTGTTTGTGGTTGGTTTTTATAATTTTCAATTTTCATCATGAGTAATAATTCTATCCAAATACCATTATTTGGGGAAAATTTGGAAGTTTCACATTCAACAAATTTTCCAAATCAATTGACTGATGTAAATTTAAAAATGGAAATGAGTTCAAAACCTATAGAATTATATTTAATATATTTATTTATAAAATTTAATATTAATTTTCGAAACAGAAGCGTGTTCCGTTAGTGGTTCACCAAGGTTAGAAACTAGAGCAAATTTAATCGACAAAAAACTAAAAGAGTAGGGGTCTATTTTTTTAGTTATGGAGCTACAGCATTTTGAATTTTAGGTCACCAATTTTTGCCAAAAATCAGAAAATCACAAAATCACAAAATCGCTAATTACTTTTTAACCAATATGGGTAGAATTAATTGAAATATATCATTAGAAAGCTGAAACCATCCTCTTTTCATTAGTAACAACAGGTATACAGAAATGGTTGATATAATGTTGAATAAAACATTGTAAAGAAAAAAGAAGAATAAATAATTATTTTTTTTTAGTTTTTGAATTTTTTTTTCGAAAATATGACTTCTTAAGGTTGTATTTTTTTTTAATTTTCTGAAAATTCTTCATATTTACAACAAGTCAGAGAAAAGTTTGAAATCATAGTTCTTTTACTTCTCGTGCTACAGCCTTTTGAATTTACTCCTGGAAGAAGTATTCTCAGAACACTTTGACACCATCGGCGGGTGAACTGGCGTGAAATTGTTATAAAATATGTGGCAATCCATCAGTTATCCCTAATAGCCTAATTAAAAAACTACGCACCCTGTATGATATACCGTACAGTCTATTTAACAAACTATGCTCAGGACTACTTCTGATAGAAGTAACTTCAGAAGGCTTTACTAAGTGAAGGAAAAGAGCTATTTAACAAACTATGCTCAGGACTACTTCTGATAGAAGTAACTTCAGAAGGCTTTACTAAGTGAAGGAAAAGAGCTACGGTTTAGAAAATTTCTCTGGTTTCTTGAGAATATGAAGAAGTTTAAGAAAATTATAAAAATATACAACCGTAATGGGTCTTATCTAGCAGAAAATTAAAAAAAAAACTGAAGAAAATAAGTTTTTTTATATTTTTTTCTCTTTTTGATTTTTTTTTCAACATTTTAACAGTTGTTTTTGTATTACTGTTATTATCTATTGAAAGATGTTGGTTTTAGCGTTTTAATGATATTTTTTGTCCCTATACACATTGGTTAAGATGTAATTAGCGACTTTCTGATTTGTGATAAAAATCGGTGACCTAAAATTCAAAAGGCTATAGCTCTAAAACTAGAATAGGTAGACGGTAGACCTTAGACCCCCACTTTTTTGGTATTTTGTGGATTAAATTAGGTCTAGTTTCTACCCCGGCATTTGGTGAACCATGAACGAAACACCCTGTACAAGCGTTCCGAACTGAAGTAGTGCATATGCTTTCATATACACGCATACAATTATTCACTATATGTGTTACCGTTAAAACCCGAAATCAGTAAAAACTAGTTTTAACTAGTCAAAACTTGAAGTAACTAAAGACGTTTGTTGAAACTAGTTTGAACTAGTTAAAACGCGATCTAACAAACGAATAAATTGAATCTTCAATATTATTTCGGGTTATAACTGAGAGTTTCAGTCAAAACTAGTTTTACCCGGTCCATGATTTGTAAGAAACCAGTAAAAACCCGAAATTCTGAATATTATTTCAAGCCAAAACAACCTAAAATTTTATTAGTTGGGCAGTCAAGTGATAAATGTAAGGGTAAAATGTAGTGATGCATAAATAGCGGCTATTTATTTTTTTTGACAAATAGCATGATATATAGCATGATATATAGCATGATAAATATCAAACAAAATTTGCTATAAATAAATCTCGTTGAAATTAACATTTTTATATTTGTCTTTTGGGCCTTGTTTTAATATTAATTTGACACCGTAAAGCCAAAAACCATAAAACATTACAATAATTTTCAAAAATATAGAAGTTATTAACCAAAACGTAAATAATATTTCGAACTTAACCTCAAATTCTTTAAAGAAAACAGGGAAAATGATATACACTGGCGTGCATTGAAAACAGGCCGCTAACAATTTTATTAATATTTTATTTTATGACCATTGTATTTTGATAAAATTATGTTGATTTATAGAAAAAGTATTAAGCAATTAACCAAAAAAATAAAATATGGTAAAATTTGTTTATTCTTTTGTAAAAAAATAAATATATAAAAAGTAGTACAATAAAAAATTTACAAAAAGAAGGAAAATTGCTTTTTAAGTGAAATAATGAAAAATTATAAAAACAATTAATATTGTATATTACCACCTCTAGCCAGAATAATGGCTATTCTACGAGGCGGTTTCTCATGGATTGAACAAGTGTTGAGATTGTAGCCTGAGGAATGCGGATCCACTCCTCCAAAAGTGCTCTTCTTAGCTCTGGCAAGGTATTAGGTGCAAGAAGCCGAAGTCTAACACGTCTTTTCAGTTCGTACCATAGGTGCTCTATTGGAATAAGATCGGGGATACGTGCTGGCCAGTCCATAACCTGCACGTTGGCTTCCTGCAAGTAGTCAACTACGACTCTAGCGATGTGAGGGCGGGCGTTGTCCTGCATAAGAACAAAATTACCACCAGCTACGTTTCTGAAAGGCACATCATGGGGTTGTAGGCAGTCTCTTACATATCTGGCAGCAGTCATGGAACCTCCATCCACAATAGCCAGCTCTGTGCGAGCTTCGTAAGTAATACCTCCCCATGCCATAACAGAACCTCCTCCAAAGCTAACACGTTCAACCCTCGTACACTGAGAATATCGCTCTCCAGGTCTTCTATACACTCTGTCACGGCCGTCAGCATAATGTAGGCACATTCTGGACTCATCTGTGAATAACACGGAGCTCCACTGTTCTATAGTCCAGTTGAGATGTTCACGTGCAAACTGGAGTCGCCTAACTCGATGGTGTTGTAGAAGTCTAGGCCCCGTTGCCGGTCTGTAAGCTCTCAAATTAGCTTCTCCGAGCCTTCGACAGACAGTCCACTGACTTACATTTACTCCACGAACCTCTTGGGGCCTGTCCCGTATGGTAACTCCGGTGCGGTGACGGTTTCTGAGAGCCAACATTCGAATGAAACGGTCGTCTCTAATTATGGTGGCTTTTCTGCATCCTGTACCAGGTCTCCTGCTGAAGTCACCTCTCTCCAGGTGACGCCGGTACACTCGTTGCACTGTTGAGCGGCTTATTCCCATGGTTATAGCCACGTATCTTTGGTTTCGTCCATCCTCCAGTAAAGCTACTACTCAAGCTGCCTCCGCAATTGTTAAATGCATTGAAAATGAATACTCGATGTTTATTTTCAAATCAACTTGACTCCTTAAAAATCTAAAGGCGTCTATCAATATTACTTTTAAATATTCGTCACATTGTATTCATTGTTGTAAAATGTTTGTTGTGTTTTTTAAGATCTTTATTTTTTTCTGTAAAAACTAAACAACATTTTCAAGAAAAGATTTCGTTATTTGATTTCTTAGTACTTGCGGTAGAATTTACCATAATTTAATTCAAATCTAATAACCACAAAAAAAATATTTACGAAAATGTAGGTGGCCCGTTTTCTTTGCACGCCAGTGTATATCCGCTATAAACGAAAATATCATAGCGGATATTTATCAAAATTTGATATATATCATTTTGATATTTATCACGACTCACAACACTAGTAAAATGTCTCGAATGTTGGGAGCTAAATCTGCTTTAGCCTTATGAGTTGATGCTCTTGGTGAAGATGGATCTTTGAATTAGGAGCTGCTCACAAAGCTAAACTTGAATCACGTTTGAAATTATTGGAAGAAGGTAATTTTAGACTCAATAGCGGTACTGGTAAAGCAAAATTTGAAAAATATCATGGTGTAAGTGAAATCAAAGAATATCCAGCAGCAGCTAGTAGTAAGATGAAGCATTTTGATGAAATTAAAAAGGAAGAGGAGGATATGGAAGAAGATGTAAAACCGGAATTAACTCCAAAGCAACTTAAAAATAAGTTGAAGAAAGAAAAAAGAATACCTGAAAATAATGAAATTAAAACGGAAATTAAGGAAGAAGAACCTGAAGCTGAAGTTGAACATAAGAAGAAGAAGAAGAAGAAGAAGAAGAAGAAGAAGAAGAAGAAGAAGAAAAAGAGGAAAGAGTGAAGAAACTACTACTGACACTCCAGGAGAAACTGAGGAAGTCAACACCTCGACTATTGAATAATGCCAATACGTTTATTGTTTAGGAATGTAGTTAGCTAACTTCACCCCGTGAGCAATGAATCCAAAAGTCACGGGCAGTAGCCAATCAAAAAGCTGTATTTCCGCATATTTTCTTTATCCACGGGGTGAAGTTAGCTACAAAAGCATTGTTTTACGTTGGTAGCTTCGCAACGGTTAGGGGTTAGGTTAAATTTATTTGACAGAAATAATTAAAACATAAAAATATACTGCAGAATAATAAAAAGTCGTCGATAAAGTATTAGCGATTCTAGCTAAGCGATCTCCCTCTTGCGGCAGAGCGCGGAACTATTAAATGAAGTCACGTCGGTGATAGTTGTGCAGACGAATTTAGCGTTTAACGTTTGTTAACATCTGTTATAGTGAAGTAAATAATGTCAATTTACCTAATTTACTTTGTATTATTAAATGCGTTTGATTATTTCTTTGCAAGTTATTTTTTTTATTTATTTTGTCACTGATGTGACGTCATTAGAGTATGTAACCAAACATACATTTCATATTAATTTGAATCGCCAATAGTATTCAACTCGCGGAGTCGCCATTATTCGCTCGGACTTACAGCACTCGGCTTTCGCCTCGTGCTGCAATTCGTCCTCGTGAATAATGGCTTGTAATTGCTTGTAATACCCGTTCCCCGCTCGATGAATAATATACTATTGCAATACACTGAAAAAAAAATAAATAAAAATGAACAAGTTACTTGTGTGCTCTGATAAATAAGTTTCCAAGTTGCCATAATATTATTATTTATCAGAGCACACAATGTTTATTACATAAATAAAATTTTAGATTATGTTTTGGCTTGAAATAATATTCTGAATTTCGGGATTTTACTGGTTTCTTACGTCAAAACTAGTTCTTACAAATCAACGATCAGGAAAAACTGGTTTTGACTGAAACTCTCAGTTAAAACCCGAAATAATGTTGAAGATTCAATTTATTCGGGTTTTTACAAATGTAGTTAGTTAGATCGCGTATTAACTAGTTAAAACTAGTTTGAACAAACGTCTTTAGTTACTTCTAGTTTTGACTAGTTAAAACTAGTTTTTACTGATATCGGGTTTTAACGGTAACATACCGTGCGGACATAAAGTAAATCCCCCCTGCTAACTTTTCAACGGTTGTTTTTGATTCTGAAAATTTGTCTACTTATTAATCTATTTGCGAACTTTCTAATAAAGGTATTTTTGATTTTGTGGAACTTCCGGTTATACCGGAAGTGGATGGCAATTTTCTTATTTTAAATGGAACAACCAGAATATTTTTGCATTTTCGTGTTCTCCATAAAAATACCATTAAATTGACCTAGCATTGTGTGCTCTACGATTAATACTTTCGGAATTACGCCCATTTGAAAATCGTATTTTTATGCAACTTCAATTACACCGGAAGTTGGACCCAACTGCCCCAACAACGTTATTTTAAATGAGAAATCTTGCAATTAAGTTAATAATATTAAATTTAAACAAAATTATGTTTAATAGTAGGTTCGTTAATTTTGCTGAACATAACCACCTTTCACAGTTTGACAGTAATAAAATCTACAGGAAATCTCTTGGATAAAAATTTTGTTTTAATTTAATGTTATTAACTTAATTGCAAAAACAATCATTTAAAATAAGGAAGTTGGGGAACTTGGGTCCAAATTCTGGTGTAAACGAAGTTGCATAAAAATGCGATTTTCAAATGGGCGTAATTCCGAAAGTATTAATCGTAGAGCACACTATGCTAGGTCAATTTAATGGTATTTTTATGGAGAACACGAAAATGCAAAAATATTCTGGTTGTTCCATTTAAAATAAGAAAATTGCCATCCACTTCCGGTATAACCGGAAGTTCCACAAAATCAAAAATACCTTTATTAGAAAGTTCGCAATAAGATTCCTCAGTAGACAAATTTTCAGAATCAAAAACATATCCGTTCAAAAGTTAGCAGGGGGGTGGGGGTTGGGGGGGGCTTACTTTATGTCCGAACTGTATGCACTAGAAAATGCACATGTCATGCATACGTCCCACTCGGAACGTACCCACTACCTCACTTCCGCCATGTTTGTTTACTTGTAGAACGCCCTCTATTGATAGCATTAATTTTAAGTTGACATTAATCATCAACAATTTTTTATAAAAAAAATTGTTTATAAATGTAATGTATTTTGATTGAAGAGTCTGTTTCAAATAACTGTAGGGAATATTCTAACAAACATGTATACTTGGTTGCAAAATATCATTGAGCGGAAAAATAACCTCAACCTCAAAACTTACAAATGTTTCTTAATAAATGTGCTCTTTGAAACAAGCTAATAACATCATTTAATTTTACAAAATACAAGTAAGTAATTTTATTAAGAATATTACAGAGATTTTTACAATTAGACTGAATATCTAGTCAATTAACTGCGTTCTTTATTTTTTAATAAAACAATAATAACCTCACTTTCTTATTTTATGAATTGTATCATTAAAATCTAAATTACTACATACAAATTTAAAAATAGTGGTAGCTTACTTTTTATTTACTTAAGTTTCTACTGCAGTAGGTTTATCACAAGTGGTAAAATATCTAGGTGTTTTACTTCTTAAGTTTGGGGCGGGCTGCAAAATCCCCAACGCTGTATCTTTTCTATACATTGAAAATTAAGTATTGTTATAGCATATGTGCAATAGCACATAGTTGACGGGTTGAAGCAGCCCGAATGTTTAGAAATTATAGTAGGTAATATGCTGATTGTGCATTGCGATGCAGATACGCCCCCCTTTCCAACATAGATTATGCTGACCTTTAGTATTCACTTAAAGTACTTCCCTTTGTGAGATCTGAGCCCACCTTACTGAAAATTTTGTAATGCTCGACTGAAACACAACCGACCATTATATTTACTCAAGCAAATCCAATTATTTTTTAACAAATAATTCAAATTAAATGTCTACATTAAGTGGTTAAGGGGGGAGTAAGGTTAATTCGATACAAAAAAGCATATTTTCGATAATTTTTTTTGACGACAAAGTTAATATACAGGGTGTCTCAGACCACCCGTCCACCCCTTTTATTTTGAGAACGCCTTGTCGTACAAGGCTGAAATAAAAAAAATTACCAAAGCAAATCCGAAGAACCCATTGGTGCACTTTTTTTTTCGGGAACAATCCGGAAGTACCCGGAACTGGAAGTAACTTTCGATTTTTAAATGGCAACATAGGTCGAGTATGGTATCATTTGAAAAGTCTTTTAAAAAGAAACAACTTTTATTAAAATATTTTTGTAATATCTTGCATAATTAACAAATTAAAGAAAAAAAAATATATGCAAACAAGTGACCATTGGTCTCTTAAATTATGGAAAAATTAAATCGTTACGATCTTCCGCAAATGGGCAAGAGAGAGATTTTTTTAAATTGAAACTCTTTTTTGCGTTTATCGCTTTATTCGTTAAATATAATCTACTTTTTTTTATTTTTTGAATTAAGGTAAATTCATAACCTAAAAAAGTTGATTATTTTTAACAAGCGAAGCAAAAAATACATGTTTCCATTTATAAATTCATAATTGCCTCTACCCTTACTCATTGAAGATGATGGTAGTGTTTTAATTTTTCCATAATTTAAGAAACCATTTGTCACTTGTTTGCTTTTGTTTTTCGTTTAATTTGTTAATTATGAAAGATATTAAAAAAATATTTTAATAAAAGTTGTTTCTTTTTAAAAGACCTTTCAAACGATACCATACTCGACCTATGTTGCCATTAAAAATCGAAAGTTACTTCCGGTTTCGGGCACTTCCGGATTATTCCGGAAAAAAATAAGTGCACCAAAACATTCTTCGGATTTGCTTTGGTAATAATTTTTTTTATTTCAGCCATGTACAACAAGGCGTTCTCAAAATAAAAGGGTTGGACGGGTGGTCTGAGACACCCTGTATATTTGTTTCTATAATTACTTCATAATAAAGTATCTCTTGAAGAATATTCTATGAAATTTTCATTAATTTTTATGAAGAAAATGAAAATTTTGCTATTTTAAAATACGTTAAAATTAAAAAATATAAAAAAAACTTGACGTCATTACCTGCAGAAACTTATCAACTAATGAAATAATTTTGGTATTTTAATTTCCAATGATCCAGTAATGAGTTATGAGGGGCACCGCAATAAAACTGAGACGTCCGTGAAGATTCGCTGTCAATGGCTTATTTCTTCATAAAAATTGATGAAACTTTTACACAATATTCTTCAAATGTTACTTTATTATGTAGTAATTATAGAAATAAATATACAGGGTGTTTCTAAATATATGCGAAGAAATTCTACAGGCGATTCCTTGACCAATTCTAAGATAAAAGTAAAGAATAAAAATTTTCTCAAAGGTGCTCTATTTTTTAGTTATGGGGTGTCAAACTTTCTATATTTTTTTCATTTTTTGAGTATAACTTCTTTATTTTTTAAGATAATTTGATCAAATTTGAAACACACTCTAGTTATTATAGTCGTAACAAGATAAAAATATCAAAAATCGAAATAAAATACAGGGGGATGTATTTTGGGGGTATAGACCCCATTTTTTATGCCATAACTTTTTTGTGCTGCCCCACTTAACATTTTAAATGAGATATTCTAATTCCTTGCTTTTTTCTGAAAATTTTTGATCTGTTTAATTATTTCACAGCTGGTACGGTTTAGAAGTTATTTAAAAACATGTACGAAGTTATATGCCAATTTTGCATTAAACAGGGGTGGCTTTTTTAAAAAAAATAAATACCAGAGACTTCCTAGAAGACTATTTGACCAATTTTAAGACGAAAAATAAATATTTTTTCTAAAATGCTTCGTTTTTAATTTAAATTAAAATAAAATTAACAAAATAAAAAAAACTTTTTATTTTAAATAAATTAAAGGACAACACAATTATTTGGACTGCTTCAATTAAATAGAAAAACTTGTTATTATTATTTTCTTTTGGTCCAACTTTATTATTTATACGTTTTGTATAAATTAAATTAAAATCTATCGATTTCGGGATAATTTTATCCCATCTTCAGGTTTTTAAAGAATCTTTATTGTCAAGATAATAGTGACATTGGGGTAATGTTGCATTATCAACTGCAAATCCTCCCCACAGTCATTGAACGATTGTATTTCCTAAATAAGGAATTGCTGATAGTAAATTAGTGATTACAGTAGCACCTCAAAAAGATATTTATCCTCAAGGTAAAACATATCCAAGAAAAGCAGTTGCTATAGTAATAAAAAGAATAATAACACCAATTATTCAAGTTAATTTTAAATTATAAGAAGAATAATAAATTCCACGTCCAATATGTAAATAAATACATAAATAATTTAAATAGAGTTATTTATTTGATTTATTGAGTAAATAAAGAAATATTAAATAAATAATAAATTAAAATGCTGGAGTGGAGTGGTGCTTTTTATTATTCATACAACATACAACTAACAGGTCAACATGTTTCAGCATGTAATGCCATCTTCAGGACCAACTAAAAATACAATTGAAATCTGTTAAATATAAACTTAAGTGAAAATTTTTTAAAGACAACTTGTCAAATGTAAAGTAATGTAAAAATTAGCTTAATACACATTTCGAAAAAAAAAAATTTTGTAAAATTTACTATAAAACATCTATCGAACCGATTTTTTTTTAAACAAAAAATGCACAAAATACAAGTTATACCTACCACACTAAAAAATGTTTTGAATATTATTGAGATTAAATATGTTAAAAATTGGTTTTAATTGTAAAACTATAATATTGAACATTGGGATGTTGATGACCAACATACAAAATTTTTTCTCTTAAATAATGTACAAGTTAGGCGTTATACTAAAATATCACAACGTCTAAAAATTACTGGGAATGTTGTTAAACGAATTCAAGGTCTCGACATAGCCCAACATACAGTATTGGAAAAAAGTAGAGCAACATTTTCTTTTTTTCTAAAATTTTAAAAAATAGGGAAAATAATGTTTAATTTTAACACTCAGTATTTAGTATCGAATTTATAAAGTTTATTTTAAAATAAATTTCTTTGAAAATTTCAATATTTCTAAAAAGTTTTTATCATTCACGCTTTATTGTTAGAAAAAAGTAGAGAAACATGTGCAACATTTTATTATAATACACAAAATAATGAAAAATTTTATTTCACATTTTACTCAAATACTTAGTTTACGCTTATCCATCAAGCCGTGAGGAATAAAAATTTCAAAAGAAATTAAAATTTTGATAATTAGTGATTTTAATAAAAAAAGTGTCACAAGCTGATATTTCTAGAAAGTTTTCGTTGCATAGATGCATTATATCCAGAATTATAAAAAGGTATAATGAAAGTGGAACAGTAGATTTCAAAAAAAAGTTTGGACGGCCACGAAAAACAACATTATGTGAAGACAGAGCGCTTATAAATATTTCAAAACAAAACCCATTTTTATCTTCAAACCAAATTATGGGCCAATTTGATAACATTCAGTTTTCAAATATTATATCACGGACTCTCAGAAATAGACTAAGTGGGAACATCTTATAGCTTATAGAAGACCAGCAAAAAACCTCTACTTTCAAAGAAAAGCAGACGTGCCCGAATTAAATTTGCTCAAGACCACGTTAATTGGACTTTGGAAGATTGGAATAGGGTAATATTCAGGGAAGTTTAGCTTTTTAAGTTGTGATGGAATCCAATATGTGAGACGTCCTGAGGGCAAAGGATTACACCCCAAATATGTTCGCCATACAGTAAAACATGGTGGTGGATCTGTAATGATTTGGGGTTGTTTCTCTAGTTTCGAAATGGGCCCCATTCATCGTTTAAATGGCATAATGGATCGCACTCCCATTACGTCACTTGTTTCAGCAGGATAATGATCTGAATACATCAAAGTTTGTAAAAGAATGGTTTGCAGAAGAAAAAATAAATTTATTGAAATGGCCATCACAATCTCCAGATTTAAATCCAATTGAAAACTTTTGGGGTATTTTGGATAATAAAATTCGCTATAAAACTTACTTAAATTTGGACGAACTCTTTTCAGCGCTTCAAAATGCTTGGGATGAAGTAGATCCAATTTTAATTAATAATAATCTTTTAAAATCAATGCCCAGAAGTTGTGCTGATATACTTAAGAACAACGGGTATTGAACAAAATATTAGTTTACACTTTAAGTTTTGTATTTTTATTAGGATAAATAATAAGTTTCTAATTGTTGCTCTACTTTTTTCCAGCCTTATTACTAAATTATTTTACTAAAGCTGCAATTTTTATTTAATAAAAAAATTATGAAATACATTTAAAGCATTCTTATTTTGAAATATTAAAGTTATTTATTACAGAATATTATAACCTATATACACTTGCGAGCAACCAAATCGACTCACTTCGTTGTGATGCACCCAGTTTAGATTTTTGGAAAAACTAATTAACATATTCTTGAAAATAATATTTCTTTAAAAGCTTAGAAATTTAGCTTTACGTAGACACCACAAACATTTAAACTGGTTAGGTATCTTTTTAATTATGTTGTTTATTAGGTATAATGACCTAATGTGCTTAATCCGGTACCGAAAAATCACCCCCGTCATTACTCTTATAAAACACAAATTAGCAAGTTAATCTTATCAGTCGATTAATAGACATCAATATAAGAATATTTTCCAGTGCTAAGTAGAAATCTTCGAGAAAGTAATGGATACCAACCCAGAAAAAGCTGCTCAAGTTGTTGCATTGCTGCAACAGGGACTAAGCCAGCGAATAGTTGCTGCTCAGCTGCAAATAAGTCAATCTGCTGTATCAAGAGTATTTAGAAGATATCAGGAAACAGGTGGCTTTAGTTGGAGACCAAGAGACAATCATCATCGCTGCACTTCTACGAGAGATGATCGCTTTATCATTTCGACATCTCTACGAAATCGTCATCTTACTGGTGTTGATGCGCAGCAGGAGCTACGACGTATTCGAGAAGTGGCTGTCAGCGAGTGGACAATCAGAAGACGCCTTAATGAAGCTAACCTGTGTCCAAAACGGCCTGCTACAGATCCCAAATTGACCCCACGACACCGGCAAGCGCGGCTTCAGTTTGCTCGCGAACACATCAATTGGACCATTGATCAATGGAGATCAGTTCTATTCACTGACGAGTCTAGGATGTGTCTTCATGGCAGTGATAGAAGAACTCGAGTATACAGGCGACCAGGGAAGTGGTTTTTCGCAGTGCTGTTTCACTGAAACAGTGGCATATGGTGGCGGTTCCTGTATGATGTGGGTTGGGATATCATAAGAAGGAAAAACGGATCTTGTTTTCATTCCTGGAGGAGGCCGAGGAGGAGGACTGACTTCTCATCTATACATTACAAACATTCTTCTGGAACATGTACCATATATGGGTTTTGTGGGCGATGACTTCTTGTTCATGCCAGATAATGCCCGTTGTCACACATCACGAATGACTAAGCAGTTTCTGGAGAAAGTGAATATACCGACCATGGAGTGGCCAGCATTTAGTCCCGACTTAAATCCAATCGAACATTTGTGGGACGAAGTTAAAAGAAGGGTTAGGGCCAGGCATGCTGTTCCATCGACCACAAATGAGCTCAAAACTGCGTTGATAGAGGAATGGGCAGGAATTCCACAGGATACCATAGAAAAATTAATCAGATCTATGAAAAATCGATTACAAGCTGTCCTCCGAGCAAGAGGGGGCAATACCAAATACTGAAAATGTAAATTTTGTAAAAAAAAATGTTTATTTCAAAATTTAATAATCACTACTTTTATTTCTTAAATTGGTGTTTTTTTAAAAAAATTGAGTCGGATAAAAATTTGCAAGAAACAATTAACCGATTTTAATTTTTGTGGTATCAAATTAAAGCTGAAGTTTCAAGCTTTTAAAAGAAACATGATTTTTGAAAATCGGTAAAATACTTTTTTTCAAAAATTTTTCTCGAGTGCGAGATTAAAGAGTGAGTCGATTTAGTTGCACGCAAGTTTATTAAGAAAACGTAAATGTTGCTCTACTTTTTTCTAATACTGTACATTTTTTAAAGTTGGTGTGAAATTCTTATTAATGTAGTTTGCTAATTTAATTAATTTTTTATGTAATTTTCTTATGTATTTTGTCAATTAAACCGATAAGGTAATCATTAATGAAAGCTAATTACTTAATGGTGTTGATTTCTCTGTTTCTACTATCCTTGTCTAAAGGGATCTTAATAGCGGTACATAAAACAATTGAAGCTAGCAGTTTTTTGTGTGAAATGATGAAATGACCTATGGTGTAGTAAATTTGAAGTTTGTGTGGGTTTTCGGTAAATATCAAACTTTGAAAGGGTTGTTTTTAATTGTGATATCCTGGAAATTCAGTGATGTATCCTTCAATATTTCAAGAGTGTGGATGTTGAAAATTTAAAAATAGTAGAAAGTCATCAATATCTTTTTTTGTTCCTTTCCAGAGGGCGAATATATCATCGACATATCTGTTCCAGAAGGTTATGTTATTGACTAAAAGATTGCCTGATTCAAAAACTTTTTTCTCAAACTCGTCCATAAAACTTTTACAATGGATTGCCCATCGCTAGGCTGTCTTCTTGTTTGTAAAAGGAACCATTAAACACAAAATAATCCTGGTCAATTATCGTGAATAAGTTTTTTTACATCAAACTAAATAAATCAAAAGTTCCTGATCGGAATCAAAACCTTTAAGGTTTTCACAAAAGTGTAATGAATTCTTTACAGCGTTTTTTTGGTTCAAAGTTAGTCAGAGTTGTTAGTAAAGTACCTAGAAATTTTGCTAAATTATAGGTTGGAGTGTTAAAATTTTTTTTAAAATGTGTATTAACCTAATTTTTACATTCTTTACATTTGACAAGTAAGTTTCACTTAAGTTTATATTTAACAGATTTCAATTGTATTTTTAGTTGGTCCTGAAGATGGCATTATATGCCGAAACATGTTGACCTGTTAGTTATGTTGTATGTAATAAAGAGCACCACTCCACTGTTTAAATTTGAATTACACACTTGAGGTAAACCTGGTTTTTCACTAATTAATAAATTAGTTGATGTGTGCTCAAATTGAAAATTACCTGAACTGAATTAGCAAAATGATGCAAAGAAAACACAACTATAAGTTTATTATTATGTTTCAGTAAATATGGATCCAGCTTCAATGCAGGCAATGTTAATTGAAACATTGCAACAAGCTTCCAATCAAAATGTTTGCATACTCAAACAAGCTGAAATAAAACTTTCCGAGTGGGAAACTCAACCAGGATTTTACATAATGATTTATGTAAGCATTAAATTTTAAACAGACTTTAGATAAATTTATTGTTTATTTTTGTAGAATATTGCTGCCAATCATTCAATAGATTCAAGTGTGCGTTTCATGGCCCTAACCTACATTAAGATTGGTGTTGATAAATACTGGCGAAAAAATGCTCCAAAGTAAGTATTTATTTTTTATAATTATAAAGATTTCCTTGTTGGGGATGTGGAATTAAAAATATTTGCTCTAGTTTCAAATTCTATTGAATCATGTTATTTTTTACCCATATTCTATAAGGATTATTAGACGTATTTTACGGGTCGCAATGTCCAGAGTTTCTAATTTTTATATTTTATATAGTGCTATATCAGAAGAGGAGAAAAAAGCAATGAGAGCTGCTTTTTTGACCAATTTTAATGAACCAATCATACAATTAGCATCACAATTGGCAGCTGTTATTTCCAAAGTGGCTCGGATGGATGCTCCACAAGATTGGCCTGAATTATTCCCTACATTAATTCAAGCTGTCGAGAATAATGATGTTTTAATTCAACATCGCGCAATTTTGACAATGCACCAAGTTATTAAAGCTATGTCTACAAAAAGACTTACAGGTAAACCATTAAACATTTTCAATAGTTTTATTCTGTAAACCTCAGTAAATTTTAATATTATTAGTTTCAAAAGGAGGTTATTCATTAAGATATTGTGTTTTTTCCAAGTTATGTACGACGAGTAATAAATATTATTTTAGTATGATTTTTTAAGACAGTAATTTAAAGTTTGTTCTTAAATTACTCAATAACTGTCCTATTTTCTGGTCAATTGCAGTTATAAACCAGTAAACCTACTTGTATATAAAATATACATAAATAACTCGTAAATTCTTCTATGTAGCTAATTTAACGTAAAATATATGTATATTTTACATATACAATATTATATTATTTTCACTATGTAAATAATAAATAAAAATTATAATGTATTATTTATATAGAATTATTTACATTCACAATAAATAAGTTCTTATTTGTATATTTTAAACAGGGTGGTGATTATTTCGATGCTCACCATTGGTATCTTTTAAAGTGGAAGAGATACGAGGTCGGTTAAATTAAAGAAAAGTTGCGCATTTTTATGGTCATTAAAAATCTGGAAGTAAATTTAAGATATTTAAACTCATTGCAAAATTATGCCCAAAAATCTAAAAAATGTGATTTTAGAAAATAATTTATATTCTCCAAACTATTACTGCTACATCAATGAAATTTGGTACCTTTAAATTGTTGACTATTTTGAGTTAAATGACGTCAAAAAGTAATTTTTTGGCCTCCTAGATTCAAAGCCGTGATATTCAACTTTTTTTATTTCTAATGGACGCCATATTGGATTTTTATCTCATCAGATAATAAATAGTGATACATTTCCAGATTGCTAATTAACATTAATGTGTTCCCTTAGAAAATGTGTTAAATTTGAAAATTTGTATAAAAAACAAATGAAATCAATGTTTTATGGACAATTTCCATGGTTACCAAAATATATCGCCTCAAATGAAACTTTAAATTTGATCAAAATTCTAATAATAAAAAAGCAAATACTTTAATCATTTTTGTTTAATATTATAAAGTCACCTGTTATTTACATAAAATGCTCTTATTGCAGGTCATTTGTTTATTATTATTATTTTCTTTATTATTTGATCAATTTTGAGGAGATATTTTTATGATAACCATGCAAACTGTCCATAAAGCATTGCTTTCATTTGTTTTTTGTACAAATTCTTAACACATTTTCTAAAGGAAAATATTAAAGTTAATTAGCAATCTGATAATGTATTATTATTTATTATCTGATGATGTAAAAATCCAACATGGCGGCCATAAGAAATAAAAAAGTTGAATATCGCGGCTTCGAATCTAGGAGGCCAAAAAAAGAATAGTCAACAATTTAAAGGTACCAAATTTCATTGAGGTAGCAGTAATGGTTTGGCAAATATAAATTATTTTCCAAAATCACATTTTTGGTTTTTTGGCCATAACTTTACAACGAGTTTAAATATCCTAAATTTTCTTTCAGATTTTTAATGGCCATAAATGAGCAACTTTTCTCTAATTAAACCAACCTCGTATCTCCTCCACTTTAAAAGATACCAATGGTGAGCATCAAAATAATCACCACCCTGTATACAGGGTGCTGGAAAATTCGCGGACCAACGCAATGGTGCGATATTGAGGAACTCTTAGAGAACAAGGGAAAAATAATTAAAAAATTCTTTGTAGCTTTACCTCGAAGATATACGTGTTTTTAAAATCTTAAATTTGGCAACTGTGTTAATTTTAGTTATTTAAATTAAAATGCCATGATCAGGTGTTATTCGTTTTCCATAACAACCAATCGCATGCATAAATAACTAAAAACATTAAAAAAACTTACTTTAAATAATACACAAACCTGCAAACTTAAAGGATTACTAACAAAAAGTTCGAACTAATAACAAGAGAAACTACGCAATTCAAAAAATTGTATTGTATTGTATTGCTAAAGCGAACACAATAAACAAACAAAAAACAGATAACGACAATAATAAATTAAACTAAAGGAACTGCTCAAAATTACGTCCTTCTGCATCTAAACAAATCTCGGCTCTTCTTACAATATTATTTTGGACTCGATCTAGCATGGCAGCATTAACTAATTGTGCAGCCTGGTAAATACGGTTAGTAAGTTCCTCCACATTGTGGACTTTAGTACGATACACGTATTTATTTTCAAATGACCAGAAAAAAAATCGAGAGGGGTCAAATCAGGACTTCTTGGAGGGCAAGCAATGAGACTTCCGCGACCAATCCATCTGCCAGGAAAATTTTGATTTAACCAGCCCCTCACCTGTAATGCGCTGGGGCAACATCTAATTGTAACCAGGTGTTACGTACTACTGCTAGTGGGATATCATCCACGAAATTATCTAATTGGTTTTCTAAAAATTGAAGGAAATTTTCTCCTCCCAATCGATCTGGTATAATGAAACGATGTTGATGTCCTCTTTCATGTGTAAGGTATGGATTGTTTGTAGCGTAATAGTGATTATTATGTTGGTTAAACATTCCATCCCTACTGAAATTTGCCTCGTCAGTCCAAATCACCCTTGACGTAAAATTTCGATCCTCATCAACTTTTCTAAGTAACCAATTACAATAAATTAGTCGGTGATTGTAATCTTGAGGTAACAATTCGTGTACCTTGCACTTGCAGTAATGATATGGATGGTACTGTTCTTGATTCAAAACGTCCCAAACTAATTTTCTATCAGCACCTAATTCGTCTGCAATTCCTCTGGTGCTTCGTGTAGGGTCTTCTTCGACCCACTGAAGAATAATGTCTTCCATTTCTGAATTTCTCACATTTCTTCCTCGACCACGATCTGTTCCTATTAATAGGAAGCTACCGGTTTCGCTTACTCTTTGTTCCAATCTTCTAAATACATTTTTATTCGGATGTCTCCTCCCAACATATCTCTCTTCATATAGCCAGGTAGCTTGGTAGCTGCTGTAGCATTATTTCTACATTCGCCCAATATTAAAAACATATCAGCATATTCATTGTTACTATACATTTTACTACTTTTTTTGACAAATTCCTTTGACCAGTCAAATCAGTTTGACACTGACAATTGTACCTATTAGTAATTAAGCTACAACGTTGACATGTTTATTTATGTGCAAAATTCCAATATTTAAAATGTAAAATAGCACGTTTAACAATACCATTCTTAAGTAGGATGGACAAGGCTAAATATCTTTGCATTTCTACATAATTTACGTGTCATACCAAAGCATAAATATGGGAATATTGCAAATTAAAAGAGTAAAAAATTGAAAGTTTAACTTTCCATAACTTCGATATAAAGCAACAAAGAATTTTTTAATTATTTTTCCCTTGTTCTCTAAGAGTTCCTCAATATCGCACCATTGCGTTGGTCCGCGAATTTTCCAGCACCCTGTATAAATAATAATGTATTATTAATGTAAAATATCGCATGTATTATTTATATTAAACATTTATAAACATTTAATGTAAAATATATAAAAATTATTTACATATACAGAGGGGTGCACAAAAAATGGCCAAGGATGTAGCTTCGTTATTTCTTATCTGATTTTAATAAGTGATATGTCAAATTAAATAGTTTGAAGAATACTACTATCTGATAATAAAAGATTAATTTTATTTTTGAGAACAACAGAGGAGGGGGCAACTTTTCGTTTTCAAATGGCAACATATATTTTCGATTGAAGAAAATCATTAACAAAAATAATCTAAACCAATTATACCAATAATTTTCTTTTAAATTATTTAAAAAAAAAAATTTCTTATTTTTTTTAATTTTTAAAAACTTGAATAAAATTAAAAAAAAATTAATAATAAAAAAAATTATTGGTATAATTGGTTTAGATTTTAGATTATTTTTGTTAAGGTTGGGGAATCCGCAATGTTTTCCGACTTCCTTCCCAGTTTCTTTTATTTAAATTGATTTGGAAAAAAAGCACTATTAATATAATAGGAAAAATATATTCTTTGACATACTAAATTAAAAAAAAAATTGAATCAAAAAAATTTTTTTTTTAATGTATTTTTTTCATATTTTACATTTTTATTCATGGCATGTCATAAATAAAGTTAAAAAACAAGCTTTTCTATAAACAAAATTAAAAAATGCAATTAAATAAAAAAAGTGGGATGGAAATAAGCTTACTCGCAAATCAAGCTATTTCTGCAAAATTTTAAAATCTAATCGCATATACCATAATAATAAGTGCTTTACTTGACATATACCGGGTGGAAATGAAAACCGGGTCACCTCGATAACTTTTTTATTTATGAATAAAAAAATTTGAAATTTGGCTATGTTCTATGGTTCAAAAAAACAAATTTTATGTGCACTTTTTATTTTCGAAATCACTTCCGGTTTCACCGGAAACACCATGAACTTTGTTTTTTTAAATGTAACATCCCATATTTTTATTCATGGCTTAAAATACTTTTAAAAAAGAAGTATTTTTGAGATATTAGTTTTTATTTTTTTTGTAAAAAAAATTTTTTTCAAAAAAATAAAAAGCTTTTCGAAGTCGGTTAAAAGTACCAAAACTAATTCTAAATAATTCAAATACCTAAATAAAATTGTAATTTGAAAAAAAAATTAAGTGGTTTTTGAACTATTAATTTTTAAACTTAGTTAATGAAGATTTTATCAAATATCTCACTTTTTTTAAATGCAATGATGCCGGGTCATTCAACTTTTTAAAAAGAGGATTTTATAACGATTATTTTGGTACCGGTATATACCGGGTGGAAATGAAAACCGGGTCACCTCGATAACTTTTTTATTTATGAATAAAAAAATTTGAAATAAAGATACTAGCTATTAAGTATCTTTATTACAGGCACATGCAACATAATACCCCTACATATGGGGTACCAAAATAATCGTTATAAAATCCTCTTTTTAAAAAGTTGAATGACCCGGCATCATTGCATTTAAAAAAAAGTGAGATATTTGATAAAATCTTCATTAACTAAGTTTAAAAATTAATAGTTCAAAAACCACTTAATTTTTTTTTCAAATTACAATTTTATTTAGGTATTTGAATTATTTAGAATTAGTTTTGGTACTTTTCACCGACTTCGAAAACCTTTTTTTTTTTTTTGAAAAAAATTTTTTATACAAAAAAAATAAAACTAATATCTCAAAAATACTTCTTTTTTAAAAGTATTTTAAGCCATGAATAAAAATATGGGATGTTACATTTAAAAAAACAAAGTTCATGGTGTTTCCGGTGAAACCGGAAGTGATTTCGAAAATAAAAAGTGCACATAAAATTTGTTTTTTTGAACCATAGAACATAGCCAAATTTCATTTCCACCCGGTATACTTGGCTGACTAAAATTCATTTTCTTCTAAAGTGATACTAGACAAATCATAAAGATGTATCACCGTGCGATTCCCGAGCTTTAATGATTTTTTTAATCGAAAAAGATATGTTGCCATTTGAAAAAAAAACTTGCCTCCTCCTCTTCTGATGTTTTCAAAAATAAAATTAGTCTTTTATTATCTGATAGTAGTATTCTTCAAACCATTTAATTTGACATATCACTTACTAAAATCGGATAAGAAATAACGAAGCTACATCGTTGGCCGTTTTTTGTGCACCCCTCTTGCAAATTTTTGTTTATAAATTATGAAGGTTACAAGCTACAAGATATTATCATCGTTAAGAACATTTTTCACCATATGTTTATAGTCTTCAAATTAGGTTAGTTCTTTTCTAGGTACCTACTACTTCAGAAAATTTGTCAGTTATTGAGAAACGCTCTGTGTTTGAACTAAATTTGAATTCTTTTATAAAACTGTATTGAATTGTTATGTTTTCAGGTTATCGTAGGATCTTTCAAGAATTTTCGAAAAATATTTTTCCATTTACATTGAATTTATGGAATAAATTTATGGATACGTTATCAGACCACCTCAGGCAAAATAGTAATACAATGATTATAAAGGAAAATATAGAAAAATCGTTATTATTGATTAAAATATTGAGAAAATTAACACTTTTTGGTTTTTACAAACCAGCTGTAAATGAAAATTTTGCAAATTTTATGCATAATATTTTTGAACGTTTAAGAGATTTAATGGAATACCGTATGTTAAATAAATTATTAATATTATATCAATTTATCGTATCATTTTTCAGAAAAAACTTTAAATGATTTAATAAGTTTTAAAAATGAGTATGAAAAGCTAATAACGAATTTAATGAAATCATTGATTGGTGTTTTGGATATGCACCCACTCTCATTTGTGGAGTATATTAAACCAACTTTGGAATTTACTATCTACTACAATTTTTCTACAGCAGGGGATGGGATACTTTTTGAACGATTTATTATACAATCCTTTGAATTAATTAAAGAAATTGTAATGTGTGCAGAGTTTAAACCTGCAAAACTTAAAGGTGCTACAAAAGATGTTGCTACACTAGTAGCGCATCAAGCGAAAGTTGATTTTTTCCAGCCGAATGTTGTGACTGAAGTTTGTAATAAATTAGTTTCCTATTATTTTATACTAAAACAAGAGGATTTGGAAAAATGGGATTTGGATCCAGAAACTTTCATGCTTGATGAAGCTGGTGGAGAATCCTGGAAATATAATTTAAAAGTAAGATATTTAAATTTTTAAAACATTCCTATTTAAAACGTGTTTTAGCCTGCAATGGAATGCTTATTTGTGGCTCTTTTCCGTGAAAACCGAGCTGTATGTTCTCCTGTTTTATTACAAATGGTGCATGAAGCAAGTGGGCTAGTGTCTCCCGATGATGTTCAAGGAATTTTAAGAAAAGATGCGGTTTATAATGCTGCAGGCCTTGTCGCATTTGACATGTTCGATGAGGTTAATATATTTAATAAACAAGAAATAATTTATAATATTAAAATAATTTGTAGCTTGATTTTAATCAATGGTTTGCAACGTCTTTATTGGATGAACTTAACATAAAACACAATAATTATAGAATTATTAGAAGGAGGGTGATTTTATTAATTAGTAGTTGGATTGGCGTACAATTGGAAGCGCGTTTGCGTCCTATGCTTTATGCAGCTATCAATGGTTTATTGGTTGAACAAGAGGACATGGCAGTTAAGTTAGCTGCTGCAGTTGCTTTAAGAAGTGCGATTGACGATTATTTGTACAATGCTGAGCAGTTTAGACCATACATTAACACAACGTTTGGTCTATTATTTAATTTACTCCAAAAAGCAAAAGAATGCGATACTAAAGTATGTTTAGTTACCTTAACAAACTTTAGTTTATATATTTTTTTGTATTTTAGATGCAAGTATTAAATACTTTAACAGTTATGATTGAAAGAGCAGGTGAAACTTTTGTAATGCACCATGAAATATTGTTCAGCTTTCTTCCATTACTTTGGGCAGAATCAGAAGATCACAATATGTTGAGATGTGCCATAGTTTCTGCTTTAGTGCAACTTGTTAGCTCTTATGGAAGCATTAGAAATGAAGTGTATCAGTTTTTACTTCCAGTTATACATTTAGGAACAGATACACAACAAAATGCTATTATTTATTTGCTAGAAGACTGCCTTGAATTGTGGCAAGTAGTCCTGGAACATTCATCTGAAATAACTAATGAAATATTGCTGCTTTTTAACAATTTACCTCCACTATTTGGTAAGTTGTATACTTGGGGGCTTTATTTTATTTTTAGTAATTAATGAATCTGAAATGGTAAATAATAATTCAAGACCAACTCGTTTATTTTTAAATTATTTTTATACAATGCTTAGTATCAGATTTGATACATCCTGTATAAATTTGTAAGCCACCTCTAGATTCAGACGATCTTAATGGATAAGTTAAGTTGGGAGATTTGGTCCAAAGGATAATGGTTGGATACGGTTAGAAAAAAGCCTAGAGTGGATTTCATCTGAAGTGAGCCTTTCCTGCGCCGCGAGCGCTTTTATATTATAAAAACTAAATAATGTCGATTCATACATTACAGGAATTCAGATTAAATGAGATACCTTAATTCTAGATGACCAGTACATCATCACTAAGTTAATCTAAATATTCTTAAACATTGATTTCTGAGCAGGGTTCTCTTCTAAGTATACATATAGAGTAGTTGGTGTCACTACAACAACTACTTCGTATCCCTTTTAGAATAAAGAAGTGTATAGCGTTTCAAATTAAAAATTGAAGTAAAATATAAAAGATAGTAAAAACTGTGAGCGGCAGTGGTACAAAAGTCCGACAGCGTCGGGCGCGATTTTTGAAAATTTTACGTTTTAATTTTTTTCTAAAGCTCGGGGTGAAAATTCAAAAGTGTTGATTTTTTTATTTATAATTATAATGTAATGAGGAAAATAAAAAATATTCGACTCACATAGCCGGCACCGATCAAAAGTTAGGAATTTTCAAATTCCGCGTCGAAAATACGTGAAAATCAAACCGCGAATTTGAGGTCGCTAAAACCGAGAAAAAATTGAGATATCAGAAAAAGCTTTCAATCTAACCCAATAGATAATAGATGGTATTGGGATTAGGAATAAAGAAACCGCGATTTTGTTCCACCTGTCGATCTCCAAATATGTGGTACACAGTTGAAGTACTTTTACCGCCCGAAAAAAAAAACTCTAAAATTGTACCTTTCGAGTTTTGGCGCCGTGACGCCGCACCATTACGCGCGGTCTATCCCCAGGATGTGAGAATAAAAGTGGCCAAATTTCGTCGCTTTCCTTTGAAACCGGACGGGGCAGCGATTTTTCAAAGTTGACGCCGCCGAAAACCGGAAAAAATAAGAAAAAAACGACCGTTTTCGGAAATTTTTTTCCAAGTCTTAGGGTGCTTCAAAAAAATTAAAATTCGTACGCCGCTTAGAATAAACGTTCCCCTTTACGATGCAACTCAAATTTTTAAAATTGAACGAACAAAACCCTCTTGGCGGCTTCTCGCAAAAAACGTCCGATTTCGGGGTAAAAATACAAAAAAGGTCGTATCTCCGCCCCCTTAACCAATTTTTACCGAAAGTAAAGACCTAGAATTGGAGTATTTTAAGTTATTTGCGATAAAAATCGGCTAATTAGTTTTTGCGAAAAAAAAATCCAAAGTTTTTGTAAAATTCGAGTACAAATCCGGCCCTGGAGGATACATTTTTCACGCGATCAGATCGGCCATCTCATTCTTGGACGGAGAAAACGATCATGAAAATTTTAAGCCATCAAGCGTCACCATCGGCCAAGTAGTTTCTTCAAAATTAATTATTTTCCAATAAACCGAAAATTTCAGAGCAGTTTTTATGTCAAAAAATGACTTTCAAATTTTCAGAGATTTTTGAGTCGTAACTTCTAAACGAAAAGAGATATCGACACGAATCTTTTTCCAGATTAATGCGCACGGTAAGATCTTTAAAATGCTATCGCTCATTGAAATAACTTCAAGCTAAAGAGTTTAAAATAGTTTTTATCTCGTGCGATGTCCAAAAATGTTGTAATTTACAGGGTAAAAAAATAACGGACATGAAGCAGAACTGAGCGGTCAATTTTAATCATTTTTTAATTACCTTTCATTTGAGAGGTCGTTTTCGTGGGTTTTTTTGGGCTTGGTTTTTTTTCTGAAATTTCGGTTTTATTTAATTTCTCAAAAAGTATTAACAGGACAGACTTGAAACTTTTACCGACGACAAAGACTCTGAATTGGCGTATTTAAAGTCATCAAAGATAAAAATCGCCAAAATAGTTTTTGCGAAAAAAATTTCCAAAATTTCCCATGGAGGGCGCATTTTTCATGCGATCTGAACCGCTCTCCCATTCTTCAACAGAGAAAACGATCCTGCAAATTTTAAGCCATCAAGTGTCTCGATCGGCTAAGTAGTTCCTTCAAAATTAATTATTTTCTGATAAACCGAAAATTTCACAATGTCAAAAAGTGACCTTTTCAAATTTTCGGCGGTTTTTGAGTCTGAACGAAAAGAGATATCGACACGAATCTTTTTCTAGATTAAAGCGCAAGTTGAGACCTTTAAAATAAGCTATTGGTTGAAATTCGTTTCGGAGAAGAAGGGTAAAAAAATTGTCGAAATCGTAACTTTTTACATATATTTTCTTCGGATTAAAATTTAAATATTTTTTCGAATCAGAAAAGTTTTTATGTTTCTTTGAAGTGTTTAAAAAGCCCTTTTCAGCGTATGTTTTAGATCGACGATCTGACGTTTCCTTCCCTCGCTCCGTTAATTTTGGTCGGACGGGGTCGAAAAAACGCAATTTCGACTTTGAAGGGTCGGTGAGGCGTTGGCATTTATTTGGATAAAGAGGTGGACGTTGGAAATATCACTAAGGGACGACCGAAACATTTTTATTGAACGCCACGTGCAGCGATTTTTAATTTTCGAAACGAAAAGGTCTTTTGAAATACAGAATTGCCCCGTTTTTTAGAGTATTTTTTCTATGCTTTCGGAAAAAAAAAATCCCGTCGCCACCAGAATCATGGCCAACAACCGAATGTTTTTCTGTGCATTGAGGGAACCCTGGGCCGCAGCGTACTTACGGTCATCATCGGTCAAGTCTTGTAGAAGCTGCGAATTTTCAAATTTCTTTAAAAAGCTTCAATACCAAAAATTTAGACCTTCGAAAAAAAGTTGAAAAGAAAATTTTCTTTAAAAAAAACCCTACTGCACTTTCGTGTGTTTTTAGTTTACGAAAATGCCGTGGATCATTTTTTTACGTCGGCCAATGTCTCCCAATAGTCTACAACTTTTTCCGTTTTGCCGCCAAAAAAGCGCATTTTTGACGTTTCCTGAGAAAAATTAGCCGACGCCGCTGGGTCCGCCGTGTAGGCACGAAACTCTTCCCACGTATAATTGAGGATGTGCGAAAAAAGAAGCGCAATTTGGTCGCTTCGATTTGAAACGCGGCGACGCGACGCTACGATTTATATAAGTTAGGGCGGCGGGTGCGCCATAAAATAGGCGAAAAAAGTCAACTTTTTCGGAGACGTTTTTTAAATAGTTCCGGAGGTCGGAAATATTTAAAATTGTGAAGACGGCGGTTTTATTCTATTAAGGGGGCGGAGATACGACCCCTTTTGTATTTTTATCCCGAATTCTGACGTTTTTTTCGTCCGATTTCAAAACTTCCGTTTCCGATGTAAAAAGGGATGTTGATTCCAAGTGTGGTTCGAATTTTAAATTTTTTGGACCTCCCCGACACTTTGAAAAATATTCCCGAAAATGGTCAATTTTTTTCGGGTTTTAGGCGACGTTAACTTTGAAAAGTCGCAACTCCGTCAGATTCTAAAGGGAAGCAACGAAATTTGCCCCTTTTATTCTTACATCCTGGGGATTACCGTGACCGATTTTTAAGTCTCCCGGCGCAAAGGTGTGTCTTGGCCCCGAGACGCAAACTGTATAATTCTACCGTTTTTTCGGACGGCAAAAGTACCAAAACTTTTTGGCTTCGATTTGAAGTTCGGCTTTATTCCTCATATAAATTCCATGTTTTATGTCGTTTTGGTGCCCCCAAAGTGACGCTATGTTTTTGGCGCTATTTTGACGCGGACGTTGAAAATTCGTAACTTTTCATCGCAACAACCTGAAAAACGTAATACTGGAATATTTTTTATTTTACTTATTTGGTATTTACTTATGAGAGAAAAAAATCGGCACTTTGAAATTTTTACCCTGGACCTTGGAAAAAAAATCGAACGTAAAATTTTCAAAAAAATCGGGTAAAACGCGGTCCAACCAGGGCCCATCTGGCTCCCGCAGTTTTCAAAATTTTTGCTATTTTCTTTCGAAACTTTAAAAAGTAATATTTTTTACAGTGTATAGGCTACTCAGATTTTTTATGGTAGGATTGGGAAATTACGTACAAATAAACTGGAAATTTTGATTTTGGGGGTGAGTGGTTCCCGCCGGATCACTTTTTAACGGATTTTCAATTTTAAAAATACTTTAAAATCTACTCTTTGAACCGAAAGCTATTTTAAATTTCGAAAAAACAATTTTTTTTATGGGCGCGTTCCAGTAATGAACACTAAAGCCCACGACCGCAAAATTTTCCCGTTCCACTAGCTCAAAAGGTAACCATTCAACAAACAACGACACAAATCCACGAATAAATACGGTCGTTGTGAGCTTCTTGCGGTCGCCATCGATGCACGAAAGAGAAAATCGCGGTCTTATTTAGAACGACTTTGCGGTCGTCGTGGGCTTTAGTGTTCATTACTGGAACGCGCCCTATATCGCATTTTTAAAAGTCAAATTCACCCTTCAAATTACATTTCAATCCTACTTTACGTCAAAAAAAGAATCACTTCTCTATCTCTTTCCGTTTTCGAGTTATCACCAAAAATGTAGCTAAAATTAGCAAAATCTCTGTTTGGAGCCAAAATTCGGTCTGAAATTTTTCACTTTTCACAAAGTAATTAATATCTTCGAAACTATTAGCACCACCGAGACGTTTAATAGCTTAAAATTTGCATAGTCACCTCCTCCATCAAATTCCTTGAAAGGTTTAATTTTCGGTTTAAAATTGCGCCGTCCCGAACCGTATTTGTACCAAAATATTGCGAAAACTTTGCGATTTTTTTCCAAAAAAAAATATTTAACCGATTTTAACCAAATATTTTTTAAAGCGCGTCTACCAACGGTGTCTACTTTTGGTAAAAATTTGAAACCGGTAAATTTTATAGTTTTCGAGAAAAAAAAAATAAAAACCGATTTCCATTAAAGATTTCAAGCCCGTAACCCTTAAAAATATCTTAAAAAATTTTTTTTTTCGAATTTTTCAAAACCGACCCCGCAAATGAAAGATAATAAAAAAATGGATGAATTGTAGGGGTACACTTGCCCTCTACACCCCCAAAAAAAATTTACTCGCCAAAAACTCAAAAAAATCAAAATTTTTTAGGTAATTTATGGATTTCAAAAAATAATTAAATTTAAAAAAATTTAATATGTTAATATCAGTAATTTTTAGAAATTTATTGAATGCCATATTTTATATAAAAATTCATAAGTTTTGAACAAAACATCGTAGAGACTTGAATTTTTTTTATTTTATTTCTACTTTCTATATACTTTAAGTATAAATTATTAATTGTGATAATATTATTAATTATTATCCATTGTTTTCAAAACAAAATTTGTTTTATAAATATTTTTTACCTGCATGTACCAGTCATTTAATTTTTCAAAATGATGTTAGAAGGTAATTTTATTTGTATATTTTTTATTGTTAATTTTTTAAATGTTTTATATTATTATAGCCTGAAGATGGCCTAAGGGCTGAAAGTGCACTCGCTTTTTATTTAAATAAATTGAATTCAAAAATAAGACGACGTCAGTATCATTTAATTTTTATGAATGATTTAGAAAGTAAACTATTTCTAAACACATATTTTAAGGAACAATGATTTTTCTGGATTAGATATGTTGACGATTGTTTATGCATTATTAAAAAAGAATCGAATTTAGATTTATTAATTAATATTCTCAACTCTTTACATCCATCAATTAGTTTTACTTTTGAACTTGAAGTAAATAATAGTATTCCATTTTTGGATATTTTAATAAGTAGGTCATTGGATAATATTTTCAATTTTGATATTTACAGAAAACCTACTAATACAGATCATTGCATTGATTTTCATTCCAATCATCCAATGATTCATAAATTAGCTTTTTTCAATTCTTCCTTTTATAG
This sequence comes from Stenus bimaculatus, assembly GCA_963971135.1. NCBI lineage: Eukaryota > Metazoa > Arthropoda > Insecta > Coleoptera > Staphylinidae > Stenus > Stenus bimaculatus. The sequence continues at coordinate 42,931,447 of OZ020182.1, forward strand.
ATGTTTTTCAATTCCTTTGTCATATAAGAATTTTCAAAAAGAAATAGAAAATATTTTATATATAGCTTTTAAAAACTATTTTTCAAAATCTATTATTTTTAATCATTTCATTAAAATTCAGAACAACTGTTTACATAAATTTCTTAATAATGGATTATTTTCACATAAGGAAGATAAAATTTATTTTTCGATTCCTTTTATTCCAAATCTTTCGTACAAAATTAAAAACATTTTAGAACATGCAAACAATAATTTTATAATAACCTTTAAAAAACAAATCAATCTTCAATCAATTTTCTTAAAAACTAAAGATACTATAGATATATTAAATAGAAGTGGTGTATACAAACTTGTTTGCGATTGCGGAAAGGAATATTGTGGACAAACTGGACGTCAAATCGCAACAAGAATTAAAGAACACCTTAATAGTATACGTTTGGAAAAAACGGATTCAAATTTTGCCATTCACATTAATATTAACAATCACACACTCACATCGCAAATGTACTTATTTTCTAAAATTGTTTTAAACTATCACAAAAAAATGAAATATTGCATTTAAAAATAGAAAGTTGATGATATTTCCGGTAAAACCGGAAATGATATTGAAAAAAAAATTTTGTGAATAAAATGTGTTTCATTGAACCATACAACATAGTCAAATTTCAAATTTTTATTTCCATAAATATACAAATTATAAAGGTGACCCATGTGTGATATCAATTTATCTAGGTATTAGGTATTAAAAAAAATTTCTTACAAGTTTAATAGTTGGTACCAAAGAAGTCTTATAAAAAAATCTGTAATCTCACCATTCTTATAGAACATAAAAGAATCAAGTAATTTACTAAATAAAATACAAAAAATTAAAACTAAAAGCATTTGAAGTAATATTATACAAAATTTTCAGAATATTCCACAGAGTACCTGCGAATGCTCCTACAAATAGTTGATGCTTATTTACTACTGGCGCCAGATTTAATAATAGAGACCCAAATTCACCAAATAGTAAAAGTATATGATGCAATCATTGGAGATTTAAAATTTGAAGGCACTGTAGCTTTACAACAATTAATTCTTAATATTGTTACTGTTTCACCACAATTAGGAACTCAAGCTATTAAACCTATTCTTCCTAGGGTTCTTAAGTAAGTTTATTATTTAATCACTTATTAAGACATATTAAATGATTTCATCTTTTTAGGAATATAATATCCCATGATGATTATTCCTCTGCAATAAAAATGTCTCTTAACCTATGTATTCTAGCAAGAGTGTTACTATCTTCATTTAATACTTTTACGGAAACCATAAGAGAACTTGGTCAAATGGAAAATAAAACAGAAATCGAAGTTTTAACAGAATATCTTGATGTTTGGTTAAATAAAATGCAGCATTATTCTAGAATAGAACACAGGAAAATATTAGGTAAAGTAAATTATTATTACCTTTATAAAATTAAAAATATTTATATTTTATTATGTATTACAATAATATAAAATTTTAGCAATTGCATTGGCGAGTTTACTTACTTCACAAAGTTCTGTGGTTCTGGAACGTTTTTCAGAAATAATGGTCAATATAACAGAAGTTCTAAATGATCTAATAGAGGATGATGGCAGTGATGGTTTAATTATTACAGAAGAAGGAGGAACCGTTATCCATATAACAGAGTGTTTTGGTCCATCAGAACATGGTCAACGTAGAAAAAAATTACTGGCTATTGATCCCACTTTTACTATAGTTCTTAAAGATCATTTACAATCTCAGGTAAGTTATTATTAGTTTCCTTAAGGCGATAGTCAGCAAATTTGAGTGCTTGATTTTGAAATTCTCTTGATATTTGCGATTTTGATCATAACTTTTTTTCCAGAGCAGCTTTTTTTAAAATTTCTTTTTTTGGTACACAGATGAGGCTACCAAATTCTTCTTTTTTTGTTTTAGTAAGTCAAACCAAATACTCATACGGCAGCAGTCAAATGGGCTCTGCAACTAATTGAAATAATATTTTTTTTCCAACACTAGCAATAAGTTAAGGCATAAACGAAGAGTTTGATCTTTTGTTTTAAGTTATTTTTAAAGTTTTTACAGAGCTCCAAAAATTTCTTAAAAGTTTTCATAATTTTTGGAAACTAACAAATATCAAGCGAATATTTGCCGACTATCCTCTTAATATTAAATGATGTTATTTTTAATATCATAACAACACAGCGCATCAACTACAAACTATCTTTACATAATTGAAATTTTTGGAATCATATTAGGCATTTATTTTTTCAAAAAACTCGGGAGTGGACGGATTAAGAATTTTTATAGCTACTCATTTCAAATTTCTATCATAGATATTATTCATAGGTAAAGTTTTCAAAAAGGTAAACCTTTTATATTTCTGCATTCTTGAAAAAAGAGAAAAAGTTTTGTGATAGTTGTCCTTATAAGAGCATAAAGCATGTACATATTTTTTAGATTACAACATTGAAAAACCAAGTTGGAGAAGGAAATTATCTGCTTTTGATGCAGAAATTGAGAGAAAGCACTGTATCAACTTTAAGAGAATATAACCTAATCTTGTAAAAAATAAAGTTTAATTTATAATCGTAAATAATATATTATTTTTTATATATTATATGACATGAAGTTTAAGTTATTAATATTTATATCCTGTTAGGAAGTCAATTATTTTGTTTTAAATAAATAATTATATTAAAAAACTTTGATTATTCCTAAATCCTTTTTGAGATTTTAAAATTCTAAAAGAAATATATTATTTCTATTGATAGCTTGTTCCAAAAAATATGCTTGCTTAGTTTTTTAAGATAGTCTATTCGAATTAACGTTTCTCAATATACTTAGATATAGGTATACATATAACTAACCTAACCTTTATAAAATGGTATTCTCGATTTCAAAGATCAGATACGACCTCTGGTGGTCATTTGTAAAGTTAGAAGGAGAAGAAAAACCTGTTTCGTCTGCCAGCTCTCTCGATAGTCTTAAGGATGCCCTCAGTTGATTTCTATTGGCTAGCCACTTCGGAACCTAAATTCTTTTCTTTTATCAAGTCTACGAGGAGGACACAATTTTAGCACAGTGGCGTAAACGACCGAATTCGTTTTTGATAAATTAATTTTTATAATTTTTAAAATGGGTTTCTTCAAAAGGTGTGATATAGCGGGCCACCATTTAATTAAAGGATTTTTTCCAGTTACAGTGATATCCAGGATTTATAAACAGATGTTGATAAATTAAAAAACAAGGGTAAATAAATATTTGCAAAAAACGCATTTTAAAAATTAGTTTCTCAAAAACGACCGAATGAATTTCATAATTTACAATTTATTTTTCCTATTTTAATTATTTATATGTATAAGAGTAGTTTTAATAAAAAAATTACCGAAAACAAATTCAAAATTTTTTTTGAAAGGTCAGAAATTTTTTTTATCACTAACATACAGAGGGGTGCACAAAAAAACGGCCAACGTTGTAGCTTCGTTATTTCTTATCCGATTTTAATAAGTGATATGTCAAATTAAATGGTTTGAAGAATACTGCTATCAGATAGTAAAAGATTAATTTTATTTTTGAAAACATCAGAGGAGGAGGAGGCAACTTTTCCTTTTTCAAATGGCAAAATATTTTTTTTCATTGAAAAAAATCATTAACAAAAATAATCTAAACCAATTATACCAATAATTTTTTTTTTCTTATTTTTTTCTTATTATTAATTTCTTTTAATTTAATTAAATTGCTTTTGAGTTTTCAGTTTTTTATTTGTTTTAAGTTTTGTTTTTTAATTTATTATTAATAAATTAAAAAAGTATTTTTTTTATTATTATTAATTTTTTTTTAATTTAATTGCTTTTTTTGTTTTTGAGTTTTCAGTTTATTATTTTTTTAAGTTTTGTTTTTTACTTTATTAATAATTTTTTCGCTACATCGTTGGCCGTTTTTTGTGCACCCCTCTGTATGTATTACTTGGAACGTATAATAAGTTCAAAAAAGTAACATGCTACATTTAAGATAAGAAAGCTGCTGTCATTTCCATTTCCAATGAAACCGGAATTGAAATTGAATTTTTGTTTAGTTCGGTAAATGCGTTTTATTATGCCATACAACATACTAAAATTTCAAATTTGTATTTTCATAAATAAAGAAATTACAGGCGTGGCCCTAGTTTAGTGGACACCCGGTATTTTATACAGGGTGAATTTAAACTAACGCATAAAAATCATAACTATCTTATTTTTTGAAATTTTCAAAAACGGTAAAAGATGTGTGGTATTGTTTTTAAAAAACTTTATTTTGAACTCAAGAAAAAAAAATTTTCGGTTGACATGACGTCACTATCACGTCATCAATTTTTTTTTAATAGATTGATATGGTTTTCATATCATAAAATAATACCTTATTAAGAGTGTTTTACAACGGTACCAAAAACTTTATACTAGTGCTATCTAAATTTATTATAAATAAATAAAGGTGTATCTGTATACAAATAACGTTTTTATAAATAAACAAGCTAGCGCACTTTCGAATTAAGACTAATTCATCGTCAGGCTAAAAAGCAAATGGTTTTATGTTATTAATAAAATAAATAAATAATTAAATATGTAATATAAGAAAAATATTTACCAAAAAAGTAAATTAAAGAATTAAATTAATAAATTAAATTAAAATTAAAGAACACCTAAACTCAATCAGAAAATTCAAAAATGATTCAAAATTTGCAGAACATGTAAACAATCATAATCACAATTTCAAACCAAAATCATTCGCTACAATTTTACATAATTTAGACAAGGGAAAGAAATTGAATGTAGCTGAATCTTTTGAAATTAATATTTCAAAACGTAAGGGAAATAATTTAAACGATATTGAAAATTTTAATTCAACCAAATTCTTTAGTAAAATTAATCTATAAGTAGTCTGTTTTTAATACCATTTTAATGTTTTAATAAAACAAAAAAATTTTTATTGTCAATCAATTTTTTGATTAACGGTCATATTTTTAAACTTTTTTGGTAAATATTTTTCTTATATTACATATTTAATTATTTATTTATTTTATTAATAACATAAAACCATTTGCTTTTTAGCCTGACGATGAATTAGTCTTAATTCGAAAGTGCGCTAGCTTGTTTATTTATAAAAACGTTATTTGTATACAGATACACCTTTATTTATTTATAATAAATTTATTAATACAAATAACTACATAATGGATTATTCAATAATTGAATTATTAAATGCGAATCTAGCAGATAAAATCCGAAAATACAAGAAATGGTTTAATAACAAAATAAGAACAGAAAACAGATTGTGGTTTTTGAATAAATGTAAGAAATATAAAATATACCCAAAATTTATTACAAGAAAATTCTACGTGAAGAATAAAAACAAAATGAATTTAGCAGACCTTAAAGCTTTAAATACAGCATATAATGTTCTTCTTAATACAGAAATAAGAAAAGCTTACCATCTACGTGACAACATTTACTCGAATCTTTGGATGCTTCATATAAATCTATCAAGTGAACTTCATATGACAGAATGGGATTGTTTAGATTTTAATGTGCGAGAGAATGGATTAGATTTTGGAAAAAAGCTTAGACATAAATTACAGAAGAAATTAAATGATGTACTATATTTAAATAATCAGCAAGTCGTCAGTGCTAATTCACAAAAGGTTAATGTCAATGCATCAAATTCTGGTAACAATATTTTTCAAAATTCTAATATTAACAAAACTTTTCAAAATTCTCAGTCATATCGTAATAAATGTTACTTTAATTTTGAAACGATTCAACAAAAATTATTAGTGACTTAAATCCATTTGAATTTAAAATTAATTCTTTTCATCCAAGAATGAAAAATTTAACCAATGTTTCGTTTAATGAAAACGAAACTAGAATACTAAATTCTGGTTTAAAATATTCTCCAATTTTACCAAAGAAAGAGGCTGAAATTAAAAACTTTATTTTTGATACAGCATTAATTTTAGATAAAGCCAAAATTATTAGTAATGATTATACAATTAATGAATGTTGTAATAATATTAATGAATTTATTATAAATAGTAAAAATAACAGAAATGTATACACAGAAAAACAAATTATTAAAACTATATTAAAAAAATCAAATGATAATGATATTTGTTATAGTAAAGCAGATAAAGGCAATTGCCTAGTTATTATGCATAAACATGATTACTTTAAAAAAGTTGAGGATTTCATTTCTGAGAATAATTTTGAAAAAAATAAGATTACTGTTTTTAATAAATTCAATAATAATTTGAAAAGTGTGATTCAAAAATATGCTCATTTAAATTTATATAAAACATATCATATTTTATTAATGAATCCAATAATTCCAAAATTGTATGGTTTACCGAAAATACATAAATTAAATTCCCCTATTAGACCAGTTGTTTCCTTTATAAACTCACCCGTTTATAAGCTTTCAAAATTTTTAGATAAATATTTAAAAGAAAATATTAACTTTGATCTAAAATTTAGTGTTAAAAATACTAAAGAAGTTATAAATAAATTGAATTTATTAAACATTAATTATTCTGAAGTTGTATTAATTTCATTTGATATTATAAATTTATTTACTTCAATTCCTCCTAATGAATGTATCGAAATTCTAAGTGATTACATTTTTAATTCAAATCTTGATGATTTAACATCAGAAGCCATTTTAGAATTAACTAAAATTGCAATTAATCAAAATTTCTTTCAATTTAATAATCAAATTTATGTACAAAAGAATGGATTAGCTATGGGACATCCATTATCACCTTTATTTTCAGATATTTTTATGGACAAAATTGAAAGTTTAATTTTTTCTAATCTATTTTTCAATAATAATTGTTTACTTTGGGTAAGGTATGTGGATGATATCTTTTGTATCATTAAAAAAGACACAAATATATCTGATACTATTTCTTTTTTGAATTCTATCCACAAGAATATTAAGTTTACCCATGAAATTGAAAATAATTTTTGCATTCCTTTTTTAGATATATTAATAATGAGAAATGCAGAAGATAATTGTCTAAATTTTAGTATTTATCGAAAACTGACTCACACCGATCACTGCATTGATTATTTGTCTAATCATCCTCTTTCACATAAACTTGCATTTTTTAATTTTTCGTTTCACCGATTATTTAATATTCCTCTTAATTATAATAACTTTAGAAAAGAAATAGAAATTATTTTTTACATTGGTTTTCGAAATCATTTTCCCAAAGAAATTTTAGTTAGAACTTTCAATAAAATGAAAAAAACTTGTTTTCAAAAAGAAATCGGTGATCCTAATAGAAATTTTCAATCAAATTCACAATTTTTATCAATCCCATTTATAAATAATCTTTCATTCAAAATTAAAAAAGTGGTCGAAAAATCAAATAAAGAACAGAAGTTTCATTTTTCATTTAGTAGACCAACAAATTTACAACAAATTTTAGGAAATAATAAAGACAAAATTGATAAATTACAAAAAAGTGGAGTTTATTTACTGACTTGTGATTGTGGCGCGGAATATTGTGGGCAAACTGGGCGAAATTTTGATGTTAGAATTAAAGAACACCTAAACTCAATCAGAAAATTCAAAAATGATTCAAAATTTGCAGAACATGTAAACAATCATAATCACAATTTCAAACCAAAATCATTCGCTACAATTTTACATAATTTAGACAAGGGAAAGAAATTGAATGTAGCTGAATCTTTTGAAATTAATATTTCAAAACGTAAGGGAAATAATTTAAACGATATTGAAAATTTTAATTCAACCAAATTCTTTAGTAAAATTAATCTATAAGTAGTCTGTTTTTAATACCATTTTAATGTTTTAATAAAACAAAAAAATTTTTATTGTCAATCAATTTTTTGATTAACGGTCATATTTTTAAACTTTTTTGGTAAATATTTTTCTTATATTACATATTTAATTATTTATTTATTTTATTAATAACATAAAACCATTTGCTTTTTAGCCTGACGATGAATTAGTCTTAATTCGAAAGTGCGCTAGCTTGTTTATTTATAAAAACGTTATTTGTATACAGATACACCTTTATTTATTTATAATAAATTTATTAATACAAATAACTACATAATGGATTATTCAATAATTGAATTAGTGCTATCTAGTTGTCATTAAAAAAATATTAAATTTCACCTAAAGGATAGTTTAAAATAAAGCATAAAATTCATAACTATCTTATTTTTTGGAATTTTAAAAAATGGTAAAAACCGTTTCGCACTAGTTTTGAAAAACTTTATATTGAACTCAACAAAAAAATTTCTCGTTTGACATGACGTCACTACGACGTCATCATCTTTTTTAAATAGAATGATATGGTTTTTATATCATATTACAATACCTTACTAAAGAGTGTTTTACAACGGTACCAAAAAGTATACACTAGCGCCATCTAGATGTCATTAAAAAAATTATTAAATTTCACCTTAAAATATATTTTAAAGTTTAAAGTAACGTCATGTCAACCGATAAATTTTTTTGTTGATGTCTTAATAAAGTTTTTCAAAAACAATGCGACACGTCCTTTGCGGTTTTTGAAAATTGGAAAAAATAAGGTGGTTATGATTTTTATGCGTTACTTTCAACTAAACTAATTTAATATTTTTTTAAATACATCTAGACGACGCTAGTATAAACTTTTTGATACCATTGTAAAACAATCTTAATAAGGTATTGTTTTATGGTATAAAAACCATATCAATCTATTTAAAATAAAGTTTCATGACGTCGTAGTGATGTCACATCAACTGAGAATTTTTTTTGTTGAGTTCAAAATAAAGTTTTTATAAAACAGTGCGAAATGTCTTACCGTTTTTTAAAATTCCAAAAACTAAGGTAGTTATGAATTTTATGCGTTACTTAAAACTATCCTTTAAGGTGAAATTTAATAATTTTTTTAATGACATCTAGATGGCATAATGTATAAACTTTTTGGTACCGTTGTAAAACACTCTTAATAAGGTATTGTTTTATGATATTAAAACCATATCAATCCATTTAAAAAAAGATTGATGACGTCATAGTGACGACATGCCAACCGAAAAAAAAAATTTTGTAGAGTTCAAAATAAAGTTTTTTAAAAACAATGCGATACGTCTGTCACCGTTTTTAAAAATTCTAAAAAATAAGATAGGTATGAATTTTATGCGTTACTTTAAACTCACCCTGTATTTGTGTGGATAGGCGCACACCGATGAATTGCTCCAGGGGGCCAAATTTGAAGCACCACTGTTTTCGCACCGTAATAATTTTGTGAAAGTATCAACGAAGACCATGGATTGTTATCAGGTTCTACAAATAGCTACCATCAAAAGAGTATGAACCCAAAACAGCTGCTGGCAGTTATCAACAAACAACAATCAAGGGTTGGGAAACCAGCCTTCCTGGGTTAGGTGCTCCATGTTTTCCGTTGCAATGATATTTGATCTAGCAATGTTTCTGTGCAAGGATATTTTGATGAGGTAACTTTTCAATGATCCAAAATTCGACCCACTCATGTAAAAATATAGATTTTGGAAATGGAGAGAAAAAACGATAGGATTTTTTTCAAGCTTCTACTGTATTTCGATTATTAAAAATATACAGGGTTTCCCAAAAGTCCCGGGACGGAGCTATAACTTTTGAATGAGTGAAAAAAATAAATGATAATTTGGGTATACCTACAGAGTAATAAAAACTATATTACAAAATGGTTCACAACTTTCTTGCACTTTGGGGGTGTTCTAGGGGATGGCCACCCCAACATTTTTAAATGGCAACCCCTATTGAGTTTCACCTCATTTTAAAGGTAATGAAAACGACTTTAAATTGGTGTGCAAAATTTTGAAATCGGATCAGCATATCACAAGTTATAACTAAAAATGTCAGACCAGAACTACAATTTTGGGGAAAAATTTGCCCCCTAGAAATCGGTATAAATTAGTACAACATATTCCTGAGACCAAAATTGAATTTTTTAGCCCATATTATCTCTATCCAAAAACAGTTTGCTAAGGCGCCATTGAAACTCAAAGATAACAAAATTTGCAGATAAAGATAAGTTTGATTAAATCATCACATTTTCGTCTGAGGAATGTTATATCAATTTTTACAGACTTATAGGGAACAAATTTTACCCCAAAATTGTAGTTCTGGTCTGACATTTTTAGTTATAACTTGTGATGTGCTGATCCGATTTCAAAATTTTGCACACCAATTTAAAGTCCTTTTCATTACCTTTAAAATGAGGTGGAACTCAATAGGGGTTGCTATTTAAAAATGTTGGGGTGGCCATCCCCTAGGACACCCCCAAAGTGCAACAAAGTTGTGAATCGTCTTGTAATATAGTTTTTATTACTCTGTAGGTATACTCAAATTTTCATTTATTTTTTTCACTCGTTCAAAAGTTATAGCTCCGTCCCGGGACTTTTGGGAAGCCCTGTATATGTACAATAAGTAGATAATTCCGAGGATAATTCATATTTTTATTATCTGTTATAAAATATACAAATTGATAACATATTTAATAATTATTAATTTAAAAATTAATTAACATATTTTCAGTTGTTCAGCTATTAAACTTCTTCAGTCTTGATTCTGTTAGCACGTATACCAAGTAACTTCTCATCAGCGCGTGCCTTTCTTAAAGCAACAAAAACACTAAATTTCTTTTCCAGTGCTGTGGGTACTTTTGCTTTACACCTATTAACAGGTTTAACTAAAGGCAAAATATCAGATTTTATTTGAGTTGCAAGTTCTTGCTGCTCTTCAGTGGCTTCGCCTGCCAACAACTTTTTGTTGTTTAACGGAAAGAGGATAAGCCTTGATTTATACAATTTTAGTCGATGTGCATTAGCTTGCATTGATTCCATGGACTTATCACGTCTGCGATGATCTACTGCAATCCCAATTGTACGAGCAAATCTAGGAGTTAATCCAGCTAGTTTAAGCTCTTCTAAAGTAAAACCACGACCTGCGTGAATTTTAGTGTTGTAGCGGATAGTCGGGCAATGTACCATAGGACGTAAAAGTCCAGCAGCAGGAATTGGGGCAATGGATTTGGCCTTCAATACACGGTTTTGTTGCAATCTGTACTTACGGGCTGGTTGATTGAACCAGGTTTTGACCAAACCTTGCCAATTTTTGTGGAAATGTCCGTTCGGAACAATATTATTGCCTTTTCCCATCTTGAATTATTCAACGTTTAGCAATTGGAGGTAAGAGTGTTGAATATGTTTTTAGCTCGTTTTAATTTGTATTTTTGCTGTTTTTTTTTTATTGTACTGCTGTTATGAATGCTGTAAACCACTGTAAACGCAGAAAAACAAACGCTAGATTACGTTTTTTCGGAGGTTAAAAAAAAGCTGGCTTTGACAAACTATAGACCAAAAACAAATAGAACAACAAACAAACAGACGTCACAAAAATTACTTTTTTAGGATTATTAATACAGGGTGGAACAAATGTTAAAAATATTTAAAAATTGAAAAAATTTAGAAAATATACATGTATTGATTTAAATCAATTATCGATAAATCTAATTTATAATTTCGAAGTTTTAAATCATTATAATTTTGGTCCGCCTTAAGAAAATCGACTATGAATCGCTTATGGCCGATCTCACCGACACGACTTAATATTTAAGAAATACTTTAATGGCTAAATTGACAGGATCACAATACAAAATCTGTCAATTCAAAATTTAAGTACTACTTAGGGGCCTAAGTCGTGTCGGTCAGATCGGCCATTATTATTTAATTCCGTAACATGCATGTGCTTGCGGGTTACTTATTTATGCAGAGAGATTTAAGAACTAAGATTAGGACTTAAGATTTAAGAGATAAAGTACTTGGTTTAAATGAGACCGTTTATGCACCAGATTTAAGAACTATGAACTAAGATTTGATGATATTCATATCTTCGGTCTTACACAGTCTTACATGTTAAATTTTACGTGAACTGCGCATGCGTTAAAATAAATTTAGTTTAAATTCCCTGGTTTTTCATTTAAATTTTGATTTAATATATCTAAAACACATACAAACAAAATAAGAACTTACAACACAAATCCATCACAAAAATTGAAGAAAATAAGCGCGGATTTCTGTTTTAAGGGTTATGTGTTAAATCTGGGTGCATAAATCCCACACTCTCTTTAAATGATAAGTGATAAATGTTAAATTAAATGTTAAATTTGTCTGCTTAAATAGACCTTTATTATGCTTAATAAGGTGATTACATAAAGTTTTCTTAAATAAATCTGGCACATCGCAAACTACTCCAAATATCTAGGTAAAAGTTTAGTAGTTATAAATCTATTAATTAGGGATCGATCCATTGGAGAATAAGGAATTCAATTGAATAATTTTGGTGACAATATACAGGGTGCCCCATTTGACGTTGAACTACTGTATTTGTTATTATTGGAGAAAGTCGGTTAAATGGACAAAGTAGTAGAGATTTTTTCGAATACCAATAATTCATTTACAAAAAAATTGAATATCGCATCGTTCCAACGCTATCTTGAAAAAACAAAACAATTCGATTTTCAAAATATGGCTATAACTTCGTTATTTTCGGTGGTACCAAAATTTTTTTTTTACTTAATACAGATAATTTTTGTGCACAATGCAGTAAAACCAATGAATATTTTTTTTCACCAACGGATTGACCGGAAATAAACCAAACTTATTTTAGATTTACACATATTCGGAATTAGTGTATTTTTCTGAGTAATTTGATATATCATATGTAATATTTTAAGAAAAATAGAAATAATTTTTATTTTACTAACCAAAAATGGCCTTGAATACATGTAAACTGTCAATACATGTGTGCTAAGATTTATTTTACATTTAATATTTTAAATAGTTACATTTATGTTATTGACAATTTACATCAATTAAAGTCCAATGTTAGTTTGTAAAATCAAATAATTTTATTATTTTTTAAATATGACATATGGTATACCAAATTACTCAGAAAAAAATACTCATTCCGAATATGTATAAATCCAATATGGCTGCCATAAGAAAAAATAAGTTTGGTTCATTTCCGGTCAATCCGTTTTACTGCATTGTACACAAAAAAATTGTCTGTATTATGTCAAAAACTTTTTTGGTACCACAAAATAAAGAAGTTATAGTCATATTTTAAAATTCGCATTTTCGTGTTTTTTCAAGATAGCGTTGGAACGATGCGATATTCGATTTTTTTGTAAATAAATTATTAATATTCGAAAAAATCTCTACTATACTTTCTTGTCTGTTTAACCGATTTTCTATCTCCAATAATAATAAAGATACCCATACAGTCCAACGTCAAATGGGACACCCTGATGTATACTTCCTTATTAAATAATTTAGATATTTATTTGCAACCGGTTTCGTTTATTAATTAAACATCATCAGGCGAATTTGAAAAAATTACCCAGCAAACACAAATATGTAATTGTTAAATAGAAGTTACAAAACTTTGTTCTTTGTGAAAGAAATCGCAGGCGCTCTACATGAACTACACCATCACTATAAAATGTCCACCTCAAACAATTATAAAGGCCGATGCACAATAGATCGCGAACCGGAACGAGAACATTAACGAGAACATGTAAGAAGTTGAAACATGGGGGTTGAGTATGTGCATACACAACACACAACATGGATAGGTTGCCCGTGAACATGAATTCGATTCCCGAACATAACGGGAGAGTTGGTGAAGTTTTATCTTTCGCGTTCACGGCGGTGAAATGCACATGCGCGTTTCAATCGGCATCGCCGATGATAGTTAAATCCCAATTTTTTATATCTGTCCTTTCCTAACACTGTTTGTCATAGATAAAAGTTATTTTTACCATTCTTAGTAATTTATCAAAGCATTTCCAGACATTCCGGAGTCGTTCTTGTATATTTAAAAAAAATTCGTGGTCTGATGTGTACATGTCTAGTAAAATATTCACAAATGCACCTTTCAGATTACATTCGGCATAAATGGCAGGACTTGTGCTGATACCACAGGAATCCCATTGCAGCATATTAAAGTAAATCATCGGAATCTAAATCAATTTTTAACAATATCTAATAAGAATATTTTTAAGTAAATAAACAAAATTTTATTTATAGATTATATTTTTAATTAACGGAATGTTAATTTTGGTATGAAAATGAAATGTCCCTGGCGAGGTCCCTAGTATGTTACTATTTCAATCCGCATAAATCCGCCTTGTTGTGCATCTGGAACCTAAACGTCTCCCGTCTGTACTATCTTTCATTCATGTTCTCGTTGATGTTCTCGTTTACGTTCACGGGCTATTGTGCATCGGCCTTAAATATTACATAACAATTGCAGAACACGTTCTCTAAATGAGTAGCAACATTCATATCACAATTACATAACGTATTAGTAACAATGAAAAAGAACATTTACAAAACACGTTTATTTTAGGATGGAACTACAGTCAAACTTCCCTAACTCAAATCTTCAAGGGACTTTAAAAAAAATTCGAGATATAGAAATTATTTCGCAAAGTTAAATACGAATATTTTTACAAACACATTACAAACAAAATTCGAGTTATGGAAAAATTCGACTTATACAGGGTGTCTCACTTTTTTCCACCAAAAATTTTTTTAGATAGTAAATGCCATTCTGAACAAAAAGTTTCCTATGAACTATTATGTTTTTTCGACTCCTTAAAAAGTTACAGCAATTTTAAAATTGATAAATTTTCATGACTTTTGTGGAACACCCTGTATAATATTTTTCTTATTATATTTTTTTATATAAAACAATTATTATTTGGATTTTTTCTTTACCAAATTGTTTTTTTAACATTATTGGCTGTTTTTAAAATAAGTAAACCACAAGGTTAAATAAATTGCCCTCGGTAAAATTTAGCATCTTATTGGCTTAAAGATATTCAAAATCCAAAGCATACTTGATTTAAATAAAAAAAATTAAATAAAATTTATACAGGGTGTCCCACAAAAATCATTAAATTTATTAAATTTTGAAATTGTTGTAACTTTTTAAGGAGTCGAAAAAACATAATAGTTCATAAAAAAAAATTATTCAGAATGACATTTACTATCTAAAAAATATTTTTGCTGGAAAAAAAGTGAGACACCCTGTAGAAGTTCGAGTTATGGAAGTTCGACTGTATTATGTTCCTGTCATATACCAAGTACAAATCTGTTCTGTAAATGTTTCAATAATGTTCCGTAAATGTTTCAAATAAACTTTTATTTTCAATAATAAAAAATACAACTTAAAATAAAAACATAACGATAATTAAAGAAAGAAAATTCTTGGGTTGAGGACGAGGAAAAAAATCAAACAGCTTTAAAAAAACCATTTCTTTTTAAAGCCGTTTGATTTTTTCCTCGTCCTTAACCCAAGAATTTTCTTTCTCTGCTAATTTGGAAGGACAAGAAACTGATAATCAATAACGATAATTGTAAAAAAATAAACGTCATATAACACAATAAAATATTTAAAAAAAATTCTTGTGATCAACTAAAAATTTGTAATAATACAAAAATTAATATTATTATTGTCTTATCTCGCTTCATTCTCTGCTTCCCTTGCCGGAATCACTCTCAGCAAATTTCCTCAAATTCCAATTGGCGATTCAAATTAATATTTCCCGCGCAAATGTATTCTGGTGACGTCACGTACGTGAAAAAATAAATAAAAATTTAAACTTGCAAAGAAATAATCAAACGCATTTAAATATAGTAGTGGTAAGTACATTAGGTAAGTAAACGTTATTTACTTGACTATAACAGACGTTAAACGCTAAATTCGTCTGCACAACTATCACGGACATGACGTTATTTCATAGTTTCGCGCTAGGCCGTAAGAGGGAGATCGCTTAGCTAGAATCGCCAATAGGGTCTTACAGGCCTTGAAACAACAGAGAGGGAATGCTCTCACATGCTTTAAATATTATTTTCGTATCACGTAAAATTTCTAGGTTATGTAAATCAAAACAATAAACAACAGAAAATATTGCTTATTTCTATATTTCAAACATACTAAAAATAATTAAATAAATTATTAAACAATATCTTATTGTTTTACAAATTTTATTTGCTTTGGATATTATTTTCGCATCACGTAAAATTTCTAGGTTGTGTAAATCAAAACACAAACGCATAACCATGAATCATACTGGAATTAAATAAAATTTGTAAAACAATAATAAATTGTTTAATAATTTATTTAATTATTTTTAGTATGTTTGAAATACAGAAATAAGCAATATTATCTGTTGTTTATTGTTTTGATTTACATAACCTAGAAATTTTATGTGATGCGAAAATAATATTTAAAGCAAATAAAATTTGTAAAACAATAAGAAATTGTTTAATAATTTATTTAATTATTTTTAGTATGTTTAAAATACAGAAATAAGCAATATTTTCTTATTATTTATTTATTTTTTTGGGGTTGGCAACGCAGAGAGAGATGGGCATGTGAGACCATTCCCTCTCTGTTTTTTCAAGGCCTGTAAGACCCTATTCTGTCGATTGGGAAAACTTTTCAAAATTGCATGTTAAAAAATGATGTTGGCAATAGTAATAACTTGGACCAATCTGTGAGGTTTTGGTATTATAACTAAATTCGTATTTAATTTCGGCTGATATTACTATAGTATTTTGTTTATTGGAAATTGGAAAGAGAGGAAAATTCTCTTTTTTGTTTAAAACTGGATAAAAATATTAAAATTATGAGATCACATAATTATTATAAAATATTTGGTCTTATTTTGATTTAGACTTTTAGTTTAAAAAATTTAGTATTGGGAATTTCGGCTTGGGATACGCCCTCTGGGAGTTATTTTCTGAAGCTAGAAAAGGTCTACCTTGACATAACCTGTTTTTGTAAAATTTATTTCCGTTCAGTTATAAATCAGTTTTCTTGGGTTTATTATTACTATATTAAAATAATAATATTTTTTACAGGCTGTAATTTATTACTTACCCCAAAACAATGTACTTAAGGGGTTATGTCACTCTATAATTTTAAAAATATTGAAATTTTAAAACAGTCACGGATCAACTTAAAATCGGTTAGAAAAGAAGTACAGGAGCAGGATATTAATGTGGAAGGCCAATTGTATGGTACAGGCATCGCAGATTGAAGGTAGGTACATAAAAAAAAACTTTGAAAGCGTCTTTAACTCATACAATTCTTTACCTATTGACTTCAAAATTTAACTGTATATTCAAAATTACATTCTCTATAGAAGTACGTAGGATTTTTTTATTATATTGAATAGATCTTTTGTTATAGGTAATTTTATAGCGATTTTTCATGGCATTTTTTTCTTTTTTACTTCAGATGGGCGCCGTTTTTGCAAAAAATCAATATATTAAAAAAATCCTACGTACTTCTATAGAGAATGTAATTTTGAATAAACAGTTGAATTTTAAAGTCAATAGGTCAAGAATTGTATGAGTTAGGAGTCCGGCCAATTTGAGAAATATGGTTTCGAAAAAAATGCTTTCAAAGTTTTTTTATGTACCTACCTTTAATTTCCGATGCCTTCCACATTAATATCCTGCTCCTGTGCTTCTTTTCAAACCGATTTTAAGTTGATCCGTGCCTGTTTTAAAATTTCTTTTTTTTAATCCTAGAGTGGCCTAACCCCTTAAGCAATTATGCAAGTAAGAAATAACACACACTGGTCAATAAAAGATAAACACAATTTTTAAACACAAAAAACTTGATCCAAACAAAGCCGCAGTTACTAAAACCAATAAAAATTAAATCGGCGCAAAAATCTTTTATTACTTTTTCCTCCATGTTTTTTTTCAAATTTACGTCAAAATAGCGCCATCTATCCGTAGTCGAAATTCCCAATACAATTAGAACAGTAGCGAATATTTTTTTTCAATAATTACCCATTACTGTAAATTTATTTACAATTAATAATCAGGTTTAATTTATGGTTGGATACTTCAATTTATAATTGTTGTAAAAATCCGAAAAGGAAGTATTGTCAATAATTAATATTCAATTTAGTCTAATAATTGGAAGGATTGATGAATTAAAATTTATTGAGGATCTGATACACCCTGTATATTCAGAAGAAGAAAGAAGTAACTCAAACTGACACGTCTATACTTTACATTCTGTGGTTCCTACTTGACACGTGACTCGTCTTCACTCTTTTTTTTACATTAACCTCAAAAAAACAATAACAAAAACCAAAAACTGTGCTTATTATCTTTCATAATTGTATTTTTTATGTTACTATTCTGAAAATGGTTGAGGAGACTCATAATTTAGCTGTTACCGAAAAGACAAATATAACGGAATATTTTCAAGAATATGCTTTGTTATTAAAGGAGGAGTTGGGACTAATATCCAAATGTGATAATATAACTGGTATATCTTTAAATCCAGAAGAAGTAGAGGAATTGGAAGATAATTGCTCGTAAGATTTAACTTTAGAAACGTGACCCTTTACACTAGTTTTATGAACATTAAATTTAAAAAGATAATCGACCCTATTACGTATACAAAACGTTATTATAACAGCTCGCTGTTATGTTATCGTAACATATTAAAAGTGGTTAAAATAACAGTTTAATTATGGGATAGGGTGGGTATTGTTATAAATAAAATAACCCACCCTATCCTGTAAAAATATTATTCATAACAAGTTTAACTACTTTTAATATGTTACGATAACATAACAGCGAGCTTTTATAATAACGTTTTGGATACGGAAAAGGGTTAAATAAGTGTTTCACCAATAATAGTTAATTGCATAATTTTTTAAAGAAACAAAGGTGATATCTACAGGGTGAAACATTTTTTATGGAGTTATGTAACATACCGAGGGGTGCACAAAAAACGGCCAATGATGTAGCTTCGTTATTTCTTATCCGATTTTAATAAGTGATATGTGATTTATTATTAATAAATTAAAAAACAAAATATAAAAAAATAAAAAACTGGAAACTCTAAAACAAAAAAAAAACAAATGAATTAAATTAAATTAAAAAAAATTAATAATAATAAAAAAATTTAAAAAATTAATTTAGAAAAAAATAGGATAAAAAATCACGAAGCTACATCGTTGACCGTTTTTTGTGCACCCCTCTGTATAATAGGTTGATCTTGTAAGACCCGTAAGGTTTTTTATATGGGTTGTAATGGACGGTTTCCATAGTTATCCCATAGATATGTTTCGTAAGGACTTACGGGTCTGCACAGAACCGACACATAACTTATCCATTTGAATGAGACGCCTGAATGCTAGACGATACATGTTCAAAGTGGAAGGCCGCAAGTGCAATTTAGTGTGCCTAAAAGGTGCTCCACCAAGTAGATGTTCTTTCAAGATCATGAGTTCATTTTTTGGAAAAAAGATTTTAAAAATCATTCCATTTCTGATCGTTAATTAATTTATTGCTTTTTTTATCAGCCTGGAGGGTTTACATCTGGCTGATGAGTTAGTTCCAAGTACAAGTATCAGAGATGTAAAAGAAGCAATGAGGTCTTCTACTAATTTCAAGATTCCGACCGACCAGGTCATAAACCTAGCAACTTTAAAATGTAAGGAAAAATGGGCAAATTATGTTGCAAATGGAGAAGAAACCTTTACAATTCCTATTGAACCTGAGGTAAATTATTTATAAAAAGTTTGTTGTTTCATTAAGCTTTATCATCAACATTATTAAAACAGAAGAAAGACGAAAGTGAAATTTTTGCGTAGAGGGTTGAAATTTGGTGGAGGGTGGACGAAAAAACTACATGAGGAAAACCTGAAACCCCCTTTTCAATCGGACCAACCCGAAAATAATATTTAATCCTGAAAATGTTTTCACCCTTATAAGTATCAAAAATTACCCCGAATTGTACCTATCAAATTTTAGTATACAGGGTGTTTCGTAAGTAGCGTATAAATTTGAAACGCCATGTAGGAAATACTTTTTTAAGAAGAAAAGTTCATATGAACATGTCCAATATTCATTCATAAAAAAGTTATAAACATTAGAAGAAAAATAAATTAAATCAATTTATTACTAAAAAAATATAATTTAGCATGCTTTGAAAATCGTCTTTTTTTAATTTTGGAATTTAAATAATAAAGATTTAAACATTTATCGTATTTAAGTTTGAAACAAATAACAAAAACTACAAAATGTTTAGTAATTCTGAATATTCCGATATAATTTTTATTTGTGGATTTTGTAATGGTAATAGTTTGCATGCAAGTAGAGAATATCAACGCAGGTTTCCCAATAGACGTCACCCTTCTTACCATGTGTTCTCCAGGACCTTTTAAAGATTATGGGACACCGGAAACATACATTGTGCACCAAAAATTGGTGCCCCTGAAAAACATACATTTGAAGAAGAATAAGCAGTGATAGACGCCTTTATTGAAAATCCTCGTACAAGTATACACAGTGTTTCTTCAATGCAAGGTATTTCTCAATCATTTATTCGGAAGACGCTAAAGAGGGAAGTAATGCATCCATACCATTTTCAACAAGTTTAAGTCCTTCAGCCAGGTGATGAGATCAGACGTTGAAACTTTTGTCAATGGTTGTTGGAAAAAATGGCAGCAAATCCAAACTTTTGCTCAAAAATTATTTGGACGGATGAAAGTCAATTTGGCAGAGGAACTACACCAAATTACCACAATGAACATGCATGGTAATTGGAAAATCCCAAGTTAATAAAAAGAAGAGGATTTCAGCAAAGATTCTCAATAAATGTCTGGGCAGGGATTTTTAATAATCAATTAGTATCAATGCAGGACTGACAGCGAATGATTATTTGATTCTATTAAATACCAATGTACAAGATATTGTTGACAACGTAGCCTTAAATGTCTTAAATCAGGTTTCGTATCAACACGATGGAGCACCACCTCATAGGGGAAGAAATGTGACTAATTGGTTGAATGATAATTTCAATAATAATTGGATAGGTTTTGGAGGACCAATATCGTGGCCACCGCGATCTCCAGACTTAAATCCGTTAGATTTTTATCTTTGAGGTACTCTCAAAACAAATGTGTACACGATTGAGATAAATACTCAAGCACAATTATTTGAGAGGGTAAACAATGCGGTTGCTGAAGTGCAAAATAATTTTAATTTCAATTTTAAAGAAGAGATGTTATGTCGATGCAGTGCCTGCATAACAACAAGAGGAGGTGTATTCGAACAAAATTTAAATTAATTATGTAATTTTCAAAGCATGCTAAATTATATTTTTTAGTAATAAATAGGGTCTTACAGGCCTTGAAAAAACAGAGAGGGAATGCTCTCACATGCCCATCTCTCTGCGTTGCCAACCCCAAAAAAATAAATAAATAATAAGAAAATATTGCTAATTTCTGTATTTTAAACATACTAAAAATAATTAAATAAATTATTAAACAATTTCTTATTGTTTTACAAATTTTATTTGCTTTAAATATTATTTTCGCATCACATAAAATTTCTAGGTTATGTAAATCAAAACAATAAACAACAGATAATATTGCTTATTTCTGTATTTCAAACATACTAAAAATAATTAAATAAATTATTAAACAATTTATTATTGTTTTACAAATTTTATTTAATTCCAGTATGATTCATGGTTATGCGTTTGTGTTTGTTGTTTTGATTTACACAACCTAGAAATTTTACGTGATGCGAAAATAATATTTAAAGCAAATAAAATTTGTAAAACAATAAGATATTGTTTAATAATTTATTTAATTATTTTTAGTATGTTTGAAATATAGAAATAAGCAATATTTTTTGTTGTTTATTGTTTTGATTTACATAACCTAGAAATTTTACGTGATACGAAAATAATATTTAAAGCAAATAAAATTTGTAAAACAATAAGAAATTGTTTAATAATTTATTTAATTATTTTTAGTATGTTTGAAATACAGAAATAAGCAATATTTTCTTATTATTTATTTATTTTTTTGGGGTTGGCAACGTAGAGAGAGATGGGCATGTGAGAGCATTCCCTCTCTGTTTTTTCAAGGCCTGTAAGACCCTATTGATTTAATTTATTTTTTTTCAAATTCTTATAATTTTTTTATGAATCAATATTGGACATGTTCATATGAACTTTTCTTCTTAAAAAAGTATTTCCTACATGGGGTTTTAAATTTAAACGCTTCTTACAAAACACCCTGTATTGTAGGGAAAGAAATTCTGAAAGGGATGATTTTTAACAGATTGGATTTATCTTTTAAAGGAGCAAGTTTCAACTTCTTTTGTGTTTTTATCTTTAAATTGGGCATTTGGCGTGGATTACATTAAAGGGTGATTTTTAAACCAATGTAAAAAAATCGGGTTCCAACATAAAGGGGAATTCTTATTCGAATTTTTTGAAAAACGCTTAATACCTGAAAACGGTAAATTTTGCTTTTTTCTATTAACTTTGAAAAATCGCAGCTCCATTAAGTTTTATATTTGCTTGCCTTAGAGATGGACCAAAGGTAAAAGCAACTATATTGGTTTTTGAATAAAAGTGAAAAAGGAATTTTTTTTTGCAATATTTTGAAAATTAAAAGTTGCAGATGAGATTGATATTATTTTTTACATAAGTAGCAAAAAATAGGAGGCTTTCGGGATGATTCTTTAACTTTATCGACCGTGAGAATTGTATTCTGTCTGTTCAAATTTTACTTCGTGTGGTTAGAGGCAGGTCCGGATTAACCTCTTTTGGGGCCCTACACATTTTTCTCTCCATGCCCTTTTCTCGTAAGTAAAAACTTTCACCAATTTTTTTCGTAAGAAAATCGAAAATCGGCACCAAGACATATGTCTATTTACAGGGCAGTGGTATTTCCAAAGATGGTATTTTTCCTAATTTTGTATCTCCCAGATAGCTGACACAACTAACTGTATCCCGCATAAATTTGAAAAACTAAATTATTTTACTAAACCTGCAATTTTTATTTTTATTCAATAAAAAAAATTATGAAATAATGTAGATTTTAAGCATTCTTATTTTGAAATATTAAAGTTATTTAATACAGAATTATAATATTCTACCTATACAGGGTGTTTCTAAATATATGCGAAGAAATTCTACAGGCGATTCCTTGACCAATTCTAAGACAAAAGTAAAGAATAAAAATTTTCTCAAAAGTGCTCTATTTTTTAGTTATGGGGTGTCAAACTTTCTATATTTTTTTCATTTTTTGAGTATAACTTCTTTATTTTTTAAGATAATTTGATCAAATTTGAAACACACTCTAGTTATTATAGTCGTAACAAGATAAAAATATCAAATATCGAAATAAAATACAGGGGGATGTATTTTGGGGGATAGACCCCATTTTTTATGCCATAACTTTTTTGTGCTACCTCACTTAATATTTTAAATGAGATATTCTAATTCCTTGCTTTTTTCTGAAAATTTTTGATCTGTTTAATTTTTTCACAGCTGGTACGGTTTAGAAGTTATTTAAAAACATGTACGAAGTTGTATGCCAATTTTGCATTAAACAGGGGTGGCTTTTTAAAAAAAATAAATACCAGAGACTTCCTAGAATACTATTTGACCAATTTTAAGACGAAAACAGAGAATAAATATTTTCTCTAAAATGTAAATGTTGCTCTACTTTTTTCCAATACTGTAGATAACGATCATCTTTCTTTAATTGTTATATAATTATTTTTTTAGACAATAAAAGAAGAAGAAGCAGATTTAATAAAGCTCCAGGGTATTGTTATCATAGTAAAAATGTTTTCACCTAGCCCAGTACTGGCTAAGTGTGGTAGAAGATTTGTTTTCAAGTCTTCACATAGTATTGCTATACTTCCGGACCAAACTTTAGCTGACCTTCGCGACAAGTTCTTCTGTACATGTGATATTGGATTTATGCATGAGATAGAAACACCAGTCGAAACCAAAACACTCTTGGCAAAGGTAATATTATCAACCTCGCAGAAGTCTAAACATTAAAAATATTTTTATAATCCAATATTAATTATTAATCATTTGTAGGAAATGTACCCTTCTGGATTTATTTTTATAGAAAATTGTTTTTATAATGATATGAGACATAAAAATTCCGTTGATAATTCCGAAGTCATTAGAAATTGGCCAGCCAAAAAAACAGAAAATTATACAACTGCAAGAATGGAAGATGTAAGTAATTTTTTCGCAATTTGTTTTGTTGATAATCATATGCAATTACAATTAAATTATTTTAGACAAAAATAAGTGATCTTCGGGTTCGGTTTGGTTATCCCTACTTATACCAGCATCAAGGTGATTGTGAACATGTGATAACATTCCATGATGCGAGGCTGTTAAATAATAATGATCATCTTAGTTTAAGTTGTTACCCTTACAATTGTTTTCATAATCACTTTCAAAGTAGGCTGTGTTATATCTGTGGTGTGAATGTGTCACGATTTTATGTTACAGACTGTGAGAAGTTGCCACATAAATATAATTTTTTATGTGAGACTTGTTTAACTTCGTATTGTTATTTGGATGGAAAAAAAATTGGTACATTTAAGTTATATCCGTATTATGATAAGTCCAGTATTCTATTAAATTTATAAAGTATTTTATTAAAATGTAAATTAATGTTATAAAACATTATTTAGACAAACATGGGAAGGTTCAAAATGTGATAAGTTCCTATGAGGATTTTTTTATAGTTATTAGAAATACTTTGTAATTTTCTATTTGCAGCCATTTAAAGATCTTCATAAAACTTAAATTCTCTAAAATATTATTTACTATTTTGTTATATAAAATTATACCAATTTTCATCAATAAAGATGTTAAACAAAATTAACTTTTTTTAAAAATATCAAATTGTTGCAAATTAGTTTGAGGTGTTGAATACATTTAGGTATGGCTGCATACAGAATTTAGGGACACCTTGTATAGAAACAAATGTAACCATTAACATTAAGGGGATAGAGTCAAATGTTTACTCCTAAAATGATATCCCAAACAATGGAAAAAAGATTCATTATTAATAATCAATTCCTTTAAAATTGGAGGCGAATATCAGCAATTTTTACATTAAATATTACTAAAACTACTTTTACAAGTTACATTCCCTTGGCCGTACCTTTAAATATATTTATAAATTTCAAAATAAATTGTTTAAATAATACATAAATCTAGGCACGTATAGAAACATAAATTGCAAAGGAAAAATATTAACACTGAAAATTCGGTCTAAAGTGGAGCATAGTTTTGCATACTTTAGGAATTTATTTTTAATACTTTGGGACAAAATAAAGAAAAATGTAGTATACAATTCGCTCATTAATTTAAAATTAAAAAGATTTTGCTCCATTAATAACCAAATGGGAAGGTTGAAGACACCTAAATTTTATAACAATTATTTTGACTCTATCGCCTTAAGTCACCTCAGTACCTAATAAGTTTCTGATTCTCATATTTTTGTTCTTATTTTTTCTTCATATTTTTGTTTAGAAAATAAATGCCAAAAATAAGTATTCATTAACGATAATTATTGTCCCAAAATTGTATTAAGAGGTTGAGGATTCTGGCTCTTAGGACATCTAAAAGTAAACACCAATTATTAAAACATCAGGTTATTTATTCATCTGCAACATTTCGACGAATATTTTCGTCTTTATCAAGCTAAAACATTTAAAAAAATGAAAGACTAAGAACTACTACTTAGGTGCGTGAACTTAGCGACAGACTTGAAGCACTAACGTTTTTTTTTAATACATTCGTTAGTGCTCTTTAGTGCAACAATTAGTAAAATTAGCGGCAAAGTATTAAGCGAGTAAATGTTTATTTAAATTTTGTCGCTAACTTCACGCTCAGCGACAATTTTTTTTATTTATTATTTTTTTTCAAATTTTTTCTTGTATTTCATTAGTGCTTCGTTAGTGCTTCTTACTATATTTGGAGAAATAACAAAGTTACAGATCTTTTATTTTTTTCGACCTAGCGACATTTTTTTTATTTATTATTTTTTTTCAAATTTTCTTTTGTATTTCATTAGTGCTTGTTAGTGCATCAAAAAAACTTACTATAATTGGAAAAATAACAAAGTTACAGATATTTTATTTATTTCGACCTCGCGACAATTTTTTTTATTTATTATTTTTTTTCAATTTTTTTTTTGTATTTCATTAGTGCTTCGTTAGTGCTTGTTATTGCATCAAAAAAACTTACTATTTTCGGAAAAATAACAAAGTTACAGATCTTTTATTTTTTTCGACCTAGCGACAATTTTTTTTATTTATTATTTTTTTTCAAATTTTCTTTTGTATTTCATTAGTGATTCGATAGTGCATCAAAAAAACTTACTATTTTTGGAAAAATACCAAAGTAACAGACTTTTTATTTTTTTCGACCTAGCGACAATTTTTTTATTTATTAATTGTTTGTATTTTTCTTCCCAATTTCATTTGTGCTTCGTCAGTGCTTGTTAGTGCATCAAAAAAACTTACTATTATTAACCCCTTGACATACAAATTAAATGAAACTTGATGCGACCGAAAAATACTATTATATGAAATGAGAATCGTTGCAAAAGTGAAGCAACTTAGTAATATAAGTACAAACTGCGCCGCATCCGCCGAAATTTGCTCTTGACGAGTTAGACTCGTCAAAATATGCAGTGGCACAGGAAATAAATGACGAGTCTAACTCGTCATTGTATGTCAAGGGGTTAATAACAAAGTTACAGATCTTTTATTTTTTCGACCTAGCGACAATTTTTTTTATTATTGTTTTTCAAATTTTCTTTTGTATTTCATTAGTGCTTCGTTAGTGCTTGTTAGTGCATCAAAAAAACTTACTATTTTTGGAAAAATATCAAAGTTACAGACTTTTTATTTTTTTCGACCTAGCGACAATTTTTTTTATTTATCAATTGTTTGTAAATTTTCTTCAGAATTTCATTAGTGCTTCGTCAGTGCTTGTTAGTGCATCAAAAAAACTTACTATTTTTAGAAAAATAACAAAGTTACAGATCTTTTATTTTTTTCGACCTAGCGACATTTTTTTTATTTATTATTTTTTTTCAAATTTTCTTTTGTATTTCATTAGTGCTTCGTTAGTGCTTGTTAGTGCATCAAAAAAACTTACTATAATTGGAAAAATAACAAAGTTACATATCTTTTATTTTTTTCGACCTAGCGACAATTTTTTTTATTTATTATTTTTTTTCAAATTTTCTTTTGTATTTCCTTAGTGCTTTGTTAGTGCTTGTTAGTGCATCAAAAAAACTTGCTCAGAATTGCACCATAAAATTGTTACTTTTGATTTTTTTAATTTCATTAGAACTTCGTTAGTGCTTCACAAAAAAATAAATATAATTTAAGTCTTTATTTTACAGCGTATACAATAATATATGAGGTAATACATTTTCGTCGAATTTGATGTTTGAGATTTCATATCATCATACAATTCCCAAACAGAGTCCAATCTACGACAAAATGCTGTATAATGTCGCTAGGTCAAAAAAAAATTAAATATCTGTAAATTTGTTATTTTTCCAAAAATAGTAAGTTTTTTTGATGCACTAATAAGCACTAATGAAATACAAAAGAAAATTTGACAAAAAATAATAAATAAAAAAAATTGTCGCTAAGTCGAATAAAATATAAGGTTTGTAACTTTGTTATTTTTCCAAAAATAGTAAGTTTTTTTGATGCACTAACAAGCACTAATGAAGCACTAATGAAATACAAAAGAAAATTTGAAAAAAAATAATAAATAAAAAAAAATTGTCGCTGAGCGTGAAGATAGCGACATAATTTAAATAAACATTTACTCACTTAATACTTAGCCGCTAATTTTACTAATTGTTGCACTTAAGTTCATATTTATTTATTTCTTTGGATGTAAATCATCTCGCTGATGAGTCTCTTTTTGTAATTTACTTCCCTGTCAAGAATTGTCACTTCAAAATTAATTTCATATTGAGTTTCCAAATGATGTAATGCTAGTCCAGTAATGTTGTTACTATTTTGTGTGCCACTATTGACTGATGAAGGTCACTTTTTGCAATCAAATCGGTGTTGATTGACTCTACTCTTTAGGTACTGTTTCGTTTGTCCTATATATACGTTGCTACATTGTTTGCAAGGTATTTTGTAAATGAAGTTAGATTTTAAGAGTCATTTTCTAATAGGCAAAAATAGCAGTTTACTAGACATATCTAGTGCAAACAATATTTTTGTATACTTTTTTTATTTTAGATTCTAGAGTCATTCAACTAAATATGGACAGAAGGAAAAAAAATTGGAGAATCTATAAAAAAAATATAATTATCCAAAAGTACCTTAACTTTGCTCGCTTATAATTAATTTTGGATAAGATTGCAACACAAAAGCAGTTGTCCAGTTTTAGTTTAATTAATCTAGTTTACAAATCAGAAAAAAATTTGAAAATCTGTTAAAAGAAACTATAGATATGCTGTTGCCAGTAATGTTCGATTTTATGATTTTTCACAATTTTTTAAACGCAGCAACAAAAAAAAACTCATAAACATAAATAATATGTAAAATAGTTTTCAATTATCATGCTAGTATATTGTTGCTAGTATTTATTTAAACTGGGTATTTAATGTTTATATCGGTGCGCGGCACGAGTAACATAAATGACCCTTAAGCCGTTTTCGTTTTTATCCTTTAATTTACTAAATATTGTACTAATTGGTTTTATGTTATAAAATGCTAACTCTACATTTTGTTTCCTAAAAAGTATTTTCAGTTTTGTGATTTTGTGCTGGTATTTGGTTCAAATTGGCATTTAAAATTTAATGACCAAAACCCGATTATTTAGTCTTTAAGAGCAATCATTCCGGTGCATTTTTAGACGTTTGCTTGGGGACCCTTGGACGCGTTGTTACTTAACATTTTTTCTTTTTTATATAGTAAAGTACATCAACCTTTCGAATGGACAGACTCAGTTTTTAAAAAAGTTAAAATTATGTTAGATATGTTCCATCAAAAAGTGTTAATTTTACACACAATTAAAGAGTGAATTAAGAGACTATAAATCAAAATATCAAAAAAGGAGTCTGTCCGTTCGAAGGAGCACATTTTCAACTTTGTATGTGCAAAATTTCAATTTTTTTTGTTTATTATTAACAAAGTTACAGGGGACTTTTTGAAGGTAAATTTTGCTTAAGCCTGGAACCTGTAAGCGCTCCTGCACAGAGAGTGGGGGTGTGCCTTAGTGGATTAGTGCCCAATTCAGTCCCAAACTCATACGAATGGTTTTTACTATCAAAATATTGAAATTTTAGTGCTAATATTAATCAGTTTTCGCGAAAGGAGGATTGGTCTTAAGTAGTAGTTCTTAGTTTTTCATTTTTTTTAATGTTTTCGCTTGATAAAGACGAAAATATTCGTCGAAACGTTGCAGATGAATAAATAACCAGATATGTTTTAATAATTGGTGTTTACTTTTTGATGTCCTAACAGCCAGAATCCTCAACCTCTTAATAGGTATTCACTTTGAGTAATTAATATTAAAAGTAATGTGTAATTTTCTTTATATTGTGTATTCTGCCACTTGTATTTTGAAAAACGACCTATGAAAAAAAAATTAACGAAAATAGATAAAAACTTAAATTTAGTCCTTGGTCATAAAAAATCGTTTTTAATTTGTTTAGTTGTAACGGTTGTGGCCATAGATAAAAGTGGTGGCATCATGCCACACTACAAGGGCACTACTGAGTGATTCTGTGACAAACTTTTTATTTTATCCCATTTCATAAACGGTTATTGTCGTCACATAAAACGGAAACCTTTCAAATTAAACATGTCCTAAATATTACAATGGAACGTTCATTAAACATACAGTGAATTCAAAAAAGACTGAAACCGCAAATATGCCAAAAATATTCGCGTTGGTCTATTCATCGGAGCACAACGCATGCATTTCAGTGTAGCCAACTGTGGGAAACTTAGGTTTCCTACCTTGCAGTGTCAATGGTTTCAATCTTATTTGAATTCACTGTATTTTTTATAAAGCTTTCAATTAAGCGAAACTTTTAAATTCAAAGAGAAGGGTGGATTTTCAAAAAAAAAAGACATTTTGGTATATAAAAATTACATTATATTTTTGAAATATTCTATAAATATGTACAAAAATAAAATTTAACTCATTTAAATTCTCATAAAACAACATTTGATTAAAAACTTAAATCACTTAAAACTTTAACTATTTAGAAGATTTCAATGTTTCATTGCAACATTGCATTAATGTTGCAATGAAACGTCTAAAATACGTAACGTAACAATACATGTTTACTGAATACCATTTTTTCAATGTTTCATTGTAACGTTGCATTAATGTTGCAATGACACTTTAATCAACGTAACGAAACTTACATATTTACTGGGTTAATCCGGCAATTTAAGTTAGGTTACAGTGAAAAGTAGAAAGAAAACGTTAAGAGATTGTCGAAATTCCCTTTTTTTTTCGTATATTTTTGAGTTATTGGCTATTTGGACAATTGGACAATTGGAAAAACAGTTTATTAATTTAAACTTTATTCCTTCAGCAACATTTCGGTCATCTTTGTGACCCTTTTCAAGCTATAAATTATAAATATAGATTGTTAACAAAAATGAAGAACATTAATTAATCACATACCTTAAAAAATGTTTAAATGTTTATACAAAACTGTTTTTCTTCGTACAAACTAAGAATTATTAACCATTTCAATCCAGAGAACGTGTTATGCATCAATAACGTGCGGAATAACTTCATAAAAATAATATAATATATATCATATACAGGGTGTCTCAAACCACCCGTCCACCCCTTTTATTTTGAGAACGCCTTGTAGTACAAGGCTGAAATAAAAAAAAATTATTACCAAAGCAAACCCGAAGAATCCATTGGTGTACTTATTTTTTTCCGGAACAATCCGGAAGTACCCGGAACCGGAAGTAACTTTGGATTTTTAAATGGCAACAAAGGTCGAGTATGGTATCGTTTGAAAGGTCTTTTAAAAAGAAATAACTTTTATTAAAATATTTTTGTAATATCTTGCATAATTAACAAAATAAACGAAAAAAAAATATGCAAACAAGTGACCATTGCTCTCTTAAATTATGGAAAAATTAAATCGTTACCATCATCCGCAAATGGGCAAGAGAGAGATTTTTTTAAATTGAAACTCTTTTTTGCGTTTATCGCTTTATTCGTTAAAAATAATTAACTATTTTTTATTTTTTGAATTAAAGAAAATACATAACCTAAAACAGTTGATTATTTTTAACAAGCGAAGCAAAAAAAACATGTTTCCATTTAAAAAATCACAATTGCCTCTACCCTTACCCATTGAAGATGATGGTAGTGTTTTAATTTTTCCATAATTTAAGAAACCATTTGTCACTTGTTTGCTTTTGTTTTTCGTTTAATTTGTTAATTATGAAAGATATTAAAACAATATTTTATTAAAAGTTGTTTCTTTTTAAAAGACCTTTCAAACGATACCATACTCGACCTATGTTGCCATTTAAAAATCGAAAGTTACTTCCTGTTCCGGGCACTTCTGGATTATTCCGGAAAAAAATAAGTCCACAAATACATTCTTCGGATTTGCTTTGGTAATAATTTTTTTTATTTCATCCATGTACGACAAGGCGTTCTCAAAATAAAAGGGGTGGACGGGTGGTCTGAGACACCCTGTATATAATCATCAATTTTTAACATCAAAAATGAGAGGTAAAATTTGTTGGCTTAATCATCAATTTTAACATCCAAAATGAGGTGAAATTTGTGAATTTTAATCATCGGTTTTTTAACATCAAAATGAGAGGTGAAATTTGTTGACTTAATCACTGTTGAGTTTCCTCCATTTATGAGGTGAAATTATTTTTGTTTTATCAATTATAATTTGTTATTCTATATGTGGTAAAAGGTAAAATATTGAATAGATAAAACCTAAGACGTCACACGATTAAAACGACGACACTTATCACAAATTATCACAGTCGGTTTCTCTCTTTGGTGTTTATGCCTCCATAACTTGTACATACATACACTTATGGCAGGCCTCAGTTGGACTTCGATCTTAAACTTTTATTTCAAATATTTTAAATTTAATAATTTATATGTCTCTTATTGTATGCAACTCAACGCTCTGGTTTGATCTGGTTTTACATAATATATGGTCTTACAATCACTAGAAAAACTATAATCTAAAAGAGTATACTAGATTTTAAATTTATACAAGGTTGTTAGATCAGTTTGTGGTAGTTTTACTTAGATTATTGATATCTGTTTGTAGGTTCATATTTGTTTTATGTTTCTTTATAAAGATCATTTCGCTTATCAACCTTTTGTTGTAATTAGGCTCTGTATCAATAATCTCTACTTTATTAAAATCTATTTTGTGTTGTTTTTCTATTGCATGAAGTGCCAAACCTGTTATGTTATTAGTAATTTGTTTTTTACAATCATATTCGTGTTGTTTTATACGTTTAGTTAGGTATTGTTTAGTCTGTCCTATATACACCCTATCACAATCTGAACATGGAATTTTGTACACAACATTTGATTTTCTACCTTTATCATCTTTGTCTTTCATTGCCTTCTTCTGACTGATTGTGTGTTGCGAGAGGTAGTTTAACATGATACTAGAAGTTGATGGTTTTCTGTACCAATCATATATTATTTGTTTGTTTTTCCTAATTAGTCGTAAGTCTAAAAAGGGTATTTCACCATTATTTTCTAACTATATACTCTATACTGAATTGTAATTTATGATGAAATTTATTAAATTGTTGTAATATTAATCTGTTTTATTTCTTGGAACTAGTAATATCATGTCGTCTACGTAATATTTTATTAGTGGAATTTTAAATGGTATTTTGTTCACCAAATCAGTGACCAAAAGATTTATAATTATATTAGCCAAGATTGGACTCATTGGGCTACCATCTATTTGTTTGTAAAACTGTTTTCTAAAAACGAAGTAACTTGAATCAAAGTAGAAATTTATGAGAGTTAAGAATGTGACTTTATCTATGATGGTGTAAGCTGATATAGTTTTCCAATATTTGTTAATGGTCTGTATAACCAAATCTTTTGGTATGTTGGTGAACAAGGAAACCACATCTAATGAAATAAAGAACATGATCATTTGGTACTATCAAATCAGAGAGCTCCCAAACTAATTCATCTGAATTTTTTAATGAGTAGGTAAAGGTGGTAGCTAATTTTGACAAAATATCATTAATGAATTTTGACAAATTGTAAGATGGTGATCCTATACAACTAACTACAGGTCTAAATGACACAGTATTTTTGTGGGTCTTTCTCAAGCCATATAATTTAGGTGGAAGTGAATTATGACTTATCATTTTTT
Organism: Stenus bimaculatus; assembly: GCA_963971135.1. Classification (NCBI taxonomy): domain Eukaryota; kingdom Metazoa; phylum Arthropoda; class Insecta; order Coleoptera; family Staphylinidae; genus Stenus; species Stenus bimaculatus. Next base: position 42,964,805 of record OZ020182.1, read on the forward strand.
ATATTCATTCTTATCAATATAATTTAATTCTAGTAAATTTTTAATGATTTTATTAGCTTTTACTTGAAATTCGCTCGTGGGTCTCTATCTAATTTGGTATAAACTTTATCATCATCCAACAACTTATTCATTCCATTTTCGTAATCATTTTTGTTCATAAAAACTACACTATTACCCTTATCTGACTTCTTATTATGATATCATTGTGTTTTTTAAGAAAATCTTTGCTAATATTGAAGTTTCTATTGATATTATTAATTCTTTTGTCAATCATTGAATTTCGTTTTGAATTTTTATTTTTATTCTTGAAGTTAGTAAGGATATTAGTGGTTGTCGATCTTAAATCATTTCTCGAGTCTTCTGAATCAGTAACATTATTAATACAAAATTCTAAATCCTTAATAGTGCCAACCAAAAAATTATCAACATTGTCTTTATTTGTTGGAAGACAGAATTTGTGTCCTAGAGATATAGTGTTAATTAACTCTTCTGGTAGTTTGTATAATTAAAGACTGCTTCGTTATGAAAATATGTTTTGATTGGCTGTTGGTTTTGTGTGATGCTATTAATTTTTTTTATGTTATTTGTTTTTATTTTGTTAAATTCTTTATTGTAGTATTTATTATTTCTCAATTCAAATTCTAAGTATACTTTGGTTGGTAAAATGTTACTTAATTTTTGTTTAATGATGTTATTATTTTTTATAATATTTTGAAGTTATTTATTTATTTCGTGTCCATCCTAATAATAATACATAAATACAAAAACATAATATTATAAAATAGATGACCAAAAATTAGCACATTCAATTGCAGCTGGTGAGGCTTGTGCAAGATCTAAATCTGAACAAGGTTGATTTAATTTATCACATATTAGTAAATGATTCATAGTTTGTGAATTTCCACATAAGCAGAGTTCATCTTCAACTGTAAAGCCCCATTTCAATAAATTTGTTTTACATCTACCTGTTTTAGATCGTTATCTATTTAGAGCTTTCCAAGTTAACCACTTTTCATCAAAGCCTGGAGGAAGTTCTTCTTTTGGAGAAATTTTTAATTCCTTATCTAAATCAGATAAAGAACCACACCATAAAAATTTAACAGATAAAAGAAAACTTTTCCTCGATTTTAGTCTAGATCTTGTAGGAATTATACCATATAAAGAATGTCTATAATCAGTGAGTTGTTTCTTCCTTTCCCTCATACTTGCAACAGAACGTCTAATATTCGAAGGAGCTATTCCACTTAAAATATTGAGGAAACCAATAGGAGTGGGCTTAAGACAACCAGTTATAATTCGACGGGTCTGATTTAGAATTGGATCTAGATATTTGGCATGATTTGAACGTTCCCATACTGGAGCAGCATATTCAGCTTTGGAGAACACTAAAGCTAGAGCAGTACATCTTAATGTATGAGCATTTGCACCCCATTTGGTATACGTAAGTTTTTGTAAAAGGTTATTTCTAGTTGAAATTTTAGTCTTTAAATTTTTGATATGTTGTTTATACGATAATGTACGATCCAGGGTAACTCCTAAGTATGTAGGGGTTTGGCAAAATTCAACATTTTCACCATTTCAAGAAATATTTAATTTTATATTTGCTTTTTATTATTTAAATGGAAGAGACTTGATATTGTTTTAGATGGATTTGGACGAAGACTGTTTTTTTGATAATAAATAGACAGATTTTTAAGCGCTGCAGATAAAGTATTTTGAATAGTAAGTAAATTCTTATTTTGTGTAATTATACTTAGATCGTCAGCAAAGATGAAACTATTGGTGTTTGGAAAAATAGGTTGATCATTTGTATAAATGTTGAATAAAGTAGGGGCGAGAACACTTCCTTGTGGAAGACCATTCTTCTGAATTCTCCATCTACTTTGTTTACCACCTAATTCTACTCTAAATCGTCTATTTTCTAATAGATTACGAATTATTTGAATTAGCTTAAAATCTTTTGTCAATTTATAAATTTTAGACAAGAGAATACGATGATTAATTGTATCATATGCCGAAGAGAGGTCAACAAAAACAGCACCTGTTATTAGATTATTCTCAAAACCATCTTCAATATGTTGTGTAAGGTTAAGGATTTGGCCTGTACTTGATTTACCAGGACGAAAACCAGCTTGTTGAGGTATAAGTTGATCATCAATATTTGGAGAGAGTCTACTTAATATCATTCTTTCAAATAATTTGTATAAACAACATAAAAGTGAGATAGGTCTAAAATTTTTGGCATTATCAAGTGATTTACCCGGTTTAGGAATAGCAATTATTTTGGTTTTTCTCCATATCTTTGGTATGTTCTCTTCAAAAATGCAATTATTAAAAAAATCCAATAACCATTGTTTAGTTTTAATACCAAATCTTTTTATTTGTTCATTTTTAAGATCATCAAGACCAGCAGCTTTACCTAATTTAAGAGATTTAATAGCGGAATCTAACTCATTCATTTCAAAGGGGCGACTTAAAAACGTAGATTCTAAATTCTTATTTCTTCGAATAAAATTCTTTTTTAATCTCATTGATTTTCCATTTAATATTAGTTGATGAGCTACTTGATTAGCAAAAATAGAACAATTTAATTCAGATTGTTTGGAATCACTACAAAGATTCTTAATTGTATTCCAGGCTTGTCTACTTGAATATTTAATATCTATATTTTCGAGAGTCTCTTTCCATTTTTGTTGACGTTTCTCATTCAGTTGTGTAACAATACATTTTCCAAGATCCATAGTGGTTTGTGAAAATGGGTCTGTATTATAACTCTTTATATAATTATTTAATAAAATCTTATGATCACTTTGAAGACCTGGTATAAATTTCGTTCTACAACCTCTGGGTATGTGTTTTCTAGAAATATTTCTTACAATTTCGATAAACAGATCGTAGTTTTCAATAATAGGTTGGATCTTTTGTAATTCATTATCTAAATCAACCGAAAAAGCCGACCAATTTGCCTTTTTAAAATTAAATCTACGTCTAAAAGGTATAATTTGAGGATTGACATGTGAAATTATTTCTAACATAATTGGTTTATGTTGAGAATTAGGAAAATGGTTAAGAACTTTCTTACGGCAGATATCCTTTAAACAATTACTAACAAATATTAGATCAGGGTTATATCCATTTTTCCATCTACCACTAATAAATGACGAAGATTGGCTTGAATCATGAATAAGATTTAAATGATTATTTTCTGTCCAAATTTCAACATTATGACCATCTTCATTAGTATCTTTATAACCCCATGTAGAATTATGACTATTAAAGTCACCAATAACAATTCTAGATTTTTTTACATTTGTAAATAAAGCAAGTTTAAAAGGAACATTGGGTGGTTTATAAACAGAAGAAATTATAATATTGTCCAGTTCAACAGTAAGAATTTCAATGTTATTATCATCTTGGCTATTACAACATTGATATATTAAATTTTCTTTTATATAAAGTGCACTTCCATATTGGTTATGTGCCCGTTCACTAATAAGTTTCATACCTTTAATTATTGGTCTATTCCTTTTAGGACCTCTATGTGTTTCTTGTATATAAAGAATGTGACAATTAGTATCTTTGCATAAATCTGATAAAATATCTCCTTTTGCAGATGAGAATCCTTCCACATTAATTGAAATTATTTTGAAGGCCGAACTTAATAACGATTGATATAAAATATTACTTGCCATAATGTAAAATATAATGATAATAGGATGGTAGTAGCAGAATTAAGTAGATATTAGTAAATAATACCTAAATGGTCGCGATAAAACGCTTCTGCTATGACCTGTCAATTTGACAACTATATTTTGAAGTGAAGTGAGATTTGGTTATAGACCATTAACAAATATTGGAAAACTATATCAGCATACACCATCATAGATAAAGTCACATTCTTAACTCTCATAAATTTCTACTTTGATTCAAGTTACTTCGTTTTTAGAAAACAGTTTTACAAACAAATAGATGGTACCCCAATTGGCAACCCAATGAGTCCAATCTTGGCTAATATAATTATAAATCTTTTGGTCACTGATTTGGTGAACAAAATACCCTTTAAAATTCCACTAATAAAATATTACGTAGACGACATGATATTACTAGTTCCAAGAAATAAAACAGATATAATATTACAACAATTTAATAAATTTCATCATAAATTACAATTCACTATAGAGTTAGAAAATAATGGTGAAATACCCTTTTTAAACTTACGAATAATTAGGAAAAACAAACAAATAATATATGATTGGTACAGAAAACCATCAACTTCTAATATGTTAAACTACCTCTCACAACACACAATCAGTCAGAAGAAGGCAATGATCAACGGTCTACTTAACATAATGTTTAGATTGAGTCATGCATATTTCCATGAACAAAACCTTTCAAAAATCAGAAAGCTCCTGAAACTGAACAACTATACTACCAAATTGGTGAATGGTTTAATCAAGGATTACATAGAAAAAAATAATAGTTCACACCAATATACAATAGAAGCTACCTTAGAAACAGACGCAGACATCGAAAAAATCAGATACTTTAAGTGCCCATTCGAACCTAGCATAGCAAAAAAAAACACCAATCATTGTTTAAACCATTCAAAATTAAATTAGCTTTTTATAATAATAATAATAAAATTAATAGAATATTCAGTAAAATGATAGACAAAAATGTTGTGTACAAAATTCCATGTTCAGATTGTGGTAGGGTGTATATAGGACAGACTAAACAATACCTAACTAAACGTATAAAACAACACGAATATGATTGTAAAAAACAAATTACTAATAACGTAACAGGTTTGGCACTTCATGCAATAGAAAAACAACACAAAATAGATTTTAATAAAGTAGAGATTATTGATACAGAGCCTAATTATAACAAAAGGTTGATAAGCGAAATGATCTTTACAAAGAAACATAAAACAAATATGAACCTACAAACAGATATCAATAATCTAAGTAAAATCTACCACAAACTGATCTAACAACTAACAACCTTGTATAAATTTAAAATCTAGTATACTCTTTTAGATTATAGTTTTTCTAGTGATTCTAAGACCATATATTATGTAAAACCAGATCAAACAAGAGCGTTGAGTTGCATACAATAAGAGACATATAAATTATTAAATATTTCAAATAAAAGTTTAAGATCGAAGTCGAACTGAGGCCTGCCATAACTGTACAAGTTATGGAGGCATGAACACCAAAGAGAGAAACCGACTGTGATAATTTGTGATAAGTGTCGTCCTTTTAATCGTGTGATATCTTAGGTTTTATCTATTCAATATTTTACCACACATAGAATAACAAATTATACAATTATAAGAGAGGTAAAATTTGTTGGCTTAATCATCAATTTTAATATCCAAAATGAGAGGTGAAATTTGTGAATTTTAATCATCGGTTTTTTAACATCAAAATGAGAGGTGAAATTTGTTGACTTAATCACTGTTGAGTTTCCTCCATTTATGAGGTGAAATTATTTTTGTTTTATCAATATAAAACAAAAATAATTTCACCTCATAAATGGAGGAAACTCAACAGTGATTAAGTCAACAAATTTCACCTCTCATTTTGATGTTAAAAAACCGATGATTAAAATTCACAAATTTCACCTCTCATTTTGGATATTAAAATTGATGATTAAGCCAACAAATTTTACCTCTCATTTTTTATGTTAAAAATTGATGATTATATACCGTGCGGACCTAAAGTAAATCCCCCCCTGCTAACTTTTTAACGGTTATGTTTTTAATTCTGAAAATTTGTCTACTGAGGAATCTAATTGCGAACTTGATATCAAAGGTATTTTTGATTTTGTGGAACTTCCGGTTATACCGAAACTGGATGGCAACTTTCTTATTTTAAATGGAACACCCAGTATATTTTTGCATTTTCGCGTTCTCCATAAAAATACTATTAAATAGACCTAGCATAGTGTGGTCTAGGATTAATACTTTCGGAATTACGCTCATTTGAAAATCGCATTTTTATGCAACTTCATTTATACCAGAAGTTGGACCCAAGTGCCCAAACTTCCTTATTTTAAATGATTTCTTTTGCAATTAAGTTAATAACATTAAATTTAAACAAAATTTTTATCCAAGAGATTTCCTGTAGATTTTATTACTGTCAAGACATGGAAGGTGGTTATGTTAATCAGCAAAATTAACGAACTTACTATTAAACATAATTTTGTTTAAATTTAATATTCTTAACTTAATTGCAAAATATTTCATTTAAAATAACGAAGTTGGGGCAGTTGGGTCCAACTTCCGGTGTAAATGAAGTTGCATAAAAATACGATTTTCAAATGGGCGTAATTCCGAAAGTATTAATCGTAAACCACACTATGCTAGGTCAATTTAATGGTATTTTTATTGAGAATACGAAAATGCAAAAATATACTGGGTGTTCCATTTAAAATAAGGAAGTTGCCATCCACTTCCGGTATAACCGGACGTTCGACAAAATCAAAAATACCTTTATTAGAAAGTTCGCAATTAGATTCCTCGGTAGACAAATTTTCAGAATCAAAAACATAACCGTGCAAAAGTTAGCAGGGGGGGATTTACTTTATGTCCGCACGGTATATACAGGGTGAGTTTAAAGTAACGCATAAAATTCATAACTTCTTTTTTATTTGAAATTTTCAAAAACGCTAAAAGGGGTGTCGAATTGTTTTTAAAAAACTTTATTTTAAAGTTAAAAAAATTTTATCCGTTGGTATGACGTCATCGATTTTTTTTTAAATGGGTTGATATGGTTTTTATACCATCAAAAAATACCTTATTTAAAGAACTTTTTAACAGTACCAAAAAAGTTATACTTGCGCCATCTAGTTGTAATAAAAAAAATTATTGAATATCTCCTTAAATGACCATTTAAAGTAACGCATAAAATTCATAACTTCTTTTATTATTTTAAATTTTCAAAAACGCTAAAAGGGGTGTCGAATTGTTTTTAAAATCTTTATTTTAAAGTTAAAAAAAAATATTATCCGTTGGCATGACGTCACAATGACGTCATCGATTTTTTTTAAATGGGTTGATATGGCTTTTATACCATCAAAAAAATACCTTATTTAAAGAGCTTTTTAACAGTACCAAAAAAGTTATACTTGCGATATCTAGTTGTAATAAAAAAAATATTAAATATCTCCTCAAATGACCATTTAAAGTAACACATAAAATTCATAACTTCCTTATTATTTCGAATTTTCAAAAACGCTAAAAGGGGTGTCGAATTGGTTTAAAAAAACTTTATTTTAAAGTTAAGAAAAAATTATTATCCGTTGGCATGACGTCACAATGAGGTCATCATATTTTTTTAAATAGGATAATATGGTTTTTATAGCATTAAAAAATACTTTATTAAGTGTGCTTTTTAACAGTACCAAAAGTGTATACTTGCTCCAGTTAGTTGTAATAATATTTTTTATCAAATATCATCTCGAATAACCATTTAAAGCAATGCATAAAATTATAAAATTCATAACTACTTTATTCTTTAGAATTTTTAAAAGCGTTAAAAATGTTTTTAATTGTTTTTAAAATGTTTATTTTGGATTTTATTTTATTGTCTCTGTGACGTCTATGGCGTCATCAATTTTTTTTTAAATGTTTTTTTATGCTTTTTGTAGGAAACAATGCTAATAATTACTTAATTATTATTTTTTTATAAAGTAGTTTATTTTTAATCAAAATTTATGTTTACACTTTCGTTTTAATAATTGTTAAAGTCCCATTCAACGAAACAACATGTGCCTTAAACAGACATTGTAAGGACAAATAAAAAAAAAATACAATACAATTTATTTTGCTTTTTCGAATTTTAAAATAAAATTATTTGAGGTTTATTTATTAATTCTGTACTTGAGTAACCACGTCTTTTGCGATTTTTCTGATTTAACTTTATACAACTTTGGCTTTTCACATTGGTACATTCTTTGATTTATTGATTATTACAACGGTTCTTTTTTACGTTTTTGTGATTAATTTGTTAACTTAATCTCTTAAAATGGCACGTTTGTCAGAAACGGAGAGGATCGAAATTCTTATGATGGTAGGCTATGGGGATAAAATTCGAAGTCAAGAAGAAGTTCGTATTTTGTTTAACCAAAAGTATCCGGAGAGATTTCCAATAACTCAGTCCACAGTAAGTAGGATTGTTACCAAATTCCATGAAGTGGGCCATGTACGCAATATTCCAAAAGCTGGTCGTCCACAAATTGATGAAGACATTCAATTACAAATATTGTTGGAACTTGAAGAAGATCCCAATAAGTCCACTAGACAATTAGCATTAGATAATAATGTTAGTCAATCAGCTGTCGTAAAAGTTTTAAAAAAAGCAAAGATTCATCCATACAAAATTCAACTTGTTCATGAGTTAGCGGAAGACGATTTTGATCGGAGGTTGGAATTTTGTGATGACCTTTTGGAAAAATGCATTGCCGAACCCCACTTTCTATCCAATGTACTTTGGTCAGGTACGCCGTTATTTAATAAAACTACCTATTTTAATTTAAAATTTCCTAAAATATTTTGTTTTTTTTTAGATGAGGCTTCTTTTTATCTTAATGGTACAGTGAACCGTCATAATAGCCGATATTGGGCTCGTGAAAACCCACACTGAGTTCAAGATGCGCATACTCAACATCGTCTAAAGCTGAATGTGTGGGCAGGAATTATTGGGGATAGAGTCATTGGTCCATTTTTCTTTGAAGATACACTTACAGCAGATAGTTATCTACAATTTCTTCAAACCCAATTAATTCCAGTTTTGGTTGCTTTGTTTCCTAACCCCGATGATAACGCTATTCCCAATAATGCTGTGTGGTTTCAACAAGATGGTGCTCCGCCTCATTTCGGCGTCCAAGTAAGAGCGTATTTAAACAGAATATTTCCTGACCGATGGATAGGTCGTAGAGGTCATATGGAATGGCCCCCTAGATCACCGGATCTCACTCCATTAGACTTTTTTTTATGGGGACATCTAAAAAGTAAAGTTTATGTCAACAGACCTACTACTTTAGCAGACTTAAAAACTAGAATTCAGGAAGAAATTGCACAAATTTCTCCAGACATTTTAGCAAGGACGGTTAGTTCTGTATACTCCCGTTTAGCGCATTGCCAAACTGTTAATGGTGAACAGTTTGAACATTTAATTTAAGTAGTTTTGTGCGAGACTTCTTTGGTTTAAGTTTATTTTTATTTCAAATTTAATTTATATTTCCGTTATTGCATCTAGTTCGTGCAAGTATTAACTTTTTGGTACTGTTGTAAAACACTCTAAATAAGGTATTTTTTGATGATATAAAAACCGTATCAACCATTTAAAAAAATTGATGACGTGATTGTGTCGTTATGTTAACTTTAAAATAAAGTTTTTAAAAAACAATTTGACATCCCTTTTAGGGTTTTTGAAAATTCGAAATAATAAAGAAGTTATGAATTTTATGCGTTACTTTAAATGGTAATTTGAGGAGATATTTAATAATTTTTTTTATTACAACTAGATGGCGCAGGTATAACTTTTTTGGTACTGTTAAAAAGTTCTTTAAATAAGGTATTTTTTGATGGTATAAAAACCACATCAACCCATTTAAAAAAAATCGATGACGTCATTGTGACGTCATGCCAACGGATAATATTTTTTTTAACTTTAAAATAAAGTTTTTTAAAAACAAATCGACACCCTTTTTAGCGTTTTTGAAAATTTCAAATAATAAAGAAGTTATGAATTTTATGCGTTACTTTAAACTCACCCTGTATACTTTGCTCGAGCAAATCACATTTTATATCATTTTCTCCTATAGAACTAAAAAGAAAAGAAAGTGATTTGCTTGAGCAAATCAGGCAAATTTTGGTAAAAAGAACACAACTATGTATTATAATACATAATAATGTTTTATTATAATTTTTTTTTAAGTTTCCTAAAGCATTTATCAACACAGGTTTAAATGGAATTTAGTAATTTCAACCAGTTAAGTAGTGTGAATAAGAGCGTCAAATGAGAAGAGGTTTTTAATTAATTTTAATGATCGTCAAAGTGGTCCTTGTATGGAAGCTTTACGAGTCGAGTTAAATATTTGGGTACATAAAATCCTCATGTATGATTTAAATTAAATGCGTTTAAATTTTACAGAAAAATATTCCATCTGGCAAGAAAACCATACATTACATAATTGTAAGAATCTTGTGAAATGAAATATGATGAGTATACGTACCTTTATTTAAAGTCTTAAATTCCATTTGCTAAAATTATAACTAATCGTGCATACATTTTCTACCAGGGAATGCATTAAATTTTCATTCAAAAGTCAAAAGGCAATTAAAAATATCTTTCATAAAAATGGCAATCTTCTATGAATAATTAATTGCCAATAAAAATGTTTTCAGTCTATTGGCGTAAAAGTTAATTTTCATTAATTTTATGCAATCGTTCGCAGCGCACGTGAAGAGTCATCCTGGTTTTAATAAAAATTTTAAAAGCGCATATTAAAATATAATACGCCAACATTAAAATTTCATTTTGAGAATGTATAGGACAAAAAATTGCCAATAAGTAAAAGAATATTAAAAATTTAAATGATAATCTTATTAAATTCAGCTTCAAAAAATACACCAACGCCAATGTGCTGAATATTTTTTATTTTAATATTTAGTTCTAATCAGTTTTTTGTAAACATGATTTCGGAAGTTTGTGGATTTACTTTTCTATCAATTTCTTTAAACAAAAGTTAATACAAGTCTGTCTCATATCTCAAATTGTTGAAATTTATTAAATAATAGTCATTATTAATGTAAAGAGGCCACTCTGCGACCAAATTAACCCACTTAAAACTATTAAAATATGCCAAATAGAGGAAAGGGATAGCTTCAAACATATTCTACTTGAATAAATCATCACAAGCCACGCGTTTTACTTAAGTTTCAAGAGGCTTTTCTGGGACGTTGCGTTATACCCGCCTAGATCTGGGTCCAGGTAATTCCCTACCCGCAAGTTTTTTTTAAGTTTATAACATAAAAATATTTTAACCATTTTTTTGATAAAGAAAAATCTAAATTTTATAAATTTCACAAGATTTTATTGAATAAATACAGGGAATAAAAACTACATTTTTTAGTGGGATCAAGTTCACAGTTTCTAAAATTTTAACTTTCTAATCAATAAAATAAGCAAAATTATCGAAAATTTGCTTTGTTTATATTTAAATTAATGTTGTATTTTCAAAAAATTATAACTTATAAAATCCGAAGTGGGGAGTGGTTAAATCTGTATTGAAAATTATAGCTTTAATGAAAGGTGCCAAAACCAGTGGCGTAACCAGAAATTTCAAATGTGGTGCATAGACCATCAAAATACTTCTTTCAATTTTGTTACCAGAAATTAAATTTTTATTACAATATGTACACACAGGGCCAAAGTTCAAAATAATCAAAATTCATCGACAAAAACCAAAAAAGTATGTTCTGTATTTTTTTAATTTAGGAGTTTTAGCTTTTTGAATTTTAGGTCACTAATTTTTTCTACCTACAACACCCTAATAACAAATTAACCCTTTACTGCATGAATTTTTATTTTTCGGTGAAAAAATTATTGAGAATTAAACTTGAGTTCTATTTTCACATAAAAATATTTAAAAAACTATTAGATTAACGAGATTTATTTAAAAAATGGGTTTGTCCCATACATGGGACATCATGCAGCAAAAGAATAATACAACAATCCAACTCAAATATGACAGTATTTTTATTTCATAAATGGTTACAGTTTATTCGGTATGAAAACGTAAGAAACAGTTTCTATCCTTATTATGACATAATGGAATGTGGCATTTTGTACAGATTATATAAGTTTTTCCTGCGCACCCGGGGTATTTACATCTTGATCGATCTATCTCATCCCAACACGGTAAATGATCAATATCTTCTTGGTGGTCCCTTTTTTCTTTTATTTTCATATAGTTGCTGAAGGTTATTACTTGATGGCCTTCCCGCTTTATTGAGTTTGACTGATTGACCAGCTTTACAAAGAGCATCTGCAATTACCAATTTTGTATCCAGAAGGGGCAATCGCATTTTCCAGTTCTTCTACCTAATAACCAAGAGTTCACCGCCACCAAATCAATAAAATGAAAAAATATACGTAAGTAATACTTTTTGGACCTGATTTTTATGCGATAAAATCCCAACATCGAATCCAAAAGATCTACACCACCCATGTAACTATTATAAATAAGGACACTGTTGGCACAAGGTATCATCTTATGAGCATTTTCCTTTTTGAAAAGCCTTCTTTTTTCTCCTCTTGGTTCACTTCCAGCATACGTTGAGATTGTATTAACGATTTTATTGTCAAACCAAGATACTACACTAATATTCACATTATCTACACTGGCTACTTTCTCTACCATATGACCTCTTCCTATTTTCTTCATTTCTTTCTCCTTCGGTATTTCAGCTCCTGGAATACGATTTACTCTTACTGTTCCTAATGGCAGTATGCCCTTCTTGGTCAAATATACCATAAGTTGAACACTAGAAAACCAATTATCAAAAAACAACTTGTAGTTCTGATGTTTTGGTACGGATTCAGACAATTTTACAACCATGTTACTGCTCATACCAAGGTCTGGCGCCCCTGGAGGTATAGAATTGCTTTGGGATCCAGCAAAAAGATCAAAATCATACATAAAACCAGAAATGCCACTCAGAACAATATTCTTGTATTCCCACTTATGCGGTTTTTTGGGTTATACTGCTTCAATTGACTTCGTGCTTTTGTAGGTATAATTTGTTCGTCTATAGCTAAAAATTCTTCTTTAGGTACTTCTAGCAATCTACTTCTAATTTGGTGGCGAAATGATCTAATCTTGAATAAGCGATCGTATCCAGGCTGTCCTCTTTCAATTATATTGTAATTGTTATTGAAGTGTAAGAATCGTTTCATTTCCTCAAATCTGTTACAGCTCATTACGTCACTTACTGCTGGATGGCCAATGTTACACTTCCAATAATGTCTTGTAGAAGGAAGTTGAATAATTGACATGTATAGAGTAATACCTATAAATTGTGTAATTTCCGAAGCTTTTATGTTAGCTGGTTTATTCCAGCATTGTTGCACTGAATATAAGTTGCTTTGTTCTGTAATATACTCTATCAGACTATCGGGAAATAAAAACTTGAAAAACCGGACTGGAGTTTCCAACTCTAAAATGGTCGACGGTAATTCCTGCGAGCCAGTGAATTGTATTTCAATATCTGGTATTCTTCTATCCAGTGAGGACGTTGCTTATTCTGTTTACGAACTTTTTCTCTCAATACTGATAAAGGAATATTATCATCTGATGAATCTGTTTCAGAAAACTCAGATAAATCGGATTCCTCACTTTCCACATCGGGAAATCGAACAGCAGACATATTTCCATAAAACTTTTTGGATCCGTGACTGCAAAAAAACGTAAATGCATGATGTGCCTTATATGGGACAAACCTTATTTTGTCATTTTACATAGGTTATCAATAATTATAATACACAAAAGTTACCTGAATAGAAACCTAATACCACTAAAAAGACACTAATAATTTTTCTGTACTAAAAAGACACTGTTTTATAACAAAAAATAAGTATCAAATGATGAATATTCTAGCATGTCAGAGAAATTTGTCAGGCTCAAACTCGAAACCTTATGGCGCTCGACGTTTTAACTTGACTAGATTCTCAAATGCTTCACACGTTTTATCTGAGAGTGTCACATGTGGACAGTTATGCAGTTACAACAAGAGTTTGATTGACATGTATAAAAAATTAAAAATATGGTTTGTGCCATATATGGCACACGATGCGGTAAAGGGTTAATTAATGTGCATAGAAATTTAAGAAATTATTACCAAAGCTCTTCAATTCTTTTCAATTAGCAACAATTGTAATAGAATATTCGTTGACAAAATGATAAAAAAATCTCAAAGAAAAAAAATGTAAATAAACACAGTTATAAGCGAGTGTTTTCCGGCTTCTATAATTAAATTATTATCCTTAAAACTTAGGAAAATTTTGAGTTCCTAGTTCGTTTTCTTCAAAACATCCTCAATTTTTTTAATTTTTTTAAAATAATTTTGGACGATTTTTCAATAGGTTGTAAGTTAAAATAAAACAAATTTGTTTCATTTTATTTAAATTATATGTAATACCTTTTAAAAATTTTTAAAAAAAGTTTAAACTAGTTCACCAATGAGAGGTAAATCACTAAAAAATATTTAATTAAAATAGTAATCATAGTTAATATAATATAATTACCAATAGCTTTTGGAAAATGAATCAATCAAAAAATGTCCTTGGCCAGGATTCGAACCTGTAACCATATGAAATTTGCATGGAGGAAGAATGTAATATGAAAAAATGATAATAATAAAAAAAAGTTTGACGATAAAAAAATATTAATAAAGAAATCGCAAATATGTTTGTAACTTAAATAAATGTTTTTTAAATCTTGCAGAAACCAGGCCATAACTTTTGAAACCTAGATATTTGAGGAAAACTCTGAAACAAGTCGATTTCTAAAGATTTTTAAGATCTGAAGATTAGATTGGACATCTCTAATCTCTACGTACAATTTTGGAATAATTAAGTCTAAAAAGTGTCCAACTAGCCACCTGTAATGTGTAATGAAGGAGGGGGTACGTTATGTTGTAAAGTCCCCTGTGCCAAAAGAGGCTTTTGCCTGGAAATTAATTACACATTTTACAAAACATAAATATCGGGAAAGTATTATACCAGTTTTGCTTATTTGCAAAAATATTTGAAAAAGTCAATTTCTGGTGCGATACTGTGCAAAATCCTTATAGGAAATATCTGTAATCTGTAAGGTTTGTTATATAAGTAATGGATCGTTTCCATTACCATATAGATATTTCTTGACCCCTATTATAAGTAAAAAAAATTAGCATCATTTATTTGCATTTATTATCACATACAGGGCCGCGTTACCCAAAGTCTAGAACCTAAAAAAAATTGGGAACCTTTTTTTTCAATAAATTATTTTTATTTTACAGCTCATTTAAAATTAAGTAAGTGTTTTTTGGATAATACATATAAGTAAGTTTGATCATCAAATAAAATTAAAAAGATAATCAAATTTTAACTGTTAGTAATATATCTGTATTTCGATTTAATGGCGAATGAGTTTCTAAAATTAAGCCAAACTTGGGTAAATTGGGTGCTTGTCTGGCGATAAGAAAATTAATGGTCCCCTTTTCGAGCTAATTTTTGGGTTAAAATTTTTCTTTTAAAAATAAGCTACAAAAATAAAAATTTAAAAATAAAACACATTCGTATTCGGCCTTCAGCACTGAATTATTTCCATGCCCCAATATAGGTACCATATGGTTTCTGGGGTCTTATAGTATCTAGAAAAGGTTTTCTTCTAAAATGTTGAGAAAAAATTTAATTTGTATAATTTGTAAAGAAAGAATGTTCAGTTTATTAATGGTAAAAAAACAATAACTTTAAAGCTTTCAAAAAATTGTGCTTATTTAAAATTAAACGTTTTTGGGAAGAACAGATATTAAAAAGAAATATATAATAGAAATTAAAATTGATAGATAATTTTTGAAAGTGCCTTTGAAATCATAATTGCCAATTACCTAATAGAGTCCAAAAAGGTTTTGAAGTTCTATGATTTTGACGCGGCCCTGGGTGCATATTCTCGAATAATACGAAACGATGTCGTATACGACATTTATCATTCTATCCTTGTCAAACAAATACAAAAAAGGGGCGTATACGAAATTTTGTGTGATCTGTCGGCTTGGGCCCCAAAATTTCAACGCCCCCTCCCCCCAGGGCCCTAGCTCCGCGACTGTCTAGTGAAGCCCTGGGATGTCTAAATGAAGCTAATTTGGTCCTTAGGGGTTTCTTATGCGAGTAACCAATGAATTTATTCGCCTTTTTTGAACCCGGAGTTTGACTCCAGTAAGACTTACTATGCCTTTCCCACCGCAGGATCTCCTCCTGTAAATGTAGCTTGTTTAGCCCAGAGAACGGTTCGGGCCAGACGGAGTAAGATTTGAGGCCGATCTTGTCAACTCGTCAGCAATTTCATTGTTCCTCTATTCCCTGATGGCTTGGTACCCACATAAGAACAAGCTTGTTTTCTTTGGCTACTTGCTTCAGGGATTGCCGGCATTCCCAGACTTATTTGGATTCAATGGTGTGGGCTTTTAAAGTCCGAATCGTTGCCGGGCTGTGGATTAACATGTATAATGAGTCCCCTACGTAAGCACTCTTGCGCACATAAATCCCCAGTCAGAGTTTCTGTCTGTGTAATGGTTGAGGGCTCAAGAGGTTTCCAAGGCCAAAGAAACCTTATAGGTGGGATCTCAGCAATAACAAAATTTATGCACTTTTTCAATAGCAATTTTAATCGATGGATTTAGATTTTCTACTAACTTTCTGAAGTGGATTTTAACCTAGACTAGATTAAATAGGAGGGTTTTTTTCCAATGAGCCTTACGGAACTGCGACCACTGTGGTCTTTTGCTTAAACCCTTGATCTAGTACAATCCTGGGATTTCTAAATGCTTGATAAAGCTAATTAGAGCCCTAGGAGCCATGGCCACGACTTCGTCTGGAATAAGTGTTGTCCAGCCGAAGTGATCGATTATCGAATCTGGTGCGAGCGAATGAATCACATTCGCAGATGATTTGTTCCGATGTTTCATCCTCCAGTCCACAAAATCAGCAAGTTGTTGTTTCCGACTTGCCCATTTTGTTGAGGTGATATCTCAATGGGCAGTGGCCGGTTAAAAGCCTGTGATTAGCCTTAGTTCGTTCCTGCCAAGGTCGAGAAGCTTCATGGCTTTCTTAGGCGAGTAATCGGATTTTAACCTATCTATTAACCATAATTTAAACGGTAAAATATAAAAACTATACCTAGTTCAAAGACGTACGTTCCAGTGACTCTTAAGGTTCCCATATTGGTCCAATACTTTTTCTTATCTTCATAAACGATATTGATCATTTCATTAGGAACAGTCAATTTCTGCCTTTTTTCAGATGACCTAAAGCTTTATAAAAGAGTGAGCTGTTACGCTGATGTGCTTGACTGATACTGATGGCTTAACTGAATGGTGCAGAGTTAATCGACTTTATTTTAATATTTATAAATGTCATTCTATTTCGTTTAGAAGACAACGTTCATCTTCAAAGTCAAAGATGTGGGAATAATATTTGACTCAAAAACAGATTTTCATAAACACATCAAGCTGATCTCTAGAAACACGCTAAAAGTTTTGGATTTAATAAACAGGATGGGTACAAGACATTTTTGAGATCTACGCCTCCATAATTTGAAGTCCTTCGTATCAGAACTATATCTATATGAATTATGGAAAAAGTTCAATGTAAATTTGTTAATACACTTGCTAACAAAATGGGCTTAGGTAGCGTATTATTATGTTAAATTTTTACTTTAAAACTGATGGTTTTTCCATTTCCACAAAATCATCTCATGTTTTAGAAAAAATGTTTACCGAGTTAATTATGGTTCCAACGACAAAATATCAAAATTGGTGAGATTTGCTAATCATCTTTCGTCAAGTGATAACTCTATTGATATAAGAACAAAATAGTTGGAAATAAGAGATATTTCTTTTCAATTCAAAAGAAATTGCAAATTTTAAAGAAAAAAGAAGCTAATATACCTAACAATGAGAGTGTTATTACCAAAATTATTCCAAATATAAAAATCCTGAAGAGGATTGAAATGCAATCCCATAGACTTCCTCCACCATGGATACCAATCCTTCAACGAAATTATGAAAATCTTGAGAAAATTTGGTACCGTTGGTTTTTGAGTGAAATATTGAAGAATAATATTGTTTTAAACGGTATTTTGTATTTTACATTTAAAAGTGCGAGCAAGGAGAATTTCTTGGCAAACATCAGACCTCTTCAAAAAATGTCTTTTGTAGCAAGTATAAAAAAAGATTTTGAGAAGAAGAATTTTCCTATAAAAGCTCTCCTTCTTCTGAACAATGCCGCTTGTCATTGCAGTGAAAACATGTTACGAACACCTGATGAAAATTTTCAGTGTATGTTGTTCAGAATAACGGATATCTATATAATTGAGTGAAATGAAGGAGCATTGATGATGAGATAGACAATATAGAAGATAAGACAGAGTTATCATCTTTTGAAATTATTTATTGCAATGTTTTAGTGCAATTATTAAACATACCGAGGATAAGTCATATCCACGAAATGAAAAATTTATGGATAGTGTGAAGTGAAGTGTGAGAGCACTGCTGTGTTGAGATGATGTTATTTGGAAAATTTATGAATTAAATTCTGTAAATTATTTGATAACTTAATAACATTCTTCTATATATTTAATTTAATTATCGACTTATTTACGCTCTTTCTTCTATAAATAACATATCTTTTTTAACTGTTTTTAAATTATTGTTTTTTGTTTCTATCTTCACCAAATAAGCAACTTTCTCAAAGTATGATCCCTTAAAAACTGTTTCAGGTTAGTTGCTTACTTTTTGAAATTTCCAAGATTCCTTTAGGAAAAATAACTTTTAAAGTACAATTTGTAAAATACAACGAATCTTCAATGAAACAATAGAAGATGATATACTGAAAAGGGTCATTCTTAGAACCCGGAACCTTCTCCAAAGTGGACCAATCGTTCGCATATGAGAAGAAAAGTCAAAAAACATATTCTGCAGTCTAAAACATGCATGGATTTGAATATTTTTTATGAACTAAAGAATATTTTACGAAATGCCTTGTTTTGTTGAGTTGGGAACACTCGAACAAGTCAGTTTTTATTAAGCAAATATTAAAAGGTTCGAATCTGATTGATACCTACAAATTTTAAACAAAAAATTAAGACAAATCAAACCACCGAACTTCTAAATTTAAAGTGAAAAATGCCATAAGTCCTCCCTAAATACGGGTTGATAGTTCAAAAGATATTTTATTTCTCGTATTTTTTCAGAAATCTATGACAGATCAGAAGGAAACAAGGATATAATTGTAAAGTTAATCATAAAACCAAATTTTATTTTTCTACAACTGGCTGTAATTTATTTAATCTCCACTTGAATCTCCACTAAAACCATAATCATACTCGTCCAAATTTTGATTATCTTTAAATTCTTCAATTTCGTATTCTGTAGTTGTCTCATTTGGCTCTTCAAAAATTTGGGCTGTTACAGGAACATCTTTAAAACCGTAGTTGGCATTCACATTACCTCCATAAGATGGTGTAGACAAACCAGCTATTTGTCGATATCGTTTCAAAATTTTTTGTTTATCCTTGGATTTTTTTCGGCCAATCGCAGCTTCTAAGTCAAACTTCGGAGGTCTGTAACAAGAAATGATAGCTTAGATTTTACGTATAATTTAACGAATCTTAGATATTAATGTAGGATATAATGTTCATGTATTTGATTTTAATTTCGATAGAAGTTAAATATTGTAGCTATAAATTTTCCTTAAAAGGCAATAAAAGATTGAAAAATTGCTATTGTGTGAAGTGATTAATTTGGGTGTTAACAGTTGGGTGGAAAATATAAATTGGTCGCCATCTATAAAACATGTTTTATTATATACACCCCTAATTGGAGAAAAGAAAGTGATAGGTTTATAATAATAAGTTTTTATAAAATAATGTGAGTAAACTATTAAAGTTCCATGTAAATATAACAATTTACTTTTGCTTGGTCCTAAATTTTTGGAGCAGAAAGGTTGTTTGTTTGTGTCCCGCAAGTTAGTCCCAGGTATGTGAGGTGTGGGGCGGGAAAATGTACAGCTAGAACCCCTGTTGGAAACTTTGGGATTAAAGAGTGCCTTTAACTTGAGTAAGCCGCCGTGAACTCATTTAATAATTCAGTGCGTGTGCGAGCCTCCCGTGAGTATTTTCAACATTAATTAATATCGCTGTATCAGTTGGTTTTAGACAATGCGGATTATTTCCACCCTTATTGAAGATCATAAGTTAACTAAATTGGCTACACGAGATTTTATTGGTAAATGCAGATCAAGTTGATGCGTCCTTTAAGTTTGAAAGCTTTTAACTTCTCAGAACTTTGATCATTGATTGTAATTATTGTAGCCCTTATATGTTCCAATATTTAACTAATTTATATTAACATAAAATTAATTAAAACTACACTTCAAATTAATTAAAATTTTTAGAAAGCCTAAATTATCAATTAAGTAAATAATAAATGTCGCGTGTGTAATTAATGTAATTGAATCCACAGTGTAATTAATTTGCGCTAAATTATTGATAATATTAAATCAAATGCCCTGTTTTATATAATATTTATATTAGCATTTAAAAGTTGTAAATATTTATATACATTATTCCCACAATTTTATTTTGGGAACGTTTTGTCGACCATTGCTGTGAAAAAATACCACTCCAGTGAATCTAAAGAATCCTTGGTAGTAACTTTTTTCCCATCAATGTACGACAAAGCGTTCTCGAAATAAAGTGGTGGTCTGTATATTGCATATACAGGGTGTCTCAGACCACACGTCCACCCCTTTTATTTTGAGAACGCCTTGTACATGGCTGAAATAAAAAAAAATATTACCTAAGCAAACCCGAAGAATCTATTGGTGCACTTAATTTTTTTCCGGAACAACCCGGAAGTACCCGGAACCCGAAGTAATGTTCGATTTTAAAATGGCAACGTGGGTCAAGTATGGATTCAATAGGTCTTTAAGAAAAAAACAACTTTTAGTAAAATATTTTTTTAATATTTTTCATATTTATACAATAGTTAGACTTAAAAACGAAAATTTCAAGAAAAAAGTTAATTTTTGTTTTATTTTCCAAAAAGAAAAAGAAAGGAAAGTTTAAATGAAAATTATTTATATGTGATTCACAAAATTTCAACTTAAATGTTCAAATAGCCCTCCACCTTGATGGATACATACTTGTAGCGGAAAGCGGACATCGTTAACTGCCCATTATGTTATCCCTCGTGGTTAAAAAGATACACCAGTTCTTTGACACGTCCCCAAAAAAAGTCGTGAGGTGTTAGATCTGTAGAACGAGCTGGCCATGGAACCGGACCGCCTCTTCTGAACCAGCGGTTTGGGAATAAACGATTAGCCGATTGACGGGCCACTCTTGAAAAATGAGTTGGACAACCATCATGTTGAAAGAATATTCCTTGGAGATGTGCAAGTGGAATGTTATCTAATAGATCATACAAGATTTTATCTAGAAAATTACTATAAATTTCACCATTTAAAGACCCATCGAAAAAATAAGAACCAATGATATGACCTTGTAAAATGCCGCAGGAGACATTAAGTCTCCAAACTCGCTGGTTGTCCACTTCACGTAACCAATTAGGGTTCTCTTGAGACCGGTAATGAGCGTTGTAAATATTGATAACACCAATGCTCTTAAATGTCGCTTCGTCTGATCTTAGAATGTAGTAGTGGAAACTTTCATTTTTGTTTAATTACCATTCACAAAAATCCATCCGATTCCGAAAATCTTGAGGTAAAAGTTATTGGTGTAGATGTATGTGGTAAGGATAGAACTTATTGGTCTTTAGTATCCTCGAAACCGTAGCTCGAGTAATGCCAGAATCAATTTGAAGTCTTCTGGTAGACATGTGTGGATCTACAGCAATAGCAGCAAGTGCATCATGTGCTCTTTCATCCTGCACACGTCGCCTGAAGAGCTAATTCTTGTTATGGCTCGGCTGTAGCTGACCAGTTGTTTTAACTCGATTTGCCAATCGCTGAAATACCTTTCTCGACTGAGTAACTCGCTGAGGGTACCGCTCAGAGTAAAACCGCTCAGCTGCAAGGTAGTTTTGATTGCACTCACCCAACACCATGAGCATGACAAATCCCTCACGGTTTCAAAACACCGTGTTTATTACAATAAAAAACTACTTCAATTTATTTTATGTTATTAGTAATAGGTATCACGAGAAATAAACTGAATTTGTAATGAATTTAAATTTTTATCAACAAAACGAAACAATTTTGTATAACAAAAAACAAAACAAAGCCACCTTATGTTTTATTTCCAGCAATGCATTTGAATCAATTCTTACAAATAAAAATCAAAGATGAACAATTTTCATTGAAACTTTACTTTCCTTTTCGTTTTTGGAAAATAAAATAAAAACTCACTTTTTTCTTGAAATTTTCGTTTTTAAGTTTGTAAATATTAAAAATATTAAAAAAAATATATTAATAAAAGTTGTTTTTTTCCTAAAGACCTATTGAACGATACCATAGTCGACCCATGTTGCCATTTAAAAATCGAAAGTAACTTCTGGTTCCGGGTACTTCCGAATTATTCCGGAAAAAATTAAGCGCACCAATAGATTCTTCGGGTTTGCTTTGGAAATATTTTTTTTTATTTCGGCCATGTACGACAATTCGTTCTCAAAATAAAAGGGGTGGACGGGTGGTCTGAGACACCCTGTATATTGACCACGTACTTAAAATCATAAGTGCTTTCCAAGTAACCGCTCTGAGTAGTCCAGAGTAGCTAGAGTGTGTTCTAGGTTGGTCGGAGTGAACTACTACGAAGCACTTCATTTCACCCCGCGTCTCCGACCCCTCCAGTACCTACCTACATCATTTTTAGCATGAACTACTCCAGTGGAGTGGGTGTCAGAATTCGGGCTGTTAACAGACCATAGACCGTTTTTAATTTGAGTAGTTTGTAGTAATTCAATCCAAAGTAGAAAAAATCTACTTGAAAAGCACCTATAGTCACCATACATCACATAACCTTTATGGTGCCTAATAAACTCCTCGTTCTCAATTGGTATATTTTCGCTATCCCTAATCTTTTAGCTTCTTAGCCAAGGTGATTCCGGACCATAAAAAGAACGATAGGAAGGATGTTTCCAACTACAAATTAATTTTGCTCTTATCAGTGTTCTCAGCAATTCTCGAATCTGCTTTCTAACTAACCTAACCTAACCTAACCTAACCTAACCTAAGGGTTATCGCCTTTTTTCATCAGACATAACGTCATTAATGTAGAATAGTTTCGGTATAGAAGAGGACTCAGTAGCAACGATGCTCTAATATCCTTTATCGATGAGATCCTTAAGGGAGTAGTAGAAATTTCAAGAGTTTGCTTCGACTTCTCAAAGACCTTCAACACTACGCATCATGGTCTGGTCCTTGATAAATTACGTAAATTCGTGGTAATACTCTGAAACGAATTGAAGGCATCTTGTCTAACAGGCGACAAAAAGCGGTTTGGAGTAGTCTTCATCTAAAAGCCAAATCAAATTGAACACTGATAAAATAGTTTGTGACGCCTTTACAATCTCCAAGATTGAGACTGAATGGGTCAATGACATTCCAGTGGATTCAACCACAACTGTTAAATTTCTTGGCATAACTTTTGATATAAAGCTAAAATAGGACTCTCACTGTGATAGTCTGGCCAGATCATTAAATTAAACGTGTTATACAATTATCTGTCTAAGAAATCATGTCTCGATCTTAAGACATTGATCGAGACATGATTTCTTAGACTTAATCTACTTTAGATATACACAGCTTTCGTATGGTATACTATTCGCAGTGCAAAATATATATTCGCATCCCAAAAATTATTCATTTGCTTTATGTTAAACCCATTAACTTATTGTCGTGAACTATTCACTTTTTTAAAAATGTTACCTCTACCTGGATATATCTACACAATTACCTCATATTTGCCAAGAAAAATGGAAAAAATTATCAAATAGTGTCTGATATAAATACGACATATTGTACGCGTATGCTGCTGGCAATTTTCTAGCTTTCCCCTAACACAAATCTCAAAGATATCAGTTATATTCTTAAAAGGGTATAAAGGCGTTTAACTGCATCCTAAGGGTACTCAAGAGCTCGGTATGAAGGAGTTCCAGGAAAACATAACGCTGGTTAACTGTTTTATTTAACGGAGGACATCTTAGAGCACCATTTCCAGTAATCTAAGGATGAATGATAGATCGGACTGAAAGTTACTACGACCCAACATACGTCCCGTTTTATTTAAATAAACCTTGTTTGTAGGTCCTTTAAGGAGGAAATTAGTGATAGCAAATTGGAGCTCTTTAATAGTATTAGAACTAACTCATATTATAAATAAAAAATAAGATTTATGAAATTTTTTAGTATGTTATAGATTATAGAGGATCAAATTATACAGTACAGTCTTCTATGACGTTTGACAGGCTATAAAATGTCACTTTTTATGTTCGTTGATTCTATGGTCACTATGTACTGCTTAAGAGTAGAAATTACTACTTTGCACTGATAAGGAATAAAAGGGCGGAGTAGAATGAATTTTTTGGCAACCCAATATACACTGACATTGTATTGTGTGCTGTATGTAAATTAAATGTCAAATTTTAAAATTATTTATTATATTACTATTTTAAAAATTTCGACATTTGAAGAAAAAATAGCATATTTTATTTTGAGTAAAAGAACTTTTTGTGGCTCGCATGTATCCGCGGGACTCGCAAAGCTCGTCCCGCAAACCTACATGCGCTCGCTACAAACAGCACACTTCCTTTACTCCTAATGAAACAATATACTTAAAATTTGAGATTTAATTTACATGCAATACACAATACACAATACAAGCTCAGTATATGTTAGGTTGCCTAAAACGCATTTCTGCTCCACCTTTCTAATCCTTGTCAATGGAAAGTATACTCGATTGTAACCGATTTACATCGGAAATGCACGAATATGACCATAGTCAAGGAATCAGTTTTGTACAGAAGTACATAATAAACCCCAAAATTATTTTATTATTTGATTGATTTTGTATTTTATTTTTCCTTAATTTTTAAGAACTAAGTTTCATCAAACTCGAAATAAAAAAAATAAAACTATTGAAAGAGCTACCACGAAAACCTTTAGCAGATTTGGAAATTATGAACTTTTAAAAACAATACCCAGTTAAAAATTTTAGAGGAATTTATATGAGAAACAGTTTACCACACAAACCACTAAGATTTCTTTATAAAATTTTGAATAGCCAAATTGACTGCTCAGAGCTTTTGCAGCTGTTCAGTTTCTTGGCTAGAATGTGCGGGGCCAATACCAGAAGTAAACACATCTTTCAAATTGATTTCCATGCACCATGCAACTTCATATGGCTACAATTCCCCAGTTAGTAGGCTCATGCGTATGGCAAATGTTTTATAAGTGTCACCACAATTGCGTTGTTCAGACCTTGAAAGAACAGAGATACCATGAACTTTAGCATACTTTCTCACTCTGTCATTAAGTGCTGCCAATGTGTCAATAATGCAACCTAAAAGTAGAAAAAAACTAAATAATAACTAGAAATATTATTATAACAAAGTATTTTTTAATTTAAAGCCTTCCAAAAATCATTTTATATTTTTATTAATAAATGAGCAAAGTTGTTTTCATTTTATATCTTCCAAATAACATTTTATTTGATTTCACAATAGAACAAAAATACCGTAGAGTACACACCTAACCAAAAAGTTATTTAGAGGATATAAAATGAAAACAACCTTGCGCATTTGTTAATAAAAATATAAAATGAATTTTGGAAGGTTCTAAATTAAAAAATACTTTGTTATAATAATATTTCTAGTTATTATTTAGTTCATTTCTACTTTTAGGTTGCATGATTGACACATTGGCAGCACTTACTCAGCTGTTTACAGCAGAGCAAAAGAGATATGCCTAAAGTTCATGGTATCTCTGTTCTTTCAAGGTCTGAACAACGCAATTTGACCTATTTATTACCTAATAACTTTAGCATGTATTGCACTGGATCTCAACGATTAATTAGTATACAGGGTGGCCCAGATTTTACTTCCCAGGATATATCTCAGTTACTTGAAGAGATAAAAATATAAATCAAAAAGTGCTTTCAATGGCAGCACTCATACTTCATAATTTCATTCTAAAAAAATTATTGGTATTTACCACTCTTAAGATGCCATCATCATTTTTTTTTCTTTAATAGGACACCCTATTTTTTATAATTGATATTGCATCTACAATTTATTCTAGCAACAGTGATATGCTACACTTAGTATTTTAAGTACATTTTGTGAATAAAAAAATTAAAATATTGATCGAAGTATGTATGATGGAAAATTATTTATTTAGTTTTTTTAACAAAATTTGTAATTCTCAGTTAGGTTTAGTTAGATTAGATTAAGTTAAGTTTAAATATTCTTAAAAAAAAACTAAATAAATAATTTTGCATACTACTTCGATTAATATTTTAATTTTTTTTATTCACAAAATGTACTTAAAATACTAATACCCAGTATTATCAACAGACATTTAATTTTAAATGAGATTTAATTTGACATATATAGTATTTTTATGAAGTTTGGATATAGTTTAAATGGCATTTAGCTGCAAAATAGACTATATATGTCAAATTAAACCTCATTTAAGATTAAATGTCTGTTGATAATACTGGAGGTAAGTGTAGCATATCACTGTTTCTAGAATAAATTGTAGATGCAATATCAAGTATAAAAAATAGGGTGTTCCATTAAAGAAAAAAAAGATGATGATGGAGTCTTAAGATTGGTAAATAAAAATAATTTTTATAGAATGAAATTATGAGGTATAAGTGCTGCCATTCAAAGCACTTTTTGATTTATAATTTTATCTCTTCAAATAACCGAGATATTTCCTGGGAAGTAAAATCTGGGCCACCCTGTATAGATTAGTAATATTATGTATTTAATCTTATAATGTTTTCCTCCTTAAATAATCTTAGTTATCATATTTTTTTAGTATTTGTTTTAGTGTGTCTCGGATATTTAAATTCCCCCATGTCATTATTAATCTAATATGTATTGTATTGCATAGTATTATAATTGAAATGTTAAATCACTGTTTTTCTACTGTTACATCTTGTATTTTGTATTTTATTGTATTATTGTATATTGCCTATTATATTTTTGTTATGAATAAAAGGGTTTTCCCGTATGATTCTAAATAAAAAAAATAAAAAAAATGAGTGCGCAATTATAAACCTGGATACAACTAGTGGAAAAGGAACGCATTGGGTTGCCTAGAGAAAAAGTGGTAACAGTATCTCTTATTTTGATAGTTTTGGAGATTTCCAACCACCTATTGAACTCCAAAAATATTTTCGTTAGCGATATTAAATATAATTATAATAGATTTCAAAAGTTTAACACTTTTAATTGCGGACACTTATGTCCAGATTTTTTTTATTTTCATAATAATTTTTCCAATGTTCAGTTATGTCTCAGACGTTTACCGTACAAGGTGACACTTCAATACTAAGTGTTAATTATGTTTTCATGTGTACCCTTAAAAATGTTAATGTTTTTGCCGAATATTATTGTAAAATTATTATCAATACGAAACAAGAGTTGGTATTAATACGATCCAGAACAGACTCAAACGCATATGTATGTAGGATCTGAAAATATAAAAATCGTAACTTCTAAAATCGAATGGCATGTTCCACCATGGAGTATGGATACAAGTAGTACTACTTGTATCCATACTCCATGGTTCCATACGTTATGGTGTATGGTGAACGATGAGGTTAAATTGAAAATGTTGAAGAGACTGAATCTAGATCGGCCAATTTCAATTCCGTTCCGAAAATGGCAGTTAATGGAATTACCTGGGTTGAAAAGATCCAGTAAAAAGGTTTTGTCCGTGAAAACTTCTACAGATTTGAAAAAACCTCTTCATAAAAGTCAACACGAATGCGAACATCATTTAAAACATGAAATGTTCAAGTTTTACATGAATATTTAAATAATTTATAAACATATTTAATATTTTAATTAATAAATTTATTATTAAACTAAATTGGTCTGTTTGTATTTAATTGCCTTTTAAATTGCAGCATTTAAATTAAAGGAGAACTATTATCAAATATTGCTTATCAAAGAATGCGCCGAGGTTGCTTTAACAGGCATGCATCTTTTTACTCATTTCGCAATTGAAACCAAAAACCTTTTTATTAAAATTAAATCTTTTACAATACATATTATAAATGTCGGTGGGGCAGTGGATGTCCTAGAATCGGCACAACTACCCTACTAATGTCAGAAGATAACATAGTTCATGGAAATAGTATGATTTAAAGGATGTAACCTTTAGGATCTTTAAAACAATATAAAAAACTCATAGTTTTTTAATTAAATTTTTGTGGACGCATTTTGGAATTAATTAAAATAACTTTTGAGCAATTAACATAAAAATGAAAGTTACTATACCCATTGTCCAAATTCCTCTTAAATTTTAATGAATTTTTGCTGAAATAATTTTTTTCTACTTTTGAAGATTTTCCAGTATTCAGGTTAAATGGATCACCCTGTATTATCTTTTAATTTTCGATTATTTTTGCTTTCCTGCAGTTCTGGGACACCCTGTATGTATATAGTGTTAATAATACGATTAGAGATTAGAACATAGAATGTATATTTTGTAACAAAGTAACAAAGTAAAAATGAAAAAATAAATGACCTTTCTTATCACCCTAAGCTGTGTTAAAAGTGTATCTTTTATCAATTTTCATTTTTTAATTTAAGATTGCATATATAAACTAGTTTAGATTGGTTAAACCACCCAAAAAATTTACTTCCTAACCAGGTGATACATTTTTTATGGTAAGATGTGTATTTTATTGTTGATTAAGATAGTTTTATATTTATATTAATGCATTACAGAATAAATAAAAAATTTAAAAATAATTTATTTTTTAATAGATTGATTAATTATTTTTAGAATGTTCTAGACTAGTTTAGCTCGAGCAGGTGAAGCCAGCTTGAATTCAGCTTGATTTGACCTTTTACATGTAATTCAAATGGTAACAGTCAAGTCAAGCCGAATTCAAGCTGGGTTGAGTTGCTCGAGATAAACGTAGTCTTAGATTAAAAAATAAGCCGTTATTTCTTAGTTTGACAAAGTAAGAGTTTATCTCTCTTAGTTAATGCCCTATTATTTTCAAAGTCTCGATTTGGTACTGATTTAGATTTAACATGTTACTTATATTTTTTATGTTAATTTTAGCTCTAGCAATAAGCCAAAATTACACGATTTCTGACTTCTCATTCAAAAACAAAGTTTAATCACAATGGACGTTGCAACAAGGTACAATAACAACAATATTTTGCAAAAGGAAGGTGCAATTTCTAGCTTGAAAAAATATGGAAATCTTATAAATTGGTCTACTAGTAATAATCAAGTTATTATGGATGTTGGATGTGGTTCGGGACTTACCACCGAAACCATTCTTCTCCCATTTTTACCAAATAACTTTCAGCTACTGGTAGGAGTAGATATAGCAACAGAAATAATTAAATTTAAACGATCTGAAAACGGAAATTCAAAACTAGTTTACGAAGTGATGAATATTGAAACCAAAAAATTGGATAAAAAATTTATAAATAAATTTGATCAAATTTTTTCATTTTATTGCTTTCATTGGGTGCAAAATCAACGGTAAGTTAACAAGGGTACCTTAAAATTCTCCGGAATAAAAAATTATTCCGATATATCAAAAGATATTGTATATGCAAAATAATCAATAAAAAGTATAGGTTTCTATACGAGTTAGTAAAAAGGTGGTCTCTTACTTGGAATGAGACAATATTAAAAAATTATCTGGCCCTTAACGTAGCGTAGAACCCTTTTGAGAAGACAAACTTTAAAATCTAATATGTTATTGTAAGAGGTTTTAATTTATTTAAATTAGGAATTAAGTATAATTTGTAAAATTAAATTTGTGTAATTTTCGTCTAGACAGGCTTATGAAAATCTCTACAATCTGTTAAAGCCTCGTGGTGGTATTTTTATTCATACTGTAGTCGAAAATCCAATTTCCCAAATAATAGAAGTGCTAAAGGACGAAACAAAATTATTGAAGAACTGTTACTACCAACCCAATTTAGACGAATTTAGGATCAAAATGAAAAAACTTTTAACCGAAATTGGTTTTAAAGTAAAATTATTTGAAGTTTATGTGGAAGAAAGATTTTTTAAGTTAGAGGACTTTAAAGGTAAACACAATATTTTACAGTAGTAGAGTAAATAGTCACCTAAAGGATTATTTGAGAAGGAGATTCGCACGAAGTTTGTCCAGTGATCGGGCTGAGATGCATATCTGAATCTATCTCAGGTTTGTGTGAAATCAATTCCGGCGACATGTGTGTCAAATGCAATACCTAAATAAATTTTAATTTTATCACCAAGTTTTTACCTTATTATTATCTAAGCTTTAGTGTTTTTTGAGGTGTACTTGATTCCATTGAGTATATTAATGATGCCATTGAGGGTTTCAAAGGTAAAATTTGTTTGGATAAAATGATTAAATGTGGTGAAAAAATGAAGACTTGGAAAATTACTGCGGATAATAATATTATAACTATTGTACCAACTGCTGTTATTATAGCAGAAAAGATGGGATAAATAAAATATGTATTAAAAATGCTTAATAAATTAATAAAATTTAATAAATCTTCTCTTTTTTATTCAAAGGCACAAATTTAGTTATAAGAAAAAATTGTTCTTACTAATCCAATGTGTTAATCGCTTTCTGATTATGCCGTTTTCACAAAACATTTATTTTATCTTTGGCTGGATTAAAGATAACAGAGTTCATGAAAACGGTTTGTTTTGAAAGTTTTGTCTTTTTGAATCATACTGAAAAACATATTTTACCGGGTCACACACCTACAAATTAGCCAATTGGTTAAATTCAAAACTAAAAGAGGTTACTAATTTTGATAATACCTTCGCCATTATAAACTCATTAGATCTTGTTACGAAATTAGAGCAGATTTCAATCAAAGAAAACAACTCACTTGCTTCTTTTGATGTAGTAAATCTTTTTACGTCAATACCTACAGAAGAATGCATTAGTTTGGTTGCTGAGCTCCTGGTAGATTCCCGTTTGTCTGACAACGATGTTGACTCTTACCTTAATTTGTTAGATATATCTCTCCAACAAAATTTCTTTCTGTTCAACGAAACTTATTACCAACAAACGGATGGCCTAGCAATGGGTTCACCTTTAAGTCCTTTGCTAGCAGAGATTTTTATGAATCATTTGGAAAAGAAGTTGTTTTCTTCTAATCTACATGCTCTTAAAGCGATAAAGTTCTGGGGGAGATACGTTGATGACATATTTGTTATCTTCGATGGTGATGATAAAGATATTTCTTCTCTATTACAATTTCTTAACACCTTACATAATAAGATCAAATTTACTTTGGAATTAGGAACAGGAGGATTTTTACCTTTTCTTGATTTGAACATATTTATTACAGATAATACTTTAAATTTTTCCATCTACAGAAAACCTTCATTTACAGACACATTAATTAATTATGAGTCGAATCATCCGTTGTCCCACAAACTAGCAGCCTTCAGGAGCTTAGCTTATAGATTGCTTACTATTCCAATGAATCGTGAAAATTTTTAAGACACTATCAGATGCATAGGTTTTAATAACAATTTTCCAGATAATTTAGTTAAGAAAATTATTTCACAAACTAAACTAAGATTACTTTATAATGAATCAACATCTATCCTTCCTACTAACCAACCTAATGATTCCTCCACCATTGTAAAATTTGCATCTCTACCTTATCATAATGTCAAATGTACACAATTCATTAGTATGTTTAAGGATTTAAATGTTAAAATCTCTTTTAAAGTAAATAAAACCTTAGGTAGCCTAAAAAACAATAAAGATAGGATTAATAAAATGGATGGCAGTGGCATTTACAAATTAGGATGCAATTCTTGCAATGCAAGATACGTAGGCCAAACTCGAAGGAGATTTGCTGAAAGAGTTAATGAACATTTGCTAGCAATTAAGGGAAATAGACCTCAACTGTCACATTTTGCACATCATATTATATTTAATGACCACGAGTTCAAAGTAGATAAAAACGTTTTAATTTTACACAATACAAATAATTATATAGTTAGAGACCTCTTA
Source organism: Stenus bimaculatus (assembly GCA_963971135.1). NCBI lineage: Eukaryota > Metazoa > Arthropoda > Insecta > Coleoptera > Staphylinidae > Stenus > Stenus bimaculatus. The sequence goes on from OZ020182.1 coordinate 42,996,833, forward strand.
GAAAATTTAGAAATTTTAAAATTAGATCTAGATAAAAATTTTACCACATTAAATATACAAATTAACAATGACATACAACATTTAGATTTTTTGAAGTCATTAATTCAAAACTTTTCTTAAAGTTTAAATATGATTCATATTTTTTAATAATTTTATTTATTTCAAAGCCATTGTTTTAATTCCGCAATTTATTTAAGCAATTTTGATTCTTTCAAAGATCTGTCGTGCTATCAATGTCAATTTTATTTTGACATATTTTTCGCAGTATTGTGAACTTCATATGTGCTTATTTAGATTCTTGTACATTTGTTATACGTATACACCTGATGATGAGATTTTAATAATCTCGAAATCGATTGTGAATATTTATACCTAAGGTATAACTTATTATTTAATATAATAAAGTTGGATACAAGAAGTTTACTCAAGAGTTTTACTCAACTGATAGCGAGTCAAATGTTTAAAAACCGATGTTTTTATCTTTCCTGAAATTTTTTAAAGTGTTTCAAATTGGAAACTAAAAAAAATAATTAAATATCGAACTTAAGTAAGAATTGCACTTTTATATGCAATTTTTATTTTTCATTTATCTAGATTTATACGAGCATAGTTTTGCAAAAATTAAAATATAAATATAGAAGTTTTTCTTGCAAAATTACACAAATGTAATTCTAGATACATAAATAACAAAAATTATAAATGAAAGTAAAATTCTTAATTTAGTTTGGTATTTTCTTATTTTTTTGAATTTCCAATTCGAAACACTTAAAAAAATCATGAAAGGTAAAAACGTCGGTTTTTCAACATTTGACTCCGTATCACCTTAACATTAATCCAGATCAGCAGTGTCACTTATTACCCAATTCTGAAAAACATATATTTTAAATAGGAAAATTAAGATTATAGGCGCATCAATAGTAAAGTAAACATGTATCCATAGTTTAAGAATATTCCTTTTCATTCGAGGGATTTTAATAGTATCTTTTGCAAAATTAGATTAGGTCACAATTTTTCAAATGCGCATTTATTCAGAATTCGAGCAGTCGACTATCCTAATTGTACTTGTCAATTGATCACATATTTTTTTGGGTGTGTAGATATTGGTCAGAATATGAATATGTTACTTTTTGAAGAGACTTTGGCTTGAGTGCAATAAACGTACATTTACCTACAGATTACATTTCCTTGTGACATAATCATAATATTAAAGTTTGTGAAGCTATGTTTAAGTTTCTTAAAGACTCTGGAATTAAACTCTAACATTTGGGTCTATGTTTAATGTTTCCTGAAGGTTTTCTTTTACGGTTGCTAAATCGATCTGGAGAAGGTCCTAGATTGTGAACAGTCTTTACCAGTGTTTGTTTTGTCTCACCTTCCTCCGTTCACAATATTATTGAGCTTGTTACCGGAAGATAAGTACCGGAAGGTATATAGTTCCACTGTTTACTTTGAATTATGGATTAACGCTGGTATGATGCTTTGGATTGGTTGGTTTTAATAAAGGTTTGAACAAAATACCTTCTTCTACAAACCTCATGGACTTAACCTACATAACCACTTTTAATCTATTCAAATTTTTAATCTACAAAAACCTTCTTTTTTACGCCATCTTTGAAGGGCTGTAGCTCCCTTAGGAAGCGAAATCGGACACATGTTAATTTGAAGTTTTTATCTTAAAATTAGTCGTAGAATCTGCATAAAAATTTTGGCGGTTTAATTTCGACTCACCCTGTATATCTCAACAATTTTTAATGTTTTTAATTTTATCCAACTTATGCCTCTTGATCAAATTTTTTTTATATTTTTTAATGTGACCGCCCCCCCCTCTATTTGTCAAAAGTAATTTTTGTTTTCTCGTGTGGTTTGTAAATTTGGTCGTGTCATGTCATAAAAGACATACTACCCCCTTAACTGACATACCGAATTCTCATAATATTGTCACGAAAGATAATTTTGGTCAAAAATAATTATTATTATTTTCTAAATTTAATCGATTTAAGTTGTTTTATAGTTACTCGCGTTGTTTTATTAAACACTCATAAATAGTAAACATACACCATCACGTAGTAAATCGCATATCATAATAATACGTGACCCCTAAATGCTGACCCACAAAAATAGTGCAATTATTGTGTATGATTTCAAAAGCGCGCGACCGTGACTCAGCCACTTGTAAGGACAATTAGAAGATTAAATACCGGGGGGCTAAGCGTGGATTGGTCAGTCGATGATCGAAGAATACCATCCGCAACCATGACAACGTGGTAGCAACTAACCTACTTTTGACGTCACATTAGTTGAGAATTCAGTCACAAGAAGGAGGATGGTTAGCTTGAAAAAACAATAGTCGTAGTTAGTTTGATTGGAAATGACCACTCCTATCACGTTACTTTGGAACATATGGAACATCCTGCATATTACATTAGTCTATTTACTTAATTCATAAAATTATTAAAGAATAAAGGTCGATCGAATTCATCTTTTAACTAATAAATATTTTAGTGACTAAGTGATTTGTATAAATAATTAAATTGAATCAGTAAGTCCAAGAATAGTATGACTCCAAAAAGTAAATTATTCAAAAATCCTTATTTATTCCGATAATATTTCAGGTCTAACTTACTTGTTCTCGGAAAACCTTTATTCTCTATTAAAT